>JAPZDY010000010.1:14112503-14127214 GCA_029783645.1 Ctenochaetus hawaiiensis
TCTCTCTTTTGCATCATAAGCCAATTCTTCCCTACAAGAGGCTTAAATCTTTTTTAAAAAAGCACAAAAATGAGCTGTACTTTCCTGCAAAAATTTATCTCACATAAATAATTAGAGTGTACATGGTGCCTGCCCTCAGTCGTAGAGAAATACACACTCCTTTTCTTATCTTTCTGTGGGATATTGCCAGGCGTATCCCTTAGCTTTACCAACATAAATCATTACGATCTTTCAGAGCTAGGGCCTGCATATGCCTTTGGTGTGTATCAGAGGGAAACACTCATATATCCCTCATTTTCCCTGCTGCATTCCACGATCTATTGTAACAGATGCCTCTCCTTTAATGATGAATTCAGGGAAATCTCTGAACAGAATCCATTCAGTCATTCCTCCAGCGAGTGGGATCTCAGTTCGGGAGACCGTACTGTGCTGGAATGTGCTCACCTGGGTTACAGCCGGCTAAAGATGATGAAACCAGAGAAGCAAAGGGATGCCAGGAAATGAGCGGAGTGGAGCTTTCCAGAGATTTCTTTCTCCTGCTCTCTTTATTCTCCTACCTGCTCCTCTCCTCCATATTCCCATGGCCATAAAGCAGCCTGTTTGAAGTGGTTTTAGGTTTGCCTGCTGCTGCTCTCGCCATCGTTGGCTTATTGTCCTCCCTCCTAAACCTCTCTTTGGTCTTCTCCCGCTCTCTGTCACTCTGTCCCTCTTTAGAAAATGCTGGACGAGTGCCAAGACAGAAGGAGCTGTCAAGTCCTTGTCAACAGCCGCGTGTTTGGGACGGACCAGTGTCCTGGCAGCAGTAAATACCTCATTGTGTGGTACAAATGCAGACCTAGTAAGTCCCTCATCGCCTCCGAAAACCTGACAGTGACACATTTCTGTCCCCGTCTGTGGCGCTACTGTTTTTTTTTTCCTTTTTTCTCACACACCTCCACATTGAGGCCAAATGCACCAAAGGTTGGGTCCCTTCATTTGCACTTTAGACAAACTTATTACAACATTAACAGTCAAAGAAAATCAATGTCCACACTGTGGTTTTAATTGTGTGCAGCTGAAGTTCAGAGTAGCCTGAGGTCCTCCCTGTAGCACTTTTTAAAGTAGCACATTCATGTATTTTTTTGCTGAAACTATAAATTTCCATATGTACTATGGTGAAGGCATATTTTTAACTTAAACTTGGCTTTAAAAAACTGATCATTTGTGTCTTTCCCATCATGCACCCTTAAGAATAAAATCTACCAAAGCAGCAATGCAGATTACAACATAAGAAAGCTGTGATTTAAGTAACAACAAGCTGCAATCATTGCTAGCCAAACTGGAATGAGTAAATCAGGTTACTTTTCCTTTAATTAATTTTTAAAACATCTAGACCATTAAGCATCACAGTGTCTCTATGAGTCTTTCCTCTTTCTGCCATCTTCTGCTTTATTCAAAAGAAATAAAAACCTTTGCATCGCCCCTTTTTATGTCTCTCGTTCCCTTTGCCTGTGAGCCAGGAAGCTAAGAGTATCATTCCAGAGGGGAGCCACAACACGGCAGTAATCCCACCCAGATTCTTGCCTCCATTCATGACTCAGTGCTGCGCTGAGTCCAGCTGCACTGAGCTGTGCAGCCGTTCACACTAGAGTGACCAGAAGTGGGCATTAATCCACTGATCCCCCTGCCCTCTTCACTTTTTCTTTCTCCAATGGACCCCAGGGCCAATCAACAGCTCTTTGTTCACTGTCACTTAACCAATGACTTCTCGGGGGGAAGAGAGAAAGGCCACATGGGGCGTTAGTGAGGTGCAACGGGCAGGTGTCAGTGCCTCTGAAAAGGAGAGGTGGGTGGAAGGATGGAGGAAGTGAAGGGGAAAAAGGGGGAGGGAACGGGAGTGAATCCATCACCGAGAGGTAAAACAAATCAGTCCTGCCCCTTTTCTTCATGTTGTATCTGCATTCCTGTTCCACTCCCCACATGGACGCAGGAACGGCTGCTGTTGTGTTTGCATTCGCTGGCCGGTGGAGCTGCTCCGGCTGTCACAGGTCACTGTGGCTGGATGTGTGTGAGGAATGCCTCTGCATGGCTCTACATGTCCACCGAGAAACTCTACCTCTGTTTCTGCCTGTTTACACCCACAAGCCTTTTGTCTGGCCTCTGTTTTCTGAGCTTATTTTTTTAAAAAAGCCGCTCTATAGAGGTTTGGTCAAATGAAAAAAGTGGAAAACATTTTTAAAAATATTGGTAAATTTACGTCTTATATTAGATAAAGCAATACGTGAGCACAGAGAACCTTTAATGTATGATCAAGGAGGCAAGACATGAACTTGACTGAATAAATTGCTGCCAGTTCAAATATTTTATTCATAAACTTAAACTTTTATTCCTCTGTAGTTGTTGCAAGAAACCTAATGTTTATTGGACTGTGGATCCATATGTCCATCTGTCCGTCAGTCCATCCCAGTCTCGTAAATGTGTTATCTCAGGAAAGCCTTGAGGGAATTTCTTCAACTTCAACCCTCAAACATCCACTTGGACTCGAAGATGAACTGATGACATTTTGTTGGTCAAAGGTCAAAGTCACTTTGACCTCATGTCCATCATATTCTCGTGAATGCAATATCTCAAAAAGAGATGGGTATTTTTGCCATTTCTCTAGAATCTGTATGCTTATTATATGTTTTTACTTAATATTTTTCATGAAATTAAAATTTTCACATTACATATTATATGATTCTGGACAGACATGGATGTAAATTGCAACTTGATTGGTCAACGGCTGCATACAATGGCAAGGCACTAACTCTACATTTACAATTAATTCCAGATTTTAAGGGTCTCTAATTACAGATTTCATCAGTTCAAACATAACTCACTTTGTTTTTTAACTGTGTGTCATACTTTTGTGAATGAACTGGTGTCTTGCTGCTTCTTTTTTGTTATTTGTAACATTATGTATTCATTTCCTACTCTCTCCAGACGAGTATAAGAGTAAGGTGGTCTGTGAGGAGGAGAGGATGAGGCTGAGCTGCAAACGGGGCATGCAGATCGCCGTTTACTCCGCCATGTTTGGCCGAACTCAACAGGGCACCCTGGAGTGTCCGCTGCACCACAGGAGGGCACCGTCAGTAGGTGAGGCAACTTCTCACTCACACTCAGGAGGGTGGCAGGGCGGCTGTGAGGTTGAGAGGAAGCTGCACTTCTACCAAAAGACCTGGAAGACACTATGTTTCTGCTCATTTCTGCTGCTGGAGGTCTCTCAAAACAATAAAAACAATAGATGTACGTCAAGAAGTAGTTTGGGACCATGTGGTTTGTTTATTTCATTGTTAAATAGCCACCATCACAAATAAAGATCTATCTGACTGACTTAAGCTGATGAGAAAATGTATTAGAGTTTTATTCTGGTATATTTAGTCACATTTGTTGACAGTTTTTGTTCTTAGAGCAGCAAGAAATGTAGCAGTACTGTTGATGCTGATGTTATTATCATTCAGTCTTTTGGGGTCAGTCAGAGGTCGGGCATGAAGACACAAGCTGGGAATGCAAATCAAGTTTGCTTGCATTTGCATGATGTTAAAGTGAGTCTTCTTGTCCTGCTAATGCTCACATACATATTAATGGTTTTGGAGAGCAGCACCTCAGGCCTCTCTGGGCTTTGATTTGTTCTTTTCTGACAACTTTTGTGCGAGCAGAACATAGCAGGCATCATTTTACACGTCAGCACTCGAACACCTCTGAACTGCAGATGCCGCCAAGCTCTTAAATCCTTTTAAAAATCTCTCTGTCGTAATCTTGTCTTTGGCTTGTGTCATATTTCCTTAAGATGCTGTTGTGGTTTGCAAAATGTTTTAATTCCTCCGCTTAGTTTTGCCTCAGAGGCTCTACAGCTAACACCAGCCTGCCACACCCAACCATTCCCTCTGTTCAGACTGTTCCAACCAGGATTTACTGATTTATAATTTAACTTTAAAGAAAATATGTCTATTTTAGCTTTTATTTCTTCTTATTATAAGCATACTGAGGTATATAAAAGCACCACTCAGGCTCAGACACAAACACATTGCCAGGGGAATTGGGCTGGAATGTAGATCAGGTGTCTCTGTCATCCAAGCGCACAGTTTGGCCCATAGAAAAAGGGACAGTATTGATTTCCCCTGCAAGTATGTATGTGTGTGAGTGTGTGTGCATGCATGTGTGATTGCATAGGAAATCCAAATATACCCCCACCCTTTTTTTGTGGAGGGGAGGGGTTGGGTATTAATGACTCTAAGCTCAGATCCATGACAAGTCTTACTATAACCTCAGCTACCGTTGTGGCCTCGGCCTCTCTGCTCCGCAGCTCCTTTGTGTCACTGCAGTCTGAGCTGCGTCTGTTTTGTTCATGCAGAGGAGGAAGTGGACGCTGAAGTTTGTGCTTGTATTGTAAATAAGTAGCCAGAGCAGGAGTGAGTTAACTGGTTTGTGTACCTGTTAAATATAGAGGAACAATGTGCCACAGACATGCCCTGTGTCCTTTATTTGTGACAGAGGTGACAGGATGGGGTCGAAAGGTCAATAAAGGTGTCAGTCAACAGGTAATCAGAGACAGATATTAGGAATGGCTGTGTGTGTGTGTGTGTATTCTATATTAGCATTTAGGGCTTTTTCTTTGAAGCCGCCTCAGCCAGGCCTCCGTGCGCAGGTGGATCAGGAATGTGCGACAGGTAGGTGTAGCGGGTGAGACGGGGCTCACCTCGTATCTGGTTTCAGACTCTGGATTAAATACAGTAGCTGAGTTCTGAGTAATGATGGGAAATAGAGTCTACTGTTACAGTTGTTACAAAGGCCAGATTAGAGCGAAGGAGCAGTGGTGTTTCCAGTCGGATCACATGTTTACCTTCTGTCTGTGTGTATGTGTGTGTGTGTGCATCAGCTGGACACTCAGACGTACACACAGGCTTGTACTTATGCAGCATGTTTGTCAGTCTCTCAATCACACAAGCACACACGCACACACACATGTGGATACACACTACAGCCACCCACAAACACCCCCTCAGGCTGTTCCAGACAGTGTAGCCGTGCACGGGCGGGATTTTCCCCCGTCAGCTCCGTCTTTCATGTGGCTCCCGTGTCACCAGGAGCAGGAAGTGAGTGTGTCTTGAGTGACAGCTCAGAAACACACCATTCATTACTTTAAAACACTGTCCCCTCCCTCGTTTTGCCCTCGCGTCCGAATGTTGTGTTGCCTCACTCTTGTGTATGTGTGTGTGTGGTTCGGCATGAATAATCTTGGGCTTGGCGGTGGCATTACACGCAAGTTTGTCTTGTGCCTATTTTGATTATATGTCTCCTTAAGTGTGTGTTTGAATGTGCCAACGAGGTAGGTTGTTGTAATCTCTCAAACCGCAGCGTCCTGGCAACCTCAGCACCGCCTGAGGTGTGAGATCAATGGCTGAACTCACACAGCCGTCTGCACCTGCCCAGGTGAGATAAACATAGTGGCATTACTGTGTACAGAAGCAGGGAATCGCTTGCTCTCTATTTATTTTATTTTTTATTATCCCTGCAAATAACCTCCTTTTATTCGAACTCCGAAATACATATTCTGGAGGTTCTTCTTAAGTCTGCAAGCCTTATTAAGCCTGTGAATTATGTGGTGTGTCTCACGATCGAGACTATGTGGTCATTTGTTGAATCCAAAGAACTGGAAAAAGTATAAAAGACCAACACAAGTGCAAACACAGGCATGTGCACACAAAAGTAAGCCCCCTTTGATCTCGTCCGTTCTTTGGTTTTCGGGGTGGGGTGGGAGTGGTGGAGTTGGACAGGTCTTGGCGGCGATGGAGAATCCTCAAAGCAAAAGGGGGCCTGCCTCAGCCCTCCTCTATCATCTGCCCCATTACCATCACACACACCTCTTGACATCTAAATAGCCCCCCGTGTTTGGCATGCAGGGTCTCAGAGAGCCTTCTTTTTTCTTTTTTCTTTTTTTTCGAGGGCCGCTGTGCTTTCACTTTTGAGTGTGCATGCTCCGGATGAGTTTCCCGAAGCAAGACGTTTGAAACTGTGAGCACGGGCCGTTCGCTCGCTCGCTCGCTCGGTCTCTCATGTGATCACAGTAGCTTTTAAAAGCCGAGCACGCACAGCTGCAGTTCAAATTTAACGCTCAGCTTTTGGAAGCCTGTTCCAGTTGTTCGGGTGCGAGCTGCTTCGCTGTAACTCAATCTGCATTTCTGTCAGAGTTTCATACATTATAAGCAGATAAGTAGCAGGATGTCCGTGTTTTGGACTGTGCAGATTAGATAAAACTCTGTGCAGATCTGTGTGTTCAAACCTGTCCTGAAAGAGTTAGTTTAGCTCAGCTGTAGCAGTTGTTGACAGTTTTCAGTAATAAAATTCTTTGTGGTGACTCTTTTATTCTTAGAATTTTCCAAAATAGTATCCTGCATATGTTTTACAGGTTTAAGGCACCACTGATTGGAATCCTGGATGTCATATTTGAGTATGTGAAGTAGCACAAATGCATATTGTTGACTGTTTTGGTACCAAGTGACTCAGACTCTGGAAATAACCTGCTATCAACTTACAAACAAATCTAAAGATGTTTGTGCATGTGGTTGTCTGTCATGGGTGTGTGTGATCAGCTTGACCTAACTTGCTGCAATACTTGAATTCACTGTATTGCAGTAGAATTAAATCTAGCTTAAGTTAATAGATCATTTACAGTAAACACGTGTGTGTGTGTGTGTGTGTGTGTGTGTGTGTGTGGGAGAGTGACCTCAAATTCATTGATGACATTCACAGAAAGCGCTGTGCGTGTGCAAGTCCGTTCACGCTGTCACGGCATCCGAGAGTCACTTCTCTGTCATACAAAGACTTTTAATCCCACAATAATGACTTGAAACTTCCTATGAAATGATACGTATCACAGGTGAGTCACAGTGCAAGAGGAGACGAGGACTTTTGACAAGTTTGTCTGTCTGTCTGTCGTCTTGGGAATTCCAGGTAAAAAGGTGTGCGTAGGTGGGGAATCTTGGGGCTTGTTATGGAGTGTTGCAGTCTGGATTTTCTGGTAAAGATTGTTACTTATGTGCTGTGTGTGTGTCTTTGGTGTGTGTTTGGGGATTTGTATGTGCACCGAGGTAGTTTTTTGGCTCTTGCAAAAACACACAAGTCGTGTACCATCTATCATTCAGCCCACCAGCATTCTGTATACTCACCCTATTAGTCTTAATATCAGGGCTCTGTGACAAGTGAAACATCCAAACACGCAGCAGCTGTTTGAGGATGTTGTTGTAACGCTTGTGCTTTGTAAAATTGTGGCATCATGTTAAAATAATTCTGATGAAGTGAGAAAACTAGTAGGTTTCTTGTGAAGACACGATCCGGGGCTGATGCTGGTGTTTTTGAGCAGTCAGAAAGTTACATGTATGACGGATGAATGATGTGACAAAAGGAGCAGAGCTTCAAAGAGCTGCTGCTGGTACGGGGGCTTCAACACTGCAACTGCATGAAAGACAGAGAAGTGAAAGTTAAAACAAGGTTTTTCAACATAAAAGTGTTTCAGTCAGTGGCTTTGAGGAGATATGGGTGATTAACTGTGGGTCATTTTAAGGAAAAATTAGGACTTTGTGTTTACATGCTTGTGGATGTGTGTGTGTGTGTGACCTCAGTTTGTGATCAGTCATGTGTGAGTGTTCGACTCCTGGAAACTTCCCCTGTCCCCTCGGTCACAATTTTCTTGACTGTGGACCTTCTCTTCTGAGCCATAAGCCTGTCCTTGTTGGGTGTGTGGAGTCTGGAGGGGAAAGGTTAGAGGTATCAGAGGTTATTCATGCCTGTTTCTCTCTTTCTGTGTGTCTTAGTGTGTGTGTGTGTGTGTGTATTTGTGCGTGTGTGTGTGTGCATGTGTGTGTGAAAGAGAGAGCTGTTGTATGCTTGTCTGTCTGTGTTAAAGCCGCTAATGAGAGCCAGGGGAGGTCAGACCCTGAGGAATGCTCCTTTAAACTGCAAAAAAATGCTCTCTGTGTTTGCATGTGTTTGCAACACATAGCATGAAGATCCAGTAGACAAAGAGTAAAATCTGTGAGTCTCCGTCATCTAAGTCTCTGTCCGCCCCACCCGTTTTCTCAGTTGGGCCCCCCTGCTCCGCTAATCACCCAGTCAGGGAATCAAAGCTGTAGCTAATGGGGGCCTGTCTGTCAGTGGGTTTCCTTGTCAGAGAGGAAAGTTTTCAGCGTGGCACACCGGCTCAAACGAGCCCTCTGGGGAGGGAAAGAGAGAGGAGGGGGGCAAATTAAAGCTCTTTCATTGTATTGAAGCCTCTGCCTCAATAGAAACTGTTTTAAGAAACTATTTTAATAATGTGTAAATCATATCAGAGTTTTTTTAAAGGCAAAAATTACAAATATTTGCTAGTTTTAGTTTCTTTTATTTACTTTTGTCTGATTAAATGGGCCAATCACATGCAAGAAAACCTGTTTTATCTCACTGAAATAAACATTCGTTCATTCTTATTTTACTGATTCCAAACTTGTCTGTTACATTTATTTTCACTGTGGTCTTAATTGAATTTTTTTGATAGTAAAAACTGTCACAGCCACTTTTCAAACTAGCTTCTTCTGCATGTAGCAAGCAGTAAGTGAGGTGTGTCCATAGGGGGCATCGTCAGCCAGCAGCATTGATAAAGCAGGTTGTAAATTTTCCTCATCAGTCACTTTCAGTGACTCCACATGTGTTTTAAGCAACAGTGGGAACTGTCTAACCTTTGCGGTGTCTGACTGGTTATCCAGTTACACTTACTGGTTCCCACAGGCCTCAGACTCACTGCGTCCTCGTTAGGAATTCCAGTGTGAGGGCTCCAGCCGGGGTGAGTTCGCTTGCCCCCTCGAAACCTCCACGCTCACATTCTTGAGAATCTTTCTAAACATACTCTTTGATCTGATTTGAACCCAATCACTACCAGGAAATAATGTGTGGCCTCTGAATATGATCGTCGTAATCCTATAAGACAGAACTGCACAGTCGTGAACCATCCAGTGAATTCCTGATGTTGACACTGTGCATGACCACTGCTTTGCCCTCTTTCACTTCCTGACTGGGACATTTGCCCTTTCACCTGAGCCATAATTTGTTGTGGTCTGTTGACATGTGAGCCGAGTGTTAACCCGCCGGCCCTTTCTACCTTTCTGATCTCTGTCCCTCCGTCTCTTCATGGGGCCCAATGCGGCAGACGGTGTGAAAGCACATAGTCCACTTTCAAAGACTCACCCCCTTGTGTTGTTTGTTAGGGATTAGATGAAGCGTGGGGGCTGAGGAGGCATCCATGTGGAACTCCAAACCATCTACTTTCCCACAGGACTCAACAGGAGGTTTTTCTGACTTAATTAGTGCTTCACACACCTCGCTTTGGGGTTTCATTGTTGAGTTGATGATGTGGAACAAAAAAAAAATGGTTTCCTCTAGTCTTTACTTCAGACAAGAATACTTGCACAGAATAATTTGTTTTGAGATAGTTGTCCAATTTGTCCATTTTTAAGCTCTCATTTTTTATCACATCCGAACGAAAAAACAAGTCTTTAATTAAACCCAATCATCTGCTTTTCAAATCAATCAATTTCCTTGAACAACAAATAATAATCGCATCATTTGTTGTCTGAATGGTGATCAATGTGAGCCAGCCACGCCCTGTCTGGTCTGTCTCTTGTTGTCTTTAAAGCAGAGCTGAAACAATTGTTGACGTAATCGATTAGTTGATTGTCAGAAAATTGCTGGTTTAGATTCTCAAATGTTAAGATTTTAAGCTTTTACTTTGTTTGTTAAGACGCTGAATTAAATATTGAATAATGAATATTAATGAGTTTGGCACAGTTGTTTTGACAAAACAAGCAATGTTGTAAGAGTGTTTTCAATATTTTCTGATCATTTTAGTCCCAAAAATGGGTATGTAAATCTGTTTATTAGACCTTGAAAAGGTTATTCGTAAGTTTGCAAGCACTGCAGGTCGGTGTACCAATTTTCTGCAGTCCTGTTATTAATGTTAGAAGAAGGAAGTGAGAGCGGAAAAAGGAAAGAGAAGAGCCTCATCTGTCCACAGGATGAGAGCTGCAGAGGGAGGGGGTCTGCAGACGATGGCGGGTGCTTAGTGATGATGTATGTGAGCCACATCCATTACTGTCTGGTCTCTATACACAAACACCCTTACATACAGACACTCACACACACACACACACACACACACACACACACACGTAGGATCAGGTATCTTTCAAACAATGTGAGGCCCCAGTAAGGTTTCTGTATGTGGGTCTGATGGAGACAGAGGCTCCACCGTGGAAGCTGAGAAAGCCTTTACGGGAAGGAGTGTGTGAGATGTCTCCTGGCTCTGTGTGTGTGTGTGTGTGTGTGTGTGTGTGAGAGAGTGCGTGCGTGTGCGTGTGCACCCATACATGTGTGTTCATCCCTGTTGTTGCTGACAGAGCTTCATGTAGTCCTTTTGTACCTGAAGTGCTGCTTGTCCATCAAACACTCAACAGCAAGGTATTGAGAAACTTATCAGCAGTTTAAACATTCAAAATTCAACAAAATGCACGTTATTGTGGATTCAGATTCTTGTGATGCACTTAACTGGATGAGAGATTCTTCATTAGTAAAGACAGCAGCAGATCTCTGCCTTATCGATAAATAGACTGTTAATAAAGACTGTCCATAAAACACAGAAGTCTCTTGTATCTTGATGTCTGTTTCACTTTTTGCTGGCAAAATTAATCATCTGTGCAAAATATGGCTGATGTACATTTTGGCTATTGATCAGTAAGCGCTTTTCTTATTCATTTAAGTAATAAATATACATCTTAATCAAAATATTAACAAATCATTATTATATGAAATTCCATGTTATCTTATTGACTCACTGATTAATAGCTTGGCCCATGGCAGCAAAGGATGGAAAAACAAATTTGATCATCTAAAGACATATTGTCAGAAAGCCAGAAGATTTTCAGTTTTGAGGAGCTGAACTTCATTGTACTTTTTGGCATTTTGGTTTGAAGAAATGACTCAAATCAGCCAAAAGATTTAGCAAAAAATGTTTTGTTGAATATTTTCTCGTTTGGTCAGCTAACCTTGTTAATTCTCACCATTTATCTCTTAACCGGTACAAATTAATAAATCTCTTCCAGAAGCCTTCCAAAGAAATCAGTCATGCTGCAGTTATAATTCCTTTTCTGGGAAGCGAAATCTCTGCAAACCATAAAATAAAGTGCTACCAGAAAACATATAAATCAGCCATCCCTCTCTTTTAAATGGTTTAATTGTTTACTTTGGTGAAGAATAAAATTTCATTGCTCCGGTCTTTTTCTAATCGTATAATACTTTTTCTCCACCCTGTCTTCCCATCAGACTGCCAGTCGTCCGTGGCTCTGCAGGTTCTCACCTCTC
This sequence comes from Ctenochaetus hawaiiensis, assembly GCA_029783645.1. NCBI lineage: Eukaryota > Metazoa > Chordata > Actinopteri > Acanthuriformes > Acanthuridae > Ctenochaetus > Ctenochaetus hawaiiensis. Next base: position 14,123,910 of record JAPZDY010000010.1, read on the forward strand.
GCTGTCAGGGAAAGAAAAGCTGTCTGGTTCGAGCCTCAACCAGAGACTTCGGAGATCCGTGTTACGCTGGAACGAGGAAGTACCTCAGTGTCATCTACACCTGTGGTGAGTCCCTGCACAAACATCACTGAGGCCCCCATTTTATGACCACCAGGGGGCGATGTTTGCCCACTGATCAGCTTGACTTCAGCTTTGTATATGATGCTTAAACTCAGAGTTAACAGGTCAAAAATGGGCTCAGCTAGAGAAAAATCATGTCTTTTTGTGGTGTGATGATGATGCTGTTTGATGCAAACTTGGTGCAAACTTGGTGCAAAGAGCCATACAATGTGACATGTTATCTCTACTTTAAATGTTTAATTGTTGCCTCAGTGATAATATTGATTAGCCACTATTGTTAATAATTTGAAGAACTTTGCCATTTACTACTACATGAAATTCAAAGTTTTCTTTAAGAAACTATAAATGGCTTTTCACAGTGTTCGTTTTTTTGACTCATGAAGCAATTTGTTTATTAGATGGTGAGTTCAAAACATCTTTATTTACATATTTCTCAGTATCACTGTAGCATTTTTCCGACAAACACAACACCCTCAGCTTTAGTTAAATGGAACAACTTCTGCTTTGTATCTTGTGTTTGGACTCATCTGTGCAAATGATAAAGAATGATGAGCTTCCTTTTTATCTGTTCCACACCCCCGGGGCTAATCCTGACCTGTCAAGGCTGTAATTCATTAACAGCATGCTTGGAGACACCCTCTACCACACACACACACACACACGCACACCCTCTATCCAGGCGCCTCCAGCACCAGGAATTGATCATTCAGCACTGAGGCCTGGAGCCTTCCATCGCCACTAAAATAACCAGCTCCTACATGTAGATCCAGACTTTAATGCTTTGGCATATCGCTGTGTTGTTATTTTTTCAGATTTGATTCTCTGATGTGGGTCTGACAATTACCGCTATGTGCCTTTTAGGGGCTGCATTTTCCATCACTTTGTCTCCAAATGCTGCGTGTTTGTCAGGTTACTGTCCAAGAATCCATCCATCCTTTATCTCAGCACAGACAAGAGCTCACAGACCATTCAGCTGTGTTTATCGAGTCGTTTGGCTTGAAATCTTACGTCCGACCTTCCTTATCTGTCACTGATAACACAACGTGCCCTCCTAACAGCTCCGGCGCTGAGTTGGGTCAGTAAACGTGTGAGGTATGCAGGGGATGTGGGACGGTGTAAATGTTCAACAGATAGAGGGGTTGACGGGCCGTGAGTGGGGTAAAAGATGAGTTTCCTGGGCTGCGGTGGGAGGCAGGAGGCTGAACGTGAGTAAATCAGTGGAGCCGCTGCAGACATGAAGTCACCGGTCGCTCCAGGCTCCAGCAAAGTGGTAATTTTGGGGGATCCTCTTTCATTGGTGGTTGAGTGTGTGTGGGATTGACCCCATTTGTGTCGGAGTAAGGGACGGAGGATGTCTGTCTCCACATGATTGGTTGCATTTATGTGCATATGTGTGTGGAAGTGCATGTGTGTGGTTGTCTGTGAGATGTTTTGCTCCGATTGAAAAGTGGCGTCTGCTTACCCAAAGTGATTGATGGCAGGAAATTTTATAATTTGCAGTATTTTTTTAAAAATGTATAGTGAATGCGGAAAAATATACCCCAAGATTGACAAAATTTTATGGACTTCTATTTTGTTCTGAAATACACAGAGAGGTGGTCTCGAGTCACATGACTTGAAAAGTCAAACTGAAGTCACTTATATGGATACTCTTTACTTGACTTGAGGAATTAGAAATGACCTACAGGTCAACTTAAACACAAATAACTTGTGACTTGATACTGTTTAGTACTTTTCATCAAACCTAAAAATTAAAAAATATGTTATTTAAAAAGTTTGCAATGAATCATTTCATGCCCTGCATTTAATCAGTGCTGATTTCCAGCGAGTCATTGATTCCCAGATCCGCTTAGTCTGATTCAATCCAGAAGATTTGCAGAAGATTTGGTCCCAGCTTTGAAAATACATAAAGTTGACTCTGTTATATTTTTTGTGTGTGTTTGAGCTTCTTCATTGCTAAATGTGTGTTATTGGCCGCGCTGCCTTAAAGAGGTGTTACCCACCTTAAATCTTTTACATCCTGTTATGACCTAAGCGCTATTTTAGGGGTTTTTACAGCCTGCCAAGTATAAAATAATTTCGGAAACAGCTTTTTATGAGTATATACGTATGTGTGTATGACTAGTGTATATAGGGAAGTGTTTAGGTGTAGCGAATACACACACACTGAGGCACGAGCCAGTGCTTGATTCACAGTATATGGACTCTTCTCTCGGCCTCAGCTTGCTTGTGATTTATAAAGCCATCAACCCTTCGAGCTCCAGCTTCTTCCTCACACAGCCCCGGGGGCGGACTTGCTCCTCAGCTCTAACACAGCAGCAAATGGCCCATAACCTGCCATCGGTCTCCCAGCAGATCACACACACTTTGCTCAGCCGCCACTGTCAGACTTCATTTACATCCAGTCCCCCTGGAGGAAGAAGTCTCTAAGGTTTGTTTGTTTGTCAAAAAATACTTAAGCCAGGAGTCCGATAGCAGCTCTAAACGTCTGACATCTGTATTTCAACAAGATGGAATATAAACTAGCAGAATTGAGTTCTGTATTACAAATTATTCGTAGTCTGAACTTGGAAATATTTACCCTCAATGCAACTCTCGAGGACTGATGAATGAGCCTGCTCGGGGCACTTTCTTCAAAAAGCAAAGGTTCAACATTGCCCCTTTGAAGTTTCTTTCTTGTGATGTTTTTGGTGAATTTGTCGGAGTTTGACCTGCTGCTTTTGAAGCTGCAGGAATGAAGAACTCTGCATTCAAATCCGTTTGTATGTTTGATTAAAAAAGTCCAGTCCTGGCCGATGTTGTATGCTTTCAGTGAGCATGTGTAGGGATAACAGTTATAGGAACAGTCCTATTTATACAGCTTGCTCAACCAGACCTCTGGGGCCTGTCCTGCAGCCCCAAAATATCGTTCTTCCGGTTACCCAACATCTTTCCTCCTCTTTCTGAGAGAAGAGATACAGCCTGAGGGCTTCTGTGTACGTGTGTCTCTGAACCATGAAGCACAGCGATAACTTTAAACGTGATTTAGCAAAATATGATTTATGGACGTCCACGCTGGTCAGATCGTATCCAGGAGAACTTTTCTCTTCCTGTGTCACTCCCAAACTCCGCAGTCCTTTTCCTCCCCTGAGAGGCATTAAAGCTCGAGACTTTATATTGAGATTCGGAGGCCTCTTTCCTGAACT
>JAPZDY010000010.1:14141620-14164498 GCA_029783645.1 Ctenochaetus hawaiiensis
CTTGCGGATGCATTTTGAAAATCCTGCCTTAAAACAAAAGATACTAGAGTGAAAGAACTCAAGAAAAAGCGTTTTATGCAATTAAATCCCTCTTTTATTTCATAAATTTGGTGTGGGGAATAATATCAGATGCAGTTATGCAGCTTCTTTCCTCAGAGGGATTCGGCGTAGAGTAGCATGTCATGTGTTTTTACAGCCCTCTCTTCGCCTTCCCCCCTCTCCTCCCCCCTCTCCTCCCCCCTCGGCTCACCCAGCCTCACCTCCATTAAACTCAATTTGTTCTGAGAGGGCGAGGATCGCTACGAGTCGAGAAACATGTGCTGCACGGGCACAAGAGAAGGCAGAGAAACATGATTTAAAGGAGGATTTAGTGGCAAAGTGGGAAAAAGAAATGCTTGTGACTCAAAGAAGTAAAAAAATAGATTGGTAGAGGAGGAGGAGGGGCATTTACTACGCACATTTTTAAGTTGTTAATCATCACACCATAGTTTGAATGTATGATTTGTTATGGTATGCTTTGGCTCACGTGCCAAAAATGTTAGAGTACTTTTTACGACCTCATTGAAGAAAACCGGAGGAGGAGATACAGAGTTTGGTTTGTTAGAAGTCTGAACACTTTCAAAAGCCTAAACACTCCTTAAAAATCCACCAAGACTTCTAATAAAGGTTTGACATGTTATGAAGCAGGATTACAGTGTGCGAATTTAATGAAAAGTCTAAGTCTTAATGAAGAGGCTGAGAGGAGGTTTCTATCTAAACATGTTTTTTAGGTCGGCCTTCATTTCGTAGGCTCCAGTATACAGTAAACATGTGTTTCAGGTTGCGTTGACTCAGGAGTTTTATCGCTGCTGTATTTCAGGTTTTAGAAATTAGCAGACATGCTTAATGATGTCTGTAGGTTTTACAGCTCAGGGTTTTTGAATGAAGCATTAAATGACTAGCTGCAGATGTTAGGCAGGTTTTCAAAGTCCATTAGTTGAAGGCAGAACATCTGCTGTGATTTGAGTAAGTGATGTAAAGTAGTAAGCTTTTAGGGCTGAGGTTTGCCCTATTACTGTGTAAACTTTAAGATTATGGATATTTATACAACAAATAGCTACTGATTTTGGCTTGAAGTTTACTTTGAATTATCTTTGTAGGGGTAGGTGAAAGTCATTGTTACAGACGATGTGACTGAATTCTGTTATAGTAACATTTGATTTATACTTTATTGCATCTTTTCAACGTGAATTTTGCAACACCATAAGTAACAATTGGTCTAATTACATTAAGGAACATATGAAACAGTTTAGATATTTATTTTGCATCAGTTCAGGTTAAAATTTGAACATTTCTGTGCGTATTTGAGCAGCAGCTCTTAAATTAAACCTTCTTCTGCAAGTTTAATTTCATTTTATGCTTCAACTTCAAGTAGAGGAGCTAAATTTAATCAATTAAGCTTCAACCCTTTTATCATTTTTATCAACTGTCTGGACATCAGATGATCTGACATGGTCTTGGCATGAGAAGTTTCACAACGATAAAGATCTGAGATGGGGCGTTCGGGAAACACAGACCACAGAGCTCAAGTAAACATGTGATGGATCACGACCTCAAGCAGTCGGGGTCAGTCCACTTATCAGTGCGTTCTCTGTGGAGGGCGGTCTCACTCAAGACAGTATTGATCTCTGATTGCTGTTTTCTGGGTCAAAGGTTATCTTTCATTAGCAGCTGAAGAGTCAGTTCTGTGCACCAGGCAAAGGTCAGGAGGGTTTTTTTGCAGGAAGTAAACTTTTCAGGTTATCTCTTTGATTTGTCTGATGGTGTTCAGGTGTCACTAATCTGTGCAAATCTGTAGTTTGGATATATCAAAATCTAAGAAACTAAAAATTGATTTTAAAGGATAAAATAAATCTCTTTTAAGAGTTTTGACCATTCTTTGAAACAAACTTCCTCTTGCTGCTTTTACGTTGTGCCCATCTGGTTAGTAACTGGAATCGAAATGCACTGTATAAAGCTTGAAACAAATGGTTCAAATAACAGGAATAGACAAATAATCAGACAGATTTTGGTCCTCAATCCAAACCCTCAAGCTGGCCAAACTTATTTGAAGGAGAAAAAAGAAAACAGCCAAACCATCTCTTGTAAATATTCCTCCATGTGCACACACACTCATTTCCATAACAGGGATTATTTCTTCCATTGCAGTTGTACTCAAGTTGTGTTTGCTTCCAAATAAAGCAGTTTACATAATCTTAGCTCATGTTAAGATTATATAAACATGAGCTCATCTTTCTTTCCATGTCCGACTTCATTTTAACTAGCATTATTCGCCTTGCTCTGAAACCTCAGCTATTCATTTGATGAGTAAGCCCCTGATTTAAATGAGCTTAAGTTTAAGAAAGATGTCAGGTGTTCAGGAAGCTTGTTCTTGGGGTGGGGAGCAAAGAGAGTGGTGCTGTCATGACAAATATAAAGTATAGACAAAGCTACACTTTAAACCCAAGTTGTGTTTTATTTTGAAATATCATCAGGATATGTATGAATCTCCACATCATGGTTTGAAATATGTCGCCAGAGCCCTTTTTTAATTGTAGGTGGAGCCAAGTTAGATGTTTCCCTAAGTTTCCGAAGTTTTTGCTAAGCTAAGCTAAGCAATTCACCTCTTGGTTGTAGCTTCATTTAGCATACAGATATCAGAGTGGTGTCAATCCTCTCATCTGACTTTAAGACTTTCATTTTTTTCTTTACCATAAATATTATAACAGTGCATTTTAAGCTTTTATCACGGAATTGATCAACTATTCTCTTGCACACCTACTAAAATTGTTGTATTCGTACTGTTAATGTGAAATGCAACAGTTGATGGCAAAATTACATCCTGACGGTTTAAAATATATTCTCGCCCGTTGGATTGCGTCCCGTCTGAAGTAGCCTGCAGGCTCTGAGTCCCAGCTTAGCCCAGTACAGTAGATCCATGCTGGGCTGTTATTTAAAAAGCTCCCATAAGAACTCCATCACTCTGATCTCGAGCCAGAGCCTACTGATCTATCCTCAGAGCACCAACCACTCTTCCTTTTTCTTCCAACCGGGGATGAAGGGATGATGGAGGGAAAGATGGAGGGAGAAAAAAAGGGAGGGGAAGCATTCTCTCTTGCCTTCTTTGGCATGCTTTTATTCAGCTTTTTTTCCCAGCAGGCCATCTGTTTCCTGCCTGCAACATGACACCAGTGCCCAACCAAGTTTCTGGTACTTTTTGAGGTGTGTGTACTTACTATTGTCGGGTGTATGATTAGCTGCTATGCTAATGCAGCTTTTCATTTATGTTGGTACAAACTGACCCTTGTGCTCTCATGTGATTCAAATGGGATATAGTGGACACGCCATGTGGGAACTGCTAACTTCTGTATAATTGATTTATATCAAGTGCTCTTAGTGGCTGATGTGATTTAATAATGCATTATTTTCTGTCTCTGGAGTCCTTTTCACACTTGTTTGTATGTAAAAGTGTGAAATAATGCTCTTTGTGCCTGTTGAAAATACTGAAGAAGTCTGGTTACTCAGTGCTGAGAAGGTACTAAATATTGTAGCTTGTAGTTGTGTAATCAGGTTTGATAATAGTGGCTGTTTTGTCTGACCAGTGTTAAATCGTGTGTTTGCTTGAGGCGGGCAGCCTCTGTTTGGATCTTGGCTTTTCTCCACTAATAACAGTCAAAGAGCTGGCTGGTTGAACCTGGATAATCCCCACTCTCCTCTTTCACTTGCTCTCTGTGACAATGAAGGAGGGAAAATGAAAGTATATTCTTTCAGCGTCGCTTGTCAATTCAGTTACTGTTTAAGTGGTAAATTGGCATTTGGCTTTAAGCAGCTAAACCGACATATAAGAAAAATTAGACAACCCTCTCCATCAGCCAAATGGAGCCTTAGTTTTTCAGTCTCTGTCCTTCACTTTCACTCTCTTCCCCTGTCTTATCCTGTCACATGGGGATTTTCCACCCGTAGGCCCACACTGAAAAGCTGGACGTCCTTCTGCCAGTGTGTTTGTTTTTAATCGACGTGCATAATAGTATTCGTCAGCTGAAGCAAAGCCAGACCTCCAAGTAGTGTTTGTTTAGGGAGGCCAATGTGGATCCAGGCCTCCGTAGGTCTGGCTATAGCCTTAGCCAAACCAGCCAGATTTTGGGATGCTACTTTTATGTAACCAAAAGATGTTGCTTGCTGATTGAAGCAAACGCTCATCAGGGCTCTGCTGTTGTCAGTGCCAGACCCACTGCAGTTCAGAGGAGTGCGAGGGGGTGAAAGAGTCACTTTCCAGTGGATTGCCTGACACTTTTTGACATGTCATAAGGAAGTAGCATTTTGTACTTTACATAACAAACATGGAGGTAGAGTCAGCTAAGCTCTCCTAGCCGAAGGTAATGAACAATGTAGTTCTGTTAGCATAAAGAAGCTGCAGAAAACTTTTTTTCTGATATGTTTTTATTAAGGATATATACATTCAACAACAGATTACAGCAAAGACGAAAATCAACCATATAGAGAGGAACAGTAGATGAGTCGAAGCAAAGATTGCAAGAACTATATGTCATTTCTTTCATGATAAAAGCACAAAGAGCTTTTAAGGACCCACAGACCCCCTTTAGATTTATTACAGACAGCATGTTCTGTGTTTTATTGGCAAGATTTCTTGTCTTTCATTTGCCTAATAAAGTGCCTGTTAATGTTAAAATGACAGTTGCCCTATAAAGGTCAGTGCTGATGAATTCATGGGTGGTCCTCCGCCTCCTCACACTCCTTTCAGTCTGAACTCTGACTCTTCACATTGTTGGCATATCTAGATGCTGCTAGAAACTTTTCAGGATATGCTGTATAATTTATTTCTTACTATCAATTAGCAGAAATTCTAATTAGCAGATATTTAAAGGAATAGTTCAGTTCAGTTATGGGAAATGCCCTCATTCAATTTCTTGTTGAGAATTAAGTGACTCATTCTTTTGTCTGAAGGTTAAATATGTAGCCGGAGCAGTTAGCTTAGCTAAGCATGTAAAACTGGAAACTTGGGGAAAATAGTTTTGTTACTTTGCCCAAATATAAGAAAATCCACCAACCAGAACAGTGAAAACTCACTAATTAATACATTAAATCTCATTTACCTCTTCTTTCTCTACTCCAAAAGTGACTTAAGTTCTTTACTTATGTATCAAACATTGGCGTAAGAGATGCAGATATTTCAGACAGCTTGATTTGTATTTTGATTGGTCTACATTAACCTCAGGGAAACCCATCATCTTTATTCTCTCCCCTTCTCTTTCCATCCCTCCCACTCTCACTTCCTGTTGTCTCGGGGTTGAATAAATGTGCTGGGAAGGTGTTCTGCCTAATGTGTGTGTAAGTTAAAGTATCAAGTGTTGACCTGTGTGTCAATGCGTGCCTGTTTGAGTCTGCCTCATGTCAAATCTGCACCAAAACCCCCCACAGCAGTGCAGTGTGAAAAAAAGAGACACAAGCGTTTTGGATCAAATTGCATTTTCTAATTCTTAAAGCTGTAGTCGGCTCACTGACGGAGGGTTTCTACAGCCTTTTGATGCAGGAAAGATTTACAACACAGCTGGAATAAAAATACTGCAGGTGGGGCTGCAGGTAGAGAGGATCTTTTCAGCCGTAACAAAGGTTTGATTCCTGTTGGGTAGAGAGTTATTTGTTTTGTGGTCAGGGCTGTTGTGATATAGAAGAATAAGTAAGCTGTACTTTTTGTCAGCTACAGTATGTATCTGTTCCTCTAACCTTACTGCATTTCTTATTCAAAATAATTAGGTTTATTTCAAAATTACTAAACTGTGCATTTCAAAATAAAGGCATTTTAGCCTTCGAATAATATAAGCTACTTTTTAGTGAACTTTTAAGATAGTTACTTTATGGCCAGCGGCACTGATTGGGTTAACGACTGATAGTCAGCTGCTTTTTTTGTGTTTGTTTGTTGTTTTATCTGATAAGGTATCATTTATTCTAACTCATTTTGGGATGAAAACATGTGTCTATCTGAACTCTGTAGTAATTTGTTTGCTGTATTGTTAGAAAAAGTTTGTGCTAGCTTTGCTTCAAATTTGCTTATGCCAGTTAAATCAGTGTGATTAATTTTGCTAGCTGCTGAACACAGCAGTTTTACTCAGATTAGGACCAAAACAACTGAACCAACACCTGGTCTCAGTAAAGGTTGCAAATTCTGGTGTGAATAATATGTGATGGGACTGTGATCCAACCTCATTTGGACCCAGCTGCTGTACAAAGCAAACTGTGGAAGTTTGACAAAACAAGTTTTCCATAATAAAATGCACTTTACACACTGCAATGTTGTTAAATAAATTAATAGTTTCATAGAATGAATCCAGTTTTTATCTGGTCTTGCAACAAAGTTTGTTGTCTTTTTCATACTGAGAGGGTAGAATCTTCTTCACATCTTTCACATCTAACCAAAAAGATGAGTGAATGCTCTCATGTGGCCTTTAAATGTGCTTTTTGTTCATGAAATCTGTTTCCGTGTGTAAAGAAACCGAAACAAAGAAAAAGTGCATCAAGTGTATAAACTCATTCACCGATTCTGACCAGAACAAACAAACTGTGGGTTGGAAAACGCCCTTAAATTCTATGTTGCTTGAGTGAATTGAAGGTCACGCTGTGTTCACAGGATACAAAAGTCTCGGTGGAGATAGAGTGGAAAAAAAAAAGCAGTCCTAACATTTACCAAAGAAACCATGAGATGGAACCCAGTTTGAGGCCACTAACTGTTGTAAACTTTTCATTAATCCTCATCGGTGTTTATTTTGAGAGGTTGGCCGTGTTTTATGTGCGTTTACCCTCCATACAGCCTCGGCTGCACGAACTCTGTGTTTCCTCGTGCTAGCACAGGAAATTATAGCGTAATTGAGACTTGAGGACTTGAGAGACAGTTTGTAATGTTGTAATTCTGCTAGCTCAGTTTCATGATCTAATCACAACCGTGGCGTTACAGACTTCAGGATCTCTGATGTTCCCCAGGCGCTTCAGCCACGGCAGCAGGTGTTTGTTTTAAAGACCGTTGTAAAAGCCTCTCTGGCTGCCTCTGGGTCTGTCACTCCTCCATCTGTCTTGTTTTCTCCCGTGCTTTTTTTTTTCCTCCTTCCACTCTTCACCCTGAGGAAATGCTTGTGCATCTGTTGTGGCTCAAGCTGTTTTAAGACCATGTCTAAGTTGACAGGGGCAAAAAAAAGAAGAACACAGGGCATTGAAGGACAAACAGATAACCAGCTGCAGCTTGGAAATCTTGGGTGGTGATGCCAGAGCTTGTGCTCACATGGGACACTTAAGTTTATGAAAATTACATCGTCATCTATAGAATTTATAAGTGTACTGCCGTTTAATGTCGAGTGTGTACATAATTGCAAAGTGTATGTCATAAGTTTAAAATCAGTGAGAACATTATATGTTTTCAGTACTCATACATGCCAAGAAATTCAAACCAGGAGGGGAGAAAGGAAAGGAAATGTTTATTCAGGTTCTTCTCCCCTCTTTTCCTCTCTCATCACCCTTTCTCTTCTCTCTTGATCACAACCAGCTGCTCAGTGCAGCTTCTGATAGCACCCGCCGCCTAATGTCTATTTCGGGAGGTGGATCTAATAATAGCCCGTAGTAGAATAATGTCAAAAGTCTGCTGAGATTAAAGAGATTCAGTCAGTGTAGTGAAGGGCTGATTATCAAACCTCATTGCATTTTGGTACTAACTGAAATTAGGTTCATAGTCCCAAGTATTATAAATTGCTAAAATCAAGTTCTTGCTTAGATATGTGCGTATTTACGGAGGAATTTAGCGTTGTAGCATCGTAGCAGCAGACTGAACAAAAGGCGTAGAGTAATATGCATGTTTGTGTTTGCCTTGTGTATTTGTAATAATAAGGCAGATGACAGACTTAAGCTAAGCTAAACCTCTCTGTCATTATCTGTGTTCAGTCTCGACCACTAATACGGCCCAGCACCCTGTCAACAAATAGTAAAAAAAACACCCCTTTTTTAAACACATGTAAGCACACCAACTCTGACATACCACAAAGGTTTTCATTTGCTCTTTCTCTGTGGATGAGGAAAAGTACCGGTTGTGATTTGCTCTCAGTGATGGCTCGTCTAATTATCTGCAAATGAAAGGGGGCGCAGAAGCTGTTATGATTGACAAGCGCCATATGAGGGAGGTGGAAGTGTTTTACCGAAATGATAAAGAGGGAGAAATGAAGTGTGATGACCTGCGTGAAATCATAGAGCATATAATGGCACAGAGATGCTAAAACACACTCCGTTGTGTTATTTTGTTATGGGTACGTCCTCCATCATTCAGTACAATAGCTTGTAATCTAATCTAGTCCCGTCTGGTGTTTACAAAAAAGCCTGTGTTATGGAGAGGGTCTTAAACACCACATGTGATTCTGAGTCAGTCATACTTCGGCAGTATCTTGACAATCCCCAACTCTGTGGTCAAGCAGTTGTTTTTGTTCATTTCTTTCTAAGTTAGTTTAGTTATCCTTTTTTAAAAACCTAGCATCCTAAATTTTACACGATGTCAACCTCAATGACCCTCCTTTAACAGCCGCAGGGCCGCTGCTTATAGCTGGTTAGTTACACATGGATTTGGCATCATATTAGTAGAATAAAGTGCAGTCTGGACAAACCATAAAATTTTAGAAACATACCAGATATACCGAAGTGTACGTTACAATGCCATGCCTTTGTTTTTTGTCCTTATCTTTGACCCTGTGCCTCTCAATTAACTTAGGTAATAGAGCAATCAGAGGCCCATTCAGCAAGTTAGGTGTTGACCTTGGTGAACCTCATGAGGATTCTCAGTTGTTGGACGGAGTGAAGCACAATTTCTTACAAGTTATTCTTAGCCTGCTCTATTAGGGCCTCAAGATTAATAAAAATATCTCCAACTTGCATGAAGAAAAAGGCAGTAAAGGGGCTTTGAAAGAACCCTGGATGCAGTGAAGGGGAAGTTTATTGGTATATACTGTCCACATCATAATAATTTTGCCACTCTACACAATCATTAGTGGATTTCATCGACCCTTTAGGACAGAAACCACCATCATCATCTGTTCAAGGTGTCCTGACGACATGGTTTCTTATGGTAAACAGAGAAAGACAGTCAGTTTAAGATTTAATCAGGGGAATGCTACACATAACAGAGACAGGAATGAACCTCGGCCCACCTTTTTTGTCACTTTAAGTTTCTATCAGTCACCAGTGATCTAAAGCCTCATTACAATGCTTTTGCTGTATTAAGCCTTTCAAGAGACTAAGAAAGAAAGAAAGAAAGAGAATGTTGACAATCAACATTCACTGAAACTCTTGTAAATTTCACACGTTACCAAGTTGTTTTTGAGATTGTTAAGAAAGAACTGAGCTAATTTTAGCTATTTGCAGAGAATCTTTCAACGGAAAGTCATTCATTCCTCTGGTCCCAGTAGATGGTAACATTGCCAAGTGTTGATTTTATGAACCGCCATGTATGACCAGTTGTTGCCCTCTGCTAAAGATAGCACCATTGTTTAGATCGGCCCTGACATGTGTTGGAACGTGCTTGTTGAATGTTGTAGCCTTTATTTCTGTCATGATTGCGTCTAGACTGGTTCTATCACTATCTGTTCTCCGTCTGTTCCATGTCAGCGACAACAAATGACGATCTCTGTCTTGACTGTTTTCACAAGTCGTTTGACAACCTCAGCAGCTCTGTGACCCAATCAAAACTCAGCGTCCCATTACCTCATAACTCTGACATGAAGGAGTGAGTTCAGGCGGGTGGCTTGGTTTGATGATTCAGCATTGGTTACATCCTTGTTGACCCAGTGGAACATCAGATAATAATGAGGCTGTGCTGACTTCGACAGAGGACCCGTCTCTCCCACGACCAGCCAATAAAGACACTAACATACAAACAATAGAGCCATATGAGGGCAGCTTCAGTATGGAAGGGTCACAGGTCATGTGTACCTATTAACAGTAGGCTTTCAACATGTATATTACAGTAAGGACTCCTTCAGATATATAGCATGGAGTTTTATTTAATGAAAAGTTAAGATTTTTAATTTTTCTGATTTTTACATGATAATACCCATAACAACAACAACAACAACAACACACTCGATTTATACAGCACTTTTCAAAACAAAGCTGCAAATTGCTTTATATGATTGAAACAGAAATAAAACATTTCACATCTAAGGAAAATAAAATGATAAAATAATACATGAAAAAAAAAGTCCTAAAATAGCAACAATGACGTTTAAATAGACAAGACGTGTCGAAGATGAAACAGCATGGTGAAACTAATAAAAAGTTTTCAAAAGATATGATGTAAGAAGTTGTTTGAAGGATCGATGTCACTGGAAGCCTCTGATCAAAAGAAACAATCAGCGGAAAGAAAAAAGACTCTGCTTCTGATGATGCGACAGAATCTTGTGAACTACATTTCTGTGATAATACATTGACTGTATCTGTCTGCTGTGCTGTGATAATATGTGGATGTACCTAACCCACCAATCAACATATCTACTCACCCACTGACCGACCTACTCACTTTGATTAAGTTAAACATTGTACCTTGTATCTTAAATGTCTTTTTCGTAGTTATGTTTTGATTTATATGTATTTTTCAATCCAGGTTTGCAGTTTAGATTTTTTTAAACAAACACCGATACATGTTCTCATAAAAATATGAACCAAGTTTACAGTTTACATAAGTTGTGTTGAATCCTGCTTGCCCACATTTTTCTATGAAAGCCCTATAAAGCTACTGAAAGTGTAATTATCGATTACTGCAAGCATTCAGTCTGTTAACAGTAGGACCAAACAAATAGAAACTGATGTGATTACAGGCCAGGAAACAGATGCTGTGATTTACTGATGATAAAAAGTAAATCAAAGCGAGAACGGATGTATACTTTTGTAATGTGATTATCATGCTCAGCACCGCCTCTCTGTGTGTGTATTTCAAACTGGGACTGAGGTTGAAGATGTTATCAGTGTTGAAGACATCAGTGGGATCCTTTGTGTCTGTGTGGGATCTGAGGAGGGGGGAGCACAGCAGAGTAATTGTCACACTGATTGTCAGGAGCTCACGCTGCCAACAGAGCACCTATTCCTGTCTCTGCATCTATATTAATGACACCAACTGTGCGTGAGTGTGTGTGTGTGCAGATAGAGGAGTGTTTAAATAGCCAAAACAGCTGGGATTTTGAAATATAACTGATTGCTGCGGTGAAGTGAGAGTGATTACGTTCAGAGCTCATGCTGTGACATCTGTGCGTGTGAGTGTGTGTGTGCATACATTTGTGTTTGTGGGTGTCTTGCTGCAGAGGGATGTGTGTTATCCATTAAAGTAAATGGAGAAAAATTCTATGCTTTGCAGCTGAATGTAGGTTAGGGGGCTCAGCGAAGCGGATGGGGAGTTGAGCTGCTCCACTCGCTTCATCCTGGAATGTAATCCCAACCCTCAACAAGACTCTGTCACCATGCAGCTATTCTTTTGCATGAATGTCATGCCGTACCTGTGTCGAATACAAGAGTACTGCATGAGTACAAGCCTCTTTAGCACACTGATCTTGTTTTTTGCCAGCTAAGGGCTTTTTAAGTCTTCACAGTCCACACTGACTGGATAACTTGAGACCACTGATTTGATTAGACATTCATGTGTCTGAGCCATAAGACAAAGCTGAACTTTTCCTGGATCTCTCAGATTTGAGGCTTGTTTCTCATAACTTTTTGTAAAGGTTTTTTTTTGCTGAGCTCTGCCAGCGTCTCATTCATAGTTTCAAACAGCTACGTTAGTGGGCTTTTCTTGCCAGTTTTCCACCAGTGGCCTTAGATTAGCTCCAGAAGTGCTTTTGGGATGGATTGCTTTGCCTTGCTAAGGGACACATTGATGGCAGTTTGCCTTCTGGTAATGTTCCCAACTCATAGTCATTTCATTGTCGATAGATTTTAAAAGGCAGCTAACTGATATTTATAAGTCTAACCTTTTCATTTTCCTCTCTTCAGTCCCCTAAGTGTGTCTAAATTTATTCATAAGTATTTTAAAATATTATCCATGTGTTTTGTATCAGTTCCAACACTTCATTGAAGTGCTAAGATGCTAACACTAACAAATCAAAGCCATCTTGTTTTCTTGGCTGCTCTATTACGCAAAAAAGAGACAATTCTCTAGATTTCTTGTGCTTCTTTTAGGAAAATGTATGTAAATCAATGGTTGTCTTCAAGGTGGGAATTAAATTTAAAACTTATGGCCTGCTTTGGAAAATTGTCCACAGATCATGTAAATTAGATGTAGTTTACAGTTAATGGGCTAAAACTTTCACAAACCACCGGTATGCCTCTTTAAGGTTCCTTTAGAGTTACTGCTGTCTCAGTTTATGTTGTAACTCACTGGTAGAAACACACGCACGCACACACACACACACTTAAACACACACACGAGAAAATCTAATAAAGTAGTAAAGTAGGCTAGATTGCCCACACTAACATAAAAATGGAGCAGAACCAGGAAAAGCCCTCAGCTCAGACCACCGACCCCTTGACAGAGTTCACATTACTAGGCCCTAAACCTGGTCCATGTTGTATATACAAGACAAGAACGAGTGTGTTAATCATGTCCTGTGACACGCATGCTCTCAGTCATGCAAGCACACAGACGTTTAGATATGAAGACAGTTGTGCAAACCATTAATTATCACAGTGTGAGGTTGTGGTTGTGCTTTCATTTAGGGGAATATAAACATGATAGTAATTCTTGTATGCAGCTTGAGTCAGGAAGGTTTGAAAGACATTCGCATGTACATACACCCACACACACACACACACACACACACACACACATACAAACACATACTTAGACTGGTGCCATCCTCATCTAAACATATATGACAAACAGACATTAAATCTCTTTCTAAAGGCTGTCAAAAAAGGGACAAACTTTCACACAGACACACACACACATCTTTTTCTCTTTGTAAGGACCCTCACTGACATAATGCATTCCCCAGCCCCTAACCTTTACCATCACAACTAAATGCCGAACCCTTACCGTCACCATAACCTTACCTTAACCTTAGTCTAACCCTAACCTCATAACACAGTCTTAACCTTTAAACAGTCCCACAACGTTGTGAGGACCGCCCATAATGTCCTCACAGTGCAGAAATGTCCTCACAAGGACGATTAAAACAAGAATTGTTCTGTGCAAAGATGGCAAAACAAGTACACAAAGGCACACACACACGCACCATAGTGCAATCAGCTGCTGTCAGCTGGATGCTGTTAGAGCGTTACGCTTGGTGTTGGGGGAGAAAAAAAGGAGAAGGGAGGCAGGGGAGGAATGCAATCTCAACACCTTCAGCTCATGCCCTATTCACCTTGCATGTTGTTCTGCAGGAATGCCATTAGCTAAATGAAAAATGGTTGTATGTGTGTGTGTGTGTGTGTGTGGGTGGGTTGGTGGATGGGTTCGTGAATGTGAGCAGGCAGATGTCTGCATGCCTCTCTGTGTGGTGTCTGAGGGAAAAGCAGGAGAAAGAGCTGAAACGGAATAAAGAAGAATTTTTTAAGTCTAGTAAATGTGTCTATAAACATTGATTTGAGATGTTTGCCTTAGTGTGTGTGTGAGTGTGTGTGTATCAGGCGAATGCTGGGTCTTAGACAGCACTTTAATATTGTAGATTAAGTAGGCACTGGCTGTGTGCTGATTGAAACCAGACGCTTCTGCTCAAACTTCTTGCACACACATACCAGCGCACTGTTTCAAAGCACCCTGTTTTCCTTAATGCTATATACCCCTTTAAGGAAAAAAAATTGCCCAAAGTGTTAAGTTATCCTCTCCATAACTAATTTAAAATCCATGATATTTGCAGTGAACGTCTGATCCAGAACTCATCTAATCTTCATATAGCTGCAAATGTATCCTGTCTCCTCTACTGAGTGTGTGTTGACCAGTTTTCTCACACATTCACTTTCCCTGAACTTATAATATATCAATCAAATAAGTGAAGTTGCACATTTTTTACACACTTTTTAACTTTTGCCTCACCGAGAATAGAGTATAATTTAAATGAAGATAAACACATCAAGACAACTCAGAGTGCAACACAAAAACTGTAGATTATGTCTTTTAAGGCTGAGCATTAAACATTGCCCTTAAATGATCTTGAAATGTTTAGCCCCCACCAGCCCCCCATGTGTACTAATAAAGGCTAAAGTCTCTTCAAATCATTGGCCCAGGTCTGATCTCATCTCAGATTTAGTGTGGTTTAATATTTCATTATATCCCCTCTGGCTTACAGGGCTTTGTACCAAATGTGTTCTGCATCGGTCAGCACATGGCCCACGAACACACACGTACAGACGTGCACACACACACTCACTCCGGCCTGCAGAGCCAAGTGAAAACAAAGCCGGGCTCTGCCAGTGTAAACACAGGCCATTGTTATGGGCACTCTTTCCCGCCTCGTATCTTCGCTCCCCGTGGCGGTCCGGCGCTCTGAGAGGTACAGAGCTGGCACGGCTCCCATGTAGTAGAGTTATATTAAGAATTGCGAGGACTCATTTGCCATGCGTTCATGCGACCATGCCATTATAACCCAGGCTGTAGAGTGTGATTTATGTCCTCGTCTCTCTCCCATGCGCTCCTCTTCCTTTCTGTGACTGGTTCACTTTTTACTGCCTGGCTTGGTTATGTGTGGTTTGCGGGCGTTTGCTCCGAGAGGTTTTAGCTTTTTGACAATTATTTTTAGACGAGCAGCAGTCATTTTACTATACTGTACCAGTGTTTGCCAACAACGTGAACCCATAGAAAAACATGAGATATAGTTCTTTGGAAGAATAAATATTCTGATGTTTAACAAGTGTGTTGGACTGTGTGTGCATTCATGCAACGCCAGGTAATGCTTCCAGATGTATTCAGTGTATGCACATGCATCTGGTGTGGACATGCACCTTTGAATGTGTGCTTGCAACTGAAATGTATACTTCTCAAATGTGTAAAAGTGTGTGTAGGAGAGTGAGTGTGTCACATCATGGTGTCTCTCAGCTGTGACCCTGGGCCACATGTGCAGCCAATTAAGGCCAATCAGAAGGCTGTAATCAGGGCGTGGCATGGAGATGGTGGCAGCGTGGCAGTGGGGGGAGTTTTAAGACCCATGATTAGTGTGTCAGACTGATGAGGAAGGACAGGGAGAGCTGCCCGGCCGAATCCTATTTCTTCATTTCTCTGCCTTTTTCACCTCCACATATGGGGAAGCTGTGTTTGTTTAGTTTGTGCCAGCCAGACTTACATAAAATGGGGTTTCAAATTCTTGGGTTTTTTAACCTATTTAGGCAACAGATTGGTGCGGTTTGCCACATGAGATGATGCAATTACTGAAAGGTATTTAAATGTCAGAGTATATGTTTCTACAACCGGCAAGCGACCTGACACCATATAAATGCACTAAGGTGAGGCCGTCCCAGCAAATTTAAAGAGACCAGAAATCATTTACTACTTCTTCTGTTAGTCTGGCATCAACCTCCTGCCCATATTGCTCGTGGCGAGGAAGAAAAGCAAAAAAGCTGGAACCAGATTCAGTGAAGTTC
This sequence comes from Ctenochaetus hawaiiensis, assembly GCA_029783645.1. Taxonomy (NCBI): domain Eukaryota; kingdom Metazoa; phylum Chordata; class Actinopteri; order Acanthuriformes; family Acanthuridae; genus Ctenochaetus; species Ctenochaetus hawaiiensis. The sequence continues at coordinate 14,157,242 of JAPZDY010000010.1, forward strand.
TTTGAAGTTAGTCAATAAACCAGCTTTGTTGATTTGCTGCAGTGAGATAGCATCAAAATTTCTCCACTCACATGTGCACTGCTGCATGCACTCCCTCCATTCAGCTGACAGAGGATAATATGATATACATGGCAGAAAGTAGATTGTAGGACTCTTATTGACAGTATGTTTTGAACTTGATGTTTTAAGGAACATCGTACTCAACTTTGAACCCAGATGAACAATCAGTGTCCAGAATTGCAGTGTTATATTTAGGCTTTTATTGTTGCATGTGAGAGTGAAGGACGCAATAACTCAGTCATGTTTTTGTTTTGTTTTGTTTTTTGTTTGTTTTTTGTGGGATTTAGTGCTTCTGTTAACTGCTGGTATGCACCTGATAGATACCGAAATCCCTGCAGTATTAACATTTTCACGTTTGAGTCATAATGTTTTTTCATTTTTCAGTTTTCAGTTTTTAGTTTCAGTCCAGAAGTAAAAACACCTGCATTTTGCTTATCTAATTGTCAACGTTTCCTTTTGTGCCCCTTTGCATTCCTGTTAGCTTCACTTGGTGCACATCATCGCACAGACTACAACTCATGCAAGTTCATGTAACTTCTATTGTAATATTACAGAAAAAAATGACTGCAGATTTTAACCCAGCTTGGCGTGATGATTAGACTAAACTATAATTTCACTTTCAACATCATGTACAAATGTATCACTGTGAGTTGCCTGTCGCCATTTTTCTGTCATTATGTTTCATGAATGTGGCTGATGGATAGCTGGCTGTTATTATGTGTGTGTGCATGACCATGTGCATCATGGTCAGAGCGTCCTTCCGCAAATATATCCTGATGATTTCTACTGTAAACTGTCAAGTAAAGGCAAATACTGGATGTCATAAAATAAACTGTGGAGTAAATGCAAGTCGTTAAATGTTCCTTCTCGGTCTTTTCATCATTGCTTACAATTGGAAAAGTCTTGTAATGTGTTCAGAGTGTGTGTAGTAGTGGAGGGGAGCTTTGTGGGGTCTCCGCTCCTTCATGCACTGTGATTGACTCTTGGGCCGCTGCCAAGATCCGACTCTGGAAATTTGATCAGTGTGTTTATCCTTCGGCCTTCAAACAAACGCTCCATTTTTACCCTAAATCACATGTCACTGTCTCGCTATTAGTGCCGCTGATATCAGCAAAACGCCAGCAGCTGATGATTCGTCATTGTCGTCATTGTTGCTCCCGAGCAGTGAAAATTCAAGAGAGGGAGGCAGACAGACGGACAGAAAGCTGGACAGATAGTCATCTGCTGAGCTTTAAATCACCGCTGATCTGACAGGGCAGGCAAACACGGTGACCGGAGCGTGGCCCGGCCTGCAAAACCACATGTGAGCGGGCAGGAATGTATAGCCCACTGCACTGTGGGTTTGTGTCTGGGGGGAAAAGAGTGCAGACTCCCTGACTCACAGGACACTGTGAGGTTGGAGGGGGGGTGTTAAGGGATGAGGAGGAGGAGGAGGAGGAGGAGGAGGGGGGCGGCATGACTTTCGGGAATCAGAGTGGAAGTTCAGGAGGAGTGTGTGAATCACATGCTGTTTACCGCTGCTGCGTAGCTTCCTGTCAGAATAAACCCAAAACTTTTCACTTTCATTTTGACCTAAATGAAGTGTTTTAGAGATTACCGCAACTAATCTAAATAAACAGAATCTCATATAAAATGTAAACTACACAGCTGTATGTACGTAAAGGAGGAGGGATTCCTCTGGGAATCAGTTGCTTTGAGTGTAATCAATGAGATGAAAAACCTAACAAATTTAAAACTTGATACTTTTGTTGTAAAACACTGGGAAAAACTGGCTGTTCCCTGGTCGTTAAAGGCGCAGTCCAGAATGGAGCTAAAACTTGCAGCTAATTGATCAACAGAGAATTACTTGGCAACCATTTGTTTGTTTGTTTAGCAAATTTTTAAAGCAAAAATGCTCCAAATCCACTGAGTATTTGCTGGTTTGATTGTTTTTGTTGTCATCTCAGTTGTATAACGAACAGATGGAGTTTTGGTTTTTCATTTTGGACTGTTGGTCGGACAAAACAAGCAATTTAATTGTGTCCACTTGTGTTCTGAGAAACTATGACTTTTTCCAACTTCCAATATTTTATAAATCAAATTAGTTCAGTACTGCAAAATGAATTTCAGATGAATATAATCGTCAGTTGCAGCATCAGTCCAGAATGGGGCTTAACAGATACAAAGTCCAATTGTGTAATAAATATTGGAATGGTAATAAAAAGCAATTTTTAAACCAATAAGTTTTTCACATGTATACACATTTCTGGCAATAAATCCCCTGATTAATATGATTATATGATCTCTGACAAAAAGCACAGAATAATTAGCATATTTCTATATTTAATAATAATAATAATAAAAATTCAAAAATGACAGAAAATTTACGGTGTGCCACATCAGACAGCAGTCAAACACAATCAGTGAATAGATGGTGAATCGAATAGAGAGTTGAGCAGCCAAAGGGACAGGTATTTACATCAGGAGTAATTACATTTATTGTATGTATGTTTATATTAAAATAAACATATATTGCCAAAAAAAACAACTGCAAATTTATACTGAAGTTGCTCAGTGTGTGTTTGGACTAATAAGCAACTGTTACTCACATTAGCTTAAAACATGATAATATCAGTATTTCAACATTGTTTCCTGCACAGTCAAGAAGGGATGTAACTAATGATTGTTTTCTTTATGAATTAATCTGTTTTTTTTGTTTTTTTTTTACTACGATAAGCCATTAATAATTTTACCTATAAAATTTTAAATATTTATAGACCATAACTTTTTGTTGAATAATTTCAGATGCACTGATTTTACTGGTTATCTTTAAGTAAATTTTAGCAGATAACGTCGCCCATCAAACTGAAATATGAATGACAGTTTATTACTGTTTATTTCCTTTTTAAACTAGAGATCTAATTATCCTCTGTATGTCTTTTTTTGATTCCCTCCTCCCCAAACTCCCCTCTTTTTCTCCACTTCCTCTTCTCTTTGAAGTCCCAAAGAAGTTGCTCCAGGAGCAGGGACCCAGACCGCCCGTGTACTCCCCTCCACCCAGCGCCTATGACCCCAACATAGTGGGAGACAGCCCTCCGGAGGGGAGCTCAGTCAAAAGCCCCGACGCTGTTCCAGGTGAGGATTTAAGCCTTTTTTTACTCTCACACACACTGACACACACACTCACAGCCTCCCATGGAGAGCAGTTAACACTAAACAGTCCCGAGGCCTCCCAGGCATCAAGAGAAACAGTAATTCAGGTCTAAAGTCAGGGCATATATGTATGTATATTTAAAGTCACATGGGTTCAACCGTTTCCATATGTATCCTCGCAGAGCCATCGGTTTGGACCATTTATGATCATCGGTCTTAAAAATATACTGCTTTCCAAGAGCCAATGATTGCACTTATATGCGACCACAGTCTAAATCAGTCTGTTATATGGTCAAGCTCCCATAGAGAGGGGAGGAGGGAGAAGACAGAGCGAGAACAATGAAATGAAAGGGTGAAAAAAAGGAGACGCCAGCGAGGAAAGAAACTTAAACAAAGCTTTATTCATGAGGGAAGGTGGCCTGAGTCCAGCACGCTTAGTACTCTGCCCCAAACTAATTAGGAGGATGGATGAATGAATGAGGAGTTAAGAGAGGGAGCCAACAGGAGATGTGTGCTGCAGTCCTAACGGTTCCCAACGCATGAATGGCTTCACTTCCTCACGCCGGCTTCACACACTTCACTTGCAGCTCATCTAGAAAAACCTGTTTCCATCTCTGATTCCCTGATAGGGGAGGGAGGAATATGAGGGCGGAAGAAGATAGGTATCCTGATCTCCTCGGTTCATTCGTCACATTTTTTTTGTGTTTATTTTCCACCCGGCAAAAGAGAAGCACGTAGAGAAACAGATTCGATCTTCCTGCTTCGGCCAACATGCTGTCAGTTTACTAAACGGCTGGATTACAGTTTTCACAACATTGCAAAGCTTTTTAAAAGACAAGTTTGACATTTTGAAATACGCTCATTTGCTTTCTTGCCAGCAGTTTGATGAGGAAATTGATACCAACGTCACATCTGAAGCTAACAGCCAATAAGTTTAGCACAAAAACTGGAAACTATTAAAAAAAAATAAATAAAAAAATAACATGGACGCTGGCTCTGTCAGAAGGAAAAATCCGGGACATGTCTGAGGATTTCTTGCTTGGGCACAATGACTTCATGGGGACTTATCATCTCCATGAGGTTGCTAGGCAACTAGACTCTATAAAGTTAACATCCCCTGTCAAAAAAAAAAAAATGTAATAAGAAACTTATCCACCCATCAGAAAAGGTCAAGCAGTTAAAGTCGGAAACCACAAGATTCTGACTTTTTATATCAGCATTTTTGCTCCGAACTGCTTGTCTTTTGCCACTTCTGCACTGTTATTCTAATAGATTATTTTGCCACCAAGATTCTGTCCTTTTTCTTTAATATTCTTCATTCAACTCTTGCTTTTTGACCATTTTACACCCAATCACAGCTACTCAGTTCCTCTTATATTCATGTTAAACTCCTCTTCGCTGCTGTTGCTTAAAACATTTTTTAAGAAACTGATCTTTTGTGTCAACACAGGCAGGTTTTATTACTGTTAAATTAGCAGAGTTATATGATTTGAAATAAGTCATTAATAAAGAGTCACATGAGTTTCTCAAATAAAAGTATTAATATAAGATTAGCTGCATGTTTTCATAATGTCCTCTGTGTTTTTGAAGCGCTCCGAGTGTTTTCTGTTGACAACTCGTCTGACTGTTTTTGTGTGTGTTCGTAAGAGAGTTTGTGGTCTGTTGGCTGAACGTTGGCTGATGTGTGCGCCGCAGCAGTGGGTCCAGGTGGAAACATTTACCTCCTCAGTGAGCACTTCCAGTCTAAACTGCATTTATCAGATAAAGAGAAGCCTGACACACCTTAGAGCCTCCGCAATTAGAGGTCATTTGTGTGTGTGTATGCATGTGTGTGTGACAATTCACCCACACAGACAAAGACTCATGCATGTAAATATGACCATGCACATGTGCACACAGAGTTAAGGCTTAGGTGGCCGACTGAGTGCTCCTGTTTTTTTTGGCAGTGTTAGCTTAAGGGTTGTTTTTTTCCGATGATGCATCGCTTATTCATGGAACAGGAGTTACAGAAAAAGTTACACTAAACCACTAAAACCCACGTCAGGTTAACTGGAGGCGACTGTGCTAAGAAAATGAGTATTTAAGTAATCAAATCACTCTGTTCTGTAATCTCCACTCCTCCGCTCTTGCATACAAAACACAAGCCAGCATGTAAACACTGAAAGAAGCCGTACTGCGAATAAAATCCAGAGGAGGAAACAGTTGTTCCCATCTATAAATAGATCGTTTTATTTGAGGAGATTTTGATGGAGAGCTTTGGAAAAGTTTCCCCAAGTGCAGACTTTTCCCATGTGGTTTTCTGCCTCTTGATGACCTGAGTCAGAATGAGTTTGACAGAAGCGGATGTTGTGTTATCTTCTGAATCACACAAATCCCCATGAACATCTGTGTGTCCTTATCTGTGATGCATCTTTTTACAGGAGCGTTTTCCAAAAAAATAATAAAAAATTAAAAAACCACTGAGAGGATTTCAGATGACTCAGTGGTCTGAATGCCGTGGTCACAATTCACTCTTATTTTACTGTAAATGACACAAGCACTGACGTCGTGATCTGACTGTGCATCTGGTAACGAGCCCTCGGCTTGTGTGTCATCACATGTGGGCCCACGGAATTTAGATCTCGGAGTGTATTCATAAACTGCAAATGAAACTTTTCAGAAAACATCTGCATTTATTTAAACATCACTCACTTTCTCCTCGGAATAAAACCTGCTTCGTGTTGTTAAACTAAACTCTTCTGCTCTGTCGTCTCCTGCAGATAGGAAGAAGATCAGGGAGACAAACCCCAACGAGGAGAAGTTATCCGAACCCGGAGAAGGAGAGAGACCACTGCGGCCCCCAGACATGAATCCCATCTTCAACTCCACCTCCAGCCCCAACATGGCCCTCATCAGCAACGCACTGGCAGCTTATAATTATATATCAGGTAATCATACTTTCTCTTACTGGATCTCCTGCAGGAAAAGACAAAATTCCACCACATGGATACTGTGATACATTATCCTCATTAGCCAGGAAAAAGGCCGGATGTTAATATTTAAGGGCTGTCTGAGCTCATGATGACTCCTGGGAAGGTGATATGAGTCAATCTGGGATTTGAGTACATGTTTTATGTGTGGTACGTGTGTGTGTGCGTGTTGCTATATTTGGGTGAAATCCCCCATTTCCTTTTTCCTTGGACTGAAAAGTGGGTAAATGTGGGCCAGAAGAATGCAGATGTTTGGCAGAGATAAAGTCTACCTCCACGCGCTACACACAGCCAGTCACCTGCTTCAGCCAGCTGCCAGAGCTGACGCTGCAATGAATAGTTTTGGGTCTCTGGTGCTTCAAGTCACTCTGTGACTCGATAAACACTTATTCATCATGAAAGTCATATAGTCAAATAATCACACGCTCCATACAATGTTACATGTATTTTTTTGGATGATTTCTTACATTTTTAAGCCTTAACATTTGAAACTTCTCAATTTTCTGAGGGTCTAAAAGTGTAAAACCGCAGTGCAAATGTAAAGAAAGGTACTGGGCTGAGTCACAGTGTGAAAACATTGAAGATGCTGCAGAAGATGAACCACAAGCAGTGACTGCAAAACCCTGAAAATCACACCAAAGTCTTAGATGGATGGAAGAGGTGTCACTCTGGTTTTGTCAAGAGTAAAATAAAAATCCTTTTGAGAGGAAGAAGAAAAGCAGCTCAGTGTTATTCACCTGGAGTTTGTGGTGGTGAGACACATTAACCGACATTAGCATCATGTTAAAATACTTTCCTGATGATGAGGGTGAGGAGAAGTACAGTACGAAGCAGGATTAGCAGAATTTGTGAGACATTTTGGCCAAACCACGGGACCAAGCTGGGGAAGTGAGTAATATGAGCTGTTAGTGTGCAGCCAATGTGCATCACAGCGAGTGAGCCATCAAGTGAGATATTTAATAACAAAGCAGGCTGAACAGGTCAGAAAGAGACGCAGCATCTGTCAGAAAGATCCAATTAAGTGTCTGATGTGTTTGCTGTGAGAAATCAACTGAACGTAGCATCCAACTCTTCTTCTCTATCTTTTTTCCCCCCA
>JAPZDY010000010.1:14175743-14215982 GCA_029783645.1 Ctenochaetus hawaiiensis
GGGAAAATTTTTACTGGGCTCCTTTTTTTTTAATGAAAATAAACTTTAGTAGCAGCTCTAGCATTTGGTTCTTAGAATGAAGAAGCATCTCATTTTTTAACGTTAATGACAGAAGTAATTTCACATCAGTCTTACCTGAGGTGTACATGGGGATAGTTCTCCCAAAGGCTGCTGGGATGCAGGAGATATCCTTCCTGTGTGGAGAAATGAGAGAAGGAGACACTTTGTACTGTCTTTCATTGGTTTGAGATAAGTTTTAAGAATTTATGTGACATTTCCTTGAGTAGCAAGTTGTTGCTAAATAATATAAGGTTTAAAAATGCCACTCACTGTTATAAGAATGTAAAAACTCCAAACACTTGACACCAAGTGAAACACACACAGTTGACCCGACTCATTAAACTTGGTGTTCTTGCTCTTGGAGAGGTGGAGACGCCGGTTCACTTTCTGAAACGAGAACAATGCAGCGGATCATGTGAATGTAGGCTGGTTCCAGTATGAACGGGTGGCATGTTGACTCTGGCTTTGTCACACACGAGGAAGTGTCACAGTATTAAAAAATAACAAGGACGAGAAAAGACAGCAGATACTATTTACGGCTGCAGCTAAGAAGCATTCCTTTCAAGACACTCTGGAAACCGTGGTGACGGAGCTAAAATAAAACATCATTCCTCCTCACTGGCCTATTTCTAAACAATGACACAAGGTCTCATACTTTCAGATGGATTTAATGCTGCTCTCTTTTTCTGTCTACACATCTCTATCCCACTAGAGCTGGAGCAACGTCAGCATGTTGCCAGTCTGATTTAGTGTCAAAAAAAAAACCCTCATCATGCTGCTCCTCTGAAGTGGTGTGTTTGAAACTGTTTCAAACTGTGCAACAAGATGCAAACACGACACATATGTATCTTCATATACGTAAACAGTTTACTGTTGTGTAACAGAGGGAACAGTAAGAAGGATGAAGCAACTTAGAAATGTTATGTTTCTTTTAAGGTTCATGACTAAAAAATAAGGGGAGAGGGACAAAAATAACATCTTAACTTCTTCAACTATTGATGGATTATTATAATTCATGCTAATAACTCATTTTGGCACTTAATTTTATAAGTCCATAAACTCTGAATAATTCCCAAACATTTTCCAAAAGGTTGAACACTTGCAATTATTTCTTTTTAATGAAGAGAGTTTCTGATCATAAATTACAAATATATTGACATTTACTTGAGGTTGTTGGGTTTAAAGTGAGCAGCTTTTTGAAGGAAATTCCCATTTTTCCTCTGATAGAACCAAATTACATGAAAACTTCCTCCTTCAATAAAACACCACCCTCTTTTTACCATTTACACATTGCGGTGCTTTCTCCTTCGATAACCATGGAGCTGTTTGCAGTATTAGTTGCCTTCTCTACACGTTGCTGACAAAACAGCTGTAAAATGCCACAGTATACCAGAGCAGCTCCTGTGTGAGTGTGTGACCGATGCGTTGTGACTGAGTACTCACATCCAGAAGATACTCCTGCACCACTGCATGGAGGATGATGGCGATGAAGAAATAGAAGAGGATGGTGGCACAGTCTTTCCATCCGTAATGGTAAAATGTCACCTCACCCTCTAAGCACACACAGGAGGGGTCAGACACAAAAAACACACTGCACGCATGTTTGCAATCAGGAGGTGTGTTTAACATCCTGGAGTGTTGTAATCACAATTCAGTGACAGTAACATAATGGAGCACTATGCAGGAACAGAAGCAGCAGAATTGAAACCGGGAAATATGTGTGTGAGCTGTAAATAGGTCACCAACTGTGAATTCTAATGAGTATTTGTAGGAATCCGTCGGCTTTGTGCGTACCTGGTGATAGTGTGGTGACATTGTATTGAGGCTGAATGAACAGTATGGCCGTCTTGGCTGTTGCCTGGAAATGAGACAAGACAGTAATTAGCAACATATTTCAGCATCTGAATGCAGCATCTGGAGGTGTGTGACAGGTGTTTGTGTGTGTGTGTGTGTGCGTGTGAGAGGGAAAGAGAGCTAGCTTTTCAGAATATATAATGCAGTTTATAATATTGTCAGTCAATCCTCCCCCGAGGCAACATTACTGCCTGCTGGGAGCTGAATTCCTAATGCAGCGCTGCTGAAAGCTCAGTCTGGCATGACAAGGCTTGTATTTACTGTTCAAAGCTTCCCAAATGGTTTTATGTAAAGCATCCCCACAGAGACGTTACACCAGCGTTTCCCTACACCTTGTCACAGTTTCATGTGTGTGTGAACAGTCACAAGTTCAGTGGTTTTCCCAGAGCCAAAAGTTTTAAAACTACCACAGAATTTTAATATGAAACGAAATAAAAATAGAGATGAATCATCGCATTTGAGAAGCTGAAAGTAGAAAACTACTGGCATAGTTTGCTTATTAAGTTGTGTCAGCAACTTATTAAGTTATTAAATTTGATCATTTTGATAAATAATGATTGATTAGATAATAATAAGAACTGATTTAAACACTACAAAGATCACATTAATGTCTTGATGATGAGCAAAATTTGTGTTTCAGAAATCTTTGTTCTCCGTTTCATCATCTTCTAAGCTCTCACATTTTTTACATGATGGATTTTGGTCATTTTTTTTATCTCAACTTCTTAAATATGGCTTTGGACGTAATGATTTAAGAGGCATTCTTACTGAAACCCCTCAAGGGACCCTGCTGGTCCCCTGGCCCCGGTTTGGGCACCACAGTGCAGTAAGTCACCAGTCATTCCTTGCGCACCGAGACCACAGGTGGCCAGTCAACACGTAAATGTCAAAGTCAAAACCAGCTAAAGTACTGTTGTTCTCTTTTTTCGGAAACGAGAATTATAAAGGAAATCCCCTTCTAATGTTTTTTACTCGACCAGCTGCGATCACAAAGCAGAGTTCCGGATTGAAACTTTGCTTAATAACGTTACTCGAGCGGCGGCCTAAAATGGTCCGTGAGCTCGTAGGAGAGGCTGTCAGCAAATGTGATACCTGCTGAATTAATTCATTACATGTTCGTGGTGAAATCCCCTCAGACTTTACAACAGCTGACCCTGCAGCAGCCAGCAGCAGCGGCTCAAAGATTGAGACGTGGCAGTTAACTACTACTGTCAAGCTAGCGACAAAAAAACATACAACATCCGTTTGCGCTTTTCAAAATAATACGCCACTTACGTGGGATGCGTTCTAGAACTTCGTCTAATCGACTTCGACGCTTTTATTTTGAATTCTGAAAACGCTTCGCTTCCTTTAAACTCCTGGCTCTCTGTGGTAACTGACAAATCTTGGAATGATAATGTTGCAGCGGATTGTCTTTGCAGGAAACTGGAACAAGACATTGTCAAAAGGGTAAAACACACATTTTAGGTTAAACAATGATGTTTTTTTAGTAGCCACTTACGAGTTTACCAAAATAAGTGTTTTCAGTGTTAATCCGGCTTAAGAAACTCATTTTGGAGGCAAAGAATGCAGAGCAAGACACCGAAGAGTTTACATGTTTAAAAAAAGGCAATAAACGCCTAAAGTTGCAGCACAAACGCTGCTGTTCTAAGCTAAAAGTTTAATGCTCAGTTTAAAATCCTCCGTTGCTACTTTGACAGCGAATCGAGCAGCTTTCATTGTTCACAAAAACTTGTAAAAACTGCAGCAAGCAGGAGCCATCATATCCGCGAAGCAGCTCCCACTGAGAGAAGGCTCGGATGCAGTTAAAACAAGCAAACATTTCCACAAATAAATATAAACATTTCGACCGAATCAGATTGGATTTCGCATTGAGTCACATCACTGAGTGTGCTGCAGGCTTTGCCGTCTTTAAACATCTGAGTAAGACGTGGGGAGAAGAAAAGGGAATCAGAGTTCATCTCACCTCAAACATCAATCCAATCAAAATGAAAATCACCAAACTGAAGACGATGTCGGCATGGTTTTGAATTAGAAACTCCTGGCTGAAGAAAGGGTAACTCTTGTTTCTTCGGCGAAATGCCATGTCAATTCAATGGTGTTTTCCCTGCTATTTTATAAATCAGATTTTTTCTGACTACGAAGTTCAGGAGTTAACTTTCTCGCTGACGTGCGCATGCGCGACTTCTTAAAGGGCGAGTGCCATAAATACCTTCTCTGAGATGATTTGCTTAAAAAGTTCAGTCTGACGTGATAAAAGCATTTGAACCTGGGTGATCGCAACGTTTCAAGTATTTTTAATGCTCAAAAAACTGTTTTTTTTTTAAATAAAAACCTTAAACACAAAAAATCCAATCACTTGTATTCGAGTAACCCCAGTTTGTAGATTATTTATTGCTTATATAAAGCCACCAGTGGCCTTGCACTTCACAGTTCAAAAGTTCATATGGGCAGTCACCTGGGTACAAGAGAAAACCCAGCATCATTTCACTGCTTTGATAGTGGATTTCATCCCTTTTTACAGTGTAGTAATGAGCAAAAATGCATATTTTTTCCCCCTAGAAATAGCAATCGAGAGCACATAAAAAAGTCACCACAAGTTCATAAGCATCTTTTCGATTTGTTACACAATAGACATTTGAAAGCTTTTTAAAGTCAGTGCCTGAGACATGAGTTTTTTTTTTTTTAACGTAATGTACATTTAAAAAAAAATAATTCACACTTACATGGTCAACATGTAAATAAAGTTAAAACACTGAACACAGTTTTGCCAGGTTGTCACCAGTCTTGCTCAATGCAATGCCAGTTGGCATGATCATACAAAAAAATACAGTGTACTCTCTCAAGGATTTTCTGCCTCTTCTGGGAATAACATAAAAATCACAGCAATAGATGTATGGTACAGAAGATATTGTGCTTTTAAGAAGTCAACAAAGCTCTGGCTTACGCTGAGATGATATTCTCATAATTGCTGGCAATTATTAACATGATGTATGTAATATAGAGATCATCAGTTGTCTGAGATCTTTCAACAGCTGCATATTTCTTATGATGGTTTGATATAACTCATGACTACATCTTTAATATGTAATTACAATCTGGCAGAACCATTTTTTGCACAGTTTGATTCTTGAGGCTCGAGATAACTGCTGCCAAAAGAATGGAAAAATATTTGATGTCAGGTAGAAGGTGTGTCTGAGCTTAATAACACCACCTGCGTGGCTAATTAGCGCTTTAATTATCTTTGTCATGTCAGATGAAAACACTGCTGAAGGTTTCATCCCTGTGTGTCAAGCAATGCTCTCAAAAAAGTAGCTTATGGTTTTGTGAAAAACACAGGCTAGCTTAGCATTATCCAAAAATTTGTTGCATATATGCTATGCTCCACAGTGCACTAAATACACAGACATGTGCCTTGTCCACACATGCACTGATATTTTTTAAAAAATGCTTTTCCCCTTCTTTTTTCTCAAAAAAAATCTTGTCCAAACAAGCAATGTTTAAATAAAACTAAATGAAAAAGCAAAAACACAACGGACATGCTGTCATGAGCATGCCGAATCAACAGGCAGTGATATCACCCTAAACCCACAGCCATAATGGCCAATCAGAAGCCTGGAAATAAACTTCTTCAGAACAGCTTTCACCTTAGGCCATAAACATACTAAATTCCAACAAACCCTCAGTGGCCCCTTTTGTGCAATATGTTGACTGCCTCTCTTCTCATCTTTCTTCTATTCTAACTAGGTTTGACTGATTTTTGTTGAAAAACTGCAAAGTTGGAAGTGGGAAGCGTTGGATTTTTCAGTGACGTAGCAACCCTAATGCCTTTCCTCCACAATATAATGAAAGAGTGACTGTACATTTCAATAAAAACATGTAAAATACTCCATTAGCAATGTTAGGACCAGGATTTTCACATCATGTATACACGTTCTATTGCTGAACTTAAGCAATAAAGCACACAATTTTGATCAAAAACACAAAAAACACAGTCTTTGCCTACATGTTTACAATGGAAATGGAGTTTCTGAATATCGTCATACTGGCCAGAGTTAAACCTGCATTTGTGTGTGAGTGAAAAGGCCAAACTCAAAGAAAAAAGTATGTTTTATAATACCAGTGTATGTGTGGACAAGGCTTTAGAGAGGTTAAGTTTCTGCCAGCCCTCTCATCCTAAAGCACTGAGCAGATGATAAAGCAGTTTCCCGAAAGTCTTTGTACTCCTTTAATGTTGGATAAGTAGCTGTTGCTCTTTCCCTGATTCTGTTTCGAGAGAGCTAGAAGTTATCGTCCTCATCTCTTCGGGACATTATGAGCTGCCTCCTGGGACCTGTGAGATGAGGGACGCTAGATGGGGAGTCCAGCACTCCAGAGTCCAGTTTAGGAGTGGAAGTACAGCGAGGCCCAACGCGGCCCATGAGCCCACGTACATCTCTGTGAAGGGCCGGATCGCTGGGGATTGAGTTGAGACGTGCCCCCTGTTCCAGACCCCCAATGTCTCGGTCCAAGCGGGGATTACTGGCACTGCTGGGAGACTGTGGATCAGCGCTGAAGTATAAGGTTGAACTTGACTCTGTTGGGCAGAAGTATGGCTCTGGACTGTCTCCAAACATGGATTTGCCCTCAGGCGAGCTACGTTTGAAATCTGACGCGGGTGACTCAAGTGGGCTCTCCATCTCCAGACTGTCATCCTCTTCTTCAGGTTGTTCGGTCGACGTGGGCTCGCTGACGCTCTGGAACTCGTCTTTGCAGTCTGACAGAGGTGCCAGGCCTTTGCCCTGGGACTCAGAGGTGGAGACGCCCTCGCAGCTGCCTCCCGCTGTGATGGTCATGCCCTCGTTGCTCTTAAACTCGTGGTTGTACTCCTCCATGTCCAGTATGGCTGCTGCCCCTCCGGCCCCATACGCTCTGTTGATCTTCCCCAGGTCTCCTGTTTTCAGAGCCAGCCGGATTAGGAGCCAGTGGTGGTGGTAGCAAGGGCAGGAGCTGTTAGGCCGGACCCCACAGGTTCCTGGGTGCTCCAGCAAAGATCCAGCTACACCTGAGAGGGAGAAGCTGCCATGGTTTTGAATGGAGGGAGCTGGCAAGCTTTTGTCTCCAAGAGAGAAGGAGGACTCCCCTCTTTCTATACACGTGCTGCCCATGTGGTTGCGGTTTGTGCCCTGGGAGATCTCTGTTGACTTGGGGTGGAGGAATCGGTAGTATAGGACAAGAGAGGTAGCACCTGGGAAGCAGGGAAGAAAAATATTACGACAAATAAGAACATTTAGTGCAGCTCCAGGGTTGTATTACTCAAATGCCACAGAAACTATGAGAGGTTTTGTTGTTAGACTAATAAAAAGCACCAAACATCAGCACATCTGCTCCAAAATGAAGGGAGGGCAGATAAAGTGTGCAACTCACCAAGGAGAAAACTACACAGCACAGTGGTGGGAAGGGTCATGCTGTCCCATGATGCCTCGCTAAGGAAGTCAGAGGCAGCCAGAAGCAGGGTGGCGTTCTCTATGAGCATGAACTGAAGAAGGAGAAAAGGTCACACCATCAGTCATATGCAGACAGCTTAACTTCAACACAAGCTGAGGACGCAGAGGTGAGGATGACTATGCAACTATCCCACAGCTTGAGTGCATATCTGTGTGTGCAGCCGCCCTGCGTGTGAGTCGATGAGGCAGTGCTGCACATGGAATACAAAACAGCATATTGAAAACAGGCAATCAAGTCCACATAAAACAAGAGGAGGAACAGCGAGTTCATTATAAGTCTTACTGCATAAAAACTGGCCATGCGGAAGCGCGATGGACCATCTTTGACGTTGAGAAAGAGGAAGACGTGGACGAGCCCCATGATGCCGTTAAAGGCACGCCAACACCACGGGCCGGTGCAGATGTCTGGTTGCTGTGATACCAGCCAGAAGGAGGCCGTGAGCCAGTGGAAACCTGGAGGTCAACATAAATATAGCCCGAAGATATAAGTGCAATAGGGAATCCATACGCAGTGCATCATGCTGGTGCAGAGAGGCAAGTGAAAAAATAGATAAGAAGGACACACTGCATCACTCTGAGGATAATTACTCATTAATTTAAGTGTAAATGTGGAAAAATCTAAATTATGAGTAATGACAAACATAGCTCTATTTGCATTTGTGTATTATATTACTATACTGCAATAATTTATCATCATTTCATTTTTTTCAAGGGTGTTGGACTTGAGAGTGTCAGCTACACGGAAGAACACATGGAGCTTGCTGCTCACCTGCTACTCCACAGACCCACCAGTTAAACACCCTGGCAAAGAACATGAGGCAGGTCACCCTTGCTCCCAGCATTCCCGCCCTCCACACCAGCTGGCACAGCAGGGCCGCCGGCGGCATGGCGAGGTGGCCTGGTCGTATCAGACAGCAGGCTCTGCTGTAAAGCACCAGGGCCCAGGAAATAGACAGCACACACAGACCGCAGCAGTAGGCCACTGAGGGTACAAACAGATCAGACAATGTCTTAAACAGCTGACATGCCACTAAGAAGATGTAGAGGCAACAATTTATTGTAAGATCAGTGTACCTGGGGACATGATGCCCACATCGGTGGAGACCACCACATACGCCTGCAACAGGCTCTGAGGAAGCGTGAGGACGAGGGCCTCCAGCAGCCAAAGAGCAGCAACATCTGCCTGCTGCATGACAGCAGCCCCGAGCTCAGCCACCGAGTCCTGCCTGCGCAGCACAGTCCTCATGCAGTCCCATAACCTGCCAGATGAGGGAGACAGAGACAGACACCAGAGAGGTGATACACCATAAACCCCTGGTGAAGGTTACAAAGACAGATTGATATTAATAGAATTCTTTCTCTGTTCTTCTCTGTGACGCAATATTTTGTAATTTAATACCTGGATTTGAAGAGATTCTTACCTTTTGAAGATGCCCAGGTGCAGTATGTGTATGACAGACAGGTAGCACCGCCTGTCATCCCCGTCATCATAGTACCATTTCATACTAAGCAGTTGGACTGCCGTCCCCGGTAGAAAGAGGCCGAGAGTGAGGCCCGCCCACTGCGTCTCCTCGTTCCAAAGGTAAAACCCTATACAGTAGATCACTAACACACACACACACACACACACAGACATATAAACACACGAACGACAGATATAGACACAAAGATGCACGGTGCTGTAAGTATTTCTGTGTCTATCTAATTGAGACGTGCTTCTTTTATTCAAAAGCTAATGTGATAAAAAACAAAACAGTCCTGTTTATTATAGAGAGATTTTTAAAAGGACACACAGTTCATAAAACCTGATATGTGTGTGAGGATTTGCAGAGTCCTTGAGAAACTGAAGAGCACCTTGCACAAATTGTCATTTCATTTAAGTGGAAACTGTTCTAATGGGATGATTTAAGCTCCACCAAAATGAGACTGAGGTCTTGACTCCTGGCTGCTGTGCAGCTTGCAATTATTTCTCTTTAATTACATAGGAATCCTTGCAATGTGTTAATAATGACTTGTCTAGCAGCGGAAAGTGCCTCTCACCATATTGATCTTTTTGACTAACGCCTCATTTTTCAGTGACAGTCTGGCTCCAGAGTGGAGTCCATGCAGCAACACAGTATTTTTGTCTTCTGACAATGATATACCTGCTGGAGGCAAAGTCACGCTTTGTACACCTCCAGTCACCTTGTCTGTCTTGTGTTCTGTCCTTGCCCCATTGATCTGCTGAGTCAGGGAATCATCACAGCTGCAAGTCCTGCACACTGTTTTCAACAGTCCAGATGTGCAGTCCGTGAAATAATGCAGCATCATTAATGAGAACAATAAAAATTATATCAATGATTTGTTTTCCAGTGTACAAGTGCGAGAGAATTCAAAAACGTGATTGTTAAACGCATGAGTGACAGTCTCTCTCTATGGAGATGAGTTGTTAGATTTGATCATTTTTCAGCTCTGTGACCCTGCTGTTTGACCCCCGGGGGCCCAGCTTGGCCACCCCCAGCTGGGCTAACCTATGCCGCGGTTAAAAGAAAAGAAAAAAAAATAACAGTAAGCTAGGTTTGCCAATTCAGCAGAAACGCCTGTGCTATAGCATCACCGTTTGAACTGTGTACCGGACCTGCTACCGGGGAAAGCTCCAGCACGGAGCACCGCGGCTGAGCAACAGCGTGTTTCATTCATCACATCCAGCAAAAATACTCCACAAAAACACAACAACCTCCGCTCGGGTTTTACAGTCACTTTCAACCCGAACCAGTAGACTAGCAGCCACGCTAGCGGCGGGAATTTCTATGCCCACTTACGAGCGCTCCGTTCGGCCACGATAACCAGCGCCGACGCGCCGAGCAGCACCGCCTGGCAGCACGCTATCCAGCATCCGCTCCGCCGGGCCGCGGACGGCATCCTGCGGGCGACCGCCCCGACGGCGTTTATCATGACGCGGAGAGATGGGAGAGCAGATACACCGGTGACATTATCCCGGGCATCCTTCACCCCGGGTACATCCGTTCTTCTTCTCCCGCTGCCTGGCCTGCCCCTCCGTTAAAAATACATGACGTCACCGTGCGGGTTTAAAGGGGCATCGGTTTACCGACCGCACGCGGTAAACAACACTGTACACAGCCCGCCGCCCTCCACCTCGGAAAGTTTACCGTTTATCCGCCTCTAAACACAAACCATAACTGCTTTATTGATTGATTTGAAGAACATCTTAATATTTCTTTATTATTGACGAGATGCCTATTGATGAATTGCCCTTCAAACGTGTTAAAGGAAGCGCAGTGTCTGAGGGTTTAGCCTATGCTCTTTTTTTCCAGAAACATTTCACCTGTATGTTAACATGAAAGTAATTTTATTTATCCTTAATTTATTTTCCTTCTTCCATAGCTGGGATCAGCTCCTCAGCAGCTGGTGGGCACGCTGACCTCCGTGTGTCATCACCTCTGAAGATGTCTGCTCTGTAAGTGCGAAGTTGTCTCATCATTTGAGGGCCACTTTGAACAATGTGCCACCTGACACCCTTTTAAAGTTGTAATCTGAGGATCAGAGAGCTCTGCTGCTCACAGAGTCACACAGCATGTCCCTCTTTCACAATGTATTTTTATATTTTTTATGTATCTGTGCAGTATTCATGGGTGTATAAACAACAACAAATGACTTATCAATATCTTGTCATAGGGACACGTATGATAATAGAATGTAAATAATACATCTCCTCATGAATAAATTCCCTTTATTTCCATTTTGGCTTTGTCATAGTAGATACTGGACCTTAACACTGGTTGCCAGCTGTCATTAAATTAAGCAGTTTCAGTGTAAATGTTCATGCTTCAGTGCAGATACACTCTTTCCAACCTCCTAAACTCATATTTTAAGTGCAATTCCCTCACCAAAAAGTGACAAAACACACAATAAACAAAGTTACAGTCGAATTTGCGTCGTTTTTTCTTAAATGTTCCACAGATATTGTGATAGAATTGTAATTAGGTAGACCAAAATAACCATTTAGTGGAAACCTGCTCTCGTGTTAACCATAACTCTTCCATATCTAAGATGTTAGATTTCCGTCTAATTCATTTATAGCTTGTGTTTTAGTTAAGAGAAGTGCCACTCAGAAATAATTTAACACACATGATTTTAATATCTCGGAATAAACTGCACAGTCATCTGATGTGGCTTTATTGTCTTTCAGATGACTAATTCTGAAACCAAAACATGGAAGTGCGTATACAACATTTGTTGTCTTTCTTTTTCCAGGGTGAAGCGTTGACACTTATCTGTGTTGTTTTATTGGTGTTAAATATCTTAAGACTCAAAACAGTACCTTTATCTACGTCAGCAGCTGGCCACATCAACGCACTGTACACACAAAAGAAAGTGTATGTGTTAAATACAACGAATGAGGTTTCTTCTGTGCTGCTGTCAGCTTCACACTTAGCCCTTCTCGAACTGCGGGGTCATGCCTGTGCAGCAATCGTCGCTATTATTAGGACACAAAAAATAAGTTACTCAGTCTCAAGCTATTCACACCAAATGAAGACAAACATTGTTCATTTAAAATCACATGTTTAGTTGTTGTTCAGTTAAGATGTGCCACAGATACAAAACAAATAGCAGAAAAAATGTCACAAATATCGGGGGGGGGGGGGGTTTATACAATTTAGATTAATAGTAGCAATATAATAAATTAACAAAGATATTTGCACTAATTCAATCAAGACATTGCTCCCAGTCCATGCTGGTCAAGTCTTGATCTTCACATGCTACTGTAAAGTGTAGGCAAGGCAATCCATGATTGAGATAAGGCTTTACTTCAAATAGGGCAGAAACAGACAGCTGCCGAGTTGACCTGTAAGGATTATATGGCTGGATTAGCAGGGCTGTCTTAGGGCTCTGATATGCAGCCTGACTCCTGTTTGATGCTGGCTGGATGCAGAGGTAGAGGGCTGCTGTGATGCAGCCGAATGGCAGAACACTCCTTTGCCTTGTAGACACTCAGCTCATTCTCCTCTCTGGCGCCGCTCTGGTGGCCAGATGAACGAGCCTCCAGCTTCTTTATTAGGTCGATAACATTCCCCTTGTCCATATCGGCCTCCGCAGCCATGGCCTCGAGCTGCTCTGCCGCCTCGCTCATGTCGAACCTCTCAATGTCGGAGTTGACTCGGTGTAGCTCCTCTGGCGAGTGTGTGTGGGAGGCTGAGGGGGAGAGAGGGCAGAAGCCTTGGAGGTGAACTTGGAGGCTGCAGTAGTGGAGATATGCACAGGGGCAGCGAGGACACCTGTGAGGTCGTTCTCCGGTGTGTAGGCGTTTGTGGAGTTTGAGGTGGACGAATTGCGTGAAGCGGGCAGGGCATAGCTTGCACTGGTACGGCCTCTCACCTGAGTGCAGCCGCTGGTGGGTCTTCAAGTTACTTGTGCTACTGAACCGCTTATGGCACACCTGTGTCAAAACAAAGCCAACATGTTTTTAATTCTGTTGGATTTTTTGTTTCAGTCACAGTAACAGTAAAAACCACATATAAAATCTGAGTTAATATGCTACAGGCCTACAGGTGTGCTGGTAGACAGATTTTGGTATGTTTAGGTAGAGTCAGGCCAGCTGTTTCCCCATATATTTAGTCTCTATGCTAAGCTAAGCTAATACACTACTGGCTAGCTCTACATATTTATCATACAGACATGAGGGTGATATTAATATTTCTCAAATTTTCGAACAATTCAAATCATTTGGAGTCACACCTTGCATTCATGAGGCTTCTCTCCTGTGTGAACCAGGTAGTGTTTCTGCAGGTGGGCCAGCTGAGTGAAGTTCTTATTGCAGGTTTGACACCTAAAGGGGCGCTCTCCGCTATGCACTCGTAGATGAACCTAAAGACAGAAAGTTAGAGATGAGTATATTCGTAAATTTGTTTTTCTTAGTATTATTTTTTTTTGCTGCTTTGGTCATTTTAAAGTCAGTTTGCAGT
Source organism: Ctenochaetus hawaiiensis (assembly GCA_029783645.1). NCBI lineage: Eukaryota > Metazoa > Chordata > Actinopteri > Acanthuriformes > Acanthuridae > Ctenochaetus > Ctenochaetus hawaiiensis. The sequence goes on from JAPZDY010000010.1 coordinate 14,189,107, forward strand.
CACCACATTCAGCCATGTTTTCCCAACCTACTTTACGAATATATGATGAAAAAGTACTAACCTTGAGGTTTGACAGCTGCCCAAAAACTTTTCCACAGACGTTGCAGTCATATCGAATCTTTCCATTCTGCCTGGTGAGTGGGTAGGAAAGGGTCTTGTAGCCAATCATCTGCCCCCCTTGTTTGGTCTTCCTGAGGTCCACCGCGTCCTCAGTATTACTCTGAGTTGCAGAGGTCGGTTTGGAAGGGAGGCAATCTGAAAAGGCGGACACGCCCACCGGTGGTGAGCATCCTCCGGGTGCCAGAGAGGGCGGCGCTCTGCGAATTGAAGTGGCCATGGGCGAGGCACTGGATGTGGCAGGTGCGGTGGGATCAGCATTAACGTTGCTGGGAAGAGAGTGTTTGAAATCTCTGAGGTCGTCTGAGGGGATCCTGAGGTAGTTTGTCCTTTTGGATGGGAGGTCCTTGTTGTCTTTGTGCTCACTGATTGGTGAAAGAATGAGGTCTTGTTTGGTGTTGGATAGTGCATATGTCAAGTCTCTGTGTCTGTTGGCCAGAGGGTGGAGGAAGTGCGCATAGCCGTCAAAAGGCAGTAAATGAGACGGATGTGTTAAGTGAGGCTTCAGTCGATCACCGTAGAGTGGGTACGAATGAGGTAGAATGCTGTTAAGGCCGAGTGAGTAGTGAGGCAGCAGATAGGGAGCATGCCTCAGAGCGGGATGAAGGCGATCGGACACAGAGGACTCTTGGTAAGGTTTGGCTATAAGAGGGCCTTGATGGTGCTGTAGGGTGAAGTGCAAGCTGCCGGGCATGGGACTGTTTAGAGCAGGCCTTTTGGCAGCCGGAGGACTGCAGGACGGCAGAGACGTCGCATATCTGTCGCCATGGATGGATTCTGAGTTGGGCTGGATTGGATAGACAACACGGGGACACAGGGGAAAAACCGGTGGGAGGTTTGTCTGAGACTGGGGACTGTGCACACGTCTGGAACAGGTAGTCCCGGATTTGAAAGGCTCGTCACTGAGGATTTCTGAGACGCTGTGTCCTCGTTTCCCTTTAGTTTTCTCCTGAGCTTGACTCTGTTCTGTTGGGCGAATAAACAACAGAGGAAGAACATCAGAAAAGTGAAATCATTTTTAGATATATGGCACATAGCATAACATAACAGTATCATCATTTGGTTGCAGTAGTGGAATGTAACTAAGTGCATTTACTGAAACACTGTGGTTATGTACAAATACAATGAACTTGTACTTAAGTTGATGTTTCCATTTTATGCATTCCTATACTTCTACTGTATTTCATCTCAAATATAATAAAATATATCATAAAATATTGAACCTTTTACTCTACTCCATTACATTTGTCTGACAGCTTTAGTTACTAGTTAGAGTATTATAAAGTAATTAAAATGATCTCTAAAAATCTACAGCAGCAAAATGCAATATACACTATAATGCAGCAGTAATATTATTCGAAAAACTTCAGATAAAATAGTAAAACACTGACATGAAGCATTTTACTGCAACATGAGTACTTTTACTTTTGATACCTTACAAACATTTTATATATGATACCTATATACATTTACTTAAGTAAGGTTTTAAATAAATTGACTTAACCTACAGTGGAATACTTTCACATTGCAATATTGATCATTACTTAAGTAAGGGATCTTAATATTTTACTTTTGAGTGACACATGCATTCACATAATAATTTGCTAGTTCCTTGTTGAAATTGTAAGTCTTTTTTACTATTGGTCCAACCTGTTGCTTTATGCTTTAGAGCTTAGATGATCTGTCAGTCAGACTCTACGATGAATGAAAGTCGATACCACATATGAAACAAGAGACATCTGATCTGGAGACAGATAGCAAGGAGTTAGTTGCTATCTGTGCTGACTGACTGTCGGTGCTATCCATCATAAGCAGGACAAGATGTACAGCAAAAAACACTACTTTTTATCTAAAAGTAATTAATGAACCACTTATTTCCCCCAGTAATAAATAACCTTTAAAGATGCTTCATGGAGTGAAAAAATATACCAGTGACAACGCATCAGCTGACCTATAAATAATGTTTTTTTGTCCACTAAATTCTACACACAGGTCACGCTTATGAAATCTGTATCCAAATCTGGATTTAATCTGAGCAAATCCTTCAACTTTATACCCAGGAAGTCACGAGGAGAGATTCTGCTTAACTGACTTGCTCCAGAGGAGACAAAGAATATGAGCTGACAAACGGAGGAAGATAAAATACAGAAGTATGCATGCACATTTCACCTACTCCTGGACACAATTAGCATCTACCCACACAAACACAGAGCAACCCTTATCTGCTGCGAGCTCCCCTGTCTCGCCCTCCCCCCTCCCTTCTCCTGAGAGGCTGGCTCTTAGCAAACAAACAAGACACTCAGTGAGATATCAATCTGTCAGCGGGTCGCCTTGTCAGGAAGTTCAAGTAGTCACTGGAGCGCTTCCTACCTCTCTTCCTCCTTAAGAGTGAAATAAATAAGGGGAGTCGTGCCAGAATGCTGTCAGCACCTCAGGCAGCGTCCTGCATGCGAGCATGTGTGCGAGCGTGCGTGTAAATGAGTATTCTGTTGAGCGCATGCGGTCCCTCTGCTAGCATGTGCACTCTTTGTGTTTGTGAATGAAAGCCGAATGCTTTGTGCATCAAAAGAGCTGGCAGCTGTGTTTCTGTGTGGAGTCGTAAAAGAAAGGGAAACCGAAACATTGCCTTAAGTCCTGAAATTGGGCTCATTTTACTCAGGTATTATGAAGATACCTGGAGACAGACTCTCTCTGCTTTCAGGACTCCACTATCCTCCTTTGTTTCCTGCTTTAACAAAAGGGCAGTGGGTGTGACGGAGTAACTTCTTAAACCACCACACAAAGAGTGCGTCAGTCGGCTGGCCCTTTGATTTAAAGTCTACTCCACAATGACAGTAAACAACAGATATGTCTCAAAGTGTGTGTGCCTCATAGTTCCTGTTTCCTTTAGGTGTCCACACACACACACTGCTTTCTTAAGTCTTTCTAAATGGAAACACACACTCACCAATACTCTCAATAGTGAGTTGGCCCAGCGGAGGGTAGCTACAGCGCTGGGCGAATTCAGGGCAATACCACACCAGAAGCTCCTGGCCTGGCTGAAGCGGTTTGATGGTGTAGAAGTAGATGTCCAAACCGTTCTGGCACGCCACGAGGTTCTGCTCCTCCACGGCGCGAGCCGGGTGGACGAATCGCATCCAGTTGCTCCGCTCCTCATTCAAACCATCCAGGATGTGGTGCAAATGCCCCTCTAAGAACACCTACAGGGTGAGATGACGAGACAAGAGATGATTTAGTTGATTCATATTGACGTTGCGACACGCTGCAAACCTGAAACCATGATATCACTGATTTCCTGATGTCTTTATGGTAAATACTCGATGTTCTGTCAGCTGAGATCTGCTGCCTGTGTTTGTGGCACACAAGACTTGAGAAACACTAAGCAAGAATTTCTCTGTATGACTGGAATTTAGTAGTGAATATACTATCTCGCCCACTACAATACTCAGCAGTGGTGTTTGTGGTGGAATCATTGCTGCATCTGCTGACCTTTTCAAACGCTGTTTAGATTCAGCTTATTTAAACAATTATCACCCTTTCTTGCCCGATCTATAAAGCTGTTCTTTATGCTATCTGCTCTCTGAAGCTGTGCTGTCACATGAGTCATGGCTGTAATGTTAACAGATTGTCTGTGTTATGGCTGTTGCAAGTTCGGTCAGGGTTGCATGATTTTCAAGGTTGCTGACTCTAAACTGTAGAATCACACGGGCGCTTGTGTGTCATGGAAGATGTCCTGATGCTGCTGATTTGTAACATAACAGTTCTCAGGCTCAAAGCCACTTCCTTGCTTAGTCAGTGTGAGAGTTTGTAATTCTGGAGAAGCGAGGACATGTGTATGCTGTGTTTACTGGCAGTGATACCACTGCCGAGAGAAGCGGAGAGAGAGTAGAACCGCTGCGTCACTGAAACCAAACAGCTGTGTGTTTGACCTCAGGCAGCCATGCAGAGAACTGACAAACAGTGCATGCACATTTAAAGCCATCTGATCACCACAGCACTGGCAAACAGAGTCACACTTTCACAGGATGTCAGACATTGACCACAACTGCTAACTCGTGCCACGCCGCAGCCACAGCAGCGTCTCCAGATGGAGGTGCAGGATGTGAACAGTTTTGAAACGCACACACAAATGAATTTTTGCATGTAAATACGCATATCCAGAGATTCACTCTCAGCTCGCTTACCCTCCAGAAGTACTTCCTGTCAGCGTTTTTCAGCAGTGTTTCATTGGTGTAGCTCTCCCCGACCAGAGGACCAAAACGTGTCCCCTTGGGAATCAGCTCCTTACTGGTCACCCCAAGTACCTGTTTAACAAGGAAGACATGAAATCATCAAACAACTCAAAAAAAATGACGCCTGAGCAAGCAGCCGGATGCACTCAGATTTGGAAAAAAAAAACATAATTACAGGGATAAGATTATTCGGAAGACAGGACCTCTCATCTGACTTTCCACTGCCTGCATGTTTCATAGTGATTAGCCAAAAGGGATCAGGTCAATTCACTGGAAAATTGTCCCCTTAAGGAGTACTATCTCCACAAAATGGAAATAAACAGCCAAACAATTAGATGCTGTGGTCATGAGGATTCTTCCACAGATAGGAAAAGAGAATTCTCCGAGGGTGTGACAGAACGAATTCATCCCTTCACACGCTAAATATTTCATAAGCCAATAGGCTGACTTATCTTTAGTTTCTCTGTGGTATTAAAATTTCACCACTACTCTTGTTCTGCTACCTCCAAGTGTGAAACTCACCCCTCTGTCTCAAGCCTCCAGGGTGTGGAAGAGAGTATAAGGTGTCATGGGGCACACCCCTACCAGTCAACTGCACCATGCACTCTGTGTTCAAATCCCCTAAAGCAATGGTGATGTATCCTCTCTTTCATCTTGAAGCAATACCTGCGTGGTGCATGCATGTAGCTGGATCAACAGCTGCATGCTTAGCCATAGAGTTTATCTCTAGTTTTAGCCCTTGCTTTCATTGGCTTTGTCCTACGGCTCCACTTGAGGCGCCCTTGTGTCACAGATTACCGTAACATATCCTCCTCTTTGGTTTCAGCCAGACTCCAGACAGACCTTATTAGAAGGTTAAAGTGGTAGTACAGGTATTTTGCTGCAGACGCCTGGGCTGCTTGCTCTGATCTTGCCTGACGACCATCTTTTATCTACAGAGAATCTTGTAAAAGGAAACCTAATGTTTCCTTTTCATCTTTTCATCTTTATCCCACTAGATTAATCTACCAAACTATCTACAATTTCCTAGCCTGTATCCATTCAGTTAACCCTAAACTATCCTCCACTTTAAATCACTCTGACTGCCACAAACTTAATCTGGAAGAGTCTTTACAGGTTTATCCAGAAGGTGGATCCCAGTTATTGTGCTCTACTTTACGGTGTAATTGCATCCAGGGACAAAGGGGTTGGGAATCTGAGGTACCTACTAATCATAGAGACCCCAGGCTGTGCGCTCAGGGGGCTTGCCTTTCTTTTTTGCCTCAACGTATACAGAGTAGAGAGGAAAGGCTGAAATTAGACAACAACATGTCAAGTGCTTCCCGTCTGAGGATGAATGAGTGGATGGAAGGATGTCGGAGTGACGCAAAGAGTCAGCGGTTACACAAAACATAAACAACCACGTTGCATGCTCACATACCACTTAGATGTACTGAATAACATGCAAACAAGGGAGGTCTGCTCTGTCTGCATACCTCTGCAGAGTCGTGACAGCGTTTCAGAGCCAGGTTTCTGGGTAAGGATCTCTCAGCTCGTGTCCGGCCGTCGTTCTCGGACTCTTCCTCCAGAGGTTGGTCCTTCACGATGTAAGTGCACTTCTCCTCAAAGTCTGCCTCGCTCCATGACGTCATGTCTACATCCTGGGTCTCTGGCATCGCTGCTGTGATCATCCCTGAGCTTTGCGGTGACCTTTCTGAGGTTAACATGGCTGTGGTGCAGTGAGAGGAGGAGGCCTACAGAGGAGATGGAGAGATATTTAAAATAAAAACAGATGATTCTTGCTATGGGAATGCCTTGTAATTGTTGACGAAAGACTCCTTTTTCCTTTGACTTATTCCTTTTATGTCACGATTTAAGGGAAAAAATACAGACAATACAAACAAAAGCTGAATTATGGGAAGTCAAGTTTTAAAAGAAACTAAAATTAGACCTTTAGAGCGCAAGATGTGACACAAGGGAGGCAGCGGCGAGTTGGGGATTTGAAGGAGGAGGAGGAGGAGGAGGAGGTGAAGTGGCGGAGGATCTAACTTTCCCATCAACTGCTACTACCGGACAAACAAACTTCAAAGTGGAACCTTCATGCTTGCTGCCCCATTGCCCCCACTGTCCCACACATCCTGTGACTCTCAAAATCACAACCCCTGTGCTATAAGGGAGGTTCCTGTGCACGTCAGCCCCGGAGCAAGACCACTTTCACAAGGAAACCAGTGCTCCCAGCGAATCGACCAGACTTCCTCTAAACTAAAAAGGACTTGGCTCCAGTCCAGGGCCACACTCTCTTTCTCTTTTCTTTCTGTCTCTCTGCTACTGTCTATCCCTCGCTTCTCAGGAAGATTGTTGTCCTGGTAAAGGGCTGAGTGCCTCAGCTGATGGGATAAATTGGTAAAATAGAGAAGAGTGAAAGAGAAGAGGACAGAAGACGTGTGATTAAAAGACAATGCTCAGCACTGAACTTCCTTTTTCAGTCTCATCACTTTGCCTCTGAGATAGTAACAGATAAGCTCTGTGGTTGGTGATATTTGACGAGTGCACATGTGACTTTTGTTCCCATCTAAAATGAGACCAAACGCAGCTCAAAACTTAAACCTTACTGAAAACTCACTGGGCATAAAATTTCCATATCTGCACAATCATGTCTGAACAAATTTTAGGTTAACTATCCCCTCCTTTTTGAAAAAGTTCTTTCAAATAACTTGAAATTCAGAGCTCATGCAGTAAATGCAGCAATCTGACAAATATGTGGAATAGCGGCACGTATTCTGAGCGTCAAGTAGAAATAAGGCAATAAAAGGGCAGGAAGATGAGATTTATGGACGATGTTTCCCCCTGCTTTTCTCTGAAGTGTGTCACCACAGCTGACTCGGAATGACTGTCACAAGTGTGACAGCTCACTCTGAAACCATCGAACCTAGTGACACAGCATGAAATATGTACTGAAAATCGAGACATGAGTCAAAGGCGCACAGCTGTGGCTCGAGGGCAAGGAAAAAAAACGTAACAGGTTGACTCTAGAAAGCACTCGTTACCTTACTTTGACATTACCTCTCGCGGGACGGTGCCATCATGCAAAAAAAAACAAAAACATTGAATAAATATGTAAAAAAATTTGATTCTTACTGGTAAAAAAAAAAATCTGAATAAACTCACACTTAAGCAACAGTAATACGATTTAAAAAGGATGTTGCACACTTACTGTGAAGCCTTGAGAGGAGCCACACATAAGGCAGGCTGTCAGTGCTCTATGTGAGCAACCGGTGGCTGTTTTCTGTCTCTTGTCCTGTTTCACTCAACCTCAGTATCCTGTGTACCTATGTGTGTGTGACTGACTGACTGACTGCGCGACTGAACACTCGAGTGTGTGACTCCTTCTCTTACTTCTTGCATGGGAGGAGGGAAAGGTGTGTGTTTGACACAGAGAGCGAGCAAGAGAGAGAGAGAGAGAGAGAGAGAGAGAGAGAAATAACACTCCCTTTTCCTTCTCCCTCCCCCTCCTCCCCTTTGGCCCCATGACTCCTCCTAGGAGAGATTTTGTGTGTGTGTGTGTGTGTCATTCTCTTGCCCCAGGGCGCGAGGCTTTCTCCAAGAGAGTACACTGGCTGTCACACAGCTATGTCCGGATCAGACAAATTCATCTTTATTTTCTGACAGTCACCCACTTCATCTTCAGGCATCTTCTGTGTTGTGTTCGGAAGTCAAGGGCACTGCACGGAGGAGATGAGGTCATTTCGGTGCTCATGTGTGATGCAAGATTTAAAAAGTTCAATTAAGTTCATTTTTAAACCTTTTAAATTTCAACTAAAAATAAGCCAGAGGAGGTCTTGTTTGCACACAGGCTTAAATGCATCACACCATATTGTCACACCATATAAGCCACAAAGACATGATGACAGTTCCTGGCAAAAAAAACTTTCGAGCATTGCACTTATTTTTCCATTATTTCAAAGCGTGAAAGAGTCAAAATTGATCACATTTGAAGCAAAAACTTGTCTCAGACATCGTTTCTTTGTTTTCTGCTGCTTTATGAAAAGGTCAGTTTACAATGACTAAAATGTAGAAGACTGTAAAGTGACACTTCTTGAATATGAAGAAATTTAATATCCAACTGTTGATCACAGCAACAGCTGCACACTGAAATATTTCCACTCTACGTATGAGTGTTGCCTGTTTGAGTCACTCATACATTTACTTGCTAATGCTGAGCTTCAGAGAGCTGAGAAGCAAGACAAAACTATGTGAAACTAACAAAAAAAATCCTCATATTGTCCTTTTAATCAGAGCAATACTTGGAATCCAGTAATCAATGTGTGATCTTGGAACATCTGACAAACCACAGTATGAGGTAATTAAGATCTTTTTTAGTCACTCAAATCCAATAGTAGTGTATAAACCACAACAAATTTTTAGACTATCATTTTTGTTCTTAAGTAATCTTGACAGTTTTTTTTTTTTTGTTATAAAATGTTTACAGAGGACAAAGTGAGGACATCAAAAGCATATACCCAAAATTTTAAATTTAACTCTTTCTATTGACTAATTGTTGCATCTCCTGTTGAAATTGTTAATAATAAGAATTTACTTTTATAAAATTTAAAAATGAAAATACAAAAGTAGAATTCCAGCACACTGAGAGTAGGGTTTGAAACGTGTATACATACTAAAGTCCATAGCATTAGCTCATAGCTCAGGCCTTTTGTAGGATGCCTTTTGAAAATCTAATTATGCTACTGTGGTAAAAAAACAAAAAAAAAAAACAAACAAAAAAACAAAACAAAACAGCATGCAGGAGTAAATCCATACCTAATGTACTGTGCCTCGTACTTGTTATTTACTGCAGGTCTTTTCCTCTGTAAAATGTGTCAATTTCTGTGAGTTAGCACTAGATGCTAGCAGGCTAGCTAGCTTACAGGAACAGAGTAGCTTAACACACATGATTTGACTAGTAGGTGATTTGAAAGGTGGACATGGTGAATAAAATTTCAATGTGTGATCTCTGTAAAATATGTTTGATAAAAATATGCATTATGGTTTTTAATTAAAATTGTAATTTTTTTAGCATTTAATCTTTTTTTATTTTTTAGCATTCAGTATAGCTTTTTAGTGAAATACTCTGTTTTCAGTTTTATCCTGTTTTTACACCTTCTGATGGCCATTTTGAAAACTTTGTTATACAGTAGACAGTTAAACTTAATTTAACTGGTGTTTTCTTTTGATTATCAGCTTTATACAAATGCTTAAAATGCCCAGCTCCTTGGAAGTGCTTGAGGCTCAAACATGTCATCCCTTAAAGTACGAATAAGCGAACGGAACGCGGTGAATAGTGTGCTTCCTGGTGCACGCTGGAGTGTTTTTATCCCGTGTTTTCCCTTTCAGGAGACTTGTGTCCAGCTGTCCCTCTGTACTGCTCATTGGGGGTGAAGTCCAGACCATGTTGATACGCTCTGCTCGCCTCTTGTTCCTTCTCCAAAGGCAACATTTAAGTTGGCGGGCTGCCAGCCAGCTGAAGACTTGCCCGAACTTTCGGTCTCATCATCCACGCGCTTGACACGCGACATGCTGTGAAACAAACCGCCTTGTACATGTGCATATCTGCGAGCTCACATCCCTTCATACATGCATTTGTCATGGACTCGTTCTCTTTCACTGAGGACATTCATATTGCTACGTGCAGTTGGATTGTCCTCCACATCTCACGTTCCTGTGGTGTTGTGTCCTTCTTTTCATACTTCCTGTCCCACTCATCACACCTGACCAAGCTACTAATTACCGCTGCTGACATGAGCCACCATGTAATTTAAAATCCACTTCTCTCTCGTTGTTTCGCTCTTTCTCTCTGCCTTCAGCCATCTCATTCAACACCTTCTATTCACCTCTCCTCTCCTCCGCCCCCTCCTCCTCTTCCTCTGTAATGCCCTTTCTATCTGAAAAGGCTCTTTGCTTACCTCTGTTACTCATACGTACTGTGTGAGTAATTCACATCATGACAACAGGACTTCACCTATGAGTCGTGTAGGGGCCTGAGATTGCACTCAGAACTTTGGTTATGTGTGGCTGGATGTCTTGGAGCGTGAGTACATATGTGGTTCGTTGGTAGCTGATTACCTGATATTTGACATGACAGGCGACATGAAAATGACAGCCCATAAAAGAAGTTCAAGATCATTCAACTTACCTGTATGTAGGACAAGAAGAACAAGCTCACTGACTGACAATGGCAGAGAATTAGGATGTCACTTCAGGTAGCTTTGTAGAAAGTGACAGAGAAGAAAGGTGGCTTGCAACACCGGTTATGATGTACTGAAGCAAGGCAACACCTAGATTTTTGCTAAAAAAAGGGCCGCTTTTGACATGCAAATTACAAAATCACATAATGAGAGGTAGTGTAAATGTGTGTTCAGACAACAGGGGAAGATCATTTTTGTCTTTTCCTGTGAGTGCAATTTGACTACTGGATCTTTTCCATTTGTTCACTCCAGCCAATGAACAAACTTTCAATCAGTCAAAAGCTACATTTTGCTAGCAAAACATGCAACAGATGCACCAGATGTAAAGGACATGTCTGTAGGAGTGCATTTGTTCTCAACTCAGCCTCTGACTCAAAACTTACCGGTAGCTTGACTTCTCTCCAGTGCAAATCTGGCTTATCACCATTTTCTATCTCATCTCTGTGCATTTATGAAGCAGATTTACAAAGAACCTGAAAATGTGTTGAGTTTTTGCTGATGTTGAAACAGTTAGGGTCTTGTGTGGACATGGTTTCACTTTTTATCACCCAGAACAAATCATAGACTGCGTGAAACATGGATGATGCACTGATATGGATCCCACTCTTGCAAAATCTGTCCTTTTCTGCTACTGATTTGTTGTCTCATTTGTCTCTCCGGTTGGGCATGACCATGACTTTAAGTCTAACATAGGGTCTCTATGTTGTGTTTCACTGGTTGCATTCGTGTTCTCTGTGGTTGGTTTGTACATCAAACAGGCCTTTGTGGTGCGAGTGCAGCGGATTTTAAGCTGTAGTTCCACAGTAAACACCCTGACCTTTGAGATGTTGCAACCCTCCTACACACACCAACTCCTGCTCCTGTCCGGGTGTCTCCTCCTACATAGCCACCCTTTTTTGCAGATATGTTCACTGGGCTGGATGTCCTCAGGGTGGGCTCCTGCTGTGGCAAACCCCCCTCCCCTTGCTGAAACCAAGTATCAAGATTTGAGGATCTATGGGGATTTGCTCACTTTCAGAGCTATCCTCAAGTGGCCATTCAAGGAACTGCAGTCTTAGCACTTTGAGTTGGCTTTGTTTTTCTGCCATAGAGTTGCTAGTTTGGGCAACTTTGCATCTTATTGGATCTTTACTTTGACTTTGTGTGCAGTTATACCACTGCTAATGCTAGCTACCATGAGCCACTGATGTTATCAGCACAAGGCTTTAGAGGAAAGTGCCTCAGAATGAGCAACAATGGATTTTTATTGCTTATGATTTCAACTTTTCACTTCTCAGAAAATATGTGTCCTATTTCTTTTTTCACAAATGACGTGGTCTCAAGGGAAGACAGCATTTTTCTCACCTCCTCACCTTGTGGCTTCCAGCCATATGATGACTTTTGATTTGACTTGGGTCACATTTTGAGTTACCTTCTTCTGAGATAACGGCGTTTCAAGTTGAATGGACTTTCTGTAGTGGCACTGAACACATTTAAAAATGACATAGATTGAAAATATTTTCTTCTCACATAAGTTACTGGGGACAGCATTTATTATAGATAAGGATGTGATTACTGTTGTATGAACACTTTTGAAATATATTTTTTCAATGAAGTAAACGCCATAAACTAATTTTCACATATTTTCTTTGCACTGGAATAAAAGATAAAATCTCAGGGAGAAATATCTCAAATACTAGTCAAATAAATCCAAAACTTTCTGTACATCACCACGGATAAGTAAGAATAAGCTTTTTGTATGCTGTGTGAGTGATTGCTTCAACAGTAACATTTAAAAGGAAGGAAATTTTGAATTTTACAGTGGGCAGATGATACAGTTAGCCAACAGTAAATGTCTATAAACCAGAATACAGAGAGCAGCTTGTACACAGACTATGGGTTCCTTTGGGGCCTCTGTAAATGGCGTCGACATCTTTAGCCCTGTAATTTCCATGCTTGAGTCTGTACCTGCCTAGGGTCATTTCTCGCACCGGGACTAAAGGCGACCACTCCTTCCCTGTCACCTCCCCCAAGGATGAGGACAATGATCTCTGGCAGAGATGGCTGCGACTGAGCCCATTTTATAACCCATTACAGTTGAAATGTTTGACGCAGCCTCCACCTCTGCCTTTCTGAAACTTTTATGGCTGACTCAAGGAAAAATGTTTCGCATTCTATCACAGCTTTGTTGTTGTCGCAGACCCCTACTCTTACCCATGTCACACTTTTCCTTTGCCTTGCTGTGCTGTTATCAGCCTGTCAGCCTTGTCTGCCTCCCCGTCCATTTCATGTAACTCTAAATGATTTCCTTTAGTGCACATTACCCTGCACTCCATTCAGCTTGAGGTTGAAGAATAACTCATAGGTACACTCATTTCTTTTGGGTCTTTGACAGTTCGACTGAGGTCAGCAGCAGCGTGTACTAAATGAATGCGTTTTGAACAGAAAAACAGAGCTGTAATTTGTCTTTCTCAATCTCCTTTCCCCGACCAATTTTTTTCATTTCAGGTGCAAGTGCGAGAAAAACGTCATCACATCCACCACCCACCTAGTCCACCAAACATCTCCACTCTACTGGTGGATGATCTCCTGTTGACAGGCTCGGGGTTATTATCGTGGCTTCAGAGCTAAGAGGAATGCTACTGCGTTTCACAACAGATGTCTTTCTAAATCCTGACAAAACCACCCACAGAGATGAGGAGAAAACGCCATCACGGTGCTCGGCTGACCCACAGTTCAGATGACTCCTACCTGTAAATGACAGATAATGTCCAACACTGACGATAAAGCAAGGGCGCATGCTTGCATGGACACATGACCTTTTTGTTCACAGTGGCCTTGGGTGGTCACCTGCACAGACAGTGTTTTTCTTATACGTTGGTTTTATTTAAAACTTACACTACTTTTCCAGGTTTTAAATTAGATAAACCAAAATCAGTCATCAGCCCCCTTTACTGTTTTAATCGTAAAGCGTTCTGTAAGCTTTACATCAGTGTGAAGTGACTTGTGTGAAGATGAGTTGTGTGCACGCTATTTCAAAGCAGCAGGAAAGAAAGTTTCTAAAAATACTGCTAATGGACTGTTCGGTATCAGGTTGAGGAGTCTGAAGTGTAATTACAACACGTTCCAGTCTGGAACGTCTGTCATGCGTCATTTTTGTCTCTCGCATGTTCACAAACTTAGATCTGGATCAACTGGATGAGCAGCTGTTGACTAAACGTACTGTGGTGATTAGCTATAATGAGTATAAATGGGAGGGGAAAAAATAATAGACATTTACAGAAACCACATACTTTGCTGGTCGAGATTTTTGGTAGCTATTAGTTCTTGTTATTGTAATGCAGAAGTTCTGCTTGATGGGCTTTGAATGTAACAAAAGGGCACGCCACCTTTCATACATTATGTGTACTGTGCAAGCCATCATCATTCATATTATTCATATAAAATCAGTGATGGAAGAAATACTCGGATCCTTTTACAGAAGTACAGGTAGAATAAATACTCCTTTACAATTAAAATTTAAAAAAATATATTTAAAGCATCAAAAGTAAAATTGTTTACTACTCAGAATTGCTCCATTCACAAGATTATTTTATGACATATTTTTTTTATCTGATTTTATCACTAACATTTACATGAGAGCATTTTAATGTTATTGTTTGTCGATGCAGAGCTGGTTTTAGATACTTTTTTAGATACTGTACTACAAATCATTTAAGCATGTCACATGTTTTTTATGTTAAAAATGTAACTAGTAACAGTAAAAAAAATGTAGCATACTTGAACAACTATGTTTGCAGACGTATGTATTAGTATAGAACAGAAATACTTAAATAAAGTACAAGTACAGCGTAAGTCAAAACTAAATGACAGAAAGTAAATTTAACTCTACAAGTTTCGAGTTAAATTCTATCTTTATACAAGATGCTAAGATCATCTGACTTCTGGCTGCCTTGTTAACCATCATAAAATTATTTGACAACAGCTTAATTGTGTTAATTTCAGTTTAATTCTCTTTAAGTTTTAGAGAAATTAAATGTATATTCGCCAAACTATACATACAGTATGTTATGTGCAATATACCAGTGAATATTAATAGTTTATTTCAAGAAATACTTGTGAGCGTAAACAAAAAACACACATTCATGTCAAAAACACACTTACAAAAACACACAAATTGCATTGGTTGCTAGTTGAACAACTATCTTACCCCGAAAACTCAACCCACTGTGGTTGACCTCTGATGTAATCATAGAGTAAAAAGAAAAACATCCTTTCTAGTTAGTGTTTCCTTTTTCCCACACTTGATTTCGGTTCTTTCAGCCCTGTTAGTCATTCTTAACTGATTACTAATACCGATGTTAACTTTTTTCATCCTTTTTGAGTAACCTGAAGTATCAAATACTTCAGAGACTCTGCACTTTAAAACTGTCCACACTAAGACTCTTTATACAGAGCCTGTTTGCACTTCTGCTTTATATCAGCTCATAGTTCCTAAAATAGACATGAGTCACCTAAAAACTTTATGTGTTGAGTTAACTTTTACTTTTTTTTTTAAACTGAACACCAGATTGAGTGACTTCTTAAGGTGGCTAGTTGTGCGGCTGAGGAAGTGTCAGACCCCCAGGAGCCACACCTGCCTGTATTAAAAGACTCCTCACATTGTTTTGTCTTCCTCTTGATTACTAAGGCAGACTGTAATAATGACCACCAGTGAGCTGCATCATCCGGGAAGGATGCACACAAACTCGTACACACTCACTCGCACAAACACACACTGTCCTACATATCCTGCAGGTCCCAAAATGCTTTAGCAACGTGGAGAAAAGGAAATCAAACTGGTATTCATAAATAAAAAAATTGAGACATACAGTGTCTTCCTTTCAAAATGTGTTTATATATATAAATATATGTGTGTGTGTTTGTGTGCGTGTGTGTGTGTGTGTCTGGTTGTCTGTGTCCATTTGTCTCCCAGGAGCAGCTAGCTGATTTCGCTCAGTCAGCCTCGCTGTCCTCAGATTCCTGCCATATTTCTGGATGGCCACTGAACAAACAGAGGTGAACCTGATCTATATTGTCACACTCTGGCACAGGGTAGAGTTTCCCCCAACTCACTCTCTCTCTCTCTCTCTCTCTCACACACACACACACACACACACACACACCATCCTCCCTGACATAGCCTACAGAAAGGCAGACTGTGACCCCTGCATGAACTGATGCAATTCAATGTATTTATGTATTTATGCTTTCATATTCTTTATGTGTGCCGCTTTGTGTCAGTGACACAGATCCCTTTCCACTCTCTAAATGAGCCTTTGTTAAACAAAGAGTCGAGTGAAACCTGTTCAGCAAAGCAGTATCTCTTCATCAAACATGATGGTAAAAGGTGATAGAGGAAAATCATTCAAAAAAAAAAAAACTTTCAGCATTATCTTGATGAATCTTAAAGAGTATGAGAACTTCAAAGATGAAAAAGTAGTTCAGCATTTTGGGAAATGTATTTAATTGGTGTCTTGCCAAAGTAGATAAAAAGATTTACACTATTTCCAAATGGTTTAAGCTACAGCAAGCAGACTGTTAGCTTAGCTTAGCATAAGAACTAAAAACAATAGAAACTATTTAAAAAAAGGATCAAGAAGAGGAATTACCAACACCTTTAAAGCTCACTTACAAACATTTACATCTTGTGTAGCTTAATTTAAAGAAAATCATAGTCCAGTTAATCACTTTCTTTTCCATACTTCTCTGTTATATAAGCCACAGCTAAGAGAGAATTAGCTTAGCTAAGTGAAGAGAGAGGGAAGCAGAGAGAAACAGTTAGCCAGATTAAATAAATGTGTGTGTGTTTATGTGTGTGTGTTAAACAGAAAGCGTCAGAGGTTTTTGTAGACAGATTTTGTAACCTTCAGTCAGAGCCCAGCAAACCTTTTCCCCTTTTCTAGTCTAGACTAAACTAAGCTACGCTAGCTAAGCTAACTATGCCTTGTTTGTAAAGCAACATTTTGACCATTTGTGAAATATATTTATTTGCTTTCTTGCCATGAGTAACATGAAAAGATCGATGTTGCTCACATTATGTGAAGGTCTATGTTTGATTTAGTCTCGATTACCATAAATGCTGTAAGCAAAGAAAACAGTTAGCCTAGCCTAGTCAAAAGGTTAAGAAAGAGTCTATCAGCGACTCAACTTTTGGATAACAGGCCCTATCTCTACAGTGCAGGATAAAGGTCTGTCTGCACTATGAATCTGCTAAAGGGGAACAATCACACTGGCTTGTTTGTATTTATTGAAACTCTGTGGCAACAGGGAATGAAAATGCACGTAGCTTAATGGGTGGAGGATGCTTACATAAATAGTTTTCTGGCAGTTAGTCAGACTACCAGCAGCTCTAGAGTGACCGCTTGTAGATTTATGTGGATTTTGAACTTTGAGCTGAGTTAAAAAAAAAAATCAATTACTGAGCTTTAGATATGTTGTCTGTTTTTAAAACCTTTAAGAGAGCCAAGCTAACTCTTTTCCTCTGCTTCCAGCCCTCATACTAAGCTAGCTTCATCCCAGCTGTAGTTTTAAGTTTAATGAACTGATAGAGAGAGGTATTTATCTTGAGTAAATTTCAGAAAATTCCTGAAGTGTCACAGTATTTCATTATGATATACATGTTACATACAAGTAATATGTGCCAAGAAGAACTTGCTGCAATGTTGTAATTTCCTCATTGAGCAAGAGCTCAATTGAAGCACATTACAGTGTGTTTAGATGGTTTGAGTCAGCCGCCTAGGAATGGTGTCCATCATGAAAGGGGAACTTTACGACCGCTCAGTGACAACATCAATGACATCACCAGGTGCCACCATGTCTGTCTGCACATCTCAGTCGGTGTCACGCACAGACACACACACACTCTCTCTATTTTAGAACCAGTTAGACAGCACTGTCCTCCACCTGTCTCCAGTGTTACCTGCCCCAGTCATTACCAGGGTCCCAGATCCCCACTGTAAGTGCACATGTCAACAGCAAAATTACAGGGCATGCACACACACATATTTGTTTTGCTTTTAAAAGGGTAATATCCGTCTGCACGCAAGCGATACCTTCATTTTCTCTCCTGCATCCTCCTCCCACTCTTTTTTTTTTTTGGGGACAAACCCAGAAAACAAAGCAAGTGAGGTTCAAAGACAAAACAGAGAAAAGGCCGTGAAGAGAGGAGATGTGTGGAGATGATGGACACACGTTGGTGGTGTGTTTTTGTGTAATGACAAGGGGGAACTTGTGTTTTTCAGCCCTGTTTCTCTGGTCAGTGCAGATTTTACCTCAGTGATCACAGACCACTGAGGTCAAAGTGTCATAAGATCTCAAGTATGTTCTCCCGCTTGGCTGGCTCTTGTCTAACTAATTAAGACAAGAAAATCTCTCCAGATGTCTGTGGTGAGAGTGTCTATTTCTAGAAATGTGACCATGTCAAACTTTGGCGAGACTTGAGATTGGAGTGTAGACGGAAAGAGTGCACAGACAGGTTAGACGAGGGAGGGGAAAACACAGTACCAGAGATACAAATTGCTTTGACTGAAAGATAGAGATCTATTTTCAGACGTCATCAACTTTTCTTTTCATTGGAGTTCCTTATGCCATCGGTTTACCGTTAGTATAAATATGCCACGATGCACGCACAAGCAATCAAAGACACTCCACTCTTAAAGGTTGTGTTGTTGTAAAACTGTCCTTTTATCTAAAGTTCTTTCACCAAGTTGGCTTTTGGTAACCTGAGCGCTCTTTTTCCCTTTTCAACATCATCAGTGCAAACAATGACAAGCTTCCCTTCTGCTCGGAGTTACTGACTTTGTCTCATCGTTGCTCTTATCATGTGTTTTTGCTGCTGAAAGAACTCATGACTGTATGTCTGAATAGATACTGAAAGGACATAATTAGAGGTACCTTCGCTGTCAGCCTGAAAAAAAACAGAAATGGAGTCATCACTGGATGATATTTGACTTGTTGGCACAGTTCAAATTAAAATTTATGGCTGTTCTTCAATGATCAGGACATATTAGTCACTTTATTTCACAATAACCTGGACATTAACCTAACTGTCATAGCCTCAAACATGAACCAACTTTACCTTAGTGAGCAAACATACTTTTTATGCCTGATGACAAACGCATTAAGCATTTCCTATAATTTGAGCGCCAATCACATCCGTCTTCCGTGCGTGCTGTAATTTCCCTGACTAGATCCTCAATAACATCCTGTTGTCTGGGGACATCTGAGGGGCCAGGTTGGACTGACCCTCCACCACATCACACACAGGACAGAGCAGAGACTATTATCCAGGCCCCGGCTAATGACAGCCGAATGGGAGAAACAGGCAGGAAGCTTCGTCCTGTGATCTCTGTATTTAAAAGCATCCTTATTATTGCTTGTGTATTGTTTTGTCGTGCTGGGATCCCTTTGGACTACTATTATTAAGCTGAAGGACTGTGACTAGACTGTGGCGGTAGATTTTTAGCTGAAGGTTTTGGAGAAAAATCCCCCAAAAATAAGCACATCCCGTATTGTTAATGATATTGTTTGTGATAAAAAAATGAAGGATTTTAACACTTGCACATTGGTAAGAAATCGACACATTAACCACATTCCTGTCGACAGATAAAATGTTTCATCAGCAAAAAGACATAAAAATATGTGGAAAATTCTTTTTGTTAGTTTGTCAAATAAAGCTTTCTGGTTACTGGACAAAAGGGCATTAAACTCATGTCAAGTTTATTTACAGTATCCTCAGAATTTCCCTTTTTTACAGTTTCCACAACATTCAACAGTTTCTATTCTCTAACCCAATTCACATGAAGAAAAAAAGAACAGAAAAAGAGGGAAAGTCTTTTGCCACACTAAGAGCTTTTATGAGATCATGTTCAAGTATGCATCATTTCCTGTTTACCGTCTCAGTTTAGTTGTAACGTGCTAACCTGTTAAGACTTAATTAGCACCAGACAAGAAGTGGGGAGGTGGGGAGTGACAGTTTTGCAGATATTTGTTCATCAGTACAGGGCCAATTAAAATTCTCACTTGTCGAAGGAGCTAAATAAAAGGAAAAATAAAGAGAACACTGAAGTTATAATTTGGTCTTTTGGAAAAAAATAGATGTCTGCACCAAATTTTATGGCAGGCTCTTCTTTGTCAGTAAGATCAGTATGTGGCTAAAATGAAAAAAGCAAAAAAAAAAAACCCAAAAAAAACAGAGAAAATACAGGATGACCTTACAACATTTGTTCAAAAAGCAAAAAGAAAGAAGGGCCATTAGTGCACACATGGAGAAATAGATCTTTATTAAATAACACATAATATAGGTTGAATATAAAATTAAAGGAGTTATGCTATTTGTAAAGCACTTTCACAGGTTGCCTTTTGCATTGAAAGTAGACCTTATATAAGGAAGAGAGAGAAGATAATCAAAAGAAAGTCGAGTTTGTGTTCGCTGCCCTCATTAATAGTTAACCTCAAAAAAATCCAGAACTGAAAGTATGTGGTGATGAAGTCTGATTGATATCAGGATGCTGGCAACTTATCAACATTTCTCCTCCAGCTATGACGTCACAAAGTATGTGAGCACGTGTTGGTGAGCAGAAAGAAATTCCTCTTTGCACGTAAAAACCACTGATTGGTATGTTAGACCAGTTTATCCAAACTCATGATAGGATTTAAACTCATTTCTGTCAACTGACATGTTCAACAGCTTCCTTCCTTCTTTTATCAGTTCATCACATGCAAAACGATAAAAGCACCTCTTTTCGAAGAGCACTGCTTCACAGGAGCTGCTCAGGGTAAAGCCATAGAGATTCATGAATAAGTTAACCTTTTGGAATGAGTTAACCTTTTGGTAACCCTGCGCTGTGAAACACAACAGGTGGTCATCCTCCTTTGTCCACCGCAGCAGAGACAGGTGCTTCCTAGTACGATGGACGGATCACTGTTGACTCTGGACAATGGAGGAAAACAAGGGAACAAGAAGGTCTAATTCATGCTTGGCCACTTCCAACCCAGCCCAAATCTATGTCAAACATACAAAATGCATAAACACACCCACTCGATGAGCATAAAAAGTCCATATTTCAATGCAAACACAAACATGCTCATTCAAACTGTCAGTGTTTTTTCTCTTTGTTGGGGGAAACAGAGGTGTCAGGAGACAATAGTCCTGTGACCCATAGCTGAGCTTGACATAGGCAAACAGGAAGAGCTCTCCTTTGCATGGACTCCAGCTTAAGGAAGAGCAGAAGAATGGAGTTGGGGGTGGAGGTTTGGGGGGAAGAGATCATCATTTGACCTTTAGCATCCAACTACAAACAATTCTGATACCAAAAAGTCCATCAGAAGAGACCAAATCTCTCACACACATGGGGGCAAGATGAAGAATGTAACAACCACAGATCAGCGATGACACCTTAAAACCATATTTTCCTCACAAAAACAGATATTTTTTCCTCCAGCTGCACTCAACTCCTCTTTTTCTCCACTTTCACTACACATTCATGCGTGATAAGATGCCACTAGCTGGGAACGTTCTTGACTTCCTCTAAAATCTGGCTCAGTGGTGTGACAGCTCAGACGTGCTTCAGATCGAATCTGAAAGTAACAACACTTTGGAATCTCCTGCAGGACATCTGACTGTATGATCAGCAAAGGTATCCAAACAATATGTTTTTGTTTGACTGAAACACTTGTGTGTAATTAACCCTGTCTGAAGGCTCTTATCTGCATAGCTGCAGAGTGACATACAGTCACAAAAAGGCGTCGCAAAGAATAACACGACAGACTTCTGTACATAACTACTCAATAACAAAGACTACTGTCTGAAACATAATCTTGCACTTACTCCAGCGGATCCAGTCTTTTGCAAGTTATGTGCTGCCTTCTTTCATGCTATCAGTCACTGTGTGAGAGTAAATGCCATTGATAATGATGGTCAGATGAGGATTGATTGATTAAGGATGGACAGAAAGGAAGGGAGGGGAGGATGATGAGCAGAAAGAAAGAAGAGTGAGGGGTTGACCTCTAGCCTGCTCTGTCACATAGATAAGAGTGGTGATGGAGGTAACCAGTGGACTCAGATAACATGCAGTGTCATTAATTAAAACGTCAGTGTTTCCTCAACATAACTAGATTTTTTTTTTAAAGTATGGTCATGGGTGTAACATAAATACTTTAGCTTTATTTCTAGATGTGTTTAAATCTTGATTCCTACTTCAGAAAGTAAAACTATAAAGTCTTCATGGTTAGTTAAACAAACAGAAACAATAAGATTAGAGATAATAACTTAACTGAGATAATAATCACTGCAAGTTTTCACAACCATTCTGCTTCAGGTTGGGTTGGATTAACTGGGTAGTTTAAATTTTAAAAACACATACACTTTTCAAGGTTGTTTTGCAAAGCTTTGCCTCTTGTATGGCTTCAGTTTATTTAAGATAAAGTACCATGAAGTACCCGATGCACAACATGAGGCTGTGTTGTTTAACAAGTCACAGACTCCTTCATTTATCTTACAATTTTATTCATAGAAAACTAAAATAAAAGCAAAAGTGAGCTAAACAAAACCTGTATGTTCATTAAAGGCTAAATATTAAAATAGTTTAATGCAGCTTAACTTTTTGTTAACTTTTGTTTTTTTAAAGTCAAATGTGAAGCTCAGTCTGATTATAAAATTGATAGTTTTAGTCTCTTTCTTGGACACAACTTCGCAAAGTTTCTGAAGAAGGCCGACGCACTCTGCCTCTGTCATTTTCCCCTCATCCTGTGTGACCGCTGTTCCCGTGTTGTGTCAACAGAGGGCGCAGTAGAGTTTAGGCTGCTCACACAGCGGACCAGCGGTACCCTCTTCGCAGCACTCGTTGGCTGTGTGTAAGCGGAGCATCTTTCCTCCCAAAAGCCTCAGCGCCTTAAGTTGATGTTTTACAGAATCACCAGAGTCATTTCAAAACCGCTACTGCAGTCTCTGAAACAGCCCTTTTTGTTACGCAATTCACGAAAACTGACCTCCAAAATGGCTTTTCAGTATCCGCAGGCTTACCGCGATGATGCAGTTGTAAGTAAACACAGCTAGCTGATTAGCCTGGCGTGCTAAAAAGCCGGGGTGCTTAATCATCATGTTTTTTCATTCATTGAAATGGGCGTCTGCTTTGTTAGCATACTGGATAGCTTAGCCTGGTCTGGCAGCACAGGCTGACTTTGTTGACAAATGGAGGGGCAGCTTTTTCTAGTTGGCTTACGACCTTAATATTAAGCTAACATTTCCTTTGCCGTCCTTTTAACGTTGCTACTTTACCTGAATATGCCAGCTCGGTAACGTTAGCACGGGTTTGTCTCGTTTTTGCCTCACTTAGCTTTTTCACATTTTAGGAGCTCATTATTGTTTAACTTGTCTCAGGTGGATGACTATCATGGCACTAAAGTACCGGATCCATACAGCTGGCTGGAGGACCCGGACAGTGAAAAGACACAGGTAAATCTCAATCATCATTTCTGTTAGTTGCCATATTTTGCTATAATATTAGCAATTACAGTCTCAGATTGAGGACACACATGACACTTGTTAATCTCTTGTTATAGAACTGGGATATTTAAAAATTTGCCATAAGTCACTCTTTCCATACTGCTTACTAAATATTGATGGTTGCAGTAACTGGAAGATTTGGTTCAGTGATTTAGGATGTTGCCTCTGATAACCACCACCAGCTACAACCTTTGTTGATATCTTTATGGGCGTATCTCAGAAAGCATGGTTGATGTAGATAACTCGCTGCAACTCTTTGTAGTCTGCAGTATGATGTAGAAACACCTGTTATAGTTTTACTCAGAAAAGATAAGCAGTACTGCAGCTTCTTGGAAGTGATCGCAGACATGATAATACATTGACGTGTAATACCTCTGTGTGTTGGTGTTGTGTCTTCTTTCACCAGGCCTTTGTCACCTCCCAGAACCAACTGACATTGCCATTTCTAGAGCGCTGTGAGGTCCGAGACCTGTTCAAGGAGCGCATGACTGAACTGTACGACTACCCAAAGTATAGCTGTCCCTTCAAGAGGGGAAGCAGGTGAGCCGAGCCGTAACATAATCATGTTTTAGCATTTCAGCAACAAGTTTGTGTCAGATTGATGCATGAAAAGAGAAAGAGAAGTTACTAAAGTTGACACCAAAACTATAATGGGAATTCTAGACTGCTTTGACAGATCTAGAGGGTTTACCTTTCAGCTGAAAGAAAAAGTTTCAGTTTTGATTTAAAGGAACACAAATCACTGAAGTTAACAGTGTCTCCCCTCACTTTCAGGTACTTTCACTTCTACAACACAGGTCTCCAAAACCAGAGTGTGATGTACGTGCAGGAGAACCTGGATGCTGAGCCCACAGTCTTCTTGGATCCAAACACATTTTCTGATGATGGGACTGTTGCCTTGAGAGGTATCGAAAAAAAACATGTTGTGAAAACAAACTAGCACTTTTATTTTATTTAAAGCTTTTATTTTATTCCTGGTTTTATTAATCTTTCTATTACTCGTGCTTTTTGGGGATCTTTTGCATTTCTAGTTTTGTAGATTCTATTCTTCTATTGTGCTCTTTGCTCAGTTGATAGAAGTTATATAGACACAATGAGCATTTCATTTTAGTGCCTACATTTAATCGTAATGTCTATTCCAAACACACTGGAACAGATTGCCAGAATAGTTCTTTTTTTAGTTTACTGGCAAAATCCTGATTCTGTGATGGCTTAATATCCAGAAATACTTTGCAGTTTCTCGCATCAACATAAAAGCAAAGTCAAGAATGCTGACTATCCCTTTGCTAACGTTCTATCTTTACTCCAAGGCTATGCGTTCTCTGAAGACGGTGAGTACCTGGCATACGGCACCAGTGCAAGCGGTTCAGACTGGGTGGAGATCCGCTTCCTGCGGGTTGAAGACGCCGTGCCTCTTGAGGACCGTCTGGAACGAGTCAAGTTCAGCTGCATGTCCTGGACTCATGATGGGAAGGGACTTTTCTACAACTCCTACCCCGACCAGGAGGGCAAGAGTGACGGTGAGGTCTAGACACCAAACCCAGACATTAAGACGTTTCTGCAGTCCACAGCCACCCACTTCACATCTTACACTTTACTTCAGGCAAAATCTCTTTTTGTTACCACTAGGGGGCAATAATAACACTAGAATGTTTTGACTCCTAGGCACCGAGACCTCCACAAACCTTCACCAGAAGCTATACTTCCATGTTTTGGGGACTCCACAGTCTGAGGATGTGCTGTGCGCTGAGTTTCCTGACCATCCCAAATGGATGAGTGGAGCTGAGGTATACTCGAAACTTATTTTCTTGTCCTAAAATTATAACGGACAGAGTAAAGAAGAGTGCCGGTGTTAACTGAAGTTCAGTGGAGTTCAGTGATTGCATCTGCATTTCAGGTATCAGATGATGGACGCTACGTGCTGCTGTCTATCAGAGAAGGTTGTGATCCGGTCAACAGATTGTGGTATTGTGACCTTCAGACCACTCCTCAGGGTATTACAGGTACGTTGCACATGTTAACTTTTATTTCTTAGAATGTGTGTCTTCTGTAATGATGGTTTGTTTTTTTAATCTGCATTTTAAGTTATTTTCTATTGCATATCTTCTTTTGACTTTGTTTAGGAAAGGCAAAGTTGTACTTGCAGGGCTTTAAACTGTTCAGGATTCAAGTTTTTTTTAATATACTTTATACTGGAACTGAAACAAAAGTTATTAAACCAGGGTTGACATAAGTCCTTGAGAACCTTGATTACCAAGAATTTGCATAATTGCTTCTTTAAGCCATTAAGCTGTATAGAAGCCACTGTGTTTAGCACAAACGATTATTTATGCCACACACAGCACTTATGCTGTGGATAGATGAGCCGAAGAAGACGTGTTTTTCATGGTGTAGCTTGAAAAAATAAGTAAAAGAGAGATTTTCTAAAAGAAACAAATTTGTTCTTTTACTTTTTTTCTTCTGTATTTCTTCAATCAAGCAAAAGTATTTCTTTTGTGAATACTCAAATAATCATTGGTAGAATACTTGACTCTTAAAGTAATCATTAGCTGCTGCCCAAAACTGAACGACAAACAAGATTTTAATATATGTTCATATCAAAGTGGAATTAATTCAAACTTTTTCATGTCTTTTTGGCTCCTGGAAGCAAATCCTTTTTTATAGTCTTAGTTTTTTTCTGGCACTCTAATTATAGTGCTAATATACTCTTCCTCTTGTGTTTAGGACTTTTGCCATGGGTGAAGCTAATCGACAACTTTGACGCTGAGTACGAGTACGTGACCAACGAGGGCACGTTGTTCACGTTCAAGACCAACCTGGACGCCCCACGTTACCGCCTGATCAACATCGACTTCGCCTCTCCAGCACAAAGCAACTGGAAAGAGCTCATCCCTCAACACGACAAGGATGTTATTGGTGAGTTGCTGCAACACTTGTAACCTGTATTTTTTTTTTAAATGTACAACTTCAGTTTTAAATTTCTTTTGGCTGAAATACAAAAGTACAAACCTCCTGTCTGTTTTTCTCTGCTTTGTTTCACCCTGCAGTGTTCGCCACCTGTACATTCTCCAGCTACCTGTTTGTGTGTTTCCTCCATGACGTGAAGAATGTGTTGAAAATGTACCGTCTGAGCTCCGGGGAGGAGCTGAGGACCTTCCCGCTCGATGTTGGCTCCGTGGTTGGTTTCACAGGGCGGAAGAGGGACTCTGAGATCTTCTACTATTTCACCTCCTTCCTCTCCCCAGGTATGAGATCGCCTTATACACAGACATCATGTCACTTACTCACAACTTTTGTTGTCGAAAGTTGTCATAAATAGTTTGGACTTTATGTTCAGATCATACAGAGAAACAGACTGAAGGAAAACTGCTAACAAAGCTCTGCTCCTTAATTTAAAACTGGTCACATGGGATTTAGAAAGCTTTGAGCTGTGTAAATGTACCTTCCTGTAATGCTCACCTCATTTTGTTTCATTTAAGGATATATACAAAACTAAATCCCCCTCATATTTAATAGAGATTTAAAGATTGTACAATGAATGAGATGACAAATGACAGTTTTCTTCTCCTGCATCCAGCCATCATTTACCACTGTGACCTGACGAAGGAGCCGCTGCAGCCACATGTCTTCAGAGAGGTCACTGTCAAAGGCTTCAACCCCTCCGACTACCAGACCACCCAGGTAAAATCTGCACGACCATTCTATCATTAAGCATTTTGTGAGTGGGATGTTAAGTTTCTCATGTTTTGTGTGCATCAGAGCTGAATAAACCAGTGTAGC
>JAPZDY010000010.1:14228234-14252695 GCA_029783645.1 Ctenochaetus hawaiiensis
AGTGGAAGCAAGTTTGACAAAAAAACAATAAAACAATCTTATCCTTTAACATGAAGACAAATGGCCAAACTATCAGTTGTAGTTTGTGTTTTTAATAAAAAAAAAACTAATGTAAAGAAGCAAAGTTTTGTTTCCAGTAAAATGTGAATTAAGGAAGCTATCTCTTTAAACACACTTTCCATATACCCTTAATATCAGTTTCCCCTTCATTTCACACTAAAAAAGATTTTTCTCAGCCATATTAAGGTGCTCACAGAGTTTTTAGGCTTCTTAAAACTTCCCCTAATCTCTCTTTTGCTATTTCAGTTGCTTCCTTTGACTAACAGGCACACCCAAAGCCACCCATATCTAAATTATTCCTCGTCATGAGCTCGCACACATGTCAGTGAGCTGCACTACCATGATTTTTACTGACTTGTCCTCATCAGAAAGGTCCTGTCAGGATATGAGTGAATGGATAACATCTGACACTGGTATCCAACCCTGTGACCCAAACAGTAATTCTATGGCCACTGCAGAGGCCTCCTCTACAAGCATCTTCAAAAACAGGCCCTTTTTTTTTTTTTTTTTCTTGCGCGGGGGCTGGGATGGATGGATTGGGGGTAGGGGTAAAGCTTGTGAATTCCGGAGGGTGGGCTCTTTAGCCCTGGCGGGTGAAGATGGGCTTGTTGTTGTTTCATTCCTCCAACATGTTTTTCCTCTTTTCTTTCCTCATAACTGTGTGTAAGCCCCTGAGAAAAAACGTTCCACCAGGGGAGATCTTGAGATAAGATGGGAAGTTTCTCAATGAACGCACTATTTTTCTGGCTCTTTGTCGTCAGTGTGCTGTGTGGCCTTAAGTAACCGCAGCTTATGGTTTTACCTGTTCTTCACTAGAGTGGTGTGTGTTTGTCTCATGCTGGAGGGCATGAAGTGAAACCTGAATGCTAAGTTTTAACACAAGTAAAGTTTATACTATTCATGTTCAATTTTTTTGTGTTTTATTTTTGTTTGCTTGTTTGTTTTTGGAATGACATATTGAGGGGTAAATGACATTTTTTATGATGCACATTCATGGCATTTATTGAAATAATTAGCATTTATAAGCAGTAAACAGCATTCTGACACAATTTATGCACACAAAGATAAAAATAACTTGATAAACTTTGCTAATATCTGCCTTTCTTCTATGTGTAAGTTTGTTTTTTCTTTATTACGACAACTTGCTGAGGTGAAACTTTTAGTGGAAGTAAACTGGTTTGCACTCAGGGCAAAAAGCTGTTTTCACAACTTCTCATTTGCTTTATTCTTTTGTAATGCAGAAGAGAAACAAGCTCAAATGTTTCTCCTGCAGCCCTCCTCAGTGTGCAGGCTCCAATCTCTGCCACCATTTAATTATCTCAGTGTACATCACTGTGAGTATTTCTGGAAATTCTTCTGTAAAGTGTCTCTGTACCCTGTGGATTGATTTTTTTTTTCTCTTCTGACAACTGCAGATCATAGGACCGAGCACATCAGTTTTCAGGTTTGTTTTTCTGGGTTTTCCAGTCACATTCCAAAGCTGTGAGTTCAGCTCTCCTCTGGTGCCCACTATGATGCTGGGAGGTTAACTGGTCGTAAGTTAGGAACTCAAAAACAACATGTGCATGCATGGAAAGCACAGGGAAATGCCAAGTGCATTTTATTCTGTTTACAAGTTATTTTGATCTCAAATAAAGGGGATTCAGGTGTGTTGGCGTGAATGTTTTTTATTTCTCCGACAAAGACTCAAGTTTAGTCGAATGTGATATAAATCAGACTTTAAAAAACAGGATTTTTTACTGAGTATTTATTGGGGTTGGGTGTTAGTCTGGGGTCAAACACCATGATGATAAGGCTAAATGTCCTCCGTGTCTCCATGATTTATTTGTATTATGAGTTTTGCTCTGTTTCTGGTGCAGAGAGTTGTCTTCCAAATAATTTTGTTTTGGGAATTTTGCTTTAAAACATTTCTGAGGATATCTACAGATGGACAATTAAAAATCTGAGTTCTGTTTTCAGGAGGAGTTCCTTTATTGTGAAAGATTTTTTGTCAAACTTTGAACGGAAGTTCTTAGTTTGTGGTATAATATTTTATAAAAGAACTGATGTTAATATCTGATACACTGACCATTACATGCAGTATTAATGGTGGCTTATGAGACCATACTGCTTGGCACTAGCTAACTAACTTACTGACTAACTGTTTACTAACATTTAGGTCAACATGCATGTAATTAAAAATGCATACATCTGTTAGTTTCAGTTCTACAATGCAAAGCACACAAGACACATTGTTGCATGTTCATGCATGTACACCTGATAATGGGGAAGTCCACAAGCATGTGGGTCAATCTATGTACTGTAGCCTCATGGTGTGCCTTATTTAACTTGGTCGTTTGCTTTTCTTCTAATTGCTTTCCTTATTTTTCATGTTTGTTTTCCGTGTTTTCTTTTTTCCTGCTGCTATGACTACACCAATCACCCCCAAAGGAATCATTAAAATTTAATTGAATCCCATCTAATCTAATCTCAGAGTAGGCCTAATAGCCTTATGTAGCTAGGCTACACCAAACCCATTATGACACAGTTTAATCACTCCACAAAAAACACAGTAAACAGTGCAATCTAGCATTGTGCTGTTTTTTATATATATATAATATATATAAATATATATATATATATATAATCACTCATCCGAGGAGAACGCTACCGGCGGGTTGCGGGTGCGATTCCCTCCTTTCCTAGAAATCACAGGGGCAGAAATTAGTCGCAAGAAGGCATGTAATTGACAAAGTCACGTGTTCTTACTACGGGAACGGGCACAGCCAGCTCGAGAGCGAATGAGAGCGAAGGAGAGAGAGCGAGAGAGGGAGAGAGAGAGAGGGAGACGGAGGCAGAGGGAGAGAGCAGTACAGAGGTGGTGTGAGTGAGGAAGGGATTGAAGGGAAGAAAGAGAGACATGACAAAAATATCAAAAGGCAGAAAGCACGCCGTACCATGCGAGCTAAATTGGTGACCGATGGGATCGAGGATGTCGGATTAATGGTGACTACCGCAGCCCGTTTTCGCAGAGGAAGCTTCTCTATTGCAACTTGGGCGCAGAGGGTCCGCGGGGAAACATGGCCGAAGGTTATTCTGCAATTATTTTCCATTTTCTGCTCTTAGTTTTTTTTTTCCTCCCTATCTGCTCGCGCGAGGAAGGAGGGAAGGAGGGAGGAAGGAGGAGGGGGGGCAAGGTGCAACGTGATTGTTGTTCCAAACCTGGAAAAAAAAAGAAAACAAACAAACACCGACCTGAACCGCCCCTGCCGAGCACCATATCTAACCATGTTTCGCTGCATTAAGATATATGCATTGTTATAGCGTAGGCCCTATAGGTGCTTGTTCTGCCCACTGGTAAAGCTCGAGAAACCATGTGTAGGCTACACCTGCCTTTTGGATCCCGTAGCCTACAACTCAACAGCGGGCTGCAGATGCACGAGACAAATCCTCCAAAAGTTGCACCGACCGTGCATGCCTGTGCACGAGCCAGAGGCGATCATCTGTCACGGAGCGGGCTAACAAACTACTTTTTTTTGAGGGGAATGTTTGCGTTGATGCACACCGGATTTCACGGCACCATGCGCCTCTGGTCGCTTATGTGGTGTCGAAAATAGTAGTATAGAAAATTTCTACCGGCCCTGAACTTCACATAGCCCGTGTTTGCAAGTGGAGGGGATTCCCCCCACGCTTCTTGAAGAAGTTTTTTTTTACTCAACAGAGTCCATTAAACTTACATAAACCGGTATGCGCGCAGGGAAATAACCATTCTGTGGTGTATCTCCGAGTCTGTGAAATGTTCTAACTTGCTTCTTGTTGGTTGTGTGTGTGTGTGTGTGTATGTGTGGTGTGTGTGTCCAACCCCCCTTCCCCCTCCTACCCACCACCCTCTTGTTTCAGGAGGGCCGGGTAAAGGTGGCGGAGAAGACCCCGCCAAGTCCACCGAGCAGGAGGACCGGACTCGACCCCAGATCCTGTCGGGATCGGGCTTCTGCAAATGGTTCAACGTCCGGATGGGCTTCGGATTTATCTCAATGACCAGCAGCGAAGGGAGCCCCGTCGACCCCCCTCTGGATGTTTTCGTCCACCAAGTAAGTTGACGTCGAAAAAAAAACACACAATTAAACCACAAAAAAACCCACCACACAAATCACCAGGGAACAAACATCTGCTTTGTGGGGATGCGGTGCACGTCGGCCTCCTCCAGACCTGCTTTTCCAAAACGCGGAAAAGCGAAAAGCGCCCAACTGATTGATTAGTTTTATTTCCCTTTCCCCCCTCCAACAACTTCACAGTCCCTTCAGATCCCATCCTGATACCAGCAACCCCCCCCTCCTTTTTTTTATATCTCCCAAGAGCAACCGGTTACATTTGATCATCCGGATGTTTTGCATTACCCAACACGTTACTGTGTAATCACATGTTGTCCATGAGCTTGAAAAAAAAACACGCGAAGTTTCCTCTTTAAGCCACATGCGTCCAGCTTTCCCCTCCCTCGGCTCCCCTCTGCACTGTAGCCTAAAGGGAAGGGAAGACATGTCGTGTGGCTGTGACACGGTTAGTTTCACACTTGGCCCTAATGGACAGCAGAGCTCGCCTGATATCGAGTCAGCCAACATGTCGGGAAAAACGTGTTTTTATTCATAAAAACACGCCAAACTCTGAGACATTGACTCGTATTCTGTGAGGCTGCGTTTTCGCTCCTTGCTGTGGGTTTTGTGTGTGTGTGTGTGTGTGTGTGTGTTGATGCAACGTCCAGTTTATTTAAACACAACATCCCCACTTTACATTTTACACTTGTGATGTGAAAACCCATGGTCTGTTTTTTTTTGCACCGCAGTGCACTGTTTGATTTATTGTGCACGGAGTTCATGTGTGAGGCCTTGTTTTTCGACTTATTCTGCAGCAAACAAAGAGAAGTGGAGTCCTGCCTTCTTTCAGCTCCCCTTTTTCCCTCCTTTTAATCGCCCGTTTTTACGGTCCTATAAAGTGGCTTTAAGATACTCTGGGAGGAACGACAGGGGATGAGGAGAGGCATTTTTTTTTCACCATTTCATTTGACACCCTCCACTCGAGGTGTCTTTATTGTGGACTCACGGGATGTTGTGCTGAACCGGTAGGAAGGGGTGGGAGCACATCAGGGGTCAGATGTCAGCAGTGATGTAGTGGTGAATAAAAAAAAAATGAGTCCACTGATCAGGACCAGGCAAAGGAGGGGTGTGGAGAAATATAATTATGGTTTTGCAAAGGCATTAATTTATGTCCTTGACTGCCCATTATTGTGGAATTTCAGTAGCTTTGATGGCATGGTTTTTGTTAAGTTGCATTCTAGTCTTAAATGGAAAGTAGGACCTCAGAGTTTTGTATGGTTTGCTAGAAAAAAAATTGGATTTTGTCACGTTTTTGAAGTGCTTTAATTTTACACTAATGGGGCTCTTTGCCATAATAAAATAAATCTTTTTAATAGTTTCTCCATTATTTAATTTTTTTTGCATTCACCTCCTTTTATTTTGTTATTTTTTTCCAACATTTTAATCTGTCTTTGACCTGCTATGTCTATTCATTTTGAATGTATTATTAACCTTAACAATTTTTGTCACATTTTTTGTCATTAAAATTGACTGAAAAAAATGTATCTAGATTTAGCTTGTAGATTTAAAATAATTTAAATTCTGCAGTGAACTTGGAGATTTTAAAAAATACATTTTGACTGACTTATGTTTAAGAAACATGTCAACCTTTGCTCCATTTGTCTCCATAGTCATGGGATGGATCATCATACATCAAATAGTGCATGTTTAAATTTATATATTTTTTTGTCAGACTTTATTTGTGTGCACATACATTTTTTTGCCATGCGATCACTGCTGTGGATTTGAAATCAAGGAGAGGCTCAGGAGAGTGCATGCTGCAGCATTGAGTTATCTGGTTTTGATTGATACTCTCTCATATTTTGGCTCCATCGTCTGCATCTATCTACATACTCCTGGCTCCTAATTTCCCTGCTGGCCAGAGATGTTTTAGAAGAGATGGGAAACAGCCTAAAGAGCTGAGCAGAAGTCAGCAGTTTGTTACCTATAGGACAGGACAGGCTGGTGCCATATAGCTGTCTGTGGGAATATGTTATATATGCATAATATGGTGTAAGAGGCTTAGCTTCAACTGTAGTTTGATTATAAAGGTCTAGATTTGGAAATGGTTTGCTCCTGCTCTTGATAATAATTTTCCTACATTGTATGTAGTTGTGTTTTTCCGTCTTTTAAAAAATAAATGTGCCAGTGAAACCCTTATCAATGTATTAACTTGCATACAATGAATCATATGTTTACACTGATGCATTTCCCCCCAGCGTTTCCAGCTACGTGTTTGCAACAATGCAGCTGTCATTTAGCACAAAGAGCAGACAATATGCATTCATAAGAACATTGTCATGTTGAATGCAAAACACCCCATTCGTCTCAAAGTATTTGCATTCATCTGTACACTCTCTGTGTGTCTCTGCTGTCAGCCTTCAGCCTTTTGGACATATTGATGCGATTTCAAGGTGTTTAGGAAATGTTAAGATTTGAGCGTGTTAAATGAAAATCCTGCAGATTATCTAATGACTTGCCAGAGAATTGAAAGTGTGTTTTGAGCAATGAGGAAATATTGAAGTGAGGCTACAAATATTTCAAGGAAACCGTCAAGCCAGCAATAATAAGCAAACCTTAAGCAGGCTTTTAAGTTGTCAAAAGAGAGAATTCGACATGACAAAACTTCTTTCAATATTCTAAGCATTTGTGATACAAGGCTAGCTGTCAGTTATTGTTTCAAAAAGCGGTGGAAAAAGTGAAGATTTATTCCTGCAGAACACTTATGTTGTATGTAGCATAGAGGGGCAGAGGTAAGAGCGATGGGGAGGGGAAGAGGGAGCTTGAGGACAGGAGTAAGAGGGGGAGAGAGGAGGAGTTTTCCTCGGAGAGGGAAAAGAGGAGGGATGTGGGAAAAATAAGTGTTGGCGAGGGGTGGTGGTGGTGCAGGCGGGGGTGGTAGGGGTGGTGCTAGTGGTAGTCGAGGAGGAAAACATGAGCGAGAGGTTGGAAAAAGACGAGTGAGTGGAGGAGCAGGAGGTAAGAGAGGGAGGGTGTATGAGTCAGTGAGAGGGTCCCCGCCCGACCACGAGTTCTCTTCCTGGGAGGCCTCTTCATCAGGGCTCCTATCTGATCACTTCCTTTTTGGAAAGTGTGTGTGTGTGTGTGAGAGTGAGAGAGAAAGAGAGAGTGTGTGTGTGTGAGAGAGTAATTAAACTTCTTCACCCGCTTTACCTCTCTGCTTAGTGATTCCACACACAAAGCCGTTTCATTATCCCTGTTTGTCAACCCCTTCTCTACCTGGACTGTTTTTTTTTTTCTGTGTGTGTAAGTGTGTGTGTGTATGAGTGTGTGTGTGTGCGTGTGAGTTCCTGCTGGGACACGGGGGGTGCTCTCTCCTCGGGCATTCTTTAAAAAGAGGAATTTCTTTAAAGACAAAAAGGCAGGAGGGTTGGGTGGGGTGAGGGGGTGTGTGTGTGGCGGTGAGGTGGGGGGCTGCTTGCCCTTTGTCGGTAATCAGTCTGAAATGTTGAACAGTTTGCTGCTGCTGCTATTCTCCTGAAACCTCGAGAGTGTGTGTTCAATTTATGAAGCCCCTGTGTGTGTGTGAGTGTGTGTGTGTGTCGTGCTTTCTGTTCTTAACCACCAGGTTGTTGATGTCTACATGTGAACCGTTGTAAGATGTTTTAGGTTTTAAGTGTGTATGTGTGTGTGTGTGTGTGTGTGTGTGTGTGAGTGTGCACGAGAGAGAGAGAGAGAGAGAGAAAGAGAGAGAGAGAGAGAGAGAGAGAGAGAGAGAGAGTGTGTGTGTGTGTGTGTGTGTGTGTTTTGTGTAGCGAGGTTAAAGTGGGCCCCTAGTGAGATTAACCTCTGGTCCGTGTCACCGTTTGGCATGCAGGCCCCACCCATCTCTGCCTCCAGATAGCCAGTATCAGGCTTTGTCTCTCCTGCAGCAACACCACCAGCCCCCCCACCCCCCACCCCCCACCCTGCCCCGCACCTCCTCCACCAAACCCACCCTTCTCTTCTGCACATCAAAAAACGCAAAAGAAGAAGAAAGACTAGTCATGTGACTTCCTTTTGAGGAGCTGGCCACATACAGCGGAGATGATTGGTAATTGGAAAGGTGGCGGAGTGGAGAGCAGAGCAGGGCTCCAAACAAGTTGCAAGTTCACCTGAAATACAAAGAAGGCGACTGCACGGTGTCGGCTGTGTTTGCACCTCTGGCATTTATTTAATTTAAGTTAATTTAGAAAAACGCGACATACAGAAACAATCAGAAGGAAAACATGAATAAAAAGCAAATGCAAACATATTCAGCCCCTCCTCCTGCCTTACAATTTTTTTTTTACCTTCTGGCTGAAACTGTTTCCTACCATTACAAAGAATTTATCAAGTGACAGACGTGACTGTTCAAAAAGATAACGTGGCTGCAACTAGGGATTATTTTTTATCATCATTTCCTCTGCAGATTGTTTTTCTTCATTCAACTCTTTTCTTTAAACTGCCTTCTCTTGCTATCCAGAGCCAATGTTCAAATTATTCACATTCCTTTTTATTCACAAATATTTAATTCACTATTATAAATGAACTAGAAAAGGATCATATCTTTATATTTTAGAAGCTGAAAGTAGAGAAAGTTTGGCTTTCGTAATTAAAATTTCAGTCTGAAACAATTAATCCACCTCATTGTTTACAGTTGCAGATTAGTTTTCTAGTTTAGTTTGACTAATAATTTAATCTTTAAAAGAGAAAGGAAAAACGATTATGAAAGAGTGTGTATATATATAAGAAACAGGGATGCAAATATAAAAAATATGTTTAGTTATAGTTCGTCGTAAAAAGTGTATGTAATGAATCAGTAAGTGATTCAAACCACAGGCATTATCTATTAATAAAGTTGGAGAATGACATATAATAACTTTTTTTAAAAAAATAATTTTTTTACAGTGCCTGAGACTCAGAATAAAGATAAATATAGATACAATCATACCTGCCCCATTTTTCGTAACAAATAAATCAATGTAATATGATCATGTTTTATTCTTATCAATCCCCTTATATCAGTTTCATAACCATTTTCTAATTTACTGTGTCAGACATACACCATGTAAGTGCATGTAAGTTGAATTTTGTGCTAAAATGTACAAAGAAAACACAGGAGCTGCTTGTTTTTGTCTCTTCACACGCAGTCAGCTGCAGCAAAATCAATAGATAACGATTTTAATTCAGACCTTGTGAAATAGTAATGTTCCTTAACTAAAAGACAAATGCCGTTAATACTCCAAAAATGCTTGTGTAAATGCTTTTCATGATGTTGAAAGTTTATTAATCGTCAAAAAATGTTGCTAACCTTTTTTTTTGGATGCATCACCTCTTCAGATGGTTAATACAGAACCAGCAGTGTGTTTTTAAAACACAGATATGCTTTGTTACTGTGCTTCTGTTTTGAATGGTCCAGCTATTAGCAGGCCGTGTATTTTATCACCAGTCACCTCAGCAAGGTTCATTTCCCCTCTCGTGCTGATAAACGTAGCAAGATGATCTAGTGCTTCCTCCCCCAGATCAAATATTTGCCCCAGTCATAATCGGGGGTGTTGGATGTTGTTAATTTGAAGCAGGGGAAACATGGAGGCTTTTAAGTGTTTGAGGGGGGTTGGGCAGGGTTCAAGGGTCAGGGCCACTAATGACAACGTGTTGAGGAGGGCTTGGGTGTCAGCGTCATAAGAGCGGCTCTGTTGGTGGTTTTCATCGGCAAGTTTTTTTTTTGTGTGTGTTTGCTTTTTTCTTTCCTAGTTCTTCACCCAGCTTTCTCTCTTCTTTTCTCTTTCCACTCTTTCTTCTTTGGTTTATATGCGTCATGTTGGGTTATGTCCATCTGAGCTGATCTGGCCCAGCTTTGTCCACTTAGCATTTCCTGTGTGTAAAAAGCTACTTAATGGCACCACGCCACATGGTGACCGCCATCTCCGTCATGCTCACCCCCTGCATGCACACACACACACACAGTCACACATACAAACACACACACACACCCTTTTTCCTCTCAACACGAGCTCAATCCAGCAAGCGGCTCTGCGTGGGCCACCTCTGATTTAAAGCATTCCATAATTAGCCATTCCATAGCCGGTGGTCGCCACGGAGAGAGGCTGCTGGTGGTGGTGGTGGAGGATGGTGGTGGGTGAGTGGGTGGGTGGGTGGGTGTCCTCTCTCTCTCTCTCTCCCCGCTTCCACATCCCCTCACGTTACAGCTTCCTGTATTGATTGCTGGACCTGGTGATGACGAGGGCCAGGCTGATGAAAAGGAGGGCTATTTCTATCCAGGATGCTGTATTGATCGCTGGCTCCTTCCTACACACACACACACACACACACTTGGTCACACACACACACATGTGGATCTATAGGAAGATTTTTATTACATATAAGGAAGCTCGTAAGCATAATCAAGCCATTTTAGAGTGTGGCGGTATCCATTTTGTTGGCTCGGTTTCTTCAGGTTTTTTTTGATGACAGTAGCTGCTGGTGGCTTCCGAGCTGAAGCGCTGAGAGCTGGTGTGGCCTGCCAGTCGGGCAGGGGGGTGGTGGTGCTGAGATGGTTATACCACTGACCCCCGGATTTCTGCTGCTGACCTGTGGGGGCTCCTGATCAAATGGGGGTTTTGTTCCTGGGCTCCCCCCAGGTCCAGCCACTGATCAGGAGTTGCTCCTCCATTGGAGCTGAACAGAATGCGCTGGAGGCATTTCCATGAACCCCTCTACTCCTCCTGCAATCTCCCTCCCTCATACTACACCCCCTCCACCCCCACCCCCACCCCCCGCTTCTGGCCACTCCTCCATTTTGTTTTCTCCCCCCCCTCCCTCTCTCCCTCTTTCTCTCTCTCTCTCTCTCTCTCTCCCTCTCTGACGTTCGCTCATTCCCTCTCCCCGGCCGTGCCCTTTCCTGACCTCTGTGCGTAAACTGAAACGGGTCAGGACACCCGCCAGGTCACTCGAGAGGAGGGGACTCGGGTTACAGGTTCTGATTTGTGAAGGGTTCTTTTTTTTTTTTTTCCACACACATTGACACAGGCATACACCAGCATGGAGGAACACACACACACACACTCACACACATGTAAATCCACATGCTGCGTTTTATTACGTAATTGTGCAGTGACTGAGCTGCTGCAAGCTCACGCTTTTGGAAATTAAACTCATCTAATACGAGAAGGCATGAATGTGATACCACCTCTTACATGTAGGAGAACACGTGTGTGGTGTGTGTGTGTGTTAGTGTGTGTGTGTTTTCCTGCATTTTTGAAGAACAAAAGGGGTTGTGTGGTTTCCTCACTGCTGCATTGTGGGCATTGACGGGGTTGGAGAGGGGGTAGGGTGCTGAGACAAACCACTCAACTTTGACCTGGAGAGACAAGCTGCTTGTGGACTGAAGACAGGAGAGGAAGAGGAAGGGCTCATGCAGCACACAGTCTAGAGACCAGCCGATGATTTTTCCATTACTATGCAGAAAGCAAGTTGTTTTGTCTGAGATGGATGCAATTTTTAATTTGCTTTCTACTGATTTGTGCTGCTGGATTGCCTTTCAGTCATTCAGATGGTCTCATAATGAAATCAATTGGTGTTTTAACTTGAAAACAGGGTTCAGACTGCTAGAGGTTCCTCTGTTTGTTGTTGTTTTTGAAAATGGAAATCCAGTTTTTATGTATGCATGTCCCAGCAGTTTTGGTTAATACATTAATAAATTATTGATGGTTGAATCATGGAATTTGTTGTTCTTGCAACACAGCAACTTCACATCAATCCCCATTGTTTGCAGAAAGCCACAAGCTCAGTTTTTGACTCACCCCTTCTGTTATTTTCCAACTCTTAAATCTCTTGTGCAAAAATCTTTGCTTATGCTCATTTACATTTCCTGATCCTCGTCTTTTCCTCAAAGCCAAATCCAATACCTGAACGACCAAAATGGACGAGTCCTCCATCAGCAATTGACTAGAATCAAAGTGACCCTGGCTGTAAACCTCAAAACTGCAGAGAATATCAGAAAGGCTTTATGAGAGAAAAAAGATTGAATTTGCAAAGTACGTGTATCGAATATCAGCTTTCTATCACTTATTTTTCTTTCTTATAAATTGTAGAAATGAAAAAAGTATTTAAATAAACTTCAAAGAAAAATAGCTTAAAAGAAGTTTGTACTCAAG
Organism: Ctenochaetus hawaiiensis; assembly: GCA_029783645.1. Classification (NCBI taxonomy): domain Eukaryota; kingdom Metazoa; phylum Chordata; class Actinopteri; order Acanthuriformes; family Acanthuridae; genus Ctenochaetus; species Ctenochaetus hawaiiensis. The sequence goes on from JAPZDY010000010.1 coordinate 14,240,542, forward strand.
AGATAATTTTTCTTTGTTTATGTTTTTGTGGTGAAAAAACTTAAATTTTGCTTTAATCATTCTGATTTACAGTTTTTCTGATTTTAAACAAAATTGCTGTGATTGATTGTGTGTGATTTCTGCATGGTGCCTTTTCTGTCTGACACATTTTGTAGTTTATTGTATTAACATTTTTTCGAAAAAGATTATGTTTCCAATAATTGTATGTAACTTAAGAAAAATCCAAATATGGAAATTGCTTCGAAATGAGCAGAAATAGGACAAATGTCCATGTCTGTATTTGTGTTTTTCAAACTATGGAATTTATAAAAGCTGCTGGTCAATACATTTTATTTTATGGCCCTTAAAAAAACTTTTTTACAGCAAAATCTTAGTTCTAAAAGTAGAAATGAGAATAACTGGTATGATCCAAGTATTTCTTTTTAATTAAAAGAATACTTGAAAATTTGTTTTTTAAGTATTTAGTTTTTCTTGTAACAATCATTTTAGATAGTTTTGTATTAAGTTTATATAAAAAATAACTAACTCCTATAAGTTGTTGAAATTATTAAAATGAATGTTTCTGAAATGGAAGTGGATGAAAAATTCCTTTTAAAACTAACCCGATACTGATTTATTTAAAACAAACTCTTACAATCATTTATTATATTCTGAAAAGCTTTCTATATATAACTTACAAACTCTTATACATGCAGTGAAAGTTGCATTTTATATAGTTAAGTCAGTAAAATAGATTTTTAAAAAGTTTTTGTATAAGATTTTGCAGTGAGTTGATATTAAAACCACCTTTATTTTGAATTTTGAAAGCTGAACTAATTGATTCAGAGGAGATCCTTTTATTTGGTTTATACTGCTTTACTCCTTTAATTTTTTAAAATTGATATTGTAATTAATAGTTTTTAACAATTTAGTTTTAAAAAGCATAACGAGCTTCACAATAAAAAAAAAGGTTTGATAACGATTTTTTTTTATCCCCATCCAACCTTTTTTCTTTTTAAACAAAGAAGCGGAAACTACTTTTAATAAATTTTTTTTATTAGTATTTATTCTTCAATTTATTCCAATCTTTTACTTTTACCTATATGTCATTATACAGTATAATTTAAATGATTTCCATCAGAGTGCAGGGAGTTTAAACACTGTTCTTATTAATTCACACTTCTTTTGTCACTTTCCCTCTTCTCACTGTTTTATACATTTCCCTCTTACTCTCTCTCCTCCATATTCATTTATATCTATGAATAGACCACCTATAGAGCACCTTTAGCTTCCTGTAGCTGCGATTGTTGGCACAGACATTATAGAAAAAATGCTGCTTAGCCTATTTTCTCTCCTTCCTCTGTAGTTTCACATTTGATTCCCTCTGCTCATTCTTCTCTCTTTCTGTCTCCTACACATCTGTCTCTGCGGAATTTACAGATAGCCTGCGTTTTATTTTTAGGCCTTGATGTATAGTAGGTAGTAGGTTTGCTCTGCACACTGCATGCTCGTGTGGGTGTGTGTTTACCTACGCTGAGATCTGCAGGGCTCGCTGCGAATCATGAAGGTCATGGATACAGTGCATATCAGCCGTCCGTTCTGTACGATCAACAAGGCATAAATCATTGTCCGGTGGTTATGTAGTAACCAAATCAATGATTCCGATCATGTAGATAAGATGGATGGTGGATGTGCTGAGTGGAAAGGATTGCATGGGTGCGACATGCTTGTCTTTTGTCCCTGCAGAAGGAATAGGAAGTGGTGCCTCTGTGAAAAGTAGATAAAGGGAGCAAAGCAAGGACGCTGTGTGTGAGATAAAATCCCTCAGTGCACAGACTGTCATGGCAGTTGGTGGAAAACCACATACAGCCAGTCAGCCATGTTCGAAATGATGTCTGTCTGTGTACATTGTGTGCTGCTGGATGCATGCAGCGGCGCTTACAGGCGCCCACAAGTGTCGGTTCTTCTTTGACAGCCATTCGGAGATTAAAAGTGTTGATTTGGGAGTTGTGTCTTGCTTTCTGCTACTACTGCTCAGCATTTAGGTGTTAAATTAGCTCTGACGTGTGTGGATTTACGCAACATTAATGCTGAGCTTTATGCCATGCAGACAGAAAGTGAGAACTAAGGCATTAAATTGAGTCTTTTCATTGAAAAATGACCTTTTCTGCCAGAGACAGAGGCTGTCTTTCCATTTCACTTGCCTATTGAAGATAAAGCAAACAGCCTTTGTCAGCTTACTTTGTCATTCAAGGTTAAAGAATACCCTGAAGAACCAGTCAAGGTAAAATACATTTCTCTACCATTGTGGATTTAAAACCTTAAAAAATGACATATTGGAGATAGTTGAATTGCTCCCTAACGATTCCACATTATTCAAGGACGTGTGGCTGTTTACAGTAATTTAAATGACTCATATCTACTGTCTCACTGCTCGATTACTTTGGATTGTGCTCTTATGTCTACATTTAGTACCCTATCATAATATTTATTATATCACATTATATCTGCTCATCAATCAAGCACACAGAAACAAGGGGAACTTCATGCTTTGACCCTGAAATAAGAGCAATTTAAAGTGAGATGAGCACTAACTTCTATCATTGTTCTAACCTACAACATCCCCTGACTTAAATACAGACCCTTGTGTATTTCAGGCATTATCATCAGACTTCAGTGAGCTATAAGCGCCTGCCACTGTTAAATGGATAATTGCTTTTCTCTCCCAACAGAGCAAACTGGTGATGGAGGGCTTCCGCAGCTTAAAGGAGGGTGAGCAGGTGGAGTTCACCTATAAGAAGTCCTCTAAGGGCCTGGAGTCCCTGCGGGTGACCGGACCTGGTGGGGGACCCTGTGCAGGCAGCGAGAGGAGACCCAAAGGGAAGGTCCCACTCCAGAAACGCAAACCAAAGGGAGACCGGTGAGTGAAACATCAAAGATAAATAAGGACATTTTTTTTTAAATGTTTTCTGTGTCTGCAGGAATGCAATGATTCATATGCATGGCTCACATCTTGCCAGTCTCTACGTCATCTCAAAAAAAGCTAAATGCAAGTGAGCGTTGCTGGCTTGCATTCAAAATGGAGGGTTGCCTATAGCAAAAGGAGACATATGTTATATGTACATCTCACCGCTGTGAGCTATTTCTGAGTGGGCTGAGATTATAGATTAAATCTATTCAATCTGCCCGAGTACATGCCTGTTGCTATGGTTATTGTGCACCATAATAAGGAATTGAATAGAGCACTTTGCCTGCCGTTGCCGCTATTTTAAATCAATTTGCCAGCTTTTACATTAGAGACGGCATTAGCACAGGGATGGATTGGGCTTATATGCATCTCAATGCGGCAGTAGCTCAATCAATTGTTTTGTCCTCAGCAAAATCCTGAAGGGTGCTTTGCTAAAATCTGCCAGAGGGAGCCATATGGAGCTCCTTGAAAATGCCTGGTGGTTTAAGCAGAGGAGGCTGTGTTCACTGTCCGCTGACAGGAGAATGACGTACAGCGAACCTTACCAGGCAGAGGCGAGTATATGTGCTGTAGGAAGGCATCACATGACTGCGAGGCTACATTAACATTAGAAAGTCTAGCTCTGCCACTCTTTATGTTGCTCTCAGTGCGGCTGCTGCAGTGGAACAAACCCCACGGCGTCCAGTTTTTAAGGTGTGAAAAGAAAAGGAGGAAACAGTATCTGGGAGAGAAGGTGCCCTGATTGTTTTACGCAGCTGAATAATTCAGTTTATTTGGGATAATTGATCCAGTGTTAGGTCAAGTGACTCTGCCTTCTACTAAGGTGGTGGCAAGCCAGTATTGGATTCAGGATGGCAGGTAGATGTCTGTGATGTCATCTGTCTTTGTGAGCGTGCTCAGTGTGAGCGGCTCCTGTGGCAGTTACACTGCTCTGACCCCTGCTGGTCACTGTGTTATGCAACCAACCATTGTGTTGCTCTTTCTTTACAGTGCTGCTTTGGAGTCTTTTCAAGGTGTTTGATGTAAGAATTGTGCTGAGATGTTCAGGTTTTATTTAAATAATAGCTGAGGAGATCAATTTTGAGGCAGCAGCAGATTATCGAGGTTCTGCCTCCTAAAGAGAACATCTTAATCAAGATGAATCCTGCCTCACAACTCTTGTGATGTACTGTGTTATTCTCCAAATGATCTTAGCTTCCTGTCTTCATTACAGAGTATCTGCGGTTTTCTCCAATTTAGATACAGCAGAGTTCAACAAATAGACATAATAAACATAAATCCCCATAAATATAAGGCATAAAGACAAATCAAGACATTAACCTTTTCAAAACAGAACACAATATTTAATGTTAAGTGATTTTAAAAAAGCTTAAGACGTGGCAACCTATCACCAAATGTTAAGAGCAGTGCATTAGTGTTAATGATATATTGCTGTGAAAGTCTCATCACAAAGAAAAATTTCTCGGCATTTCTGAGGCTGCATTGTTTTCTATAAAATTGATGTGTGGGTTTACTGAAGAGCCCTTGAAAATCATTCAGCTGAAATTTAACCTTTGGTTTGTTATTAGTTACAACATCATCTGAGAAATAAGAGAAAGAAAATTAAAAGTAAAAATCACAAACCAAATTCCAAGAAAGTTGGGACATTGTGTAAAACACAAGTAACAGATTTTTAATCTTTTAAAAGACATTTTTAAAATGATTTTTCTTCACTAACTTCATTTATATCTGTGGATTTACGCTCATGCTGAGTTTGAAGCCAGCAAAATGTATCAGAAAAGATGGGAGGGAGGCAAGAAAAGCCTGGGAAGGTTTGGCCCCAAAAACACTTGTATGGATCATTTCACATGTACACAGGTAACATATCATAGCTTCACAATTAGGTATAAAAAGGTACACTTGAAAGGCTCAGTTGTTAACAAAGATTAACAGAGGTTTATTACATTGTTAAACACGATTGTAGAAATGATTTTAATATGTGGGCTCAGGAACACTTGCCAATATGATTGAATTCTGTTTTTAATTAATGTTTAAAATAATACCCCAACTCGTTTGTAATTCTATTTAAATCATGTAGTTGTAATTTTACAAATCCAGGCTGTCAGGACACTTGTAGCATCTGAAAATCTGCCGCCATATTAAACTTTGTCTGGCCGTCTTCAGTAAATATAAGACAGTTAAACGTGTCTAAGAACAAACATTAGACTGGATGGGTCATATGTTCTACACTTTGTGTTTAGTGTTGCACAGCAGACTAGCAATCAAAACTCCTGAATGCCGAACCCTGTAAAGTGAGGTATATCAAGCCTTAAATAAGAGCATATAACGCCTAAAACAGCAAAAATGTCCGTTTGATTTATTGTAGTGTCAGAATGTAGGTGGCATCTTGACAGGTTAAATTCTCTGCCACATTTGCCTTCACTTTTTTTTTTTTTACTCTTTCAGCACCAAATTGCTTCTTGTCAAATTTAATAACAGTGAGTAGTTTGCAATGCCACAGACTGTTACTTATGTTTGATCCAGAGCAATATCATGTGTCATACTGCCATCTAGTGGTGAATAACAATAGGAGCAGGCATCTTAACTGCAGGGCTGATGTTTTATGAGGGTTATTTATTTTTTTTTTATGACTGATTATGCATCAGTTTTTATTTAATTTATTAGGTTTTTATGTAAATTTCAGTATTGTTCCCTATATATTTAAACCCTACAATCAAAGTTTAGTCTTGGGTACATGTCTTAGAGTCAAAATGCTGTTTTTCTGAGCTCTTCTTAGCGTTTTCCCACATCACCTTATGTAGGTTTCTGATTGATGATGTTGCTATATATAAACCCTCCAGCATGAGGGAGGGAAGATGAGAAAATCTGCAGTGTATCCTACATAACTGCTCGTTGCTAATGGCTAAGGGAGAGAAAAACCCATTTGATCTGAAAAAAAAAAACCCAGAAAAAAAACCTTTTAAATTTGAAAAACCATAAACTGAATCCTAGTTTTCAATTAAACAATCATCTTATTTATCATCTCCTTCATCCTCTTCAGCTGTTATAACTGCGGAGGTCTGGATCACCATGCCAAGGAGTGTGGCCTGCCCCCCCAGCCAAAGAAATGCCACTACTGCCAGAGCATCACGCACATGGTGGCTCAGTGTCCCCACAAGGCGCTGGCGCCCGCCACAGGCTCTCAGGACCAACATGCGTCTACCTCGGCCTTCAGCCCAGGGACCGGGCCCTACCTCTGCCCCCCAGAAGAGGAGGAGCGCTCCGGCTCGTCTCCCCTGGAGGGCTCCTCCTCCTCCCCCGAGGAGCCCCACACACGCGGCCCCCGGACCCAGAGGTGGAGGAAATCCTGAAAACAGCCCACAGAGGTGAACCCCTTCACCGCTAACCCCTGACCCTCATGTCTCCCTTCAATCAAGGATACCTGAAGCCCCCCCCCCTCATCTACCTCACACCTGTGAAAAAAATGGGAGGTCTTATTTCTTTACTTTTATTTGTTTTTTTTTTGCTTTTTAAATTTTTTCCAACCAGCGCAGCTTTGGCAACGATCACCGGGGTACGGACGTGCGTGAATGTGTGACTGACTTGCAGTCATCTGGTGCAGCTATGGCAACCACTGCTGGAACGGTGACTGCAGGGAAAGACTGTTTTTCTTGTTTCAATCAGTGCAGCTCAAGAGTGAAACAACATGGTATGAATCTTGGTTTGATTCTTTACTTTATTTCCCCCCCTTTTACTTTTTTTTTGCCTTTTGGACCTAAGTGTTGGCCATTTTGAATGCTTTTTTTCCTTACAGTTGTTGTTGATTTTAAAGCCGCAAATTTTATAACCTGTAGGCCTAATCATTCCGAAAATCATGATGCATCCTTTTAGCACACATGGTAGCTCATTATAAGAAGGATTAGAAGAAGACTTTTAAAAGCTTGAGACCCTCTAAGCGATAATCCAGACCCGTACGATTGTTAGCTTGGTTTATGAAGATCTTTAGGGAATCTTATATATTCCAGAGGGATTTTTTTCAAAAAAAAAAAAAATAAGACGATGGGCTGCTAAACACATTCTCTATAATCTTGAAAAACACTCGCTACATACCTCTCTCTTACATGAAACGGACTGGACCAACTGATTGTCAAAGAGTGAGCATGTGTGTTTGTGCGTGCACGTGCAGGAGTGACAGAGGGAGAGAACGACAGAGTTGTGTGTTTGAATGCGTGTGTTGTGCATGCTCGGAAAGGAAGCAAAACTGTCAGACTGGAGTCGTCTTTTCTCCAGGTGCGAGTCAACACTATTAACTCTATTGTTAGAGATAGACATGCCTTAGATGAGACATCATATAATCCAGCTAGCTCCTAGTTTTAGATTCAAGGTAATGAATTTGATCATTAGACATCCATTTTTTGTTGTTGCTTAATTAGTTGAAAAATAACATTACAGTTTATAAATCATAGTATAAGTCATTAATATATATGTAAAGTCACAAGATATAATTGAAATTCTATTAACATTAAGTAATGCTTATATAAGGAAATAGCTCTGACATAGGTGAATAGCCCTGTATATTGCATGGGATACTTTGTTGTTGTGTGAAAAACCTGTAGCTCTCTCTCTATTTAACCGTTTTGACCCAAATCAAACTGACCATTTTTTAAAAAACTTTTTTTTACTCCACATCTTTAATAGTCCAAACAGTCAGCAATCACCTCTGACCCAGCACAAAGACTCACCTCGTCTAAATTTACAGGTGTAGTGTCAGACCATTACAGTATCATCACAGCTGCTCTACTTACGTGATACCTCACCAACTCTTCCTCTCGGAAACGAATGCCACAGAACTTCAAGCTGTTCGCTCTCCCAGCTGCGTTAACGTAAGATCAAACCACCCGTTTCCTCTTCCATCTGTGCCTACCAGTTGTTAGCTAGCACCAGCTTGGTTATGCTCACTCCTCTGTAGGACGAGATGCCGTCACTGCTGCTGCTGCTTCAGACTCACTGAAGAGAGAGAGAAAGAGAGAGAGAGAGAGAGAAAGAAAGAGAGAGAAAGAAGGAGGGAGAGAGAGAAAGAGAGAAAGAGTGCTGCTTTTGGTATAACTTGAATCCCAAGCATGGCTTTAGTGGCACTTATTTCTGACCTAACAACTCTTCTCTGACCATATTGAATGTGAAAAGAGCTTATCTGAAGTCGACGCCTCACAAAAAAAGTTCTCGTCGGGTCGCTTTGGAGTTGTATCTTAATGTTCTGACAAATCAAATAACTTTGTATGATGATATCAAACTAGCTTGTGTGTTTTTAAAAGCTCTAAAGTAGACAACCAACTTTTTTTGGTATATTTCTATACCAAAGAGTTTGGCTTTATTTTTTGAAGGCATTTAAAAGTTAAGACTTGCTGAAGTGCTTACATTTCTCGCTCTTTCAGAATAAGAGGGACTTATTGCTGAAGGTGCAACACTGCAGTTATTATTTTTTTTTTAATGTACAGCTTTTTGAATGTGTGCGTGCGTTAAAAATCAAATCTCAACAATGCAGCATGACAGAAAAAAAAAAAAATAAGTGAATGACCAAACCACACAAGGAGCACAGCCCATGCTCAAATCTTTATGGAAACAACATCTTTTTGTATGATGTATTTTTACATTTTTACACACAATTCCTCTCAGGATGATGAACTGTTCTCAGGGAATTAACCAAAAAAAGTGTATTTTATTCTTTTGGGAATCATCCACTGACTGACTCAACAAACTCTGTTAAGCAATGGTGAAGAGACATATGTAACTGATTTCATGTACTGATATTAGCAACTACCTCTTGAGTTATACATAGTCGTGCATTTCTTTTTGTTTTGTATATTTTTTGATGAGCTTGTATGATTAACTGTAGGTCTCTATTGTACTGAGGTGTGAGAAGTTCCCTAGTGTTGCCACAGACTCCCTGGTCTTCCTTCCCAGATCTGATGAGTTACTTTTTTCTTTTTACTGCAAAACTCTCTTTTTTTTTGTTTACAGCAAAAGCCTACCTCATATGCGCTGTTCCTCCACAAACTCCTTACCTCCTCCCAGCCCCCTCTACCTCCTCCATGCAGTTGTTTGTTAATGAAATTGCCACTCGTCGCACTAGAGTCACACGGCATTTTCAACAAATCAGCCCTGAGAAAAATAAATAAATAAAAGGCTCGTCACTTGTGACTCCAAATAAATCTTACAATCAAAGCTCTTTTTTGAAGGTTTTACACAAGTTGTCATAACGGGCGTGTTTTGTCTCACACATCCAGGGTGAAGTTTTCTGCAGGCTGTCGGTGTACTCTCATCACTTAGCTGCAGACAGCCAGTCAGTTTACCTCAGTTTGTTGGGATAGCTGTTGACATGTTAAATATGAGATATTTTACATTTCCATGTGAACACATTTTTAAAAGACACCAACTGTTGTTTAGTTTGTTAGTATTTTATCATAACCCCTTTTTGTAACCACTTGATATGATGGGCTTAAGGTGGAGAAGAACTGTACTTCGCACAAGGAGTGCCTATCTTTATGTTTTGTTTGTCTGACCCTATTACCAAATAGATATTTTCCTCTTTTTAGGCTCCATGGTAATGGCCTTTTGTCAGCCATTTTTACAGCCTCAGATAATCAGAAGTTGTGTGGTATGGAGATGATGCCCCTTGTTTTTGCAAACTACATTTGTAGTTTAGAGCGGCATTGTTAACAGTTAACGTGAAATCAGTAGATTTTGTACTAATGGTGACATTGCATAGACGTCATTCTAAAAAAAAAATGTTTATGAAGATGAATATTGTTATCAGTACTCTTTTAAAACTAACTCATGAGATCAATGATTGATTTTGCATATGACTGTAGTAGTACGATTCACACTCTGCTGAGAGAATCACTATGTTGCAGTAGGCCTACATACGGAATTGAATGCTTGTTTATGCCAGTTATGAACAAAATACATGACCGCAGTAAATAGTGATATTATTGTTGTTAGTAGCTTTATATTTTCTTCCAATCAATGTAACTACTGATTGATCTCTTTTTTTAATGTCCTATTCAGTATTTGATACAGCCAAGAAAACCTCTCACACAGGAGAGTGACCTCCTTAAGGCAGTAATAATCAAATGGTTATCAAAGAGGTTTGTCAAGGCTGCATGTAGGATAACAAATTGGTAGAGTTGTGATATTAATATTTTCCCACTTGTCTTAAGTTTCGAATCATGCAAACATGAGACAGCACAAGCAAAGAGTCTCATCCATGCAATCATCGAAAGTGTTGCAGAGGGTTTTACTCAAGACCAAACATTTGTGATCCTGAATGTACCAGTTGTATCTCAGCAGAAGGCTCAGTTTGAGTCTCAGGCCTTGAAAAGGGAATATGGTATTCTCAGATGTAACTTTCTGCCACAAAATACATTTTTTTGGACCCCAACCTGAATTGCCGTGTTGTGGCTTCTTCATTTGAAATTTCCAGCTATCTTAGTGGACACTGGTGCATTTCTGCCCAACAGTGGTTGTAATGTAGAACTGAAATGCAAGCTGAAGTGGGATACACCTGATATGTGTTTGCAGTCCTCAAAGCCACTTAACAGAAGAATATAGTTCATATGACATAATGTGAACAAAGAAAGTGGTATTTTTTTGAGAAAATGGGATAAATCAGATCAACTATTTGACAAACTCTTTGCTTAAGTCCTCGATTTCATTAACTACGTTTGTGTAACATTGTGGGAATTGAAAGGATAATTCAGGCTTTGTGTTCTTATGCCAGTTTGCCGACCATTTGTGGGGTAATGACGTCACATCCGGGTAACCGTAACTCACTGCAATATGTCATCTAGCCTTTATCGGCTTTTCTGAAAAATGTAGCGTACTCCTGGTGTTAATCTTACCTAAAACTGGACAGCGATTCACCTGGCATCAACAAGATCAGCCGCTTTTAGAAACTGTCATCTTCGCGATCTTGCGTTTCAATGAGCACAGCAAAAAACTACAATTCCCATGGGAATAAAAGCGCGGGTAATTGCGCCATTTCATCTTGAATTCGTCCACAGGCATAAAAATCTCCACTGCTCCCATGTCTTTTACTTTCTAACTATGTACTTGTAATTTTCGCTGTATATTTTTTTTACAAGCTCATTCCTCTGTTCAGCTATGATTAATATTACTATCATTGTTACTGATATGTTAGAGCTTTCCGTAACCCCTCGAATCACTTGTTGACTCATCGTCTATGTCGAACCGTGACCTTTAATCCGCGGACGACTATGTTCTCGTAAAAGGCCGCAAGAACAAATATTTCACAAACAAACATAAAAGTATTTTTTCAGAAGCTACCGTCCTTATCTTCACACAATCAGCGAGCCGTAAGACCGCCTGCTGTGAAGGGCTCTTTAGCGAGACTGTAGTTTTACTTGTTAAGAGAAGTGTGCTCACTACCGTTACAGAACCCGGAACTTCCGGTTCCATTTCGGTCTGTCACGTATGACGTAAAGCTTCCGTAAAGCAAGCGGGGGTTGGTTTTAGCCACCATTTTGGAGGTACAACGTAGTTACATTTTCTTTTAGTTAAATCTAAGGGCTTTCTTTTTCTTGCTTCTTTTTGTTTCTGTCTACTTCAGGGCTATGAGAAACAGACCAAGAGAAATTGTTTTTTGCAATGAAGATGTAATTAAGTAATTATGTTGTATGTGAAAGGGGTTTAATTAGGAACCAGACTTTTCTCAAAGAAAGGCCGGGTAAACTAAAAAGTAACACGCATAACAGTAAATCAGTGCTAATGTTAGTAATGGATGCCTACTTCTAAAACAACATCTAACAAGAAGCATGTAACTTAAGTGCAAAATATGTTAATATTTAGTGCTTATTATTACTTTTGTTTGATAATGTGATTTGCTTTTGTTGAAAAACTTTAAAACAAGCTATCCAAACAAACAAATCAGTCTGTTAAAGATAAAAAGTGTACAATGTCTTCATCACAATTTTATCATCTTGCTTCAATAGAGAAAAAGAATTATGCAAGTAAACGCTATTGTTCTATTTTCACAAGGTTCCTTGAAAACAGCCTAGCCTTTGCTCCTAGGACTGTGTTGTTATAGTCCTGAGGTCAAAATGTAAAGAAATCCGGCTCCAAGCTGTTACTAAAATGTTCTTGGATTTTATAGTGGGGTTTATAGGTTCTGAACTGTTACAGAAACATAAAATTAACCATAAAATACTGTGT
>JAPZDY010000010.1:14252795-14270396 GCA_029783645.1 Ctenochaetus hawaiiensis
TGTTGCACGGTGACAATTACTAAAATAACAGTCATCCTTGCTGAGTTTGTCTATGATATCTTCTCAGTTTGCTTACCCTTGCCCTGATAAGTTAACTTACTTGAAATCTCTTTGCTGTACTGCTCTTCACTTCCACTTGAGGCCTATACCGCTCATACCTCTTAATGTAACAATACCTCCAAAATGGTGCTTCGGTGATGTTAGACAACACACAGACTAACAGAGACCTAAAAGAGAAGAACTTAAACTCATATTATTGGTTTTGTTCTGTGAAAACTGTCCAATGAGCATATATAAATCTTTGCTGATTTTGTCGCTGTCCAGTGACGTGTCTTCAAATGTTGAGAAAAAGAGCTTTGTTTTAAATTTGTACTTCAACATTTTGGGAAATACTCTTTTTGGTCAAGAGTTACATGAGTGGAATAATATCAGTCTCTCTTATGTCCATATCCAGCAGTTGCTTAGCTTAGCTTAGCACAAAGACTGATGTCATGTGGAAACAACTAGCATGTCCCGGTTCAAAGTTTAAAAGATGCTGAACCTCTGAAGCTCAAAAAATTTTGTTAACAGGTTTGTTATTTTGTGAACACAATATGTTAAATAGTATGAAAGTTATAGGCCCATCTCATTTAGTTGGTGAGCTTTCACAGTTCCTAGTTGACATATTTTGTTATCCTAGACAGAGCTAGTTGTTTTCATCTACTGCAAGTCTTTGTGCTGAGTTAAGCCAGCTGGTTGCTAGCAAAGTATGTGTGCATATTTCCAAAAATGCTGAACTCTTGCTTCATGCTTCATGACAGTGTTTTTTGATACCAAATTTTAAAGAGTTTTATAGCCTTTTCTCAACATTAAAGGAGCATTTAAACATAAACTTCTAAATAAACTTAAAAACAGCACATTTTAATTTTTAAATCGGGCAGTTATTTAATCATCATTAAATTAGAACAATATCCAATAAGTAATGTAATTGAAGAAAAATGTATCAGCGGTGGGAGTAGCTACATTTTTCAGATGCCTAAGAGAAAACCACAACATGCCTGTATGACAAAGACAAAAACCTGAATTATCCTTAATGTATCTTAAGCCACTGAAGACAGACAGGATGTACTATGCCATGATCACAGACAGGGAAACCAGCAGTCTGTCTCACTGCTCCCTCATGTGGTTGTTGTTGATATAACTGCAGATGGACTGAAGTTCACATACCTCAACTGCTGCCTATGTCAGCTGCTCTGTGCTTTGCCTTGACTGGAGAAACAATGTATTCCAGGGATGATCATTTATGATGTTTATTTTTTTTAACTGAACTGTATCATGTAGGATTCATATTGTGTTGATATTGTACATTAAATCATACTGGAACATTGGACCTCTAAAGGACCTGTAAATCCAACCAAGACAGTTATAAGTGCAGATACCTCCTTGTATTGACTAATAACCTCACATTTCTCATGTTTGTGTATGTTTTCACTCTCTACATCATGGCCAGAGGGAGTCTTCTGTGCTCTCTATCTCTAGAGTATGTCTAGAGCCAAGCACTGATTGCTTATGAATGGGGGGAAATGTTCTTCTATGTGCATATCACTCATTATTTTAGCCCCAATATAAGTGTACTGCCTTTTTTATTTCTGTGAATCTTGGATTGGATTTTTAAATATGTCTGAAATGTTTTACTTGATTGGAAAATAAACATATTATATTGGCATTAAAGTATGTATGATTTCTAGACACTGAAGTGGTTTAATGCTTGTTTGAATATTTGTTTCTTTGTAAATCAGATATTAACATTTACTCAAGCATGCGCACACACACACTCATGGAAAGACAGATTTCTATGGAGCAGAGTGACCTTTGTCTCCTTTATCTTATTCTGCTGTAATATACAGACTATTAAATAAGTCTTGTGCAATTGTGACAACCTTCCTCATTATGGGATTAGTTGTCACTAAGTTATATTAATGAAGAGGGTAGATAGAATCTATCTTAAAAATAAATTTAGAATTTTAATTTCATTAAAATGTGACAACTAAATACATCTCCTGCAACAATACAACAAAAACAGACAAAGCCATCTCTATGAGGACATTTTTATCCTTATATAGTAGTATTATGAACATTATGAAGTATTACTGGATTAATTGTGGCTCCAACCCCAAACAGAGTGTAACAAACATCCTCAACTGGGATTTTTGCTAGCCACTAAACTAACAATTAGCCTAGCTAAAGGAAAACATCCAAATTACTGCTCTCTGTTAATACTTGTAAATATTGATTTAATATATACACAATGAGTAAATACCTGGCAGAAAAACACAGAAGAGCCAGATATGTACATTTTCACATTAGAACTACTAAATGTCCTCTCCCATGTCAAGTGTCTTACCCCTGAAATGAGCCTGTAGTTGACCTCTGACCTCAATCTAAAAAAATCTGTGGACCTACATTTTTAATAGCGCCCTCTAGGGAGAGAGATTTAATGAGTGTGACAACTGATCCACGTGTGGCTTGTGATGTGGAGTTACCATACTTGTACAATTAGCTGCTTTGTCACTATTGAACTTTACTACCATCTACAGGATTTTAGGGGTATGACATGTATTCTGCCACGGTTGATTGCTCTGTCTGGCAATGTTAATGAAAATGAAAATGAATAAGTGTATTTGCTCTGTGATTCAGATCCGCTCCATATCTTAAGGAGTTCTTCTTTGAGACGTAATACACCCTTTTGCCAAGTTTCATAAAAATTTGGCAGTCAGGTGTTCAGTAATCCTCTCTCCATAGAAAACAACAAACTAAACTGAAAACATAACCTTCTTGGTGTCAAAAAAAAAACAGCGGTTAACCAAGCAGCTTACAGAGGTATAATGTCGCTGCTTGAAGTATTTGCTCATGCTACTACTGCGGTGTTCTTAGCTTTAATACCTGTGGTGGATTTCTCTTCACAGGGTTTTGGCTACTCAGAACACATCAACATAAGAGCTGAGAGAGGATTGAATAAAATGAAGACAAATTACATAGACGAAAATAACAAAGTTAACTGACTGGTTCACTGATGAAAATTAGTCACTAACAATGTGATAAAAAGTCAATTATTCTGACCTATTAAAGTGAAAGAAGGCCTGACAATAGCTGTTTACAGTTTCTTAATTGTGTGGATTTACAGCTTTTGTTTCCATTTCTGTTTTTTTTCTGTTATATAATTGAAAACTGAATATCAATGGGCTCTAGAATGTTGGTCAGATAATACAAACTATTTGTCCAAAATAGTTTTTGTAATCTTTGTGTTTATTTGCAATATGAAACTAGATTTTTCCTTTTTTTCACAGTAAGTGATTAAAAGAATTAATTAAAAATGGACTAAATTTTTTGGAAAGAAAATAATTCAGCTCCTGGGAATGTAATTTGTTTTTTAACTGAAAAAAGCATTCTCGAGGCAGTTCAACTTATTCAGTTCCTGGCCTTTTCACATTTTAACCTTGACTTAAGTCACATCTTTATAGATGTTTAGTCGTTTTATAATAGAAAAAGAAAAAGAAAAACCAACCACGACACCTGCTTGTCCCTAAAACTTAAAGTAAGTGATGAGAAAGTTCAAAGTGAAAGATAATTGATTTCATTATTTGATCAGTTCTCCCTCTTTTCCACTGGGGGGCAACCTAGTGCTGTTGTAGCATTGTTCCCCCTCAGGCCTGTGAAGGACACAGCCAAAGCAGATTAATCACCTCAACACATCTGACTCACCAAAGATGCTGGTGTTTTTTCACGGCCCTCTCTCTCTATTCTCCGGCTTCTCTTTAATGGCCCAGCGCCTTTCTTTTTATAACCAGCTGTCTCTCTGTCTCTCCGCTAAGCAAATCCAGGCTTGAGGGGGTTCATTAAATGAACACTCTTTGTTTACAGTTTCCCTTTGTTACCCACCATCATTTTCCTGTGCAACTCCCATTTTTTTTATATACAATCTCAGGAGATGCCTTTGTCAAGGTCAGCTATTTTCATGGCATGCGATATTGAAGGTATCTCAGGGAGGCTATGATAAGGAAAAGACAGGGGATAAATGATAGAGAGAACTAAAGGATAAATACTGCCGGGCCTTTGCTGCAAACAGTACAGTGTGTGTTGTCAGAGGTGACGTGCAGGCCGAGTAAAGGAGAAGCGTACACATCTCGTTCTTCTTTCTCCCCATCGTCCTATTCCTCATTCCTAAACTGCATGTTGACCTTTGTAGTACCGCCTCCAGGCTGTATGCTTTAACCTTTCCAGTTAGATAGAGGGGGTTCCTGCACTGGGAATACATGATAAATCACAACTGCTGTCTGTTAATACGTCAGACAACAACACACACTGGCACGCACGCACTGTTAAAACCTTTGTCCTTCCTCACAAAAACCCCCCCGTCCCCCAAAACACACACACATGCATGCAGGCACGCAGATGGCAATGCCTCCATAAAGATGTCTACAGCAGCTCACTAGGCTATTATATCTACAAGTGCATGCTGAATTATTCATCCTTCATTAAAATGCACTATGAGTAATGATAGCCAGGAGTGTGTTTTGGGGTACTCTTTTTTTTTTTTATGTTTGAGTAAAACACAGGGGTCATTAGGAGTCATTTCTGGTCAATTTTGTATGATCAACCATGCTCCAGAGAAAGACAGAAAAAATAAAATCCCATTTACTTTCTGTGTATTGGGAATTCATGTTGAAAGAGATCAAAGGGGACAGACAAAGAGATGAGAGAATCGACATCTTCTCGTCTCCATTTGGCTCCCTATGAGAGGAAAATTACTTTAAAGCTGCTGCCTTGATGAAAGAAAAGGGGGCATTAAGGCTGATGTATTCCTCCAGAGGTGGAATCAACAGTATGAATGACTCAAAGGCGGAGAGATGGGGGGGTTAGAAGAGAACAATTTTTGTTGAGGAACGAGAGTGCTATTTGACAGCAGTGAAGAAAACAGCGATTCCCCTGTCAGGAGAAGTGACTGGTTCAACGCTCAACACTGTTATTTCCGGTGTGTGCATACAAAAATGCAGCAGATGTCATCAGATAGTGAGCTCATTTGCAGTATCAGTCTAGTGATTTTTATCAGACTGAGCACAACAAAATGTCTATCTCAAAATGCGATTTGGTGTCACATTCAGCCTCGTGTGTAGAATAGGTCATGAAAATAAAATAGCCTCCAAACGTCCCATTAGTTTCTCTCACCCATAGTCTAAGAGACGACCAGCACTGTCATTTTTCTGACAGAGCTGTCAAAGCATCGAGCCCACCACCCTAGTTACACATAAAGCAAATAGAAATGAAAACACTGTCAGTGAAAAGACTCATGGGGTAACGGAGACGCCAGGAGCAGGGTGAATCACTTAGCAAGCTGTGCTCCTCCATTCTGCAGCTGCCACCCACCACAACACATCTGCCAGTGGGAAAAAAAACACTCAGATAGAAAACCACATCCAAACAAATTGCTACATGACACAAAAGATCACTTCTTCAAATTGAAATTCATTTGTAGTCGAAACAGGGACCACGTGTACGACTGCAGAAACCCACATGCAGGTGGGCAATGTTTGCGGCTGCATACACTTGCACACAAAAACCGCACAGATTTCCACTCAGACCATTAGATTTCTTCATGTGGGGCCAGTGGTTCTTCCAATATGCCCCCCTGTGCTATCTCTGGGCGGACACATGCCTCTGCTGGGTAGGATCGTAATGCGTACCAAATCATCACTTTTCAAGCAACAACGCCTGCCTGGCTCAGCCAGTTACCGCAATTCTCCCTTTATTGCATTTCCCCAGGATTTCATATTATACATGCTGAACTCCACAGAAAGGAGGCAAAGCTCATTTCAAGACCTGAAATGGCTACAGAAGGGGAATCATCTACCGCAGGCTGAATATTGCGCCGAAAACTGCTACTGGCTTGGTTGACATGAGCCAAATGCTAACAAATCATTAAAGTATTTACACAGACCATGCCAGTAATCAGTGATTTGCTTTATGGAGGGTGAATGAAATGTTGAATTACTGACATTCTGCTCTTTTGTTTGAAGCAACAAGTACTTTTGCTTTCTGCATTTTCATTTGCCTCTACCTGAAAAACTATTTAGCAAAATATTATGTTATTTTAATTTTATATTACTGTTATATTTACACAAAAATTAAAAAAATTAATTCCAATAAATTTCAGTTTAATAAAAAAAGACTCAGATGTTTTGAAGTTCAGTTAAATCAAGTAAACATTTTTAGACAAGATATATTTCCACACATTATTTTGATTGTAAGCTGAAGTGCCTGTCTGTAGTTCATGATTGTTAAAGATGTGACAAACGTAATTATGTTTTATTGAAAGGATAAGGGATTAGGATAAATATTTTGTTATTGTACAAGTAATTTCATGTAATAATTTCAATAGTGGGATAATGTACCTTTCCTGAGAGGACAGAGAGTCTGTTTGCATAGCAGTGCTTTTAGCTAAACGGTAACATTAGCATGCTAACACACGCACAATAACACTGCTAGTTAAGTAGGTAATGCGTAACATGCTACCAAGCAGCATGTAAGTTGGTAACACTTCCAATTAACACTAAACAGAAAGCAAGCCGAGGCTGATATTAATGGGATTCATTTTGTCAAAACTAAGTTGCCAGCTAACGGTTGATGAAATGATGAAGCTAAATGAAAAATCAGGGGTCAGACTTATTAAAATTAATTAAAGAAGAAGTGAGGAAGATCAAGAGTCATGCTTGCAGCTTTGAAAAACTGTACTTTGGCGCAGCAGTTCTTTGAGCTAAATGCTAACATCAGTGTGCTAATGTGCGTGCAATGACAGGGCAATATTTTGGTGTTTAGCAGGTATAACGTTTGCCATGTTAACCATCCTAATTCTGCATGTTGCATACTAACATTTGATGAGCTGTAAACACAAAGTACAATCAAGGCTGATATGGACATGCTACTATTTAGACATCAGCTGTCTATACACTCAGGACAAATATAAATCTCATGTTGGCACCAGTGTCAGGGCATCATCGAAGTCATCAGGATTTATCCTTTGGAGACCATGTGTGCCAGTATAATATTTTAAAGCAGTCAGTTAGCCTGTTTCAAGGTTAATTAAACAATGAAATTGAGACACTTAATCATATAATAATAGTAATAATAATAATAATAATAATAATAATAATAATAATAATAATTATAATAATAATAAGAATAATAAGAATAATAAGAATAATAAGAATAATTTTGCAATAGGCGGTCCTGCCCATTGATATATATTAAGGCCCAAAAAGGTATAATACACCAAAGGATATTTAGGGAATAAATACCATAGGGTAAACTGTACAGAAAAGTCTTTGACATTTACAACATCTCTTGGTATACCGCCTGTCGTTTTATCACCTACCTAACAGTATGTAGTGACTTTACAAGTACATGTACTGCTACTTGTTAAAAGAAAAAAAATGTAAGTGGGCTGACAGTACATGGTTCTGGATCTGGGATCCTGAATTATTAAAACCACTGGGAAATGAGCAGAGGAATACATTTCCTCCTTCACAAAACCTTCCTTGGCAGGTGCTATTAGCCTATAATATCCGTATGACAAACCAAAGTCACATTCAGAAAGCAATTTTCTGTCCACAACGCAATCTCGGCCATTAATTGCCTAATGAACAAGATGTTATCCAAGGATACCTTTCCAATGACCACTTAGGATAAGGAGGAAGAGAACTTAATATGATGGAAATAAGTGTGACAGACTAAACTGTCCCCGCTGAACGCACTGACGCATACGCTGACCTTCCCTGTCAATCTGGAGGGCAGACAGGGTGGCCATTTATGTTGTGGTGGCAGAGCTCGGGCTGCAGAGACAGTTTTCATCATTACTCCCAGAAAACCTTGTCAGAAACCCAGAGCTGTCTGACTGCCCGCCGCCGCCTGTGGGAGGGAAATAACAATAAACAATGAAAAATCAGAGAGTCAGAAGGCGTGGAACGTTCTCCCTTTTTTGTCAGGCTGTGCAGTCTCCTGTGTATCATTGTGAATTCTGTATACCAACGGTCAACTGGGCCTCTGTGATCTCAGAGGGGTGATTGTAGAAACTCTGTGGGCAGAGAAAGTGATACACAGCCTGGCACTCAGACCAAATAATCCAGTCGGAAAAGTAGCTGCTCAACATGCTCAAACCTTAATTTGATTAACAATTTGGCAATTACCTAATGCATTCCTGTGGATCATACAAATCAGGTCTTTGGGCACTCAATCAATTAGAGGAGCCTGACATTTCAAGAAATAATGCTCATTGTCATGCTTCATGGCATCAGTTGATAAAATGATTTACCAAAACATTCCCCTGTCTTCAGTTCAATTGTTACCCAAGCAAATCTGATCAAAATTCTGCATGAATAATATAAGGCAGAGCTGCAATTATGACATTTTTAATGACGTTAATCATAAAACCTTGCATCAATGTCAAATTCCATGAGCTCCTGTGTGCTTCTCGACAGGACGGCCAAGCCTTTGGAGTTGTTTGTGATAAACGTTTCCAGGTATTCAATTACTTTAGCTTGCAGCACTAGATTTAGCTGTGTGGAAAATGACAAGCAACACTAGTAGAATGCCAATGAGTTTCAGGATTATGTCTTCCCTGTCAGTTTTCATAACATGTGAACGTGGTTGTTAAAAGTCAGTCATTACCTCGATCCACTCATGTACAGCAGAAGTGTCATCACTGTCATTGGCCTTTGTGTGGGTCGCTTTTCTCTGAAATCCTTCGGGTAACAGGTCGCATTATTAACTAGGTAGTGTGGGATGATGGAGGGCAGTGAAGAAGTTACCCCCCCCCCCCAAGTATGATTAGCATTTCACAACATGGAACAGAGTAACTGGACAACAAGTGTCGTGGGACCGAATGTTATTGTGCCACTTTGTGTAGAGTAAACACATGTGAAGACAATTAATGGACGATGACCTGCTCCGTCCACTTGAGGCAACATGAGTGCAGCACTGTGGCACACAGGTGAGACCTTTACTATGGTGATATACAATATGTGCTGCTCATTATTCCCACATCAGATTTATTGCAGCTGCACTTTGACATACATTCACAATACTCCCACCGCTAGGGTTCAAAATTCAGAATCTGGTCATAATAGATGATCTCCTTCAGCTTAGACAGTTGTCTGGTTGAAATAGTAGATGTTCAGTTTTCCATTTTTTTTAAAGAGCATTTTTTAACATGCCTGCTGTTGACTTAAAAGTGGCATGGCAACTGAGAATATAATATTTGCAGAGAAAAGATAATGTGATATGATCAAAAGCTACAGAACAGGTACTAAGCAGACTTTGTTTTTAGATTGTAATCTTCCAAGCAAAGTATTCATTTTCAATAAAACATAATGCAGGGATTTAAATTTTTGTATCTTACTGAGTTCTCAAGGGGCAGTGATGACCTACAGGTTAAGTAAGCTCTTGATCGGCGGGTTGTCTGTTCAATCTCTCGGAGCAGCGGGAAAAACTGGGTGGGCAAAGTGAAAAACAGCACCTGCCCCTCCCTCATTACCACCACCCAGACGTCTTGCTGAGCTGCTTAGTGGCCGACTCACCATTTTGATCAGGTTTTACTGAGCTGTTTCCAGGAGTGAACAGGTGACTAAGTGAAGATTGATCAGGGGTTTTCCCTGAACAAGACAAGGTCAAAACCTAGCTTACAGACTTTGTGTAGTCAAAAATATGGTCTGTTTGTTATAGTGTCCATAATGTGAGAACCTGGAAATTACTTTTCTGCAGTTGTAGTAGTCCCAGTAATAAGGTTATCAATTCAGCTGCAATAACATTATTTTCTACTCATGGCTTGGGCTGATTGATTAGAAAGGGAAAATATTTTAATTGTAATTAGACCTATTCTAATTATCTGCTAACCCCTACTGCTTTTTTTCTATAAATGTTGCTCTCAGAGTTATTCTGTGTGAGTCTTCTGTCAGGGTGGTTATTACTCAAATGCTTTGACTGTGCGATCCCCCTCAAGCCCCTCAGAGCTCGGTGAGCTGATTGCTGTTTTCTCCTGATGCGCTCTAGGCCGGACTGTTACAATGAGTGACCAGAGGTGCTGCTCAAAATGCTTCGATCTTCTTCTATTGTGATGTTAATCGATGTCCAAACAGGGAGGAGATGTTGTGCCGGCTGTACCAAAATAGAGGGAAAAGTCAGATAAACAGTCAGGAATGAAACTCCTCCATGGCGTCAGAGTAGCCCCAAAGCCTATGCACATAAAAACCTGCGAGAAAAAATAACTGCTGCGCCACCGTGTGCACACGTGTTTGCACATTTCGTCCTCGAGCCATGCCCTACCCTCTGCAATCTCAATAACTTAATTTTTGCTTGTCAAGTTGACTTTTTAAACTTTTGAGGCAGGTACGGCGGCTAATGCCTCCCCTCCTGTCTTCATTTCTCAATTGACTTATAATTACAATAATAGCAAAAGTATATAATAATTACTGCATGTTTACTGATGACTGAGAAAACAGTTGGCGGTTGATTTTAAAAGCTCAGCGGCCAATGGGGAATCGACAACACACAGTTACTCAGTCACAGACAACCACATCTTAGTGAAGCTCTCCTGAATAAATAAAAGTATAGAAAACTAGTTTCAGTTCAGTTTTTTAGAATCTGCTTTTGCAGTAATTTGCAGAAACTTTTAGGACTTGATACTTAGCCTTTCTTAAGTAGCAATTCTGAGTCCTCAAGTGCTAAAATGTAATCTGGTAACAGCATTGTAGCCTGGCAAAAACAGGAATGTTCATCTTTAACACAAGCAACAAGCAGTTTGCATGTTTTACTATGTCTTTCATGTGACTCTTCATAGCTACAGATAGTTAACCACACTGGTTGTCAGCAGGACTTTACAGACAGAAGCACAGTTCCAGTTTTTAGAATGAGTCACCACCTTTCCCCACTTTTGAGCACCACTTAGTTTACAGTTTCATTGTTCTTACCCGCCAAAACCAACCACATTGTTCCCAGACAGTATGTACAGGTCAGCCCCAGGATACTGACAGACAAAAGACTGAATCTCTGATTGATGAGAGAAATGAACCCTACACAGCAGAGTTTTGAAGCCCCTTAAGCCAACAGTTGAGAGAGTTTGAGGGCTGAGTTGGTATCTGCTACATATCTTGTCCACAGGAGGGGCTACCATGATACAAAGTACTACAAAACTTCTTGTTCTTGTACAAAAACAAACATTTTTGTAGAAATCCTGCATTTTTAAACAACAACTGATACAGAGTGAAAACTGCAACCGCATGTAAGGACGGACATGAAGAAGGACTTTGACAGTATACATTGCTTGTAGAGGCTTTGAACGTAATAGGCATGGTAGAAAGTTCTTTACAATGGCAGAACTTTGGCACAAGAAAGGCATTACAGAAGAAAATTATGAGTATTCGACAAGGTCAGCATAGATGATCCCAAACTAAACATCACCTTTATACATCAGTTCATAGCATACCGTTTTGGCACTGACTACTGTTCCCTTTGTTGGTGTGAGATTAGTGTTCGTCCAAATCATTTGAAAGAAACTCGAGCCACTGAAGGGAGGGGCCAATGGGGTCACACACACATGGAGGTAAGACAAAAGGGCATTGACATCAACAGAAAAACTACATCTGGTGTTACTTTCACAATAGAGTTTTCCCTTCTGAACATGTGTCAGATGAGAGAAATAGTGTGTTTATGTCAGTGTGTGTAAGTGTGTGCCTATATGTGTTATCTGTATATGTGTGTGTCCACTTCTAGTATGGACCAGGCGTGTGTTTTGTCCCAAACCTGCTTAGATCCTCATTCAATTTACATACATTTAAGTCCATCCTTTCGAGCTCCTGTCAAAAAGTTAACGTCACAGTGAGGTGACACTGCTCACGTATCTATATTTCCACAGGAAACATCTGTCTACATAAGCATGTGGGTTCAAAAGAATCCTGTTTTTAACTGTGAACCTCAGTCTGTGTTTAAGTCAGCATTAGTTTGACCCCTTCGCCACCCCTCTGTGGTTTTAATTGAGGGGTGTGTTCGGCGGGTATGCTCAGCGTTCATGCCATGGTTTCCTTTCCTGGAAGTCTCCTGTCGTTGAACGTGTGCATGTTAATGACCTCCTCCGTCTTAACGATGACGGGCGGCTGAGGCTTCTGTTTCAGGCGGCGCTGACACTTCAGAGACACGCGCAGCTCATCCATCATGGCGCTGCAGAACGATCGCTGCAGAAGGCAACGGGAAGGAGGGAAAGTTATAGATGGCACCATGTTGTTTGCCATAAAAGTCAGAAAAAACCAAATGTCCAACAGCATAAAATAGAACTATTAGCCAGCGGTTGAGGTGAAGGTAACTGTTAATTTGTAATGTATGTGTAAAGATACACGCCTACACAACTGATAAAGATGTATTTTCCAGTAGATGATATGCATTTATAGGTCACATTTTCACCTTAAAAAATCACTGTTAAGTCATTTACTGGGCCGAATCTATTCCTTTCAATACAGTTTGTACTCAAAACACCCAACTGTATACCTATTGAAAAGAAACAAGCTTCAGATCAGAGGGACACAAAATATTTAAACATACTATTAACCTTACAGTGTAATTATATCAAGGCACATTTGTCCTAAAAATACAAATAGTAAGGGCATCAATGCTACATCTTGGGTTTAGCACAGCCTGAGATGAATGTGACTTGTTTAAAGAAATACAAAACATGTCGGAGTGTTTCCCCTTTAACATAATGATAACGGGTTCAGCATGACCTTGCTTCAGTCCTGAAGCAGGGCTAAAATTAAGTATGGGTTGGGCTTTAGAAAACTGACTTGTGAAACTTAGGATACTAGGCTCAGTTTCAACATTGGAACGACTTCTTCAGAACTTCTTAATTTGATTCCTAAAAAATCATTTTGGACGTCATTTTAAGGTCTGATGTGTCCCAGATTTTTTCCCTTTTCAGCTCTACTGTCACATAAAGATGTGAATATTGTCTCTGAGCTTTTCGCATCCTGCCAAGAACTAAGAAAAAAACATTTGTAACGCTTGCTTTCAAGCAGAAAATATAAAGCCATTAAGCAAAGGACAAAATATCCACTTCAGCAGATTAAATCCCAAAATATTGATACCTTCTTTTTAAACATCAATCACCCCCTCGCAGAGTGACACGTTACGTAACCTTCGTAGTATGAGCCTCTGCTGTCGCAGCATTATGTATGGAGTGTGAAATCCTTTAAAATGTCAATACTCTTATGCACCAACCTTACTGGAAGAAATTCCCATACATTCGCTCTCAGATTATTCTAAATCTAATTTAAATTGTGGAGAGTGTAGGAGGAGAGAAGATATAACAGAGGAGGGAGACCAGTAAAGTATGAAGCTATTATTTTTGCGTTTGTGTATGAGCGTAGGTGTGTGAGATGGATATCTGTAGGTGGCTTATGCACCAGATACCTTTGTTTTTTTTCCCTCCATATTTACATGAATGTGTCTGGCGTATGAATGAGATATTGTGTATACTCCGGAGGATGAGTGATTACAGACGCAGAGAGGGGCAGGCACGGGTGAGAGAAAAAGAAATGGTGGAAAACAATGAATAGTGATATGGATTAGAGTGATAGGGAAAAGACGGAGAATGAAGGAGGTGAAAAAGCTGGTAATGTTAGGGTGGAGGAGGCTGGCAGGGAAAGAAAATAGAGGAGAGGCTTGTTGTCAGCATGTGAATTACTAGCACCTTGGCAGCCTAGAGACTGTGGCATTTGCAAATTATCTGTATATTGTGACCCAGTCTTGCGGCTCTTGATTAATGACAGCTACAATGAGCTTTGAAACGTATGCACACCGTGACAAAAGTCACAAACTAATTACTGTTGCAGTAAAGTAACATGCCGCTGCGCTGTGCTAATTCTGTAGATGTAAATAATTAAAACGTGCTATCAAACTCGCTTTCTCTATTATCTGGAAACATCACTGTACATGTTAAAGTGCAATAGGACACATACTCCACACTGTGTGATGAATCATGTGCAGTCGGTACTAAAATAGAGCACAAATAGAACAGTCTGAAATATATTCAGTCTCTTGCTAGAAAGAAACATAACCAGAGGGGGAAGAAATAAAGCTGCAAATATGCTGAACTGTATGTGTCTGAAGATTAAAAGGATAAGTTCACATCTTTTCTGGAGTCTGTCTTAAACAAATATCAACATTTCTTTATATACAATGAAAGAGACTTTGGTCGCTTTACTTGTTCCTCTTATCCATGCTAGCTGTGAAGATTTTCCCATTCTAATTTGATTTAAAAATAGAGAACAAGTGTGGCATCTCTAGCCATGGGGTTGCAGATTGCAACCAACTGAAAGCACCTCATCTCACCAAGTGGATGGAAGAAAACCTCTATGGCGATATTCTTGAAAGATAACGTCTCCCTTTGTAGATATCAAGGGTTCATTCTTGCTAACTTCTGGGGTAACACCAGTCAGAGAGCGATGAAGGACGTTGGCAAATGTTGTTAATGTGAATGAAACTTAAATAAATCATCTCATCTGTGAGTCAATGACATAGATTTTTGGCTGAAACTGTGGCTGTTTAACAGTGAAATTAACAACTCCCATGATCCCACACCATTTCTCAGTAACACCAGACTATGTCTTTTGTTTTTATTGTTTAACTGAAAGATCTCTAGCAGGAGAAATTACATATGTGCATAAAACAAAATTGATTTGGCTAACTCAGATGACTAAAAAGCCGTATCAGCCTCAGCTCAAGGGATCCCTTCTTGGCCAGCATAGACAGGAACAACAGCAACTCATAACACACATTCATACAGTATGGGTATGTGAATACTGTTTTAAGAATAGCTTAAAAAATGCGAACATATTCCTGCTTCTGCTTCTGCAACATGTAAACTAAAACGTACTATAAGTGTACCATACAGTTAAATTTGATAGATTTGTTTTTAATTTTTCAAATTCAGAAATGGGTGATGAATGAGAGATGTCAAACTCAAAAGTAAACCAATTAAAATGGTTCAACTCTGAATAGAAACAGCAACCTCTTGGAAAAAGCTTAATTCTTAACACGTGTCAGAAAAGACTGCAGTACCTTCTCCAGTTGGGCGTTCTGTTTGGACTTATAAAGAACTTCCCCCACAGCCACAAACACCGAAAGCACCAGTCCTGCAGCCAGCACAATGAAGATCCCGCCTATGTTCTGCACCCCCAGAGCGCTGGCCTCTTTGCTCTCCTCCTCTGGACAGCCGTTCCCTCTCCACCACTTCTCCTTCATCATGTGCAGCTTCCCTTCCTCCTGCAGCTGCAGAATGGCTATCGTGATCTTGTCTCTGTATGGAGAGCCTATAAGGATAGAAAAACACAACGTGAGCATAAAAGCCAGATATAAAAAAAAATATGCCGAGCAAAGTCGTTGTTGAGTGGTAACATAAGTGTTGGTGGGTGTATGAAACACGCTCCGGCTTGCATGTGATCATATAACCTGTCATGTTATTGTTGGCTGCTTAGAGGGAGTTTTTTTGTAAGTCCTGCTTAAAATCCCACTAATCCCTATATTCACAGAGCGATTCCAATATTCTCACTCCTTTCTGCAGTGTGTGAATTATAATGCACAGGGAGCTGGCAACAAAGACTTGGCTTTGAGCAGAGCTGCTGTTGATTTTGACGAATTAGCTGCTGTTTGCACACTCTTTCATATGCCATAAACGGTGCATATAAACAGGAAAAACAAGAGAAGCCCAGTGGGGTGTACATCCATGGGTGCGTGTGTGTTTGGGATTATATGTGTGTATCTGAGATAGAGTTGCTTTATCGTGAGTTTTTTTTATGCATTTTAATGTCATGATGAGTAAAAGAACCCAAATCCACAGACAGTGGGGAGGCGCCAGAATTAGCGACAAGGCATTAAGGCGCAGCGGGTGCAGGAGTGATCAAAGGAGGAGTAATCGTCGCGGAGTACCCGAGTGGGGTCGTGTTCCTCTGCCATCCACAGCATGTGTGACACAACACACAGCCGATCGAGGCGCGTCGCGCACACTCTGCCCCAACTGGGCCAAGGAAGATTAATACTTACTGTGAGTGTTCATGTTTCATTTATAAACTGCTTTAAAAGCTTGTTAGTGCATTTATGTGATTATGGAACGCATACTTAATGACGCCTGGTTGTGCATTTCCATTTCCATTTTAGGCTCATATGCTTATTCAGAGTGACTTAAAAGAGATGAAACAGTTGTGAAATTTAAAATTTTTATAATCTTGACATAATAGAAATCATTTATGAACATGTGGGAACATTTTGTGCAGAAACTGCGGGGGAAATAAACTCCGTATGGCCCCAGGTAGAAGGCAGCATCACTTTGTCTCATACAGTTTTGCCTGTCAGCCCCTTTAGTTGATTCCCTGTCTGTCTCTTCTATCATTTATCTGTTGCCATCCATCATCCTTTCATCTCCATGTCTCTGTGTATTTAGACTGACAAAGGGGGCATTAATATAAAAACGGCAGGTTATACAAAGTGTGCCTGACTTTTGAACAGAATATCATGTTTGCTCCTTTGATCATAAACAGTCTTCTATTTTTGAGAGTGAACCTGTGGTGCTTAAGAGTACATGTGTTTTTCCTTTTTGACGTGCACACTTTGAGACAACAAAGTACATACAGCTCCTTCTGTGCATGTATGCAGTGGATATGTATTGCTCTGAACACCCACTTGTGTGCATGCATGTGCACGTGCATGATAAAAGCATATGCTTGCTGCATTTGAAGATGAGAGATCTATCAAGTATCTGAGTCCCCTGGTTCTGGCTCCGCTCATATTTCAAATGATTAATGATGGCCTAACAAAGCAGGCCTTGGATAAATGCTAATAGGATGGGTCCTTAGAGAGGAGAATATGAAGAGCGGGGCCCGGGCAAATGGAAAAGCGCTGTGCTTGACACACTGTGCATACACAACTACCTGACAGATGTTCAACACCAGAGGACATCCATCACTCCCACACTGTCTGGCCTCAAGTATTAATGTGATCACAGTTTACGCTGATAGCTTTAGATGACGCATTTCCGCTTTGGGAACAGAACAGGTGTAAAAAAAATAAAAGACAACAAAAAGAGGTTAAGACTTATTATAAGGCCTGCTCGGGTTTATTGCCATAACAGCCCCACAGGGGACAAGCAGCTAAACATTGTTAAGTAGAGCTATTTGAAGGTACAAGTTAAAGTCCTGCATTTAATCTCACTTCACTTGAGTATTAAAGTATAATCAGAAGAGTGAACTGACAGTATTAAAAGTCAAAGTGTGCATGTGTCAACATGTAAACAGAATTTTAGTGTGAAAGTTGCATGATGAGTTAATTTTTAGCAATTTTGTAAGACTGCAGCCAATAGTTGTTTTCATCATGTAGTACTTGGGTAAGTGTTTTCTTGATTAATTGACTGATTGATTTGTTGGTAGAGATTCTGAAAACCAGTGACAGATGCCATCACTATTAAAGTGATGTAATGTGTCCAAAGTTACACATTTGTGACAAAATTATTTTAAAAATTAAAAAAGAAATCAT
>JAPZDY010000010.1:14278028-14297849 GCA_029783645.1 Ctenochaetus hawaiiensis
CCTTGCTTCCCCTCTGAACCTCCCCCCTTTTACCTCATGTTGCCTGCCTTGGCTGCTTGTCAGTGTCTTCAGGTCAGTTGTGGACATTTCTCATTTATTATCCTAAGCAAAAGTGGCATGGCATTAGCGCAAGGTGATTGGGTTAGCGTTAAGCATCAGGATCTGATTGAGTTTGTGCTGAAGTGGGTGATAGAGGGAACATTGCTTATGCAGAGCTGAGGGGCCCATCAGGTGAGGCGGTTTAGGAGCTTTTCCCCCCCAACATGCTGAATGCTAATGAGCCTGCGTGCCGAGTCTTAAGGGCTCAGACTGTGTAGAAATGTGATGCCATTTGTCAGCTACGCTTTTAGAGACGCACAGGGACATATACGTATATACACGCTGTGTTTACGAGACACAGAGCGGCATTTCACATTACCAAACCAAATGTTATATGATGGCTGTTTTATGGTGCTGTTGTTTGCCACAGAGACTGCACGACCGCTGTAGATCTTCATACAGATATGTCATTTGATCTCTCTCTGTTGTTGCGGCAGCCTAATTAACAATCTTATTTTACAAGCATCGTGAATATGGCAACATTTTTGTCGCGCCCCTTGAGATCGTCTACGTGGATGTGGTTGTGATGACACATTATAATTCTTCCTGTCAACTCCATCAGGACGCCTGATTTGCTGGAATGTCAATGAGCTCGGTCTCCTTGAAACCATAAGCAACTGAAACGGCAAAATGGCCTTGCGGAGCTGAGCGGAATGCAGTGTGTGTGCGCACACACCCGCATGTGTGTTTGTTCTTTTTCACTGTGTGTGTATCAAGCCTCTGGCGCATGAATGCCCGCGCATGTGCATCTATAGCTGTGTGGGTGTGTACTTGTCTGTGGTAGCAGCTGTGCATTTGCATTGGCTCAATCGAATCCATCTCAAAGTCAAATATTTCCTGTGTGCTGATTTATTTATTTATGTTGTTGTTAGATGTTACATATAATGTGGCTCTGCAGTCTGAGGCCAATTGTGGGCGACATCCGATATGTGCCATAGGTCAAGCGGTGTAAATCTGCGTAAATCCATACAACACACACACATGGACACACACAGCGTTTGGATTGTGTGTGTCCCACGCAGTGTCTACATGTGTCTTCTGTATGCACCAGGCCCGATGGCTCTTCTGTATGACCTTTGCCTGCAGCCGGCCCGTATTCCTGTGGGCCGTGTTCTGCACACCGATCACCATGAAGAAGGTGATGCTGAACATGCGGACGTAAGGTCACCTCCTCACACCGATCACGAGGGACATGTCGAACTGCACACAGAATTCGAAAAAAGACCCCCCCCCCTTCTTCTCTTTCATTCTCTCTTTACCCCTTTCTTCGGTTTCTCTCCTCCTTCGCCTGTCCCCATCCCTGGCCACAATAACACAACTCGCTCCCTCCATTAACTGTCTGTTTGATTCAATTACTCTGGCTGGCATTAGAGATCTGCTGCCTTTCTCCTCTCAGGCCAAGTGAAGAGGCTGTGTTGGGGGTGTTAAAATCACAGGCGGCCCAGACTTGGACTGCAAAACTGCAACAGCCTGTAATTACATGTGAACATGTTATAATGCAATTTGAATCATCCATTCTTCTTTGGCAGGTGGACATTTTCTGCACAGGGGAAAAAAAAAAGGTCTTGCAATTTGAGAGAATACCATTTGTTTTGTTAATAAAGAGAGGGATCAATTCAACCACAAAGAGAGCTGGAAGGAACTACTGAGTGAAATGTATTTCTCTGGTGCTTGAAATGAGATAGCTTATTTAGTCAGGGAAAAAAAAAGGCGTGTATGTGTGTGGGAAGTGGTTCAAAGACGTGAATCCCTGGTGAGATTGAGGTGTTTAGAGTTTTATTGTGCAAAAAAAAATACGACTTCATAAGCTCCTTCCTCTCACTCAATTTGCAGGGGATTAAAGAAAATAATATACCCTACATTTTAGGGATTGACTAATCAATTGTTGGACGTGCAATCAATACAACAATTATGAGAGAACCAGCTCAGCGAAATAGAGAAAATACAGTACTTCAGGTTTTAAACTTTGCTGAGTGTTACTTTGGTCACATAGTGTGAGGACAAGCACGATTTATTGCCATGGTGAGCTAAAAAAAAGTACAATGCATGCACCAAGACAAGAGCATTTAATTTAATAAAAATTACCGAGGTCATTTGATTACAAGCAGAAGAATACCAATATGATTGCATGCTAATCACTTACCCTGACCAACCGTGGAAACAAAAGGGCTATGGGTATAATTTGCATATTCTGAACTAACTTAGGTGACAGTTGCTGCTTTCCTCTCATGTGATCATTTTGCCGGTAACATCTGATGAGACGTGCATTAAACCCAAACCCTCACAGGATGAAAGCAGAAGAAGAGGAGCCCTGGGGTTAACACACATCTTTCCACAACGGTCATGCATCGGGGGGTTTTAGAGGGGTTGGGATCATTACGATACATGTAAGAATCGTACTCGTACAAAGTCAGCATTGTACTTGTACGTTCTTACAGCTGATTAAGAGACACAGAACGGGTAACTGGTTTTACAGTTGCTGATGCTTGTGCAAATGTGCTTGAAATAGTGTGACAATCAGCTGATTTTACAGACCATACCAGAGTTTTTGCTTGTTTTAGCTCATTAAATGTAAGGTGATGAAATCAGAGGAGTCATTAATTCCTTTTTATGATCTTTTTTATTGTTTTTGTCAAGGCTATTTTATCAATTTTTTAATAAGGAAGCAAAAGTCTTGTCCAAATGTACATGGTGATTTATTAAAATGTGGCTTTTTCTATGCTAATGCAGTTTATTTAATTTAATGCAGATCTTTTAGTAAACTCCAGCCAGGGTGAAGAAATTCAGAAGTGCTGTCGTGTAAGTCAGGGAAACCAGAGTTTTTGGCTCATGTCAACAGATGTGCAATGTTGCTACTACTTATGTATGATACCAGAGTGTGTGCTGTTTTCCTCTTGCATGCATACATGAGGCGATGTAGTGCTCGTGCTAACTTTGCTAACAGGACTTATAGCTGAGCAGTCACCTTTTCATTTTATTAAGGAACAGTGGTGTCAATAAGTGCTTTGTACTGTGGGTCACTACTTAATCCAACACTTCCACAAGCTTCATTTGCAGTTAGCCTACCTTTAATAGCTATTTTTTGTGGCTTTTGATTGGCCGGTATGGTTTTAGGGCTAGGGTTATGTTGTCATCTGTTGGTTTGGTATGCTCATAAAATATGCTTCAGTTGAGTTTCTGCAATTTCATTTGAACATTCAGCACTTGTGTGGACAGGTATTGTTTAAAGGAACAAAGGAGGTAAGAAATACTCGTGCATGTGTGGACTAGGTTTGTAAAAATAATATTTTTCTTCTCTGGTTTGTGAATATAAGAGCTGATGGGATGCTCTGAAATTTAAAAAAAGCCTCTCCCTCAGCTGTAAGGGCAACAATAATCCAACTCTGACAAAAATGAAGACTTTAAAAAGCTCTAGTATGCTATGAAAAAAATCAAAAGTAATAAAAAGCATAAAATAAACAAGTAAAAACACTTGTATGGTCCTTTAAAAGAAACATATTTAGAGGTAATATTCTTTTGTTTTGAACCGTATCTACATCGCTGAATAAACACGGGCTGCTTCTTGCAGGAGTGTGTTTTTACCACCAGTCACAGCTTGATGCATTTCAGTGAATAAATTCCCCTCTTCAGGTCCGGAGGGAGCAACTGCTGTGTGTTAGTGAGAGCAGGCAAATAGGTAGGG
The DNA here is from genome assembly GCA_029783645.1 of Ctenochaetus hawaiiensis. Lineage (NCBI taxonomy): Eukaryota > Metazoa > Chordata > Actinopteri > Acanthuriformes > Acanthuridae > Ctenochaetus > Ctenochaetus hawaiiensis. The sequence continues at coordinate 14,281,810 of JAPZDY010000010.1, forward strand.
AAGAAGGAGGAAGGAGGTGGAGGAAGGAAGGAAGGCGGGAGGGATTAAGGAAGGGAAAGGGAGGGTTGACATGTTACCTGGCTATGACAAACAGCACACAACTGACACCCAAGCAAGCCAGCAGAATATACATCCAGATATCAGGCGAGAGGGGGTTGAGGAAGGAGAAGACCCCAGGGTTGGTGCCATTGGGCTTGCGGTACAGGATACTTATCCCCAGCGTCATGAAGGGCTTCGAGAAGTCGATGACCTTCTCCCTGACGTATGTGATGGCCAGAGGAGCCACCGCCAGGTCTGCTTTCTGTAATGAGATAAAATGAGTGGAGTAGTGGTGGGGAGGGTTAGGTGTTTGACTCCACCAATAAAAGACGACCAATCGAATTAACATCTGATTTCTGTTGGCAGCTGAGCTGGTCAATATGTATGGCAGGAAGGTCCGTGACAGTGGAGAGAAAATAGCTGGGGTCATTAGTTCAGCTAGATTAGCAACGGGAAGGCTGAGTTTCTCTGGAAATTACAGGTTACATGTCTGATCCTTCTTATGCAATGTCAGAGGTGAGTCACAAAGGCAACAATTTGGGGATTAGATTAATCTATGACAATTGCACCCTGCGTCCCCTCAGAGCTGAGATTAGCTATCTTTGGTGCTTAGTGCTTGCTGTGAGTTATTTTTGCACAGCTTCACCAAGAAATAAGTCGTTTATCAAACAGTGCCAGTTTTAAAGTGCATCTTTTTTATATTTTCCTACTTACACGTTTTGAAATTCTGTAGGTGGTGCTCTTTCTTTTTCTGCGGCTCATGCTAACTAACAAGCTAAATGGATCAACAGTCATGTTGTAAAAAGTAAAAAGGTTTTAAAAATCAATCTTATTAAGTTGTAAAAATGTATATTTGAGTTCTAAAAGCCTTTTTACCAAAAAGTGAGCCTTATTTTGTTGATAAAGTCATCAATTTGTCTCAGGAATATCAGTTACCCAATAATATCTACCAGAAGTTTGCTAACATTAGCTATCTTTAGCCACCATATGCTACTGGCCATACCAGATTAAGCGAGGCTGTGAAACTGCTGAGTGTTTGAAATCGAGAAATGTTTTTTTTTTATCACTTCTGAATTCAACATTTGTAAGAGGAAAAATATGTTAATTTCCAGTGATTGGAATATCAGCTTTTTGTACAGAGCCAAATCATTTGGCTCAGCTCAACAATAAGAGCTGGCTGTTTAAGCTCCCAAATGGCTCCTCATTTAGTAACATCTTTGACTTTTACAATTCAGCCAAATTTGGCAATATTTTGGCCTATGACTGGAACATGTGCACATACATTTCATGTTACATTATATCGGTATAAGAACAAGGAATAATATAAAAATATCCATTATAATTACATGGGTGTATGAACTTTGATTTATATTGATCTGTAATTTGTGCATGTTGGTGCAACTTAGTATTTTTAATGTTAATGATAATAATAACATGTCTGGATTCTTCTTTACAGAGACTTTACAGAATTAACCTGTTTTTATTTCTACACTTTATATCCTACAATCTGTCATGTATTAATATATTAAAAAATCAAAAGACAAAAAGCAAGAAAATTGTATGTTTGTCATCATTTAACTGACTTGTTTAAGAACAACACTACTCTTCTCTCATCTTTCAAAAGTAATGCAGTCATAGTTCAAAAATATTTTAATTGTACTTAAAAAAGATGCTGGAAACTCAGCTGAAAGCAGTTTACAGTTTTTTAATGTCAGTACCATCAAATAATTAAAAAACAAAGCAGGTTTTCTTACTGGGATAGAAAGAAAGACCATAATTTTGTTCTAGAAAATACCTAAAATGTGTCAGCACCAGAGAGTAGTTGAAGTGTCCCCACTGTATCGTAAGAGTTTTAATTAGTTTCGACCAAAAACACTTGATAAGGAGATTTTTTTGCTGTGTTTAAAACAAACGTGCCACAAGAGTGTTCTCAGATATGTGATCTGAATATGTTTTGAGCTCTTAGTGTCTTAAATTAACGAACAATTAAAGGTAGCCAAATTAAATTTAATGAGGTATTAATAACTTACATCTCTCAACTATATTATTGTTATTTAACCAAAGTGTATAAACTGACTTTTGCTTTCAGAGGTTCATGCTAATTTTCGTTTTTTTAAAAAAATTATTATTATAAAAATTTGTTTTGTGCAACACTGGTGATCGCTAACTCACGTGGTCCATGAGCTCCCGCACCATGCCGTTCCACTGGCCCGTGCTCTCATCCAGGGCGCCATACTTCCCATCTTCCACTAATCGCACCTCGTAGCTGAAGCCCAGGATGCCGGAGAGCTCCCTCAGCAGGTCGATACAGTAGCCCTCAAAGCGGTCGTTCCCATACAGTGGCTTGTCCGACTTCTTAAACATCACATATGGCTCCTCCTGGGAGAATAAAGTGGTGTAGAAACGTGTCAGACAGTTTTGTATTAGACACTGAGCAGATTTTTTTTTTATCTGTGTGTCTCTGTTGACTGTGTGTGAGTTTTCATTCGTTCTGTGTCTACCAGTATGGTGGATACACGCAGGGATTTGTTAGCCAGAGAGTCTGTGATGTTGGATGTCTTGCTTTTGTGAGTTTCTGTCATATTCAGACCGCTGGGAGGATCCCATGTTCCAATCTGTTGAAACAATTCAATGTCGAGTTTATATAACATTGTCTTGTCAACCAACTGGAAAAATGAAGCGTTAAATCATCCAGATCGACACTTTCTTTTTTGTCATTGCAACTCGAAGGCCAAAATCACACACCTTCTCCAGCCCCTCCTCCTTCAGACTGATGACGTCCAGGTCGAAATCTGTCCTCAGTCCATTGGTCTTGTTGAAGAGGACACGTCCTGTCAGACCATCCCAGTGTGCCTGAAGACAAAAGCATAAAGCGAGACAAACTAAATCATCAGCTCTCAGCTCAGTCGCTCCAATAACCTCAAGGTATCGTCTTTCTCAACAATACCAATCAAACCCCCAACCATAAAACTTCTTCTGTCCCAATTATAAATTCCTGTCTGGCTCTCCCCTCACTGTCTATCTCAACAACATAACAAGAAACAATAAAGCAGTGAGAATGGAAGCAAGTTTGACAGGTAAGAGTTCATTATGCATGTGCTTCATTGTGCTTGAAGTTTCACTTCAAAGCCATTGGAGGAACAGACGGGCACGGAGAGCGATAGCAGACACAGGAGGGGGAGGAAGCGCCAGCTACTACAATGGCTCATTCGGAAAATTACCTGCAATGATACCATCCACAGAATGAAAGAGCTTTGTAGAACAAAGCAAATGGCTGACCCTGACTAGAGTTAAGGAGACACGCAGAGGCTTTGATATAGACACTGGTGAAGATACGCGCAGAGAAAAAGCAAGAGTATGAGGATGAAACATCACAAAAAACATGTAGTAACTGTGGATAATGGGATGGTTATTTAGAGTACACCATTAGGAAGATTAATGTAAGTGTGCAGATTAAGCAATGAACTTGTTAAGGATGTTTTTTTGTGGGCTTTATCATGATGATCACAAGAGAAAGACAATGATGAAAAATGGAAATTCACAGAAAGATCCACCGAGTCCAGAGTTTTGAAGAAAATGCTTGCAAACGTGTGATTACGCTGATCAATAGAACATGCACAAACAACAGTGTTCAGCAGATTCCAGAGGCTGAAGGTTGAAGATCAAGGCAGGGTGCACATTGAGAGTACTGATGGCCTTTTACCTCTTTGATGAGGCTGATGAAACGGCCACCGAAGCGCCACGGCTTGTGGCGATTGCACTGCAGAGAGCTGACAGTGATCTGCTGCGACTGCTGCACCGCCACTGCCACCACGTGCACGGCGTCGTACATCAGCGCCGCATCCGTCTAAAAAAAAAAAGAAAAACAGGAGGGTGATGTCATTAGACATTTTAAGTCATCTTTTATAACACCTGCCAATGCATCTGCCCACATGACCTTTTAATCGGCCCATTTGTTCACCTGGGGAGGAACATAAGAAACTGTGTAGTCTCGGGTGACTTGCTTTACTTCGGACATAAATTAGGAGTAATGCCAGCAGTAAATGCCCTCCACAAATGGCACATTGTCTCAGCCTGTTAGTAAAAATACCCCACTACTGTCTGAGGCAGTGAGAAAGCTCCGCCAGCGAGAGTCTCTCAGTGGAAGGCCAGCCTGTCACTGTGGAGACTAATGGCTCCTGATGGGTGTGCCTGTTCTCCAGAAAGAGGCAACGCAAAACAGGCGCCAGCACAGATGGGACGACTCTGACTGGCAGACTCGGTGTAACATGCTAAGCACACAGCACACAGCTCAAAGCATAGCTGGGTTTACATGATGAACTGCATTGAAAAGCATGGACAATAGCCATCCGTTTAAACCCGGTAATAAGTCATCAAAGGAAGGAAATGCTCGGGCGGAAATTTCTCACCCTGACGTGCTAAGATTTATCTGCACTGCCCTGCCTGGCACACATGATTTCTTTTCACGCTGCCTGTCCTAGCAGTTTGAGACACTCTACATTTACCCAGGTCAACACATTACAGCTCAGCTCAGATCCTTTTTCCATGGTCCTACAAAAGCTGAAATACACTGTGGTGATCTTATTTGACAAGTCCTGGGTGACCAACCTGTGAGGGAGTATGAAAAATGACTTTGAGACCACATAGTATCTGCAGCTATAGGGTCTTTGTGAAAGTGCTGGGCTGTCAGAGAGAATGAGCGCGACTCCAGTGCAGCAATGCGCACAGCTGGAGACCACTGAGCTGCTGTTCAGTACATATCAGCCCTTTAAGTTGTCTCTATAGGCACAGTGGAGCCGTCTGTGTGGGAGAAAAGGACAGCGTGGGCTGACTGGGGTCTGGAAGGGGGGTAAAAAAAAAAAAAATTACATAACATGTACAGTTTATCCAAGACATTTGTGATGGCAGGTCAATTGTAGAAATAAATCTAACTTCTAACGGCAAGAGGAGAGAAAATATAGCCTTACAGAGGAGGGGAGGGGAGTTTCTGCGTGGATGCAGTAGTGGGCAGATTGTCAGTTTTTAGCTTGCCAGCCCCCCCCTCCAGCCCCCCAATTTCTCATGAGCCGCCGGAGTTGGTGACTGCTGATGTCAAAGGCAGCAGCAGATCAGAGGATGGACCCAACTCTCCACTCTTTCATCCCCGCTGCTTCCTTGAGAAAGGGAACAGCGAGAGCCATATCTGCCCTCTCAGTGTGTATGTGTGTGTGTGTGTGCATAGTGATGCTCATGGCAAATGCCGATTAGGAAACGAGTCTGTCACTCTGCTAATCTATTTTTTGAATAGTAGGGAGGAGTTCCACACATAGCTGATATCCAAACACTATTTTCTCCACTGAAGGGAAAGTTCATCACGTCGAATCATCCAATTACTTTTGCAAACTGCACACAAAGACACACAGATGCACTGAATGCAGCTTTATTTTCAAAAACAGCCCAATCTGATTTTTGAAAAGTTTTAATAATTTCATTCAGCTTCATTCCCACAAAGTTCAGGATACAATTTGAATAAACAAATATATGCAATGCAAATTCTGCTACTTTTTTGTTTTAGTTTTGCTTTTGACCTTTTAACTTTCCTCCAAAAAACCTTGACTTTTCTCTTTAGAAATTAATCAATAGAACATTCCTGTTATTACAAACCCTTTATTCAAACTACAGCATGCACAGCATTTTCCAATAAATCATCCGGCATATTAATATTCTGTGGACAAAACTTCTGGGGAAAAAATGGACAACTTGTGTGCTGGTAACCTCTAACAAATATACTGACTAAAAAATGAAAAATTACTGAAAGTCCTGCTTGTAAGTTTATATTTATTCAGCCTTTCATACTGAATTATGCCTTCATATAAAATCCAGCAGGGATATTTTAGCACAGTCTGCCCTGGTTGTACCTCTCTTTTCTCCAAATGTCAGCTGGGAACGGCTCCAGCCCTCACGACCCTCAGAAAGGATAAGCGTTTTCAGCTAATGGACGGATGGATGGATTGGATATTTTATCACACTCTTGATAACTTGAGAATTTTGTAAACAACAGAGACTACTTACTGATGATTTATGTGCGTTCAGTATCCTGTTTCACTTTGAAAAAGCCTTAAAACATGGCACGATGACAGTTTTGTAGAGCGATACAGTAACAATACACACATGCTAAATCAGCAACAGTAAAAGAGCTTTAATACAGGAAAATTTGAGGCAAAAATTTGTTTATTGTAACATAAAGATCGATTTGGCCACAAGACATATCCGTTTATTTGAGAACAGGAGTTTATTAGATGTTTTACAGTATAAACTGAGTTGTGTAGGCTGCTGTGTTTGCACTCAGAGGACAAACTACTCCACTGAATCCTCCATCAGTCCCTTTGTTTGAATGATTTATGTCATTCTATTAGCTTCTCCTCCGGCTTAACAACCGTTCCTGGAACTGTTTCCGCCATCTTTTAACTTTTGATTGCTGTGATATATCAAATATTGTCTGGCTGAGATGATTTATATGCCAAAGATCTTTTTCCTACTTGCCTTTAGAGCAGAACAATTCCTGAAAATCCCTTTGTGATGGAAACAAAAAGAGGCTGGCATCAAGTGGAAGACGGAGAGATCAAGGGGGAAGAAAAACGTGAAATGATGGCTCACAGCTCCGGCAGATTGCATTCATTTTAAAAAACAATCCGGGAGCGATCTTGATATTTATTTCAGAGTCAAGCGCAGATCTCTTCGGGTTGTTTTAACTGCTTTAAGTGAAACCAATCTCGAACCCTTGAGGGACTCAGACGGAGAAGGGGAAAAGGTTTCAAACAAAATGCCCCCGAACTCTTCTCGCCTTCTTGTCTTTCTCACCTTTCTCTCTCAGTCAAACACCTACACAACCATCCGAAAACACACAACCCCCTTTCTGCCTCAGTTAAGGTAACTGTCCAGATACCCCTTATTTTCATCTGATGACTCACATTTTCTCACATCTTACACCTTCCTCCTAAGCCCTTGATGTCTGAGTTCATCCGTGCATTTTCCCTCTCACATACAACATGCAAACATTAACACACATGCAAGATTTTGTGTACACACACACCCAAATCAAGAGCAGCAATCAGACACAGTGATGAACCTCAGATTGCAAGATTTCCAGGGGCTCGGAACAGGTGAACTGCAAACTGGAGCTGCCTGCTGAGTAGACTGCCTGTAGTTTGTGTGCGTGTTTGCGAGTTTCGTGTGTATTTACATAAACGTATTCCTTTTCGCCGCATCAGTATTCACAGCAGCTCTCCACCTGTGAATAATTCCATAATTCCTCTGATAATGTTGCACCCTGAAAAACGAGTTCTCTCTTTCTCCTCTCACCTCTTCTCAATCAGTCATCCCACTCCCAGAATTCATCTAAACACACATGCACACACACAAAAAACACACACGCACATAATTTCAGAGGACATTACACTGGCTTATATTATTTCCCTGGACACTTACCTCAACTGTAATCACTACTTTCCTAACACTGACCCTTAACCCAAGTCTTCTTTATGATTTCTAACATGCAAATCCTCATAACAATGTGGCTGTTTGAGAAGATTTATGTCCTCACAACATGATAAATAGATGTTCAGTAACACACACACACACATCTCTAACTGTCTGGTGATGGACGTGCACTGTGGCTGCTTGTGTACAGTGCAACTCCACTGTTTATCCATATCATATACATCTGATTAGCCCTAATGAGATTAGTACTGACCTGATATTCACCATGCATCGCTGGGCTGCAGGCACAGAGCAACAACAAGCTCACACGCACACACACACTCACACCTAAACACACACACACACACATGTACACACACTCACCAGGAGCATTGCCATCAGCGTCAGAGTCACAGTGTCAGCGGGAGAGAGAGAGGCTCATTGTTTTCTTGAAGCTGAAGCCACTCTGCCCTCAGATCACAGACAGACCCATGGGGTTTGATGATTTGATAGAAGAAGGAGGTAATTATTCATTTCACTCCATAGTTTATACGTATTTGTGCTGCATCGCTGCACAGTCTGCGCAAATGTTCCAGTCACAAATCCCGCTGTCAGATAAATTACCACATTTCTAAACTTTTTGATTTTTCAGCAATTAAATCCTCACTGTTTCAAGTAGAGTTTTCTGTAAACAATACGCCTTGAGTTAGAATTTCTACTTTAATCAAAATACTCATTCTCACTCACCCCCTCACTGAGTGAGATACTCTTTTATCTGTTTGGTTTATCTGCCAAGATGAAATTCCCCGAAGAGAATGAACACTTGTGGGAAATGTCTGTAGATAATTAGCGATGAATTTCAGTTTTTAGCAGGAACATACAGCCTCGTAAGGAGCAGATAGTTGGTGAGTGGCTCTCTGATAATGGATGAGGTTTTATTAGACCTCCAGTCATACCAGTTGCAAAGAGGATTGTTCTCTTTTGATATTTGCTTTCTCCTCAAATGTAAAACTAAGATCTTGGTAGAAAGGAAATTAGAGTAATTATCAAAATGTTCTGTTTACAACCAAGTAGCATGCAGTTCACAGATGTTCCTGGTGCTCCAAAATTGTCTCAATATTATGTGCTACTTCTGTTTAGTACAACTACAGTAATCATTGAGCAATACAGGATGAAACCATGCATTTCTATCGCTGGTGTGTTACATGAGCCCATGGGTGATGCAAACCGAGTCAGTTCAGTGCCGAATTGTGCAAACTTTCACTTCCAGTACAAAAAATGAAAAGACAACAGTTGAAAAACACTGAAATGTGACATGATTTATGGGACGTATTATGGCTGTTTCAGGCCTCCTAGCTAAGAAGGGGAGTGCAGGCAGTGTCTGATCATTTTAGCGAGAAAAAAAAAAAAGAAAAGAGAAAAAAACCTCGGGTGACTGCAGCTCGGTGAAGTTCCATCTTTCTCCTTGTCCCTAACTTTTCCACTCTGTCTCTCTTTGTCCGTCTCTTTCTTTTCTGACCGCCTATGTTCTGCCCCAGTCTCTCCACAGTCCCTCCTCCCTCTACTTCTATCTCTTCTTCCCTCTTTATCCCTTTGTCTCTCTTCCAGTGTCTTCCCTCCGCCTTCCCCGCTTGCTCTCTGCAGTATTTCACTGAGCTGTGCGTGAGTGTTGCCCAGATTGTGGGTATACGGGGTGCTTTGCCAGTACCGTCACTGTCATTTTTCTCTTCTCTTCTTTTGTGCGTTGGAGGTTTAATCCCTTTCTCACATTGCATTTCCACATGCTGAGGCAACTGAGCAGATTTGCTGCATTTATTTAAAAATGAAGGTTTTGTCACGGCGACGTAAGACCGGCTTCTTCCGATGAGGATCCCTGGGTAACAGATCTATTGATGGCGCTGGATTTATGTGAAAGCACATTCATGGTTTTATTGTAGATTTAAGTGCACTTGAAAGGGGGATGAAGGACTACACTGCAGAGTTTGGTCTAAGAGAGAGAGGATCCTGTGGGAGTCGTGTAAGAGTGAGCAGAACTCTGTTTAATGCATGTCCGTATACATTTATTCAGTATTGATGTAGTCTTATGAAAGTACCTCTATCTTATCTAATATCGACAGATGCTTGGATGTTGGAAAAAATCCCCTCCATTCTGACCTTGTATTGTAGTTTTCATCAATATCTAGTTGATCTTTTTCTTGCCAGAATAAATTGTCTCACCACTGTCACCTTACAGGCATTTTTCCCGGTTATGCCAATAAATAGCATATTTGAGCCCAGAAAGAAAGCCTAAAGGACAGTGGGAGATAGTTAGCTGATCCATTGTCGAAAAAAAACTTGTTTATACAGCTAAATGGGAGAAGCCATTCAAACACGAACAGACTGCTCATGCTAATTATGTAGTCCCTCTTCTGTTTACCCTAAACAAACCACTGGTGCTGCTGCTAGGAACATTTTTCCCCATATTTTTTTGCTTTAGAAATGTGTCTAAATCTTAGTTAAAGCAAAAACAGTAAGCAGAAAGTGTTTATTTAGTGGATAGTAAAATAAAAAGAGTCTACAGTCAAGCTAGCTGTTCTGCGAGGCTGTATCTACTGGCAGCTTGAGCTAAATGCTAATGTGGACATCCTAACATGCTCATGATGACGATGTTAACATGTTGATCTTTAGCAGACACAATATGTAAATTTGATAGAAGATAGGTTAATCTTGTTCACCATCTCAGTTTAGTATTATAGTATTCTACATTTGCATTTGACACAAAGTACGTTTGAGGCTGTAAAATAAGATTAATTAAAGCATAAAGTTAAAATCTGACCTCCATGTATGACATTTTTATTGAGGCTTTTACAATTTTGTTTAACAATTCATTTTAAATTATGTCTTTATCCGATTTTATGACAATAAACTCTATATCTCATACAAAACAACAAAAGTCAAGCTTTTGGTGGTGCTAGATAAAAACTCAGGGAATAACAAAGTCAGCAGGGTCACCTATAATTCCTTGGGGAATAAGGGTTCATTTTTTCATGGCAAACCATCCTATAATTGTTGAGATATTTCTGTTCATAACAAAGTGTTGGACAAACTACCTGATGTCCCTGCACTGCCATCCCTAAGACAAATACCACTAGCATTACTTAAATGTCACAGACTGTTGTTGTATCTGCACACAGGATACATCAACATGATATGTGGCTTACTTTTTTTTATTAATTCCAACAGGAGAGGCTGTGAATGCTCTGAGCAGTGGTGTCCCAGCAGACCCTTCAGGAATCAGCATGCTCTTGGCAGTTCTGTCCACTTCAGAGTTCACCCTAATTAGCACCACACTGCCTATCTGATTAAGTGGCGCTTTAACATGATGGCCTTTCGTCATACATTTAATCAGCCTCCAGCTAGGTTTAGCTAAAGAGGCTAGCAGGTGCCCACTCCACAGGTTTTTTCCTCTCCTTAGTTCATCAGCAACACGTTTCAAAGAGCTTTCATGATTCAAACCAATTGAAAAGAAGCCAAGACATGAGTTCTCAGTAAAGGATGGGCCATTTAAAAAACTAGGCTCTATCGTTGACAACCACAAGTTAGAGTTGGACCGAGTGGAGCAGGAGGGGAGGGTTTGTTAGAGGGATAAACAGTCTTGTGCATTTCGCTACCATCTGGTGGACTCTGCGGCCAGAGAGAGGGGGAGAGAGGAGGCAGGCAGTATGGAAGGAGTCAACACTTGATTCATTGTGTAAACAACACAGGCAGTGTTAATTACATCTGGGTTGCTTCTAAACAGTGGGTATTATGCAGGGATCTCCCCTGAATAGCAGGGTAGGATGATGCTATCAATTTCAAAAATGGCTACTATCAAAGTCTTTTGTTCTCTGTACACTGATATTACACGAGAATATGCATCAACATATTATTTGCTGCAATAATAATGACAACATCTTATTTATTTTTTATACGTGCACACAAAAGACATTTTCACTCATTCAAATTTCTCTACAGTTTTATTTGTCAAGTCAACTTTTAATCATTCCCCAAAATAAAAGTTTCTGTTGCATTTAATGTTGTTGCTGAAGCTAATTTGATCTGTGTTAAGCAGTTTAATTTCCTATTTAGCAAATGTATCAACTTTTATTTGGTCATTTTAGGTTTTCAAAATCATAATCTACAATAAAGCACAAAAATACTTAATTTCATTTTATATTTAAGAATTGTTGAATTGTTAGAAATGATAAGAAAATGCACTTAGGCTACATAATTTCCATTACTGCTTGTAAATGATTGTATATCTCCTTCTGTGTCTACATGTAAACCTATAGACTGCACACTTCAGCCTATGTCTGTGCGGTATGTGCTGCATTCTTGTGCATAAGTTCCACCTAAGTGACCTCTTGGCATGCCCATACTATATACACTACATACTTTATAGCATTTGTGTGTACCTAAGTGTGTGTATAGTGTGCATGTGTGTGTGAAGGAGTGTGGCCCAGGCTGGGATGATAACTTGCAGAGCGATCCCGAGGCCAGCCAATATCCCTGAGCACAAGTGTGACCATGACACACAGGGCTCCTGCTGCCAGCACCTGCCTCCGGGGGGTGAATTGTATGATAGTGATCTGATGATGGCTGTAGTCCCTGATTGCATAGGCTTTTATTGTCCCATATAACATCAGCAGGCACCTGCTTGCATTGCTGTCGAGGAATGTCTGGTGTGTGTGTGGGTGTGCTACTGTATGAAGACATTGTTAGGAAATGTTGTTTTAACCTATTTGTGTTGTAAGGAGTTCTTTTTCTTTTAACTCTTTTAATAATACAAGGAAAATAAATAAATGAGACATTAAAGTAAAATGTGTCACAAAGAGCAAAATCAAGGGGAAAAAAAAACCAATACATTTCTCTTTTTTAAAATCCCCCATCCACCTTTATCTCTCTCCCACTGCCTGTTTTCACTCACAAAAGGCTTCTATGGACCGAGGGAGCACTGGTGCTAATAATGTTGATGCTGTGCCAAGCCCAGCTGGTGGTGCCCGGCACAGGGCATCGAGTGTCTGCTCTCCACAGTTGCTGTCTTTAAAAGGCTCTCTCCTCTGCCAACTGGGATCAGAGGGAGGGAGATCACAGTGCTGTAATGAACGCAACCAACCTGTGAACCTGTGTGGAGCTCAGTCTGCTAGCTCCGTCCTTTCTATATTGAAGGGAACATCAAAGCGTCATGCTATTCCACGCAGCTGCAAAAATTGGCATTTTTTTTTTATAGCAGCAAAGAGCAGGTTGCATTAGCACTTAATTAGAGCCTGGCATTTATCAATTATAAAATAACCATGAGATATTAGTTTTAATATTCTCTTGTTGCTAATTAGCTGACATATACATTGCTACTAATATATCTGCAATAAGCTGAAATTGGCTGATGTTAACAGTCATGCTGATGAATTGATTGGGCACTAAACCTAATAGAATCTGCAGCACAATTTCTCTATGTGGATATTTGCTGTAAGCGCTCTCAATCTACTGTAGAACTTAATTAAGCTGCAGGGTGAAAACTGAAGTCGGTTTTGAACAAATAAAATGAATCCCCAAATACTGAATCTAATTTCCAGTACAGCTTATTTGTGCAGTGATTCATATCGAGCAAAATTACATTGTGTGTCCTCTATTCAATATCTTATTGACTGGGCAACACCAAATTTGGCTTAACACTCACGCTGGAGGAGCCCTTATTTTGTTGAAATGCTGTCTGAATGCAGCACACTGGGAGAGGGATTCTTGTATCGGCATTCTCATGCTATTGTCAGACTGCAGGCAGCCATGTGCCACCTAACAACTGACCCCCTGCTGACGCCAAACCTGAGCTAAATCCTCCCCTCTGGAGGAGCTACTAATATGAGGAACCGAGTGAGACATCCAGTGTCTTTTGTGCTTAGTGTGCTTCACACTTACAAACAGAACAGTACACTTGTATGAAAACATGGACGCCGAAACATCTTTAACCAGAGCGCTGCTGCCACTTAGCACGTTCCTCTGTTATGCTCTCACTGTGTGGGTGCCTCCGACTCGATTCCCAGTAGTTCTTGTTAATGCAGCAAGGTGTCTGTCTTCCTTCCTGTCTCTCTATCCCTCTGCACATTTCTCTGCAACACTGCTCACCCTGCTTTTCCTTTACTGTACGTAGTAAGCTAATTTTGCAAAGTGAAACAAAAATATACTGTAAAAGTATACAAACTTTAGTCAAGTCCTGCTATCAGAGTCAAATGAACACCAAGAAAGTGAAGCATGTTAGACCAGTGCTTAAATCACTGCACTGGCATCCTGTGTGTTAATGGAATATTTTTTAAATTATTGAACTTGTCTATAAAGCTCTACACGTAAAGTAAATTTGAATTTAGTTAATCTCTGATTTGCTTGCATGTTACAAAGCATAAAGACTGCCCTGGTAATCTGGGACAAGTTTACTCAGGGTTTCCAAGATCATAACAGAGCCAAGTGTAGCAATTTTAAATCTCTATGTTCCCAAACAGACTAAAGTCTGATACAACTGTCAGCTCTTTAAATGTAGGACTTAAAATATTATGTTTACTGTGTTTTTTTAATAAGTTAAATACACATCTTTTAAGTCTGTGACCACTTTGGCTCTTTACTTGCTTTTGTTTTTAAAGTCTTTTGCTTGCTTTTTTTTTTAAAGTAATCATTTATCCCTTATTTAATTTTTATGGTCTTTTAAATGCAATGTTAGTGTTTTCTTAATGTCTCGTTTTTTATTTACTTCTATGCCCCTGTAAAGCACTTTAAATTGCCTCGAGTCTGAGTGGTGCTTTATGAATTAACTTGACTTTCCTTAACAAGTAAACTTTTTAAAGGTGCTATCTTTATTCCTTTTATTGACAAACCTTCCACCACTACAAGGCAAAACATTGCATAAAAACCTGCAGATGTAATTTCTGTCTTTGTTGATCCGCCTATAACGGCAATTATGTTTGAAAAATACAGGTCCCAGAGTTCAGTTGAAAATGAAATGTGTTGACCAATGGGGACATCAAACACACCTCGAGCGTTTGTGTTTACAGTTCACCCAAACAAACTGCGGCTGAGCCGAATTCATTGTGTCATTGTTTTAATATAGAAGTCGCATGCTCCAGATTTTTGTCTCCAGAATAACACCCAGGGGCCAGGTTCACAAAAGCAATTTGCAAGTGCTGCTTACGTGCAGACTGGAAACAGTGGCGGCATTGAGTTTAACAAAATACTCAGGCACAGGCTGCAGGTACAGAGTTTGTATTGGTTGGGAAAAAGTGTCAAAATTAAAAGGAAAGGAAATAACCTTGTGTTGCAAATTGCAGTTTGCATGTTGCAGAGTTGAATAGAATATTGGGGAGCATTTACTTATACAGTGATTATTGCATTGCTGAAAAATGTCAGCCATAAACAGCAATCATAATAAAAATATTCACAATTATCATTCTAAGTATAGGAAGTATATAAATTTTCCCTTGGCTGTCCAGATACACAGTACCTGCCTTTGTGTTCCTGTCTTTCATTAACTGCATGCACCTAAAACTAGCTTTCCTTGTTTACCATGTGCAGTCAACCAGCGTTTTATGGCTGCACAACTTTTTAAAGGGAAGAGAAAGGCAGCTTAAAGTTCTGTGTTAAGGACAAACACTGCTCTGTTGTTTTTTTTTAATATCATTGTCATTAACAATTATTTACACTGTCCTCTGAAAGTTTGCTGAGTGTGTATGTTCTTGTGCTGATTTGAAGTTAAATGTTTCGCTCAAGGATAGTTCAGCAATATCTGCTAATGGAAAGGGGAAAAAAAAGTTAGTCACATTTGCTTTCCCTCACTGGTTTCAAAGTATCTTAAGTAGCCTCGTGTGTTTGTTACATTTTCAATGTATTTAGCCTGTGTTACACTAACATGCTTTTTAGGGGTCCCATGTGAGCTAGCCCCATTATGTCATACATATTACCCAAACAACTGCTCTCTTTTAATAAGACAGTCATTATTATGAGCTATTACACCAGAATATTCAATTGCGCTGATGACACTGGAGAACATGCAGCTCTCTGTTGTGGTAATTATAGCTCACTGAAATGTAGACATAAATGAAATGATGCAGATGTAGAAAATATCTGGCCCTAAAGCCTCAGTGAGGCGTACAACTGGGAAACTGTTTTTTTTTCCTCAATTAAATCCAAGTATATACTTAGCTCAGTGAATGGGGATTTAAAAGAATTCAAATTACAACGAAGCATTAAAAACCAAATATCTCATTAGCTGCAGGCAATAATTATACACAGGCGGGGAAAATGATAACTAGATTAGATATGAAATATCTATCTACCACCCTGATTCCAAAAAAAAAAAAAAAAGTTGGGATGCTGTTAAAAGTTAAATAAAAACAGGATGGAATCATGTGCAAACAAACTGTTTTTACCAGCAATGAATTTTTGAAAGGAATTAGGAAATTATCATATTACATCTATCTATCTATCTATCTATCTATCTATCTATCTATCTATCTATCTATCTATCTATCTATCTATCTATCTAT
>JAPZDY010000010.1:14297949-14308305 GCA_029783645.1 Ctenochaetus hawaiiensis
TATCTATCTATCTATCTATCTATCTATCTATCTATCTATCTATCTATCTATCTATCTATCTATCTATCTATCTAATTATATTCGTTGCGGGTCTCTAGCTGCTGTTAATCCACATGAAGATGGAGGGTTACAACAGTTTGAGCCTCAAGTGACTCTTGGGATATCATAAAACATAGTCAACGCAAACAGGCGAGCTCACCCACACTGGCTCGTCCATGCACAAATGAACTGGACTAATTAGCATCCCTCCTCTTGTTACGCATCCCTCCGTGTCAGAGATACCTCCGGCAAACAGAGTCAAGGGTGTGCTTGTGGCTGCGAGCCTGCCTGGGCCGAGGAGGGACTTCTCATTATGCATCCTTCCCTGAGAAAACACTTGGCCTCACCCAAGGCACGGAGTGTCACTGTGATTATACACTACCTGGCATTAATGCAAGCCCAGTGGCGTGAGAAGACATCCCATGAACCTCTTAACGCTTGGAACATCCCCCAACCACTCCTAACTCCCCTGCCCATTCCCCTTGATCTCATCAGCTGCCCTCCCACCGTCACCGTCTCACCTTCCCCACCCTCCTCCTCCTCCTCCTCCTCCTCCTCCTTCCTCCTTCCTCCCATCTCAGTCAATCAATCCCTCATGAAATCACAAGGTGACACGGAAGACGTTGTCCTGGTAACCATTGCTACACAACTGTTGCCTGGCCACCGAGCACAAACAAGCCCCGAGCCCAGCGAGGCTCCTGTGTTGCAGAGAGAATATAAAAAGAAGGTAAGACAGAGAGGAAATAAAAGGCTGGAGGAAGGGTCGAGGGGGTGGAAGGTCAAACACTGGCTGCCGCAGCCCTCCCTCACTATAATTTAATGACACCATTCAAGGTGGCTTCTCAGCCCAGAGCACTGAAGCATAAATGTCAGGCAAATCCTCCAATTATTTAAGCACATTTGAGATACAGAGAATACAAATATTATTTTGAATGTATGGCGAAAAAATCACTTGCAGAACTGTTGCTTCATTATGCCTTTCGTATACCATTATAATGACAATGTTTTTTATATTCCTGATGCTATTTCTTCATTCACTTGCAATAAGGAATCCTCTTAGGCTGTAACACTCTGAAGAATAAAATACATCAGAGCCGGGATTCATAAATAGAGCACTCTAATGAAGCACTTTATCAAGCTTGCATGAGCCTCTGGACGTGTTATTTATTATTTAACGGTGGTTCTACACTAGTGAGATATGTCAATATGTACTACAGGATCTGACAAAATGATTCATGCAATGTAATTAATCAATTCAACATTTTCCACTAATATTCATTAATTTCCGGTGGAGAGAAAAATCACAAGTGATTTAACCTCTTTGTGTGCCGCATTAATCTTTTTTGCATACATATAACTGCTTTGGGGGAAATAAAATATAATATTTCTGCTCTGCAGCCATGTGTCCTGTGGGTTTCTGGTAAGATATCACAGCAAACTGTGACGCATTTGCATGGCTTTGTTTAGGAAAGTACAGAAATGCCCATTGATTTCTGTTACTGCTCATGTGTTTCCATTTTTCATCACATGTGAGCAAGAATTAAGGCTGTGGCAGATATATGAATAGGCACTATGCACCGAGTCTAATTTAAAAGGCTATTCTGTAAGTCTTCGATGTAAAGACACTCCTTTCATTACACCAA
This sequence comes from Ctenochaetus hawaiiensis, assembly GCA_029783645.1. Taxonomy (NCBI): domain Eukaryota; kingdom Metazoa; phylum Chordata; class Actinopteri; order Acanthuriformes; family Acanthuridae; genus Ctenochaetus; species Ctenochaetus hawaiiensis. The sequence continues at coordinate 14,299,632 of JAPZDY010000010.1, forward strand.
TTTCTGGTCTGGCGAAAAGAAAGAAAGGCTGGCTGAAAGAAGGAAAAAAAAAAGGTGTTTGTCTGCAAGGAAGGTGTTGCGAGGGAGGTGGAGTAAATTGACTGTTTACAACAACAGACCCAGAGAGGGACCTTGAATGTCCATGACGAGCTCCATTCCCTTTTTCACTTTCAAATCACCTTATCCACTGCTTTTTTGGAAGCCATCCTAAAAAACCAAGGCCATAATTTCCATCCAATTTGTTCCCTCTCTCTGCATGAGCACTGACAGATTGTCATATTTTGGCCACGCTCCCAGAGGAGAGTTGTGAGAGGCAGGAGGGCAGATAAACGGCTATTACCGTTCACACCGGCTCATTACTGAACATTTAGAGCCAGGAACACCAATCCGCAGGCTCGACGCTGAGGGCTTTCATGCTGCTCAAGAGCCCATGCCAGGAGTACTGCACCATGCAACTTGTGATTGACAAGTGGTGCTCATTCATCCTTGTCTTAAACTATTATATATTTCAGAACGTTGTGTTGTTGTTTCAATCTACAGTCACTGAGCTTCTGAAGGATCATTCTATATAAACACACAAGTGCCTGCAGCAAAAAAAAACCCTGTGAGGTGCCTTTACACTACATGAGTCCAAATTGATTTGGTCATTCGGACACACAAGGATGAAGTATTGCTACAGGCAAGTTTTGCACACACAGCATAACATGCGCATTACGTAAGCGGCACATATAAAACATACGCCTACCGTCATGAATCCGTCCAACAGGCCTGAGTCCGGTTTGGGCGGGGCTTGTAGCCGCTCCATAGACCACTTCTCGACAATCGACGACACCTGAGAGTTTTCCGTGTTGAGGATGCGAAACCCCGTCATGTTGACTCCACTGTATCGATACGGTTCCATGTCGAGGGCAAAAAGGTCCTGAAGGCATAAAAGTGGAAAGTCTGGATGTGTTTTAACTGCTACAACTCTATACTCTATATATGTTATTTATTTCCAATATCTGAGAGTAATCATTTGAGTGGCAGCTTTTGCCAAAGAAGAGCAGAAAAGCACAGTGAAAGGTGTTTCAGGGGTTATTTTACAGCATGCTGAGGCAGTAGCCTTGATTAAGGCAGTGCTTTCAAGGTTACAGGCAGGCTTTTGGTGGACTGCCATCTATCATGTGGAAGTGAAAGGACAACCCGATTGTCCTGCATACAGCATGTCTGGCATCTCACCAGGCAGATGTCTCTGGGATGCAACAACACAGTTGACAGAGCAACAGCAGGTGATGGACGCAGAATGGGGGTGCCATGGTAAATGTTTGCTGTCCTATTCCGAAAGCAGCGTGGATGGCTTAGTACCAGTACACAGCAGCTTTGGCCAGCACAGCGGTCTCCAACCTGCCAAACACTGGCTGATGTTAAAGCAGGCGTGTTTCCACCCAAACAAGCAGCAGCACGCCGCTAAAACAAGCCTATGATCACTATTCTCTTCCCTTTTCCAATGACATACCTGCTGTCACTCACTCCCTTTCATCTGGCCAGGTTCTTATGTGGTTGCACAAGGGATGGTTACATGTCCTGTGCAATGGTGAGAGTCTTTTTCAGGTCGGCCTTTGCCAACCTTTCCCTCAGCCTTTCACAACGTGCCATTTGTTTGTTAGATATAATGGACCAAATGGGTGACAGTCTAATTTGCTCAGGGCTGTTATCTGAGCTCTCAGTCTTCTGTTCGCTTGGCGAAGATGTGCTGCTGTTCATCTGCAGCGTACCAAGTAATCTTTGTAGTGGCTAGATCAAAGAACTTTGGAGAACTTCAATCGCTGTCAGAGTCAGAATAAAATAATATCCCACTGCTTTTGTTTTCGACACACAGGGTTTTGGACAGCCAGATGGGGTGAAAGGGTTGACGTGGAATTTAGAAAATAAACAACAAGAAGTTTCACAACTGATACTTTAAATTTATTTATTATTATTTATTATAAATTTTTATTTATAATCAACTACATGAAAATGAATCAGCTTTTCAAGACCGTCTATTTCTATCAGCTCAAATTCAGGTTGTAGCTCAGGTTCAGAATGGTTCACACAAAGTAAAAATAACAGCATGTTTTTCTTCGACTGCCTTCTGGTTGAGTCATATTTAATTATATTCTCAGAGAAGAAAAGCTGCTATCAGACACTCAGACAGAGGGATGTATTTTTGCCTTACAAGTGAAAAATAGGTGCATGTTTTGCACTACAATGAAGAAAAAAGAACAAACATTATCAAGTGCATATTGCTCTGCGAAAAATGTAATAAACAACACTATATAATTCCATTTTTTTTAGAATTCCATTTTGTCAACAGAAAAAGTAGTCCCAGCATACTCACCAGGGTAGTAAAAATATAATGGTAGTACTCTGTCATCATACCCATGGCCAGGGCCTACAGGGAGAAAAGAACAGTGACTAAAAATCAAAGATTAATAGCTTAATGAGCCTTTTTCTTGTTACTTTATTTAGCTTTCATTGAACCTGCACCTGAACCTAGTCACTCGGATTGTGGCATTTTTAAAGTTTCATATAAAAGGGACCAGGACTGTATAGACCATTTTATATTGGGTGGCAAGGTGGGGTTGGTGATCAATTAAAAGATAAAATGTATTATTGTTACACTTAAAATGACACAGCACTATCTAATCTGCCCCCTAACAGCCCACCCAGACCCTGAGGGAGACATTTATGTTAAAATAAGAAGAAAAAAGAAGCAGAGCAACATTTTTACAAGAGCTCAGACGAGACATTTAAAGCTTCTCTGCTCGTTTCGAAAAGAGTTTTTTTAAGTAGATATTTTTCACACAACATGTGTTGTTTGTACTGATGTGATTTTGTTTATTTCACAGCTCCCTCTCTATGTGAAGAGGCACAAAAAAAAGGCATAAAACATTCCAATGTTGTTATTTTCTGCGAGCACACTATTAGTGCTCTTTACAGGCAGGAAAGCGCTGTGGCCATAAGAAATTCAATGAAGCACTGCAGGAAGAGACACCGAATTGAGCTGTTGACACACAGTATATGTTTGCTTGTGCCTGCCAAGTATTTGCCATCAATAAATAATCATTCTTACTGTTTCCTGTAGACTCAAAGCTGTATAGAGGAATAAAGAAGTGCAATATACTTCTAAGAAGTCTTCTATTCAATAAAACCACCACCATTCTCATAAATAATGTGCCTCTGTTAAATGAATTTAACATGCCTGTGAGCAGAATTAGACTTTCTAATTAAAAAACCTTTATTGTCCAATGGAGAGCATCCATTATGACGGTTCAGTAGAAGAGATCTAATATTCTACAGAGAGATTAAACATGCACAGAGCAAGAAGTAGGTAGGCCTATCTGAATCAACTGCATCAGTGCTTAAAGAGATGAAAAATGAACCACATATGAGCTGTTGTTTTAGGACAAATCCATTATAAATGAACTTTGAGTCCATATGTCTATAGGGGGTAATAATGTAAATGTTTAATTAAATTCAAGAAGCTCTGTGATTCAAAAAGTATTGTGATTCTCAAAAGAAGCAAACTCCTATTAGTTTTCACACACTGAACTGAAGTTAAACACTGTTAAACTTTAAAGTATTTACATAAAGACACAGAAATCATACAAATACACTGTGCAAAAATAAATGAATGAACAAAGTTTGAAATCCACTTATTTTATTTAATTTGACATAATTTTTTGTTCATAATGGACAATTTTGTTTCTAAATGCCCTTGTGCAAGTTTTTTTAATATCATTTTTCTCAGTGAAACTCTAAGTTCAATATCATCTAATTTTTCATAATGACACATTGTTTTTGTTTAAAATGCCACTTGTAAGGGGGGTTATGTTGTCGACAGTCACCACCTCCTTGGATTTCAGCCTGCATCGCTTAAGCTAGAAAACTCAATTTATTTTTAGCCATTAAACTGCTGTTTGCGAAAACAACAAGAATAGCAAAGTTTTTCTGAATTAACCTAATAGAGTCGACTGCTGAAAGGAAACACAGCAGAATGTTTTTAAGACTTATTATCAAATGCCTGCCATTGACCCCAAGTCCTTTCCTTACACTATTCAACACTATTCTGCTGTCAAACCTCTGGCAGTACAATTATTCTGACACGTTCACAGTAACTTCTGGAAATTTCCTCAACAAAAGATGTTTGATATTAGAAGGCACATCTCGCTCTCCTCTCTGCTTCATCCTGTAGCCCTCTCTGTTGTTAATCATTTCGGAGCTGTGTCTTTTTTCCATATTGCGGGAAGCAGCCTGCCATCCAAAGACCACAACATGCCCATCTGACCATATTCCCTCGCTCCTAGTAAATGAAGGAATCGATATTGTGGGCTCCAGTGTCCTGTCTATCATAAATTGCTGTCTTTCCACATGTTGTTTCCTTCTCCATCTTATTTTTTTCTCTTAAACAGGCAGTTGTTCAACCGTTCTGCAATGATCCCAACACAGACACACATTTTTTGACCTATTTCTAAGCCTCCATTTTTACCTGAAAAAAGGTTTACGAGGAACTTCAGCCCCTTTTAAGCAAGAATAAAATATTTGGAAACTTTTCAGTCTGATTTATAAAAGGAGCACGACAGGAAAAAATGATCTCTTTTAAAAGTTCACAATAATTTGTTAAAAGGAGCAGGAAAAGGGGACTGTGCTATTTATTCCTTTTAAAAATTACCATGGCATTTGCCATGGTCGATAATAAGTTGCTTATTACAAGATTAAACAGCGGGAGACTCAAGGAAACAGCCCTGAAACGGCTTATGTAATATCTGAAATTTCCTTTTTTTTTGCAGAGTGGAGTTCTACAGGGCTCTGTCATTGTGCTAAACACATCCAAAAAAAAACAACAACAACACAACAGTTGGGAAATAAAGCCTTCTTGTCTATGAGATTGTTTCATTAAGACAGCTCAGACTGGCTCATTGTATGTGAGCATGATTCGACGGCTGGCCAGTCAGCAACTCCTGCTAGCGCTAGCTTCTTGTGCAAGTTTTGTAGACCTCGTCAGTGCGAGACTCTTAGAAAGTGCACAGGCTTTGAAGCCAATATAATATCTGTACCATAATTAAAACAAAAAAGTAAGATTTCTGAGCTTATGTTGCTGAAGTGCTCTTCATCTTGGCCTCATTCTTTTCGACTGTTTGCACCTTAGCCAAAGTTAGTTGGTATGCATCAGATAAGTCTCTCCCCTTCAAAATCAAAGTGCAGCTGAGGTAACTCTGAATTAAACAGTCTAACATTAGCTGATGCCATTAATGCAGTTTACTTTAATGCCAAGTAAGGTGATAAATGGTCTCAGTTGGTTAGCCAGCTAAGTATTTAGCATGCATAGCCTTGTGAAGCTAGGTTAATAAAAAGAGTTGTTAATTTCTGTGTCTGTGTACTGTGTTTATTTACAGCAGCAGCTAGATAAGTGATTCATAATTACTTTGACAGTTGTTGCTGAAGCTAACAGGTGCTAACTGACTTAATCTGGCAGCAGCTGTTGAGCTTGTTAGTTTAAGTGACATTATGAATAGAGCCACTATGAAATAAAAACATACTTCTGAATAAACTCTGATAGGGCTATTATTTTTACATTAGGATTATTTTTTTTCATAAGGATTCGTGTTTACATTAATTAAATTATTTTACACAGTTTCTTCAGGTGACTTTTCATCATCTATTCGTTTAATATTTATCATTTTGGGGTGTCGTAAGTAGTCCCCAGGGTTCGGTCTTTGCTTTGGCTTTAATAAACTATCATGGCTCATTAATCTGTGTTCATACCTGTTTTAGGATCCAGGCAGCCATCTCATGTCCACAATCAAAGATGACATGGAACTCCTTCGCCTTCTTCATCTCCTTCAAAAGTGGCTTGGCGTCCTTGGTCTCTGTGGGCAGCTGTCGGATCTTCAAACGAATGTTGTATCGTGATGGTGCCTTGATCAGCTCCTGCAGTCGAATGAGACCTGCAGACAAAGAGGGTACATATAGGATGAAAAAGGAATTTTAAAGATGCGGCAACATAATGTGTTTGATCTGCTGCCATTTTGAAGTATCTCTGATGCCGAGGAGGCCACAAAAAAAAAAAAAAAAAACTGGATTCAGATTTTCTCAGCAGAAAAAGGCTCATGCATGCCTTCCTAATCCACAGTCTATTGATCCTCCTACTCATGCATGGCAAGCAAACAGACTGCTACAGACCTATCAAGAGAATTTAACACCAACCCAACACATTTCACTCTTTTGTACCAAAAACACAAAATGGAAAGAACCTCGATCTGCACCCGCCTACAGAAACATCCAATCCCACTGAAGCCTTCCAAATGCTGATCCACTCTCGTCTTCCATGCCACCGTACAGTAGCATGGAATAGGTTCAATTTTATCTTGATGGAAAGCCGTCGCCAGTCCTGTCTCTCCTGTCTCTCTTGCACACACTTCAGATGTGCTCTGATGAGAGAGCCTCTGTTTGCCCAGCTTGTACTTGCCCCCAGGGAGCCCGATGCTGCCGTCACATATTGAGCTACAATCTTCACCTTTCATTTCTCGACCACACGCTCAGGTAGAAAGCTCTCCAGGAGATACTGTGATGAGATTACAATGAGTTTCTCCCTCAGTAAAGAACTTCAGAGTGCAGGGATGAAAGAGGCTGGATTGATGGGAGAGATGATTACTTGTCATGGGTATAAAAATGGATGGAGCAGCGAGGATAGTTTGAGAGGGAACTGGAGACAGATAGGATTTTTTTTTTTCTGTGGAACCACTTTAAGATAGCTCGGCCTATTTTTTATTTTGAAATGAAGTGCTGGGTGAGCAGTTTAATGGTCTTACTGTGAGTGGAGCTTGGTCTCCCGAAGCCTATGGAAAGATTGGTGTGAAATGGGAACATGCAGGTCATGTTGTGTAAAGTACCATTGGAAAGAGGAATACTGAACCTCCTAGCGCTTTCCTCAGGTAATCCCAATAGATCCCTACTCTGGGGCATGTCTTCGTCTCCTTGTTTTTGTTCTCACTGACACTTTGGGAGGTGTTAACCAACGAAAAAAAAATCTGTCAGGGGAGCTCAGCGTTTGGGAAACACTGTCAGTGTAGATGTTTGTGGGCTCTGGCTAATGCCTTCAGACTTTCCCTCTGGATCTTCTAACGGCTGTGTGTGAATATTTTATCCCCTGCGATAGTTTTTCCTGCCAGCCGTCAGATAGGCTCCAATCAGCAGCTCGGGGCCCTGGAGCATGAAGCTGTGTGATTACAGCCTGGGACCAGGTGGAAGCGGTGGGGGGAAGCAACTCGGCTCTGCAGCTGTCACGCTCTTCAGGGCGTCAGGTGTGTTATAGCAGAAATGCTCCACGGAGCAGGCCCAAGCCGGTCCTATCTGACAGAGAGCGAGGCGAGAGGTCACCTTTTGGCATCTCGCTGGGGCAGTTTGCCGGAGAATGAGGGTGTTAGCGCACTGAGGCTCCGAGGCAGGAAGTGACGAGATGTCAAGTAGATGAGTAAGAATAATGTGGCAAGTGAGACGAGTCATTGGGATATCATCTGAGGTTAACGCACGGGCACGAGCATGCAGCAGGATTGGCTTGTTTATTGAATTGCATGTAACAGATGTGTAAGCAGGGATGGCTGAGGTAGCAAAATAGCCATAAAACTAATACAATAATAGTTATTAAAAGGAAAAAAAAAGGTTTAAATTTCTATTAAGCAGAACAATTCAGGATGTCATCTTGAAGACAATGTTCATTTGCTCAGTGTAGGAGGTGAATTCATTATACAACCTGTCTAAAATTTAAACCCCTCTCAACTCTATCTAATTTTCTTGTATTAAGTTGTCAACCACATCCTGCCAAACAGCTCATAAATCGTGAACATTTGAATATTGTTATCTCCTCCAGAGTGATCACACTTCACCTTGTAAAAATATCACTGCACTCCGGCTAAAAAAATGACTCGTCTTTTAAAATGCATATTACGAACCACTCCACAAAGTCATAGGATAGACGAAATGGCTCACAGACGCATTCGATAGCAACCCGCAGAGATCAAGTGTCTCTGTGTGTTATTAATGGCTGTTGTCAGCCCCCACATACGACAATCCTGCATTGCATTAATCTGAAGAGACAGTGGGTCATTCTGGGTAATGTGGTTCTCTTTTTTTTTCTATGCTGCTGCTCACTCTTCTGGAAGACTGACACGGGCAGCACCTGCAGGACTGAGGCAGAACAGTAAGCTATTGATTTCTGAATTAACTTGACAGGTTACAAAGCACTCAGTGAACTCTGAGCAGCAGTGCTGCTTTTGTAGTTCACCTGGTACCTCCTGTTTGTCTGGACATTTTGGGGTGTAAAGGCTGCAGGTTGCAAACACTGTCACAAGCATCATGCAAGGCAGAAGCACCACTGAAAGATGAAGACAGACACCAACTGTACCTGTACCTGTGCTGTCGTCATAGACCACCGTCACTGTTCTCCACTTGAAGAAGTGCACCAGGTCGAGGATGGCTCTACTGAGGGAGGAGAAGTCAGGATACAGGCTGACATAGTACGAGTCCCTGTTGTCTGACACTTGGTGCTTCCACTTGGTCTGGATGTGGGGCACTCCCAGAGCATTGCAGATGGACTGGACTGCATTGGCCGACGAGCTGTGTGAGGGGCCAAAAATGGCCGCCACCCCGAGAGAAA
>JAPZDY010000010.1:14308405-14327867 GCA_029783645.1 Ctenochaetus hawaiiensis
TTTAACGTGAAGCTGCAAGGACACTGTAAGCTGCTTTTAACATTTTATTCAATTCATTCCTTAGTTAACTCTTAGCTTAGCCAGTTGTCTATTTAAACAATTTATCATAGAGCCTTTGTTGATGTTTTCATGGTACAGACTGTATTGATGTTTGAATGGTGTAAATCAAATAGACTTCATTGCTGTGTCCAAAATCACTGCTTTAATTACTTATTCACTATTCCATCAAGAGTACTTGTTTACTCCACATAAGCAGTAAAGTAGGATTAAATACATGCATTAATTATTGTTATGTTGAGATATCATTGACAGCAATAATGCTGCTGTAATATTTACATTCCTAAAATATTAATATAAATATTAACGTATGTTACTTTTTGAGATTTAAAAGTCGTGTCCATGCCATGCCAACTAATTTTTGAGTGCACCATAACAGTGTAACAATGTAATATAACAGTGTATACATTTTACACTTAAATAAAATGAAAATGATGAACAATGATTGTATAAATTGACCTACTGTTTGTCTTCCACCATTAGTAGTTATTTCAAGAAGTCACACTGTTGCTGTCACACCAAACAATCCATAGCAAATATGTGAAATGATCTCCATCAACTAAGTTGAATATTCATGTACTTTTGTATAAAAAGAGTAATTTTTATTGCTTCTAAGCCCCGAAAAGGAAAAATCATAAAGGCTGAAGGGCAAGGAAGCCAAACAATTTATTTCTTCTTTTCTGACATCTTTTATGGCAACCGAACAAAATAAGCCAATGAAAAACAGTTTTTTAGACATGTAATTAACCACAAATCAAGTGCTTATGTTGGCGTCCTTCCCTTATGTCCTGACTCACCTTTCCTGGAGGCCTCAAAGCTGTCAAAGATGTTTATTCTCTGGATGTCATAGGTCAGGGTGGTGTTTGGGAGCAAGGTGCGGTTCCTGTTGATTGTGTTCAAGGCAAATTTAAAGGCTAGTTCCTCTGCTCCTGAGGGGCCGCTCTCAATGGATTCAAATATTCCTCCTGTCAAGAAATAAAAAGGACATTCATTTTATGGATGCCATTACATTCACAGTTTTACACAGCTCAGTCTTACAATGACATGAATCTGATTTACAGTGCGGATTAGGTGATTGGATCTCATCTGATTTGCATTCTGTTGCACTCGTCTGTATAATTATAGGCAATTAGTTAGTAGGGAGGAGAGTTCAGAGGTGGGTGCCCTCTTTAACTCTCTCACTCAGCCTTGACAGAAAAGAATAACTCCTCCATTTTATCCCATTGATTTTAGTGATTCTCGCATGAGACCAGAGCAAAGACTAGAATTACCACCTTACGGTTGGATGTCTCCATGAACCAGGACGGCTGTAGGTTACATTAACATCCGTCCAGACTCAATATATATGAAGTTACGACTCCGAAGAAATTTACTGAAAAATATCAAGTGTATTTATAGGTGAAATATAAATTAGGACCACTAGATTGACATTTAAGAAATTTCCAGTTACTAATATGCTTCACTTAGAGACTATTTTTACAAAGGAATACAGATGATTAGAGAGTTTCGTAACATGGTGCGAGGACAATCACCTGAAGCTTAATATAAGCAAAATCAATGAGCTTCACATGTGGATGTTGCTGCTAAAACAGTCTCATCTTCTGTTTCTGGCAAGAAACTGTTTTTGCAGAAAACTGTGATGTCACAGTGAAGCTGACCTTCGACATTTTGGTTATAAAATGTCTTTATTATATAATTCTTTTCCTGTTAGACATTTGTTTCAAATTTTGTCATAAACCATAGAGTATGAATTCCTAAGTAAAGGATAGAAATGGGTTTTGTGATATCAAAATGACCTTGATCTTTGACCTCAAGAATCCAACAGTTCATCACTGAGTCCGAGTGGACATTTTTAAGCCAAATATAAAGAAATTCCCCTGAGGCGTTCCCGCGATATGGCATTCGCAAGTACAGAAAAGATGTACAAATGTTCGTACTGATGGACAACCTGAAAAGATAATGCCCCCGATCACAGCTGTTGCCTGCATGGAGGCATTAAAATTGAGTGCCGAGAGCAGAGACAAGAAGGCAAAAAGTAGAGAGGAAAGAGAGAATTACAGTGATGGGAGAAATGAGAAACAGTGATGTAAAAAGAGATGCAAGAGCAGAAAGACAGAAATAGAAAAGGAGAGGGCCAATCAAGTCAGAAATTGAGATAAAACATCGGGAAAATTTTTAGATTGCACTCAGAAGATCGAATTATGATTTCTGCATCATATTTCACTCCTGGTTTTTAATGGAAAAGCTTTCTGATGGGACTTTCTGCTGCTCCTGCCTGAGAAATCTTGCTACCTTTTGAATACATGTGGATAACACCTTATGATGCTCATTAATTGACAAAGCAAAAGACTCAACACAAAAAAAAATAAACACCCTGTTTCACTACACCGAGAGAGCCAGACAATGTAATTACTGCCAAAAAAAAAAGGTGTTGTCAACTTAAAACAGCTCCTTTCAGACTTGTCAATTATTTTGAGCTGCACAAAAACGATTAGAGCTCCAGATGGTCCCTCAGTGTGGTTTAGACTCCTAAAAACAGGAAGGCACCGTACGAAGCAACATACTATAAATGTGACTCATTTCAAGACTCTGTCAAGACATAAATAATCTACATTTATTTGACAGCCACCAAAAATGCATGTCAGTAAATATGACTCCAATTAAATTTACATGCTGTTTTTTGATGTGTTGAGGGGACATTTATAAAATACATACATTTTTACTTCATCTAGTCTGGAAACCAGGCAGCCAGAACATATTTAACGTCAGCGGCGTCAGTGAGAGTGATGGCAATAAGTCATGTTGTCGGTGGTGCAATACGGAGTACGTCGCATAATAAATTTGCCACAGAGAATATTTGTCAAACAGCCGTAACAGCTGTCGAGTCAAGCAACTCCTTTCAACTTTCAAAATAAACATACTAAAAAAAAAAAAAAGGTAAACCAACATTACAAAAGCCGGTACACCTTTGAGGATGGGCTAAATCGTGAGAAACCTTTACTGAAATCAAACTTAAAAGAGAATGGATGAGAGGGGGGAAAAAAAAAAGATGAAAGGGGGCCGTGAGAGCAGCTCTGAGGAAACGCTCTCGGAGTCGAGAACAGGTTTCAGTAGTCCGTCCACGGCTCCCAACCCTCTCCGAGGACAGACGGTCGGCTTGACGAAATCCTGAAAACTGCGAAAAAAAAAAAAGTTTAAAGCCTGTTTATTGATTCAATTACGGAGAGTGAGTGGAAGAGAAAAAGACAAACAGAGTGACGCATTTTTTAAAAGAGCGGAGAAAGAGAGCAAGAGCTGTACAGTAATAGGCACAGCGGCTATAAATAGCATCCGGCCATGGCAGGGAGTGATAGAAAAGGAGTGCAGGAGGGCAGAGAAGATGTCATTAACTTAGGGAGGGGAGCTTTATCACTGTCACTATCGCGCAGCCATAAGTTGTGGTTTTTTAGCTTTATTTTATGGGTTTTTCTTGTATATACGGTCCAACAGAGAGTTGGAGGCGGTGAAATGGAGGAAAAGGAGGAATAATGTTGCAGCGTAAAAAGAGAATTCAGTGTAAAAGTATGTGAATCGGAAAGTAACAGCACTAGGACCCATCCAAGAGAGTCAGGTGGGAAGTTCACCTAAGCCTTTCTACCTGCACACCTGAGAGAGCAGGTAGAGCCAGCCTTTGTTTGGTAGGCTCCTTTTGTAAAAAAAAAAACAAGAAAGAAAGAGAGAAAAAGAAAAAAAAGGTTTAAAAGCATGACTTTAAAAGTAAAACTTAAGAACCTTAAGAATATTTCTTCTAGCTCATAATATTAATTGAGGATTTGTTGAATCAAGGTTTCCTTTCATATATTGATACATTCTGTTTCTTTTTTTAGTGTTAAGCTAAAACACGACCAGACAAGTGAGCCACTTTTTTTTTTCCCACACTCACTGTATTGGATTTTGTGCCTTTAAACTAATCAATTGAAGGGCCATTTTCAGTTTTATTTTCCTTGTGGGAATTTTCTGTTGTGTTAAATTAGGGGCCCGAGTGGGGAAGTCGTAATCTCTCATGTGTGCTTTATTGTGTGGTTTGAGTCATTTTAGTGTGCTGTAAGTAGATAAAAATTTGAGTGTTGTTGAACGGTGTTGAATTGGTTTGTGTGTAGTCGTGGTGTAGTCATAACAATCACAACCATTTATGTAAAATGGAGCGAGTTTGATACAATAGCTGACAGACTGACAGAGAAGAGTTATATAGTTCTGAAAAGATACATTTCAGCCTGGAAGCTGCAAAAAAAAGTGTGCAGTTTATGTTTTTGCTAGACATAAATATGTCAATTTGGACGTTTCACATGCAACGTATAAACATTTTAATAGTTTAAACCAATGTGAGGTAGTTCTGGGTAAATTAGGGCCTACATGAGCTGAATTTTCTCAGCAGTAGGATGAAGGTGATGGTGGTTGATGTCACCTTGGTGAGATGGCTACCAGGCAGGAGACCAGAGTTTAAGAGCATATCAAGGTCGACAGTTTCAAGTGGGTAATTTTACCAACCATCCGGACATTTTCAGGGCATTTCATGGTGAAAGATGTGAGAGTTTCCAACAGTTTTACTGACAACCTAACCAGAAAACACGATCTCTTCCTGATACTAACGAACCAGTTTTTGTGCCAAAGACTAACCAGACCCTAATCCTATAAACGTTAAGATTAAATGTATAAAAATGTTGAGAATTGTTCAGTTTTAGCATATCTTTGGTCTGCAGAAACATAAAATGCCAACATTAATGAACACTGGGTGTACCAACACAACTAAACTGTCAAACAAGGCAGTGCTTTTCAAACATGAATCTAGATTTTTGCTTTTTGCATTGCTACATCCTGCCTCAATCCTTTTTTTGGGGACAAACATAATTGTGTTCTGTTCAGCTGTAATCTGAAAGTGTTTGTGAAGAGGCTGCAATTTTTTTTCCTGCTTGAAATTGGACCAAGACTTGACTTGCTTGTGTTATTCTGATTGCTTTAATGACAAGTTGCATCCAGAGGCATTTTGGTCAGTGCCTGTTGATAACACCCCTTCAAAATTAAAAATAAAATGAGAGGTACCAAACCAATTTATGAATACAATTTGATTTGGCATGCCAGGCTAGCTTCCTGAGAGGAGACAAGTCTTTTATTTCATGCACGGTCAGTAAAATCTGTACAATTTTTTCCGGTTCTTGTGTGTTAAGTTTCCCTTCATCACATAAAAGGCACTTTACCGCATGTTTTGTGCTTCACTATTGATTGAGCTTTAATAATGAGGTTTTAATGTATTAGTCCCTCTGCTATACCGTGACGTGATGTGAGCATGCTTCTATTCGTGGCTTTTCATTTCACTGAAATAGCACATTAATCTTCAAAAGAACGGATACCCGAGAATCACCATTAAAGATGATTGGAATCATGTCAGTCCGACCTAACAGATAATTATTAATCTAGTGCCCTGAGGGAGCAGACTGAGCTCCACGGGCCTGTTCGACGGGTATGAAAATGAACATTAGAATTAAGTTATGCAGATCAGATTTCTTTGGCTCACTGTATGTATTGGACATGCTGGTTTCAAAGAAATCGTATACCTTTGATTACACAGGAGAGCAGAAACATTGAATTAAGTCCACAAATGGCTACATTTAATACGTCCAAGCCAAGCATTAAATTAAACTGCCAAATAATGCCACCCAGAAAATGAAATTATTGTTTGGTTTAAAGACGTGTTTCCAATTCGACTTTCTGCACTTTGTGAAACACTAGCACACATTATTATTGGGTGTAATGTCCATGTCTGGCTTAAAATCTATTAACGCTCGCTCTTGTGTCATCCATCTATCCATCTTCCTCTCGCTACTTTGCATTGTGGTCCGTCTGATTGCAGGTGTGTGAGTTACAGCTGAAATAATCAGTGTGTGAGTGTGTGTGATTTATGGAGCCGCCATCATTGGGACTAGTGTGAATTATAGTGCAAATGAAAGCTCTGAGTGAGTTATGAGCTGGATAATCACCCTGACGAGGAAACAGGCCTGCCGATCTGAGTGTCTTAGCGTGTGTGTGTGTGTGTGTGTGTGCGCGTGCACGTTTGTGTGTGTGGGAGACTCAGCTGAAAGTGGAAATGAAAAGGCAGTGTGGGAGGGCGTCTCGTCTATGTAAATTTGACACCCTTTTAATGTTTGTTCACAGTTAATCAAGTGCGTTTTTGGGTGAAACATTATGAAATAATTTGGTCATTGACTTCACTTCTGTCAGAAATTAACCTTGAAAATTCATGTACAGATGATCAAAATGTATCACTTTTCCCAAAATTTATTCTGCTCACATTCTGCTTCGAACAAAGACTAAAACCTAGCAGCATATTTCTGTGACTTCAGCACTCAAGGAGAATGTATTTACTACTAAAAGAAAGGGTTTCTTACTAAAGTATGAATGAAAATATAATTGGCTCTTTCTACTCAAGGATGCTCTTGTACAATAGGAGATGGGAGTTAGATAGGTTGCCATGGCGACTCATACATCTATGCTATGGCTGAGAGGCATCGGCAGTTTTGGAATCCGAGCAGCTGATTGGTTGAGGAGGGGCTTTGTGATAGTGCATACGGTGGCCTGTCTCTGTGACTAATGGCCAGCGGCGCAGCTGCAGGATGGCGGTGGGCTGTAGGGTGGCTGCCATGGCAACCGGAGAGAAACCCTGTCGCTAGGGCGAGTGGCCCAGGTATGAAGTCACTCGCTTAGGCTTTAAGACCCCGACCCACCACACCCCAACACCCTGACCTGTTTCTGTCTCCCCTCAGTCTTTCAGCTGAAGAGCATCAGTGCTCGGAGCCAATAGGCAGGAGGCAAAAGTGATGGAGACGCTCCGTAAATATACCCGAAATTCCCGGCGGGAGCGCCTCCTGACATGTTTGGCGGTGAATGGGACATGATGCATGAAGGCCTGCAGAGAGTCGCCGCCCCTGGTCATTAATCTGAAGCTCCCCTTGCGGTAGACTGACCTTCCTACGTTGCACAAGGGCCAATTCTCTCTCTCCCGAAAGATCCCCGGAAATCTGACCGTGGGCATTGTTCACGTCAACTGTGGAGGATGCTCTGATACCACACAAACGAATCATCATCAATGCAGCCTGTAAGGGAAGTGAAGTCATGGTGTGTGCCCTTTTTTTCAATGCTAAGGTCTGACAGTTTATGCTATTTTATTCTACACGTATGGGCAGAGCAACACACTGCTTTAATACAATCGGTAGCAGAGTGGATAAATAACTGTATTATTTGGCTGGCTCCGTCCTCTCTGGCTGTGGCTCAGAGATAATATGTGAGGAGCCTTGGTTTGTGTAGGAGTAAGATAAGGGAGGCAGTAAACTAAGAAAAATGGTTCATAACGATCTTGGTTAAGTCTGGAAAAGTTATTAAGGAGGTGGACCTGAAGCAAAATCAAATGAGAGACATAAAAGCAAATGAGATTCTAGTATTTCAGGTTAGAATTAAGGTTTGAAATAGCAATTAGGAAAAATCCACAAGTCCCCTCACAAAACAAAGACAAAAAAAAAACGTTAAAAACACAAATAAATTAAGTAGAAAAAGCCAACTAATACAGTGAGTTAGTAATCGATCATTAACTGAGCCGATCACCCTGTTTGAGTAATGGCAACTGAGCATGAAGCCATTAGAAAGCAGCTTATGTGAACAAGAGTTTAGCTGCTGTTATCTGACTTGTTTGGTTTGTTGTGTGTGTGTGTTTTTTTTTCTTCTTCTCCAGAATAAAATCCCTCCTGTCACCCTAAAGCCTCTCGACACTAGACCGGACTGTCACCTGCCACTGCTGGACGCTAAGCCCCAGGCTGACTCACACACTCGAACACACACAATCACACACACTCCAGAGATTGAGCCTAAACTAACCTGTCAGGTAAGAAACAACTGAGTATGGGGAAAATGTGACCGGTGTGAGAATATAAAGCTCTCGCCTGCGGCATACAAAGATACCCATGTTCACCAAGACCTGGGATTATAATCAGATATACCATAGCCAAAAGTTCAGTCTCATCAATCTCTTATAATGAGCACACACGCAGTCCTCAATTAGAAATGTGTGCCACCACCATCATCCCTGACCCAGTTCCAAGTGGGAAACCAGTGATCATATAACATGTATTAATTCTGAGCACTGGCAACAGATGTGCTAATTTGCCAGGCTCTCTATTCATTATAATGTGCCAGCTCCCTCCTCAAAATATGTGCTAATTTGCAAGGGCTCATTGTGGATGTGCTAAACTACCGGCTGACATTTTGTGTGCTAATTTGTCAAGCAGGGACCCCTTTTGGTACTAATTGTGCCAAACTGTGAGTACACTTCCACAGGCCTTGAATTGCTGAAGTCCCAAATGACTTCTGTCTGCTCGCAGTTTCCAACCTCTCCACTGCTCTCAAAGTGTGAATGCAGCTGAAAAGCAACAGCGCTGTGAAAATAAGACGTGTAAGTGCACTCGCTCGCCCTCATGCAGACACGCACAGATAGATACGCATGTACACATTTTCACAGAAACATGTGCCCGCTCTCGAGATCAGACGAGCTCCTTAAAGAAACATAAGAACGCAGCTAGAGTCAAATGCTGTGGTAGTTTTGTAGTATCATCAAACACACGCACGCACACAACTGCTATCGAGAAATAACAGCGTGTTGGAGATTAAAAAAAGCCACTTCCAGAAACATAAAGTCACAACTAGAGTTTACCAAGATGTGATGTATTAAAATGAAGTATTTTGCTGGAAGAGTTGGTATTATCAGCTCATCCTGCAGGAACAACTGAGGCATGAAGGCACAAACATGTGCAGACGTTCTAGGGAAATGTTCTCGAGCTTTAACTACCTGCTTATACAAACATAGAGACGCAGCGAGAGGCCAGCGCTTGTTTTGGGATGTCAGTACAAAGACATTTCACAAGAAATCCTTTTTTCCTCCCCCTTAAACTGACATGTGCACAGAGAATTTCATCGCCTGAAAAAAAAACATCAATCAACATTTTACAACAAACACAGATAATTCTATTTACGGCTGCAACTTATGCAACAAAGCTCTTTGTTCATTGTTTCATTGTTGGCTGCAACAAAGAAAAAAAATAGTATTTTTATTCTTGCTTTATCTGTCAGTTATTTCTTTTAAAACTTGACTGTTTGGTTTATAAAACATCAGAAAATAGTGAAAAATGTCCATCACAGACCCCTGATGCCTGAGATGTCACGATACAAGTGCTTGTTTGGATTGACCAACAGTTCAAAAGCCAAAAGATATTTAATAATCAAGTAAGAAAAATTCAGTAACTTTAAAACCGAGAAACTGAAACTTTAGTTTAGCATGAAAAAATGACGTAAGCATGTTGATCACATCATCCTTGCAGCTTAAATTAGTTTCAGTACTCAAGTAAACTACTTTGCAAGCTGAAGTTATAGTGTGCAATAAAAATTTAGTAATTACTTTTTACCAAAAATGGCATCAATTAATCACCTATTTCCTGTTGGGGAGAATGCAAAAGTTCTTTATTCTGTGGAAAATGAGAATAAAATAAGTAGTGCACCCAACTGTCTCGTATTTGTGGAGGTATATCATTCAGTATAAATCGTAAACACTTTGAGTTGCTAACGACACAACAAAACTAAGCCCTCTGCTTTCAAAGAGTGAAAATGTTTGTTAAAGCTGCTGATGCTCACAAATCAACAGAAGCACACACACAGCAGAAGGCGGCGGCTGTGAATATATGCAGAAAGGTGCGTTTTCCTCGGGCATCATTCAGCACTGCCTGAGGAGGAGCACTCAACCTTTAATTAATATCCTCGCTCTTTTGCAAGCAAAGAATTTTCAATTCTTCACGTCGCCTCTCAGTGAGACAGTTTAAATCTTCTTCCCCAGTGTGTCTGACTGATACCAAGGCTAAGAGTTTTTGGTAGATTTTCATATGCATCGTCTTCTATCGACCCAGCATTCCAGAATATAACATGAAAACAAGCCTAGAAGTGGCTTTATTTCTTAGAAAAAACTTAGAAAAGGAAAAAAATCCCTGTGCCAAGTTCTTCTTAACTTCTACAGAGGAGTGATAGAAGGCATTTTGACTGGAAACATCTCAAACCGGTGTGGGATGTGTACAGCTGAGGACAGGAAATCTCTGCAGCAGGTGATTATAACCTCCAAAAACAATCATGATTGGTTCGTATTTACCGAGCATCAGTGATATCGGTGGGGTGAGTTGCCTGTGCAGAGCCTAAAGGATATTAAAAAGACAGTGCCCACCCCAGACACAGCTTGCTCACCCTGCTGCCGTCTGGCAAGAGATAAAGAAGTATCCGCAGCCGCACCACCAGTCTAAAGGACAGCTTTTATCCTCAAGCTGTGAGACTTCTCAACTCAGCCTTCACACTCACTTGTAAAAAATGGTTGTTATTTTCATGATCTTAATTTTCTATTTTTAGCAGCAGCATAAGGAGACCACAGCTGCATTTCATTGTACAACCTTGTGTTGTAAAATGCTAATTAAATGAGTCTTGAAGCTGGAATCTTAAATGAAATATATAGGATTACTGCGGAAACAAGATTAAATTCAATTCATTTTGTAAATATGGGGCAAGCGTATTTGCATATACTGTTACAGCAGTGTTACCATGCAAAGCACACTTACTGTGTGTATTCCCAATAAATGCAGCGTTAAAGTTCATCATCAACATAACAGATATACACCATGAAGCCATGATGTCCTGTGAGGTGCAGCTGTGGCGTGAAAACACTGTTTTAAGGGGGGGGGGGGGGGAAGAGATTGATGCTCATGCATTTTGGGAAAAACACAGTGGCTTTCACACACTGTGGGTTTTATGAGCAGAGTATAAACATGAGTATTCCCAAAACTGCTGTCACAAGGTTATAAGTTCAAGTAAATAATACAAAGCCCAAAACTGCTCTCAGGAGCTTTTTCTGGCACAGAAGAAAATATGTGATACGGCTGTAAAATATCGGTGAGGAAGTGAGAAGGTCCAGTTATTGAGCAGAATGCATCCCAATGCGTTATGCCTCACCCTTTCTGCCATTTCTCTTTCTTTTCCTCGTCTTTTTCTCCCTCCTTTATCAAATGGCTGCACACACACACACACATGCACACACACACACCTCCTCCCTCACTCCCCCTGACTAGAGTACATCTCACGGTGGCCTCGGCAGGTGACAGATGGCGACCTCACAGCGCCGCTCACTGTAAACTGAGTTTTAATCAAGCCTAAGCACGTGTGAGAGATGCTAATTAGCCACTGCAGGCTAAGAGATGCAGGAGTCCAGTCTGGAGAGATCATTGTGGCGACGCGTGTGCGACGTGGGTCTTTGGTTTTTAATCACTTCGCCCCCATTGTGATCAACCTCTCACAGCATTATTATCCATTTATGGCCTTGCGGAGGAGAAACGTGTGGCAGGATGAACTGGCTGTCTCGAGCGTATCCGGATACAACAGCCCTTGAGCTGTATCGCTAACCAAAAGTAAATACAGATGAGAACTTGACTAACAGTAATCTTGGAGTCTTAAATCTAACTCTCTGAAAGTTAAGCAGTGGGATTCCCAACTGTCTCTCAGCTCGCTCGCCAGAAAACTCTCACACTATTGTGCCACTCTTGAGCATTTACATGACAGACATGAAAAATGTCACAGTTATCTGAAATGAGAGTGATAGCAGGATAAACCTAAGATAAAACATCTCTAACATGCATTTAACGTGGATCATATGGGGCCGACCTCGATGTTGAGCTAAAAAGAACTTCAATTTATACTGATGCAATTAGGTCACAGCAAATTATATGAGACTCTATCGTCCTCTCTGCTCCCTCTGCCGCTCTCCTTATAATTCTCGCTGCTCTCCTGCTCATCAAAATGGCCCTGTATTACACTCATCTCATTGTAATTTTGAACAAAATGGCTGTAAAATTAGACTTTCTTTCTCGTGGAAGGGCAGATGTTATCTCCCGTCGAGCCAAAGGTCAAGAATTAATTCAGGAGGCGGCTCTTTATTACTCACAGCTGGGTTTTTTGAAGGGCGACGGAGAGAGGGGGGCACATTTTACAGGATTTGGGGTAATCTGATTATAATTATTTATAATCTTCATAAATTTGAAGATACTTGCACAGAAGGTGATTATCATTTTTCAGGTGGGTTGATGAGAAAGAGGCTGCTAAATCCCGACTTTAATATGCAAAATATGCATGAAGTGAAAGTTTAAATATATTTTGGGAGACCAGACAATTATGTTTTTAAACACAAAAATTAAATTACAATCAGAGAGTCAATGCTTGCAGTTTCCAGTGCATTAAAACCAGTTAGTCACAGTAAATCCATATTGTTATGCCTCATTAAAGCAATTTCATGGACAGAACATAGCAACTATAGAGGAGACACTAGGAGGACTCGTTTAAGCTTGAAACAAATGAGCATTGTGCACAAAAGCTTGCACCATATCCCATTTGGTGTAAGTTAAAACACATTTTTGAGTAAGTCATGGTAAGAAAAGCTACAGTTCACTGCTTTATTCCAGGATTAAGGAAGTTCAATAGAAATCGGAGACTGAAAAGGTATTCTTTGCTTTGAAATTCAAAAGGTACGGCAGGAAATAAAGGTTTGGAATGTGTATGTCATATTCTGGCTTTTGTGAACAAGGACACTGAGACCAAGGGAAGAGGGAAAGTAAGCCATGATAGTGAGAGAGAACAAAGCCGAGGGGAAGGACTGGGAGACAAGCTGGGAGCCAAAAGGAGACAAAGACGACACTGAGAGAAGGACAGCGAAGGACAGAATGTGAAAAGGACAAAAAAAGGAAAAGAAAATGGGCAGAAAACTCTATTTTTTGGATTATGAATATTGTGTTTTAAAGTGCTCTTGAATGTCAGACTGTTTCCTCGCAGCCCATCAGATCTGGCCGGCAAACAACAGGTGATGACTGTCCGTTTCTGACGTCAGAGTAATCTGTAGGACATATGCAGACGGCAGATGGGTTTGCTGTCAGAAAACCAAAAAAGAAGAGATTTTTGGAGAGGGAGGGAGGGAGGGATGGAGAAGGAGGAGGAGGAGGAGGAGGGGTGAGAAAAAAAATGAATGAGCAAAAGAAACGAAGAGGGAGAAATGGAGAATAAAAGAGGTCACTGGAGGCAGATAAAAGACACTCAATTAAACGACTGAACGAATGGCCCATTAGACCTGAACGGACACCTGCACCACCACCACCTCCACCACCCACACCACCCCCCTCCTCCCTCCCTCAGCCACAGGGCAGGAAAATGTCAGCTCCCGCTTTGGGCTCATCAGCATCCCATAAGCTACTGCTGTACACGGGCTAGCTGATAATCAGAGCTGCAGGTACAAGTCAATATGCTACACTTTGCTGCAAAGGTTTTGCCAATTTGTCACGCCTGTTCCACAAAAAAAACCACATACACACACACACACACACACACACACACACACACACACAGAGGCTTGTGCACAGCAGAGAGAGAAAGAGAGAGAGAGAAAGAAAGAAATGAAAGAGACCTGCACGCCGTCTTTAGAGAGGAAAACAGCCAGAGGCTACCCGATAATAAAAGAAATTACTGAATAATGAAGTTCCTCAAATATGCATACTGTTTTTTTTCTCAATAAATAACAAAAGATCTACAGAAAAAGAGACAATAGAGGTGAAACTGGTGGAAAATCATGAGTCCTGTTGTAATCTGTCTTGAAATCTGCTCATATTCATTCACACCCTGCTGGTGTAGGAAATTCAGAGTCTTTTGTCGTGTTTGGAAAGCAGTGGCCAGCTGTGGGTATATCTTACTGCGAGCTCAGTGTGTGTGTGTGTGTGTGTGTGTGTTTGAGGGAAAAACAGAGGCGATTGGCTTCACTAACTCCCCTCAAAATCTTAAAACAGATGCAAGACAGGAAATCAATCCAAGTCTGCTCCAATCTGCTGCATGGCTTTGTGTCTGTGTGGATGAGGATGGGAATGGTGGGTCATATTAAACAAATGGACTGGTGTGTCTCTGTTTTCGAGTGTGGGCGATAAAACAACAGAGCGGAGGCGATGGAGGCTACTGCAGCAAGTGTAGCACTCCAGCTTGTTTTCCAAAATTAGATGAATTGTTTTTTAATTCGACAACAAAAGACACACTTTGCACGCTCTCTCCGGGCCACTGACATTTGTAAAAAGCTGTCATAAATGTGCTTCTTTCTTTCCTTCGCATATTTATCCTAACCTCTTTTTTTTCACAAATACGTTTGAACAACAGAAAGCTAAACAAACACTTAAAAAAAAACAAAAACTCAGAGCAAAAGGAGAGGAAGGATAGAAAAAAAAGGGAAATTCAACATAGCAGAAGGAGATGTCTTTCATAGCCGTAGTGGATCTCGGACAATGGAGTGTCATGCTGACTCAAAAAACATGATTTTAAGTAAGCCTGCCTCAATACGTCCTCCCACAGAGCCTATTTCCCCCCGTGTCCTTGGCTCACACAGAGAAACTTTCATACATCCGACCGGCTGTGCTGTCAATGGGAGACAGGAACTCTGCTTTTTCTCTTTCAGTCAGTCGCTCAGCCTCCTCCTCTCACTCCTTTATTCAGCTGGCTGGAGATGAAGGTGAATCACCACATCCTAACCTGATCAGAGCCTCAAATCGTGGCCAAAAAAACAGGAGGGGTCTCTGTAATGGACCGACTTTTGAATCCTGCATTGTTCGGGCGTCAGTGCTTGCATTCATATGTATTTTCCTTTATGTTGCACGACAGGCTAAGGCAAATATAGAATCCATACATGGAGTGAAATGCACATAAATATTCACCATTGAGTCCAACGGCAACAAACGCTGCTTCCAACAAAAGACAATCAGTGACCCTCCTATGTATCAAGCATGAAGCAAATACACACTCTGGCTCTTATTGATGCTATCACAAACCCATCCATAATAAAGCACTGACAGGCCATGTTTGTTTCCCTCTATTAAGTGACCACTTAATAGTTAATTACTGCAGTTGAGCCCGTGTGATGTCAAAGGGCTCATGTTACTCCCACATATGACGCAGAGTGGTGTGATATTGCAGCAAGTGGAAGGTCTATTTTTCACACCACTTAAAGCGCAGCCAGTTAAGAACGCATATCACACTGAGAGCAAACGAACCAGTCCAGCTGAGTTTGGAAAGTGTCAGACGGATCCAGAGTGGAGGGAAGGAATGTGATAATGACTACATCGATACCATGAAAACCCCTACAGAAGTCCCCGCAGCTTGTGGCACTTTAAATTCGTCATTAATTCACAGTAACATGCATTATTAATCCGGTCCCACGCGTCCTCCTAAAAGTACACATTTGTTCATTTTGTCGTTTTTTTTGTTGCTTTTTTTTTGGGTTTGAGTGTGTGTTTGCATTCTCACAGATGGAGACCTGCGATGGATACACACAGGAGAGGCCAACTGGGACTTGGCACTGGTTTCTTGCAATGCTGCCAGTTTCTTGTTTTTTCATTATTCCTCTTCACAAAACAAATACACAACATATAGATTTTGTATTGATTCTCACCATTTTACAGTTTTACTGGAAGTGTAGACAGCCAAATATGTGATGATACAATATAGATATATTTGTCAGATCACAATAAAAATACATTTTGAGTTTATTTCCCCCATTGGAGCTACAAGGATACACGTTTTGCCGAATTTTTTGACCGTTTTTCTTTGCTGGAAAAGCTATTTCATGCATATCTGTAGAGTCCCAGGCAAATTTTCAGCTTGCTAATACTTTACTGCTGACATTTTTTTTTTTCAGAGCTGCAGTGCATGACTCCTGGTCTCCCACGATATTTCCACAGCACACTCTGCTGTCCTCTCTGTCTCCCCTCACAGAGGCCATCAGAAAACAGTAATAAAAGACACAAGTGAGAATGGGCTGAGAGTGGAATGCTCAGAGGCAAACTAATCTATCTTTCCTTTTCCGTATCTGCCGGCCTCGACGCTCACTGTTTTTCTTCTCGCTCACACTTTAAACACACCCCTCCCCTCCCCTTCCTCCACCTTTCTTTCTTTCTTTTCCTTTTTTTTCCCCCCTCTCCAACAAACACTCTTATTTTTTCTTGCACCTCGCAGCGACTTCAAATTTTCTCCCATCTCCCTTGGTGGGATTGTGCGAAGGACAGCGCCACATGTGTTAAGAGATGCAAAAAAAAAAAACAAAAAAAACGACAACAACAGAAGAAGAAGAAGAAAAAAAACAAGATTACTTGGGAGCGTTTTCAGCTCTGACCTTCAGGCAGCGATGGAGGCAGCAACATGCTGCAGGACTCTTCTCAAGGGACAGTTTCATGGAACAATTGCAGATATAAGGCCAAACCCCTCTGATACCAGGGGAAATCCTTGAGTAGCAATGACACAGAGTGATAGACCATGAATATTGAATGCCAACAGAGAAGTCAAGCCTTGAACGAGGCAGAAGAAGAATATAGCGCTCAGATGTATTCTTTTGATTTTGATCTTCAAAACCAGACAACATGTCAGAGGAAGTAGTTACACTGGAATTGGTTACCCAGCGAACAAGGTCAATCATCCAAGTCTTTTTCATGTGAATAATCTTTTGGAATGTAGCTGCTAAATCACAAAAAAAAAAAAAAATTGACTAAATGCTGAGCACAACAAGAAAACTAATTTCATACCTCGTAGACATTTTCCATTGGAAAAATGGCAGAAAATCTGTACCCTGAATTAATCAATCGAGCCTTTTGTAACTGAGGCATGACAGCAAGACCTTCAAAGACTCAGGAGTGTAAACATGTTTAAAGAAATCCATCTAGATAGTTCCTTTGCTTTAAGCCCATGTGTGGTGCTGCATGCTAATGTAGGACAGATCTCCTTTTTGTTCTTGAAACCCACGGTGGGTATTTTTAAACCATGGAAATCATTTGCCAGCAGAGAGGAGATAGTTTCATATTTCTATAAGCTATAGCTGGGCCAAGTGACACATGAATATTTTAAGCAGCTTTGTGCCTATTTAAATGTGTTTGCTGTGAACGCGCTGGCAGTGGGCCAGGGCACAGGGTGTTATCCGTAATTCCTGCAATCCCAAACTAAACTCCGGCACGCTGATAATTCAGGCTGGCGGAGAGCAAAAGCAAAAAGAAGGCAATTAACTACCAACTCCCCTTGAATTTGTTCCCTCTACCCTTGCTTGTTTTTGACAACCTTGTAATTTCGCCACCATAACACAGTTGAGGGGATGAAAAGAGTGTTAAATATTAGAAACGCAATAAAGGACCTTTATCCTGGCACAGCACTGTGGAAGTAGTTAGATAAACATAGCTTTCACCAGAGGGACTTGTGTCTTTTGCCAAAGGACTGGAAGAAAAAAAAAAAAAAGAGAGACTTGATTTCCTTTCCAAAATGAAAAACAATGTTGTGTTTTAGGCATAAATATTCCCAGACATGCCTGTACTGGGAAAATCTAAACATAAGCAGGAAATAAACAAACAAAACGAGTATCTCTGAGTCAATGCTTTCAGCAGCAGTTGACAGCCCAGGGACATTCTGCGTCTGCCAATGTTGTTTGAAGATGGCGGCGATAATGTTATCACTCAACCTCACAGCCGCGGATCAACTATAGACATCGGAATTTTGAAAAACCGCCTCAGTTTATATCGTTGATTTCTCGTCTGTTTAACTACTTCCTGAGGCGCTTTAAGAATTAAGACAAGTCTGTAAGTAAAAACTCGATTAGCTTTGAAGGAATGGCAGATTTGATGACTCATTGTTTGTATGCCTGAACATTTGTTATGGGCACAGCTGAATAAGATCATGCACATATAGTATAGTGCTACTTCCAGGGATGAATGTAAAATGAGATCCTTTCATTTTAGCCGACCATTTAGCTTGCAGATAATGATATTTACACAAAAAGATATAGACTTTAGTGGAACCTTTAATTTCCCACCTCACTGAGTTTTAACAGAAGATGATAAATGAGGAACAAATGAGGAAAGTGAACCGTGACAATAGCAGCATCTTAAAATACTAATTTCCCCAAATTGTCTCAGGAAGTGAGTTTTTTTTAAAGTCTCTCCTAACATCTCTATCAGAATACGAATATTTTAAAATTGAAGTTAAAAAAAAAACCTTTTAGCTCACAAGTTTCAACACCAAATTCAATTTTTTTATGCTAAACAACTCAGCTGATGCCTTTCATTTCATGTTTAAAGTGGGCATTTAAAGCTTTTGGCTTTAGCTTACAATGTACAAGTGGAAGCTGAAGCTGATAAAAACCTTTTTTTGTTCAGGGTATCTAAGACCTTTAACAGTCTCAGTAGCTGCAAAGTCTCATTCAGTGCTCCCAAAAGGCAAGTGTAGACCAGTTATAAAAAAAGAGAATCTTCCCTCCAGCGTATTTTATTACACCTTCTAAGGGCTGCACTGGGTCCATTTCAGTATCAAAGTAAATGAATTACCTGTAGGATTTATAAACGAGGAACACTGAGCACAATAATTCAATTCTGTGTGGAAATTAGCTCAGCATATTTGCCTGCAGCTGGTGGCCAGAACACTTCTTGCTCTTTCCTCGGACACTTGTCGCTCTACATGGTGAGAGCGATGCTGTGAATACAAAGGGCTGACTTGGCTTTGGTGTTACACTCTGTGTGTGTGTGTGTATGTGTGTGTGTAAAGGTCTAAGCCTGACAGGAGAACAGTGGTTGTACAATGTGAGCCGCCTGTCTGGGCAGAATAGAACTTGGGGTGGGGAGGGAACAGACAGACCCGGGGGGAGCTGACCTCCTCATTTAGCCAGCCTCCTGCAGGAGCAGCTGGGATTATCTGCTGAGCAAGCACATCCTGCAGGACAGGAAATGCATGGAAAAAAAAGACCTATGGGCTCTATTATCTCTCAAGGCAATTTTAGATTTTTCTCTCACATGCACTTACACACACTGACATACATTTTCTCTTTTTTTTTGATAAAATCCCCCACACACAGATGTACCATCATCCATTTTTCTCCCTTTTGGATACTCTGTTCCCTTTTAAAGCAAAAAAAAAAAAACCAAAAAAAAAACAGACGGATAAGCATATCATCTTCTCTAAAGAGAACGAATTACACTACACGAGACGGAGCCATGTTACAAGAGAAAGATCTGAAGTGGGAGATACTACACTGACAGAGATAATGCTGCACAAAAACCCAGAGACTGAAGCTTTTTGCAGCACGCATTTGGCGTGGTGCTGTTTGTTCAGGAGCAGCGGCAGGTCACGCCGCTAATGAGCCGGGTCGCTGTCCGTGGTCCTGAACAGGCTGTTCAGCGGCTTGTTTTGGCCGCTTGTTCAGGACCACGGACAGAGGCGCGGCTTTTTTTTTTTTTTTTTTTTTTTTTTAATACAA
>JAPZDY010000010.1:14335624-14347075 GCA_029783645.1 Ctenochaetus hawaiiensis
TTAAAAAAAAAAAAAAACCCCCCCCCCCCCCCCCCCCCCTCCTTTATTTTGTATGATTTATTTGTGTCTTTGGTCTTGTTAGGAAAATAAATGCTTTCTGTGCTTTGTGGTTTCAGATCTTAGGAAGAAATCATACATATTCACAGTCACAGACCCACACAAACACACTCACGCACACATACATACACAGCAGAGAGCCGGGCTGATTGGATGGTGGACGGCTGGAGTTGTTATTACAGAGCATCCAGCAGAGTCTGGTTTGCAGGATAAGGACATCCTTACAGGGCATTTCTCAGTGTGAATGATGAGGAAACAGCCCCCTGTGTGTGTGTGTGTGTGTGTGTGTGCCAGCGTGCATGTGTGTGTGTGTGTAAGAGAGAGACTGATAGAGAGCCAGAGAGAAAGTTTGAACAAGAGGAATAAACTGAATGCGGACAGATGCATCAGTCTGCCTGCACAGGATTTTGGCTATTAAATATGATTCTTGGCAACACCTGCATGAAGTGACCTTCCCCATTGGACTAGTCGGGTCAGGGGTCTGCCTGCAAAGACCAAAAGTGGAGAATAAAAGAGGAACTTGCATGACTTTACAATAAACCTTTCTATTTGCAAAGACATATCCATCATCAGTGTCCAGGGGGGCCTTTAAAAGCCAGACATGGAAATGTAAATAAAGACCGAACACACACACACACACACACACAGCTGATTTGTGAATATCTGGGGGTTTGTTAATGGGCTCTCTTGGTGCCTATTAGTAACTCATTAGGGCTTAAATTAATTCTCACCATTTTACAGACCATTAAAAAAAAAAAAAAAGCCACCAACAACAAATCAACAAGTAATTTAAAATCAGACGTGTTGACACATAGGAAGCGATGCAGGAAATCCCAAAGCAAGTTTTTTAGGCATTTCAGAAGCCTACAGAGGACTGTTAAGTTCACAGACCGAGCAACACGAAAAGGTTTGGTTAAAAATGCCTCAAACTTTTTCATTGGAAATCAGCTTCACATGCGGTTGTGCTGCGACCTGAATATTTGAAGTCTCCTTCTCGGGGAGGGGGTTACAGCAGGCGCACTTCCCTGACCGTTTTAGGCTTCCACCTCAGTAATGCAATCCACTCTGTTTCCACAGAGATCCGTGGATCAACTGTTGCGGCGGGGGATGAGAGGGCCCAGCAGTTGCCTCAGAAATCCAGGATCAGAAAATCCAAACAGGGATAACACCCTCTAAGCATTCAATGTTTTCAATCAAGGGATCAGCTACTGTGACTGGAAACAAAATGTCCCAGACAGCTATCACGTAGGAGTTGCCGGCAGGCAAAAGCTGGCACGACTAATATGGCTTGTCAGAGTGAAAATAGCCCAGTATTGTTCTCACCTTCCGGAAAAGGTACAGGCATAACGCTTTTGTCTTGTTCATCTCTCTGAAGTCATGCTCTAATAGCTTTTCAGGCTCATATTGCTTTGGTAAGAGGGATTTAAAGTTGCTGTTTCACTACCCAGTGAGTGTAGTGATGAAGGTTGAGCTCATTTATCTACACATAATTCAGCATGAATCAAATTTACAGCATCATAAATGTGATAAATTTGTGTCTTTAGAATAAATAGCATTTGACGCGTGGATTTGAGAATTACGAAATTGCCTGGTTAGGGATTTATTAAATATAACTCAAGGTACATGGACTGTGCCTTCTGCAGCTCAAGTGTTTTCATGGGTTGCCAAGACTGCAGGAGTACAAAAATATACCGAAGAGGTAAACAGAAATATGAAAGAGTGTGACAAATCTGTCAAGCAACGGCAGTTTTCGGCCTTTGCAAAGAACCGAGAAAGATTTAAGAACATATGAGAAGACTTCAATCGCAATAAATTTAGCTTCTTTCAATCCGAACTCTCTTAGTGACAGAAAGACATCTCTTTTGATCATGCAAATAATTAAATTCCTTGCATAAGAGATAAACGGTTACATAAACTCTCGGTATGACTTTTCATCCCACTCAGAAATTTTATGCAGGCACCTTTCTGCTCTTTCTGACTGAAATAATTGTCGTTTTAACATATTCAAGCCTGACGTCTTTCAAATTACTCTCAGTGGTTTCTCTTCCTTGCACAAATCCTTGGAGTTGGTTTTTAACGGACAAATACATGTTGCAAAGGTCCTCAGCATCTACGGTAAACCCGGCACGAAATCCACCCTGCAGGAGAATGTTGTCACCTAAGCTCCTGTAAAACCCAGGGGAAAAATCTGGATGTGCACCAGCCAATAGAGCAACATAAAGAAGGGTTTGGTCTCATTTATGCCCTGGCTCCTCTGGAGGTGATGAAATGAGGCCGGTCTTGAGCTTCAGCGAGGTCATTCCTCTCTTCTCCTCTCTCCTCTCCACACCTCCTTTCCTCTCTCCCCATTAATCACGTCTGTACACATGAAAATGAGCCTAACTGTTCTTCATGTGCTCTACATCCACTCAAGGACAAATTGCCGTATCAGGTATAAGTAGAAATCTTTCTGCGCATATTTTTCCTCCATCTTTTCCAACTAATGGACACCCTTCAGTCTTCATCTGGCATAACTTAGCCATGAAGACATGCTGGATGGGGGTTCATCTGCCTGTTAAGGCTGTCACTCTTCCTTGTGTAGCCTCATAACAATTAACACTTCCATAAACCCTTTCGCCAAATGCTTAATAGAAAAAAAGAGAAGGATTTGAAGGACTTATCCTTACCCCCTTGAGTTTAACATAATTTCCCTGACAAGTAAACTATGTGAAAGAAGCTCTGTGTGCATTATGCTGTAGATGCTTAAAGAAAAAGAGCAGGATGGGAGGAAAGAATGAAAATAAAGACACTGATGAAGGGAAAGAGAGAAGTAAGTATAGAGAATGAGTAAGGAAGAGGGAGAGGGGGGAAAAGAAAATGAGCTCGGTTCCCTCTGTGGCACAGTGCTTCACCACTTAATCATCCCCTGGTCTATAAATAGGCCTCCACAGTAAAGGAATATCAGGAGATTAATGGAAGAGAATAGAAAATCATAATGCTCCAAAGCTTCAACACTTCTGTTGCACTTCAGTGGTGCAGATTTCATTTTACTTCATCATCAATGGCACCATTCCTCCTCTTCAGCTTTATCATGAAAAGGAATGAATAGCATCTGCTTGACCTCCTCCCTCCTCCTCTGTCTTTTCATATTTCGCCTACTTAATTACAGTGTTAGAGGGGGACAGACAAGCATACTGGAAGCAACATCAAAACACACACACACACATACATATATATATATATATTTATATATATATATGGGCAGAAATAGTGATTCAGTGTACTGATGCAAACACCCTAAAGAACACAAGGTTTCCTCACAGAGAAGCAGCAGAGAGTGGGAAAGTTTTCTCCCCTCATTTCAAATTCTGTACGATGCACTGCAGAGTTTCTTTCCCAGCACCTATCACAAGTGTTTATCTCCTGAGGAAATGTTGACGGTGTTGATGTAGCAGGAATCACCTTGTATCTCTGCGCTCCCCTCACCGCGCGTGTGTGTGTGAGTGTATATGCATGTGTGTACATTCGAGGGTTTGTGCGAGCTCGTGTGGGTGTAGGCTCGCATCAGGAGCGTTTGACTTTGAGGGAAACATGGCAGAGGTGTGATTTAGGTCAGAGAGAAGAGAGCGAGGTTGTAAGGACAAAAACTATTACTTCTATAAATAGAGAGGAAGTTATAGGCTGGGAAATAAAAAGACAAACCAAGGCCAACCCCCCCCCGCCTGTTAATGCGTGCATGTACAGTATATAAAATGCAGATTAACTCACTTTTGCATTCCCACATCGCTGGTGAGCAGCACCACCATGCAGCACCTCCTACTGTCTGTACATCCTATGAGTTCCCACCATCTGTTGAAAACACATTAATCACACTCGATCATAACTCCATGTAAGCCTGTGAGCTCATTAATACAATCCCAATAAGGCAGGCAGAGCCATGAGGGAGCTTAATGACAACAGGAATATGTTGTTTATTAGTATTTTTTATTTCTGTTGACTGTTGATTTATTTCCTACAATAGTCCTACTAGATAATGATTCAATTATCACTGAAAAGGAAAGACAGAGTGATAAAGCACCTAACAAGCAATTTTCCGCAGAGGACATTTTGGCACTGCAGGAAAAGCACAGACATAAATGATACAATTAATTATGGCTGAATTCCATTTAGCTGCATGGCTGTCAGGGTGCTGGTATCACACATGCCGGCTCGCTGTCACACCAGGACACTTGAATAGAACAAAACCATTGTTAAAACAACTAAAGACACCTTTGTTTTTCCTTCAAGTTGAAATATCTGCTGTAAAAAAAAGAGAACGAAAATTCTTTCATAAGGCGCAGGAAATACTAAAATATAAAAGAGAAGAAAAAGCAGGCAATAAGAACTTAAACGTCTTCTCTGCCTCTCGGTTTTGGTTGTGGAATTGGGGCTTAATTACTGCATGGGCATCCAGAGCAAACTTTGCAGTCGAGGCACGTGCCAGACTTCTGGTCCTTTTAGAGGCAAACAAATCCCTGAGTTGGATTGTAGCTGAAAAAATGATTCCAAGCAGTTAATGGGCTCGATATCAGTTTGATATTTAAAGCAAGAAGACAATGATTAAAGCAGACAAGAACTTCTTTTTAAAGGGGCTCGTTGCTTTAACCATAAATCATAGTTAAACTATAATAAAAACAAGATCTAGGTTGTTAAAGTGCTCTTGTTGTCAAGATCTAAAAAAACTACTCATTATCCTTTCTGTTCTCATTTTGTTCTTAATGTCATGTCAAAGCCTAAAGTGTGACTTCTTTTAAATGTCTCAGATTTTGAAGGAAAATTAAAGAAAATAATCAAAAATAAGGAATATCAGTAAATTGGGTTTTTTATGCTTCTCACCCTTCAGAGCGCAGCGGCTGTGTTTTCCCAGTCAAAGCTGTTAGCACAAGAATAAAGTAAAGGCTCAGCTAGGTTTCAAACTTTCAGACATTATGTGCCTATTACCCAGTTTCCTCGAGGGACGCATTAAAATTTCATCTATTCTAATGTAAATGTGCATTTACAAAGTTGCAGATCACTGTTTAAGCAGTAGCTTGAGGCGGTACATCTTCATGATTTGGAAACTTTGGAAAAAAGAGGTGTTAATGTTGAGCAGAACTGATTGATTGGAGAGGATAAAATTGCTACATGTGAAGTTTTTAATTCTTTCCCTGCGAGGCAAAACCGGCGCAGAGAGGGTCTCCCCTGCGTTGATGGCTGGGGTCATTGTGTCGGTGGTAAAAGCCTCAATGTACGGTGGGTAGTCAAAGATTTGCCTTGGGTTTTCTTTTATGTCTTCAGGTTGCTCAAAGGCTCCCAGTCCCTTGTTCCACTGGGATTATCCCTGTCATACCACTTGGTCCAGCACGCTGCAACAAGCAATAAAAGAGGCAGGATGACTGGTGGGAAGCCAGGAGCCAAAGCACCATTGTAAACGAATGCTTGTGTGTGTGAAATATGAATGGGAAGAGGGGGAAAGGTGCTTTGCATTAACAGCTTAACAGTGTAAATGTACAATGTGCTCATTCAACACCTCCTCCAGCACAGAATGGGGGGGTGGCAGCTGAAATGAAAATAATAATCACAGCACTCTTTCTTGGATTCATCCGCGTTTTTCTAGGTGAATCCTGTAATTGGGTCACTCATGAAGAAAGAAACACCAAGTGACACTGAAAATCATCCATTCGATGCACTGAAGTGTTTTTTAGTCATGCTTATGGCTTGGCTCTGGGAATGGACACGTTGGCCTGTCAGTATTTGAGTTGGTTGGGTCATTGAGCACTTTGTACTGGCTTAAATATCTCCAAAAACACTGAGTAGGTTACCATGAAATTTTACTGAGGCGTTCATGGCCCCAAGAGGTTAAATCGTCTTGACTTTGGTGAGTCCCCTCATTTTTCCTCCAACACCAGCAGGCTGACATTTGTGGTCTTGAGTGTTTTGTTGCAATGAAATCCGGTTCAGACATTAATGTCTCCCTCTGGACAGTTATCACTCTGGTGATTTTGTTGTTGACATTTAACTTCTGGTGCCACCTAAAAGATTTTGTACTATTGTTTAAGAACAAATACCTGCAAAACTAATGACATTCCCACCAGCACCGGCTGCATTTGTTGGTTAACTAGTAAATGTTAGCATGCTAACACAGTAAGCTAAGATAATATCCTTGATATCAGCATATTGCCATGATCATTATGACCCTTTGCCAATGTTAGCATTTAGCTTAAATCACAGTTTAGCACAGCCTACCAAAGACTTTCATTGGCATGTTTTACTTTTTTAGTGTGTATTATAAAACATAGTAAATCTTTCAAAGATGTTGATAATTGCTTTCAAACATATTTATTATTATACATAAAAAAATGTGTCTGCCAAATGAATGCAAATAAGAGCAAGCAAAGTCTAATTAACATTTTTTTCATAGATATGTATATTTGAAGACTTCCATTCACTTAACCTTGAAACATTTTTACAAAAAAAACTGTCACTAAATTTTTCATTCAGCAATAAACCATTACACTGCAGAAAGATAGAAAGCAAAGAAACATTGATTGGGAACGACTAAAATATGCAACATCCCAGATTTTACAGACTGAAAATATGTTTAGTCCTCCTAGCTGAACCTGTGATGATAATGAACATCTACAGCTGGAGCAGGTACCTTCTTGTCCTTTGCAGAACAAAGGGTGAGAGCTCCAACTGTTCAGCTGCAGCGAATGCCCTAATCCAGACAGAAATTTGGCTGCCTCTTGCAGTTAAAGGCAGCTGTCATGCTATCTGTGTAATTATAAAAGGATGATTCAGGTGCAAGTGGCTGATAGGAATTAATGCCTCGCACCTGTACTCTGAGCTAGCACCAGTATTATGGTTATTTTAGAAGCCATTTGGGTGTTATGGTTATATAAGGCGGATAATTTGTTCCGTGGTAAGAGAACATCTTGACACCTGGGTACATTCTGCTTGAGATGTTGAACCAAACTGGTTTTGAAAAAAGATCTTTCTGGATTCTGCTTTCAAACACTAATGATGACCTGTCCATGCACTGAGTTATTTCCAGCCTGTCTGTGGGAGTGAGAAAATTTGAGAGGAAATCCAAGCAATTTTAAGCAATTTAATGATTTAAACTTACATTTTAAGATTATTTGACCACTTGGGGGCAGCAGACCAAGCTAGAAACAAAACACTGACATAAAGTCATCTATCGGAGTGTAGAGGCGGACATGTTAGCTAACAATGACTTTGCAGACATCGAGCAGTATAACGGAGGAGTTATACATCTGCCTACCTTTAAATTTTGTATTCACTCTTGTTTTAACTTAACTTAACTTAGGCTTTATTTTTCACCACCTCCTGAGGAAAATACCTGGTTTTTAGTAGCTAATCTTCACCAGCTAGTTGCTAATTTCGACCCTGCTATTTGGTGCTGAACAGGTACAAGAAAATAACAACAACGAAAAAACAGCAAAGTTGCTGGACTCAAAACAGTAATTTTAAATGAACTTTAAAGCTCTGTATTACTGCAAGAAATAGCAGAATCAATTTATAATTATCTGGCCTTATCATTATGAGAGACCCTTTGTAGCAATTTAATCCAATTAATTAAAAAAAAAGATTCACTGGAGCCGCTTCTCTTGCAAAATATCAAATGACCTACAAATTCTTGTCACAGTAACAGCTAAAATATTTTACTTTTTATTTAAAAATATGCAATAAGATTAAGCAAAACAGAAATCTCTTTTCCCCCTGCTGCCAAAGACTGAAAACGACTGCAGGCTGTGAGCACTAACCTTATGCACCACACGCTTTTCTATAACAGTGCTTATTTTGCAGTTTTGCACACACCACCCCTTGTGCTGTTACCTTAAAATCATGCTCTCTAGGTCACCTTGTCTCGTTTTTAATGCTTGTGCATGTATGTATTTTGCCTTTATCTTTTTTTTTTGCTTTTATTTCTGTTTTTATTCATTAAACCTTTAAGCTGCAAACTGCTGAAAAATCTCTGAACATTCATGATTCATTTTCCTCTGAGCAAAATGGCAGCTTTTATCTATACATCTATCATGTTTTTTTTTCCTGCAAGGCAATGCATTTTATAAAGCTGAAGGTCAGTGCTTTTTATATGCTCTCAAAAATGCAACCAACTCCTTCACAAATAGGACAATTAAAACAATTATGGGTAATTTTTCTTAGAAGCGAGTTGAAAGTAGATCAGATAAGAGTTTGTTAAAAAAAATAAAACATTGAAACTGTTCGAGAGATTTGAACAGAACGAGCAAATTTCTTGGAAAAAAAGCAAAACCATTTATATCCACAACCTCTTATTATTCCACTGTCAGAAATACATGATGCATGTAAGTAAGTAATTTTAAGAGTTTTCACCCTCAGAGACCCTTTTTTGGTTCTCAGCTGCTCTCAGATGTCTCTCATTATCTCCCATTGCTGATCACTACATAGACTTGTTCACATTTGTGTTGTTACACAGACGATCCTGGAGCGTAGCTGCCTCCTTTTAGCGTCTATCCTCTGCTGTGGTTGTGTGTGCGCTAATTAATTGCCCTTTGAGAAGAATAGCTACCTCCTTCTGTTCAATAGCAGCTGGGGATATTCTCTGTCTATTCATACATCAACATTAAACTTTGTCATCTAAAGAGGCCAGTGTAATATTTTACACTAAATTGTGCTTTGGACTGGATGCCAAAGTACAAATGACAGCATGGTGTAGACTCATTTATCATCCTCCAACACACACACACACACACACACACACATGCACACACACCTCTCTATCTGTCTACCCCCACAAACTCTCTCTCTCTCTTTTTCTTTCCCCCGTCTCCATGGAAATCATTGGTGTCTCCATCCTCCTGTGGTGAAGGAGCTGACTGCAGACTTTCTGTTGACCGTCAGCCCTATTTACACAGATGGAGCTCTGAGAAAACACAATTTTTAAGTGGGATCTCAAACACACACACACACACACGTACACACTTTCTCGTTCGCTCATCTTTGCGAGAGCTTTTCCACTGACCCATTGACTGCATTTATCCCATAACATCAAAGTGGCATATACCTAATGCCGGCCACATTCATCATTTCAACTCCTCAAATTAACTTCACACGCGACTCATCTGCATTAGCAGTTAACGTTCGTCAATAGCGCTCAGCACCGATCAATGCAGGAAGTAGTGTGGCGGCCATAAAGAGGAGTAATCTGAAAGGATGTCGAGGGAGAGTGAAGTGTGAGTGTAGACGGGAGCAGTCAATTTGCACAATTTGCACAAGTGCACAGTCTTCATCTTAATCATGGCGACTGAGTAAATTGTAATTAGATAAATAACTAAGAAGAAAAAAAAGGTTAAAATGTGTCTTTTTTCAGGCAGCAGGTAATCTCACACATGACTAAACAGTTTATCAGCATGTTTTAATCGTAAAATATATAACATTTATGCATTAAAATGTCTTAAAATGACTTTGCTGTAAATTTTGTTGAGTTCTGAACTTAAAATATCAAAAACAAGTGAAAATGTCTAACCTTTTTAAATTTGGGTGAAGTAGCCCTGAAGTAGCCCTACAGCACGAAACATAAAACGATGCATCCTATTGAGTTTCAGCTATAAGTTTCAGCTATTTCATATAAATATTCTGTTTTATCCTCGTCTCTTTTATATTTATATGATCTTAATTATCACCTAAGTCTCCTCTCCATTCCATAAAATGAATTAAGTGCTTGGCAAAGTGTAATCCTCAACCGAACTGATATCTTTTTTCACAAGAAAAGGTCTAAAACTCAAGCTGGTTGCCAGTAGAATCAAACTAAAACACACACACACACATCATACTTTGGTATTTTTAGATCTGTTTCTAAATATTAAAGCTCCTCAAACGCTGCAGGCAGCAGACAACAAGGCCACTTGTAATGTTTCACAGCTGAAATGCTCCTGCACTCAGGATGCATTAAGACCACTGTGCCGTACGACTGCTGTAAGTGTTTGAAACACATCTGTGACCTTTCAATACTCCACACTCACCTCTAATGAAATGGGCTGTTTAGGGGGTCATAAACTTAACCACCGCATTTGCAAACCACTTATCCAATTGGCTGCTGCCCCAAGTCACTTACTTACAGCACAAACTGTATATGTGAGATAGGGGCAGTAATGTCTGTTCAAGTGGCCTTTTTTTAATTTTACTATGTGTACTTTGTTTGTAATTTGTTCGCCAGTGTTTCTGGTTTGTTTAAGAAGCAGAATTAGATGCCGAATTCATATTATGTTGGCTTGAGAATTCAAAATGCCATAATGAAGGTCCAAATGTGTCCGCAGTTCGGCCAGACGTGCCAGCGATAATAGCCATGAACTTTAAAGTCTTATTTTCTCGACATACACACCTTTGAAAGAGGCTTTGTCTTCAGTATCCAGCTGTTCAAATCCCTTGCAGGAGAAAGTGGCCTGAGGATAATTATGCAAAGTAGAGGTAAGAAGATAAAAAAAAAAAGATGTGTTAACGGTTTAATCATCACTGGGAATGAACTCTCGTGTTGCATAAAGACAAGAAAGACATAGCAAAAGATTTTGATAATGTGCCTTCTTAAATGGAGCTCCCTGGGTCTGGCACGTGTGCAGCTTGCACAAAATGTCCATTTACTGAAATCCTGTTGCTCATTTGTCAGTGTGGCTTATTAGTGTGTGCAAGCAAGACGTTGGCAAGAAAACAGGAGAATTATTCAGGTTGTTACAAATAACAGCATTCCTTTTTTTTAAGTTTACAAAATGGTTATTTGTAAACCTTCGCATGCCAAGAAATGGTGTTGTTGTATTGGTCGAAACAGAACCGTAGTGTATCTTTACATGCAGTGGTGGGTTATTTCATGATGCATGAGAATTCATGCTATAAAATATGCACATGTGTATTGTCAGAATGAGGAGTGAGTTCGAGCGAGAGGACTCATTGATATTTTTCTCAGGCCGGCAAAAAAATTCTGCAAGACCCCCCAGTGACCCGCTCTATAATACATGTTGTAGGCCTACACACACACACACACACACACAAAAACCTTTAATTGCCCTTAATCGTGCCTCTGTGTGAAGTGTGTCTGTCAGTGCGGCTGCTATACGTCACCATTCGTCTTGCATCCTGACAACCATTCAATCAAGCAGTGGCCTCCGGGTTGAGCCAGAACCCTTCTCCACGGGGACGGCTGTTACCATGGTAACAGAGGAGGTGTGTGACCCACCAACAAGCCAAAGAATGCTGCTTTGTCTTGTTTCTCTCCCCGAGAAAACATCAAGTTTGTGTTAGTTCATCTGCCTCTCCCCCCGTTTCTTTTCTTTTCTTTTCTTTTCTTTTCTTTTCTTTTCTTTCCTGCTTCTCCCCATGCGGAGGAGTGTTTGTCGGCATACA
>JAPZDY010000010.1:14347175-14362294 GCA_029783645.1 Ctenochaetus hawaiiensis
TTTCTTTTCTTTTCTTTTCTTTTCTTTTCTTTTCTTTCCTGCTTCTCCCCATGCGGAGGAGTGTTTGTCGGCATACATCTCGGCTCTACGCTTGCGACTCCGGGGCTGGTGGGTAATCATGATGTGCCACAGCTGTGCATAAGGTTTCTCCCATCAGTTGTCAGACGGCTTCACGCTTGTTTTCCAAAACAGTCTGAGAACACTGGTGAAGCATCATCTCCACATGGAGCTGCGCGACACAGCGATAATGTTTGATTCCTTTCAAATTATTGCTAGAAATGCAGACTGTAGTAAAATCATAACTGAGTAAAAATGCTCAAGAATGAACGACATGCTTTTCACAAATATGTTCAAATTTTAAGCCATAGTTGATCTAATAGGTGCCTGGGCAATCGACCACATTCAAAACACGATCACTTTCCCTCGACAATATTTTCAGGGTGGGTGCGCCAAATGTTATTTTTGAAAAGATTATCGTGTCCTTCTGGTTGCAAGTTGCATAAATAAAGCTAATCTGACAAACTGTTATTGTGCATTCGCTTTCATCTTTTCAGAAGATATCATGCTTGACAAACTGGCACAACAGTGTGCGTGACTGGCCAACCGGCTAGCTAGCACCTGTACGGGTTGCTGTTTTGGTTTTACGGTGGCTGTGGTCACGAAGGGAAGCTGGTGTGGACGCTAATTAGAATAAGTGGCTGCACCTGTGGATGATGAGTGCTCATTGCCGAGGATGGGTGCTGTCACATCCCGTTTCGAGCTGCTGCTGTTGTTGAGCCATAAAAATGCACCCTGCTTTTAACAGCACAGCAGTCAAAATGTCATGTTTTTCAAAGCCAACATACACTAATTATAGGTCCCGCATTTAAGTTTATCTCACTCGAACCACAGCATCACCACGCCACGAAACATCCTTATTTGTTAACAGTAATTTACAAGAGCTTTGAAAAGATAAATAAAATTGACTCTATATGCATATCTATTTATGCATATGTATGTATGACGCATGCATCCCCTGCTAGCCTGCTATCTCCCAGGAGGAGGTGTCGCATCCATCTTACTCTTCTTATCAGCATCAGTCCTTAAACTTCACCTTCAGAAGCATCTGATGCTGGGACCAGTGGAAACCGATTTTTTAGGGGGGTTCTTTTTCACAGCAAGCCAGTCTGCCAGTAAATGCATCCTCTGCTATCTCCCGCAGAGAGAGTGTCACATACATGAATCTAACTCCACTTATCAGCATCTAGTCCCACACCTATACTCTCAACAAAAAAAAAAAAAAAAAGGATGCTGGGACCAACAGAAATCTGAATGCAGGAAATGTGTTTTGAAATGAAATGTTTCTGTTTCGGAGCTGTAATTTAGCACATTAGCATGCTAACTTTTGCTATTAGCACTTAAGACAATTTAGGGCTGCAGTTGAGGCTGATAGAATTGTCATCAGTTTTGAAGATAATTGGTCATAAACAAAAGTG
The DNA here is from genome assembly GCA_029783645.1 of Ctenochaetus hawaiiensis. Classification (NCBI taxonomy): domain Eukaryota; kingdom Metazoa; phylum Chordata; class Actinopteri; order Acanthuriformes; family Acanthuridae; genus Ctenochaetus; species Ctenochaetus hawaiiensis. Next base: position 14,348,651 of record JAPZDY010000010.1, read on the forward strand.
TTAGACAGCGTAAAGCATTGACCTGATGGCAGCACAAGATATAAAAACTGAGGGAAGTTATTAGAATTTCGCCTGAAGGTGAAATGAATTTGTGTAAGAGGCCATTCAAGTTCACTTAATCTGCTAATGTCAACCACATGGCGGCCCAAGAGTAAATGTTAGGAATCATTTAAACCATAAGGTTTAATAATGAGGGAACCATGAATGTCTGTACGAGATTTAATGAAAACACATCCAATTTTTTGTTGAGATATTTCAGTCCGGACAAAGGTGTTCGATCTGCCGACATTGTATGGAGTCATAATGCTGTAAAATTAAACACAATGAAAACCTGGTGCTCAAATTCTGTGATTTAGAGTAAATTTACTGACTTTTTAAAAACCTTTTTATCCTGCCGCCATAATTATTCTCTGAAAGTTGCAGTCAGCTCTCCGTGATGAATTGCACGTCTGAAGAATCCTTCCCGGTGCCGTAGTCTGAATCTCTGCTGCCCAACAGCAGAAATCATCCAGCATGTCTTACATGGAGCCGACTTGCTATTTTCACTTGACATCCCCTTTTCTCTGTGAGTAATTAAAGAGAGGGTTTGGGCATATGCAGTGACAGGAGGTCCGCAGAGATAGCCAGTGGTCTAATTAGAACCACATATCTCCTTTCTCATCTGTAAAAACACTGGTCTCCCATGCTTTTACACCAGCTGTGTTTTAAGCATCCTGCTGCAGAGTGGACGTATGTTTGGTTGAACCTTTTTTCTGCTGCAGGAGTTTCAACGGTGTCGAATAGAGAACAAAACAACGCTTGGGAGATTTAAGTTTTTCTTTTTTTTTTTAACACTTGTGTCTGAAATTATGATTAATCGCCTTGGAAGGAGAGAGTCGTAGAAAAACAAGCTGTGCCTCTCACTGAACTCACAGACAGTGAAGAAGAAAATGTGGAACAACATATGGTCACCGCTCAGATGGATGCTGGTTCATCACTTTGTGGCGTTTCATGTGGATGCAGGGCGGCTGCAACTGATAAAATATTAACCAGGGAGAATATTTATGCATGTGTTTTCATTTATACCCGACAGGCTTCTGTTGTCAAGGAAGTGCTATGAACTGATCCCTTACGCCGGAGGATCATGTTTACTCAGCTCGACTCTGTATTATTTCTCATTCACAGCCCCTACGGTGCCTTTGCTCGTTCACACTGAACGCTGTTACAGTCAACTGCCAATCTGTGGTCGGTTGTGCGGGGCTTGCCTGCTGACAAATGGCCCGGAGGAGAGGCCCAAGGAGAATCCTGTCAGATTCAGTCAGTGCTGTGCTGCTGCTGCTGCTGCTGCAGCAATTTGAGGAGTGGAAGGTAAAAGAAAGAAAGAGAGAGAGAGAAGAAAAAACATCCTTTAAAAAGTTCTTTAAAAAGCTCAAACAAGCAAAGGTTCAGGCCCGGCAACAGACATTCAATCGATTTATTCAACAAAGATGCTGGAACTCCAGATGTGTGAGAAGGGTTTGAACAAAAACACAGTCTGCATCACTACCATGAGAGCAAAAAGATGCAGAGTGCTCAGTGATGATCGTGACTGGTGTTGCTTCACACTCTGGCCTCAGAGTGAGCTATCTCTGTAGTAAAATGGATCTGCTCGGGGGTTAACCATGTGCAATTGAAAAGCCATCCACAGCAGCTTGATTTACAGTTTTATTGGCCGATTATTCAGGTCAAAACTGCTGAGTCTGGTTATGATCCAGGGAGAGAGACACAGGGAGTAAAGGTCCAAATGGAGACACTTGGTGTTTGGCACAAGAGGAATAAAGCCTCTAATAATCCCATAATGTGAATATGAACTGTATTCCTCAACGCTTGATTTCAATCAGGGGAGAATTACCAGCGGAGTAAAATGGTAATAGACTGAGGTCAGATAGAGAAGATGCTGCAGCCAAGAAGCTGCCCAGCTTTCACAGGCATTTTGTTTACCCGCCATAATTTTTTTAATTGATTGACCTGGTGTTTGATTGAGGGTCAAACGATAGCAGCTTTCACTACAAAATACAGCTCAAAGTGCTTCACAACTTAAAAGAGAAATGCGCAGAGCATTTAAATAACAGTTTAAGTATTAAAATTCAATCACTGATAACGTCCTGAAATACTGTGGTGGAAACTAATTACATGTTTGTTCTTGAAAATCAGAGGAAAAAATGTTACAGCTGTCAAATAATTCTACGTGAGTGTAACCAGCATTTTCAAGTTAACTGTGAGGAAGCTCAGCTCAGTTTAGTTCAGCTCAAGTATTTTCATCAGCATAAGAACAAGGAAACTACATAATGAAACTATATTATTTGATATTTGAGTAAATTTACTCAATATCTCTTCACTATTGTGCTTCACAGTATCATTGATTTCCATTCCAAACCACCTTTGAACTATGACATCTCAAAATTAGATTGTATGGAAAGTCTACTAATCTGTTTTCATATCGTTATTGATAGATAATTTACTTGTGAGGTGTGATTGATAAGTTGACCTCGGGTAGAGGGAGTCAATTTTAGTTGACCTAAAGCATTTTCAGTAGGCCCTGCCTGTATTTATACACTTAGTCTACCATGTTTAGCTTTGACAATCCAGTTATAGATTAAAATACACAAAATATTGGCTTGATCTCAAACAACTGCAACATTAAAATGCTGCTGACATGTCAATCTGTAATATTGATCCATTAATTAATACAACATGCGAATCAAGTCGTTTTATGTTTGATGCTTAAGTTATATTTTGCTGAAACTTTGATGTTTTTTCCTGTGAGTTAAATTTTGAAATCAACTTTTTAATTTGAACAGAGCAGTTTTACATAGTGGTATTACAACTTTAACTTAAACCGCAGTATATAAATTCTGCCACTAGGGGTCTCTCAATCATAGCAATAATTACAAAAGACGCAGTCTGATGACATCAGTAGTGTTGGACTGGGTGTGACCCCAGAAGTTTGAAAAGCACAAATGAAAAATGAAATGAAAAGCACAAATTACCTTGAAAACAGTTAAAATTTTCTGAGTTTGGAAACATTCGGGGTTATTTAAGAGCACAACTCAATATATGTTTACGACAGAGATAAGTTGCTTTTTAAATATTTTATACTTACAATTACAATTTTTTATTTTTCCTATCTCACTGAGTTTGTGGGCAGCAAAGTAAACAGCTCAGCAGTCCTTCATTTGAGTCTCTGCTGCTGATGTGTCCTTGAGCAAGACCCACATTCCCTGCGAGGCACAGGCTGGGAATGTGAGGCAGAGCCGGAAAGTCACGCAGCAGTGAGTCTCTCCCCTGGGAATCAGACTAGTCTCAGTGAGAAAGAATTAACAAGACGATTTTAGGGACATCTCTGCTTCACATTCAGCTCAGTGAAGAGAGAGAGAGAGAGGACAGAGTCAGGGGGGGTTAGCACGTCCTACAGCAAGGACTCGGGTTGGAAATCCACGATGTGCTGAATGCAGCACTTTCACCTTAATATTGATGCTCCACCCTGATATTGCGCATTATGAATCATTTCACTGTAAACACCCCGCAGTAGTGCTCCAAATTCCACATTTGGTTCAACAGCCCGGAGTGGTTTGCGTGTTGAAAATGCTGCCTTTTTGCAGAGTACTACTGAAGCTATTCTGGTGGGAAAAAAGCACACAGACTTGCAGCAATATCACAGTCAATGTTTTATAACAAGAACAAGGCAACAACAAAAGAAAAAAAAAAGAAAAGAAAAAGAGTAATACATCCATAAACCCTTCGTGTCTCCTTCAAACAAATGTAAGCAGACAGGGACACATGCACATTAACAAGAACACACACACCCTCTCACTCCCTTTTGGCTTGCGTTGCAACTCAATGATAGAAAGATGTCTCACTCCGGGGGTGCAGTATTGCACTGTCAGAGGTGTGTGACAGATATTAATGTCATGGAGCAACATGATGGATGGAATTCCTTTATGATGTTGCTTTCTATCTCCGGCTCTGTCTCCCAGAGCCTGGCACGCTGCAGACACCCCTTTAATGAGCTCGGGAAACATCCATATCCGCTGACAGCTTTTCCTCAGCGGCCTCTTTGCCTAAAAACACTCTGACGGGCACCGACTCCCAGGGAGATTGGGGGAAGTCTACGAGAGAACACCCAGACGTCTTGTGCACTACAACAGGAAACATGGGAGTAAACGAGGGCTTGTTTTTTTTATATATATATATATATTTTTTGCTTTCATTATGAATGAGAGTGTGATGGTGGCAGTTTAACACATGCTGAGTTCAAAGGAGGAGCATGCAGAATAACCTACAGTAAATCAGCCGGAAAACACACAACAGCTCTGCAAACATGACGACATCACATGTTTGCTTATTTTTTTTAAGTCACGTTTCATCATCATGTTTATCCCGTCTCTCCTCCTTTGCTCGTATCATACACTTTAATAATGATTGCTATATTTTTACCGCAGCATTTTCTGTTTAATTCATGGTCGTTATGCTGAGAGGAGATTGCGCAACTGCTGCTTGATAGACAGCGCTGTTAATCAGTTTATAATAAGTGTTGTCTGTACTGATTATGTGTCCATTAAATCAAAATGGTTCTTGATTAGAAGGAACAGAAATTGTTCAGCTACTGATTTTTACCTGCATTACTTCTAAATATAGGATGCTGCATCTCATAATTACATTTCTATGAAAGCAAACATGTTTATTTATATAATGAAATCTGAACCTCAAAGAAAAAACATGATGATAAAGTTTTGTAGAGTAAATAATGATTTAGTGTAGGAAACATACATCACTTTTGTTCTTTTTTTAGTGCTTATTATTATGCTTATGTAAGTATTGATGTACTTTTATTTTGCTTGAGGCTTTTTTTTGAAAATTCATATGTTTTGTTCCTCTAGAATTATCTGACATGTTTAGTCACTTCTTAATTTGCTAAATAAGATTGCTATTATATCCATAAATATAATACTTTGTCTTAAGTGAAACTTTCTTGAGTACATACAAGTACAGCTGCAATGATTATCCGATTTATAAGTGACTTAAAATTTATACGCAACTATTTGATTGACATTTCATGATTTCAGTTTCTTAAATGAGAGGATTTGTTTCTCTTTCCTTATAGTTTTTTTTTAGTTTTATTTGTTGATGAAATTTCTCACTTTTATTAAAAGTTTTGCAAATCTAACAATTATGTTAAGATGTATAAATTAGCACAATAATCCATGATGCTTACACCATAATGAAAATAATTATTAGTTGACAACCAATGTAGAATAATTAGAAGACAAGCTACACCTGTATTTACAATAATGCATAAATAATAATAATCTAATTATATGTGAAATGTGTAACAGTCACAGGGCCATTATTTGATTTTATTATTTTTACTCTGAAGTACATTTATCTATATTTAAGTAAAGTTTCCTATTGTATAAGTATATAAGTTTACTTAAGTAATTTTTTTAATTCAGGATTGAGGCTTGTTTCTTACAGTGTGGTCATTGTATTTGAGTAAAGTATTTAAATATGCCCTCCATCACTCAGCGAAACAAAGAAAGATGAAAAAGTTTGTTTACCAAACAAACCTGCCTCTGTATCATTGCACTGCATGTAAAGCTCTGTGTTCACTCTGTGTTTGCAGCAGCATCACTGGCTGAGCCTCAGCAATCCTACAGTAAAACTGAGCTGACACCTAGTGGTGGAAACAGTCACCAGCTCCTGTGCAGTGCTATTCTGTTTAACCTTAAGCTGCTTCATTGATCCCAGTAGGGAAGGGCTCCTCATGTTCACCATCCTCCGGGGTGATCCGGGGTCAGGATTAATTACCGAACGAGCTCCCTGGAGATGGAGGGATTCAGCGTCTTGTGGAAGGACAAATCAGCAGGGTTTCACGTCGCAAAGACTTGAACTCTGGTTCTGTGGTTGAAGGACGAATTTCACCAGGAAAAAACACGCGTGGTGCCCCAGGAATCCACCTCGGGTTATTTCAAGTAATTGCATGTAAATGAACTGATCTGTTAGCAGTGTCACTGCTCAAAGCGTTTCTGCTTCATTATATATGCATTATACATTTTTCTTATATTTTAATCTCTTGCAGTGGTGGAGGAAATCTTCAGATCCTTTATTTAAATGAAAGTACTAATACCATGGAGTGAAAAAACTTGATAACAAGTAAAAAAAAACTGTTTTCAGAACTTTCTGTAATATGCTACATTTTTTAAATTAAAAATGTATTAATAACATGCTCAAATATAAGCAAAATGTGTTTAAAATGAGGTCAACCTTAAACATCTATAGCAGTGAAATGCAACATAGATATAAATGCACCACTAATAATGATCCAAAACCATTATATTTAATGTTTATATGTATAATAGTTAAATGCTTACATGAAACCTTTTTTTGCTGATTTAGTACTTTAAGTTTGATACTTTCACTTTAAGTGTCACTTTGCTGTGAGAACCAAATTCTTAAGGTTCAGACAAAGAGCACTGTTTTATGTTTTGTTACTATGTATTTTTCAACTAAACCAAGAAATAGTTTTGAAATGGTTCACTGTGTAAAGCTTAACAACACAGACAAACATTCAGTTAGTCATTCAATTAAAAATCACCATATTTTGAGATGGTTTTTGCTGGTCAGGAAGGATATAAAAAAATGTAATCTAAAAAGTAACTAATGACTGAAGCTTCAAGACAAATGGAGTACAAAGTACAATATTTGCCTCTGAAAAAAATGTGGAGCAAAAGTATAAATCTGCATGAAATGGAAATACAAAAAAAGTTCAAGTAACTCAAGTTTGTACCTAAATTCAGTATATTTAAGTTATTATGATAACATTCTATCATTGATCACGTAAACTAAAAGTTTTCCCAGAAAACAAAGTAAAATGTTTTCTGGGAAGCTTCAAACACCTCCAATATACTGTTATGGTGCTAAAAACAAAGATGAATCATATGTGACACTAGAGGGCGCTCTAGTTCTACAGGTGATTTGTCTGAGCCTCGTGCTGCATGTTTCTGAGCATAAACAAAGGAGTGTTTCAGCAGCTTTTCTGTGTGGAGGAAAATGCACGCAGCTCACAATATTTTGTCATTTTTCCACAGAAATTATTCACCACTGCTTCAGCATTTTGTCTGTCTGTGCAGTCCGAGAGAAAACCAGCCATTAACGATTCTGTTCCCAAACTGAGGACAGTCCAACGCTCAGTGGAGGTCAGTGAAGCGTGCAACTATTTCCTTTCTGCAGGATATAAACACCTGCATGTCTGTCCATCACTGGCCTCAAACCTCAACAAGTGAAATCATCCACTTCCTGTGAGCGCCCTCTCACTCACCCCTCCGCTTTATTGTTCATCTCTGATGTGTGACGGCGTGCATCCCAGAATTTCTCTGTGCTGACACATGATTGGTAGAGCCCCCCTGCTGCGCCCGTCTCCTCCAGGAAGTAGGCATTTCTGCCCAGTTCCTGTCTTCCTTGCTGACCCCGCAGTCAAACATGTGCATATTTACAGGCAGGGGAGCGACGGAGGGGACACTTTAAATTCAGATAGAGGCTGAGCCTAATGGCTGCATTGGAGGGACGGTGATATCTGTTGATTTGTGTTTGATCGTACCAGGAAGGCATAGAGAGAGTACAGATTATAAGCAGGAGAGTGAGAGCATGGCAGGACTGGCAGGGTTGTCAGAGGAATCACATGGGTGAAAGAGGTTAGAGAGTGTGAACAAAAGTAACACAGAGCTGTTGTTCCTTTATTCAGGTTTGGGGAACTGTTTTACGAGCAAGATCGGCTGTGTGATTTGCACATTATGGCAAGTGCAGCTTTATCTGCATCAATTAATAATCTAGAAAACCAATCAGAGTCCATAAATTGAAAGAAAGCCTCTCTCTATCTATGGACCACATCTCTTCCTCTTCTCAGAACCAAAACTGGGTCCATCCTCTTCTTTCTCGCCCAAGGAAGAGAGGAAAGGGCCCAGGCGCTGGAGGCAGGAGGGTAAATATTTGTTTTATGGTCTCTCCGTTGAGCTCCAGACCTCTGTGTGCCTCTTAAGAAAACTTTCTCCCCGCACGGGAGCAACCAAAGCAAACAATCCCACATCACGCCGTCTGGCTCGCCGTGGACCCGTGTGTGTGTTTGTTTGTTCAGACAGCCGCCATGACAGACGGAGGAACACTGGGAAGGAAGAAGTCTGAAGAACAAGAGAGACGGAACAAGGATCGTAGATGAGGAGGAGGAGGAGCAGCTCGGGCTGTTTCAGGAGATAGACCACTGATGGAGGACTACACCACAGATGGTGCGCTTGTCCTATTCCCCAAAGCTTTGCTCTTTGCAAACGTGGGTCGAAAGTATTTAAAAATAACACTTAGCATATGTTGTAATCTGCTGGGTGTCTGAGGAAAACAAAATGCATCGCACAGGACGAACAGGAGGGAGAGAAAATTAAGACAACAGCTAAGGATGCTTCACTCGTGATAACTTTATAGTAGTATTTTAAGGGCCCTCATGTGGGGGCCTTCAAGCTTAGGATGCCTGAAGTAGGCTTGAAAATAAAAAAAATATATTCCTTCAGAAATGGTAACATCTTCTAGTCTAGTCGTCTTCAAATTAATGACATTTGCTGCCTTAAGTTAGCTAAGATATTACATTCCAAGGCTTTTCATGATTTTAATTTGGATAAAAACTGGTATCTTAAAGCTACAATCCATCTATTTGTGCGTGTGTGTGTGTGTGTGAGGCTCCCTCCTCCTCTCAGCTCAGGCCCGTGTTGTTGTGTGTGTTGGGAGCAGAGGGGTTTGAAGGAGCAGATCAGAGGACGCAGTAGAGGCTCACTGAGCACTGGGGTGAGATTAGCTCTCTCACAGAGGAATCAAACTGACCTGGGAGGCATGCCATCAGAAGGACAGATGGATAAGAACTATTGACCTGCTGACCTGCATCACATTCTCTCCAGCTAATGCTAATTCGCATGCAAATTGGTACAAATGCCCACTCTGACTTTTTCTCTCTTTCCCTCTGTCAGTTTCTGTTTTTCTCTCTGTGCTTTTTTGACTATCACTTATTCTACAACACACACACTGTGCATGCATACAGAGATATACAACGCACACACTCAGATGCATAAACACACACACACATACACATACACAGGCAACATGCAAACACATTCTCCCTTGTGGCGTGCCCTCATGGTGGTCGGTTGCACTTCTAAAGGCTTAATCTGTTGGACCCACCTCCCTGGTTAAGAGAACAAAGGCCCCTCTCCCCTGACACAAAGGGAGCTCACACACCCCTACACACACGTCTGATTTCAGCCCCAGACGGACCACCCATCCTTGAAGACCATAGCCTCACACACAGGGAGAGGGGAGACAGAAACAACGGCTGTGTATCAATGGCCTAAAGTGTTGAACAACTCCACTTACGTTGTTCCACATATTAAAGTCTTGTTTCTATTTTTCCCCCCCGAGTGGCCAGTTCACACACTCTTTGGGGGCATTTTGTTTCGTGGTAGAAAAGGCAATCAAGGGACATCATGTTGAGGAGTCCCTGGCAAGCTTTGATCCAAAAGGTTGGCTGGGATATGTTGGCTCAGTGGTGGAGAGATCGGATTGTCTCACGGCTGAACAGAATTATTGTCATTCTTGAGCAGAAAAGCATCAGATAGCCAGTTTTTTTTTTTTTTTCTTTTAAAGAGCAGCTACTCACGACAAACACTTGAAAGGTCAACAGATGCTGTATTGGAAGATGTCAGTCGTGCTTAAAATGGAAACTTTTGAATTGTGCAGCCAATAATACACATCACGCTTTTTTGTGCTAATTCAATTTTCCTTGTGGTATTTTTTAAAATTATAATTGCATGTTTTTTTTGCAGGCTAATGTCACGGAGAAGTTACCATCCGTGTCCAGTCAACCACTCAGCTATGATCTGATCATGATGCTGAACAACACTGCTGGGCCCTTTAGGAGAGCAAAGTGGATAAAAACAGCCAACACTAATCTGACATTTAGGAAACATTATCTTGCGATCCAGCAGGGGCTTCGGGTTGTACAAACAGTCCATCTACTGTAAGAGCGTACAGAAAACAATCCTTCTGGTGTCTCTTAAGGATTTTTCACCACAAAGTTTCGATACTTATATGCTGCAGCCAAAATAAAAATGGTTAAGTAGCAAAACGTGCACAACTTTACAGTAACATTGCAACTTCAATGTCATGTCAAGCACCAAAACATGAATTCGATATTTAAGTGACAAAAATCGCAGTTCCTCGAATGGCCTCTTGAGGCTGCCTCCAAAAGTGAGTTAATCCTTATAGAGTTTTATATTAAAATGCCCAACTTTACAGCAGAAATAAACATGTTTACAGCTGATTTTAGACTCTTAGGCTAATGTCTCTGTTCATTACAAATACCCAGAAGTGATTTTTAATATAACTCTCTTATTTAAATTACAAAATGGCTCAAAGTTATGCATAATTAAGGGCATGGCTGCTTTGATAGAGAGTTGCCACTAGCTCTCTGGTAGGCATCACTGCCATTGGAAGCAAACATAGGACAAAAACAAGAAAACAAGAAGTGGTGTAAAAAAGGTTCTTTTGGCTTTTCAAGTCTGAAAGTCGCCCCAGGGGTTGTTAGAGTTGATATTTCCAAATGGTAACTTTGGAAATTCAAACTCTTTGTCTAAAAGCACAATTATTTTCTGTTTTAACATTGTAGCCAAGCCACTTTGGACATTAATATTCAAAATCAATTCGTCAAACACTCAGCTTCTCTATACTGTGTGCACTAAACAACACTGTCAAGCATACAAAGGCTAGTGCTTGAGATAATCTTTTACTACAAAATATTTAACCTATTTAGCCCGTTGTGTATGGATTTTTATAAATAAAAACAACCTCTACTTCCACACAAACTCCCACTGTTATTCTCTCAGTCTGCCTTCGATGGCTTCTGTCAGTATCTGAGCAAGAACTGCCTGACGCGGATCATCATTTACCATCAGCTTTAAGACTGTTTCTAGCATTAAGGTCCATCTAGAAACCAGTTATTTCTAGATGTTCATGTGTGTCTTAATGATCGAACCAACCTCCCCAGCAGAGACTCTCTCGGGCCCACATGCTGCATATTCCCCCGGGGATCACGCCAGTGTGTGCTATCAGCCTTACCGCTCCATTGGCTGAGTAACTGCATTTGTTTGAGGTGAGCTTTCTTCCCGTTTACTCACAGCCTCTGCCGAGTTGCCAGCCAGATCTCCATAATCTGCAAACAATTATCATATTTGCCTCAGCGGACGACTCAGGTTGTTGTTTACTGATTCAAAATTACAATTTACACAGCTGGGTTTGTAGCGAACACCTTTCTCGGCTGGCAGCGCTCCACCTGGGTACAGGAGGGTTGATGTTTGATAGAAAAAATGAAGTAGACGGACGTAAATGAGTCTTTGACAAATTGAGAAAATATTGTGGTTATTCATGGAAATGAACTTAGGAACTTAATGGATATGACAATAAAGAAACCTAAGGACAGAGGGAGGAATTGGATTTCATGATCCGGCTTTTTAGTTTAGGGAATTTGCAAAATATACATGGAATTTATGATCATTTAAAGAGAAGATTGAGTTATTTCTCCCTAAAATGGAGCTTATATGTCTTTGAGAATAACCTTTGTGCTCGTACTAATCTTAAAATGTTAAAAACACAATGTTAATTCCAATTAAAACAATGAAAACAAATGACATAGTATGATAATGTAAAGTAAAGTGGCGTTGAATCATGGAATTTGTCAAGGCGAGCGCTGTTTTCTTGAATAATTTTAAGATTTGGATTTGAACATTGTTGAAAACATTTGGAATAATTTAGAGACATAACTCAATAAAATACATAAAAAAGATGGAGTTTCCTTTAGAAATTTTCCCAGAGGATATGTTACATAATTATCATAAGTCAAAAGTTTAAATGACTCATTAACAAAAAAAACCCTCCCGGAATAAGACATGTTTTATAACGCTTGGAAAAGTTTAGCAAAGTGGGCTGAATTTGCCTTTATTTATATTCATAAGCTGGCCTTCTCTGTGTCAGCTAGTGAGCAATAATCACTTCCCTGTGTAAACCATGTTAAATGAGGCATAGTTGCAAAGGTCATAAAACTGCCAAAGCGCAGAGAGAGAAAGTACAAGACGACTTTTCAAGCTTGAGCAAAGCAGATTTTGAATTCCAAGTAGGGCTGGATATCATTTGAAATTCTATACCAGAGTCAATATTGAGTTTCAGTCCAGATAACAAACAATAAGATGCTAATTCCAGCATTTCTCTTCTCAAATTTAATACAGTTATAGAAAACACTGCATGACCTCGTCTGCCCTGCAAACCGTTTGTCCAAAATTAGCAGATACGCTGAATTTTTATTACACTTTAAGCACTTTACAGTCTTGCTCTTACCCTGTCGATGTGACCGTATCTTATTGATTATTTGTTTTAAAAGGTTGTGAATCATTTAAATATAACTACACACTTCCACATAGGTTATTGACATTCAGTGGGGCTCCAGAACCATCAACTATCTGCCACCTACAGGCCAAAACAAACTATAAATGTATTTGCCAATGCCGCCTGGCCGACTGTGAAAGGGAACTGAAGGATTTGGTTGCTGGATGTACTGGGCGACAGGTATTATGACAGCTCTGCGGATTGTGCCAAGTCATAAATCTGGGTGGAACTGTTTGGCATGCAGCTCACCATATCAACCAGCAGATCTCTTGCTTAGGCTTTTTGAGATTATGTATAAAAAAACATGAACTTACTCCGGTTTGCTGAGCTGGGGTCATGGAGACGTAAAGAGAGGCAGAAAAAGAAAGAGGACAAAGTGAGTTAAGATCAACAGACAGCGAGGCCACATAACGACCACCATGTTATTAGCAACTATTAGCAACAGCATTAGCTTATTCCATTTTCCCACACGTCTAGTTTTTGTAGACAAACATAAAAAAACACATGAACACTCATGTTTCCCTCATGCTGTCCATCAGTAAAGCCGAGCTCTGGTGAGTCACACTCAGATCTGCTTGGTAATTAAGCCAAAGAACTCATTCACCTTAAAGTGTTCATGACTGGTCATTTTAAATGACCACTAGCTTCTCTACCTCCTGTACACTTCCTACATCCTTTAATCCTTCTGTTTTTTTCCAGGTCTTTGCTAGGTGATGAGTTATTTGCCGTGCGTTCTTCTCCTCGCTCAACATCACCCTCTTTCACAAGACGTGTTTTTCAGGGAGAAATGTGCATTATGGGTAGGTTTATCTTGGAAACATTGCATTCTAGTTATCTGGCATTTGAAAGCAGCATGTAAACCCTTGTTTTTCTTCACTGGTGGTGATATTTATAGAGATGTTCACATCGGCCTTTCAGAGAAATGCAGATGAGCGATGAGACAAACCTCCATTCACCAAAGTTATATTTCTTAAATTATTTCAAGATGACAGCAAACCCGCGGACACATCTTCAGGAATCGACTAGTTTTTTACACAGGCCAATTGCGAGAGCTTATTGAAACGACAGAAGATGTCATTACCCCCCCCCACTCCCACCCCCACCCGTTCAACAAGTCTGAAAGAGAAGGAAAAGTGTAGGATGGATGAGACACAGTAT
>JAPZDY010000010.1:14382740-14401629 GCA_029783645.1 Ctenochaetus hawaiiensis
TTCGGACAGTTAGTAACCTATTCAATTGATCATTTACACTGCCAAAAATGACACTTAAAAAATAAAAAACAAATGAAAATAATTTTTTTGCCTTAATTAATACAAAATATGGCATCAGTGGAACATGTAGAAATGTATTTTTTGGGATTTCTTGAAGGTGCTGTGTCTAAAAGCAAGGCCCTTAATGTTTGTAAAATGTTTTGTAAAATTCGTAAGTGACTGCATCTTTTTCTCAAGCTTTTTAAAAAATATTTTGGCTGAAAATATGGCAAATATGCTAGGTAAGATTTTAGGTTTTTGCAGTCTAATATCACAAACTTTGATTATTTTAATTCACTTCTCAGAATTTATTTATTTATTTTTCATTCTGGGTAAAAATATCTTATAGAAGTAGGCGGCTCCTAAGCTTGTCAAAATAGCTCACCTGGTCCAAATGAGCTGGTTGCAGGAAGCAAGACTAGTTGACAGCCAGTTAACCACTTACACCCTCCAGTTAAGTCAGGTTACATGCTAGTTTTATTTAGGTCGATGAGCTCTGGTTAGCATAGCAATGAAACTATTATAAAGAGACAATTTTTGTACTGCAGTTCAGGATTTACCAAAGGAAAAAATGGATATCAGCTCCGAGTGTGATGATTGAGTTTAAAAGTATAATTATGCAAAAAGGTTTGGACCAGCTGAATCTGCAGCATTCAGAGTTCTCAGGACGTTCCAGAGAGAACTAGAACCAAAACAACCCTCAGGCCATCAAGAGCGAATCCCACAAATCTGAAGCTAGAACTGCAGTTATATTAAAGTAATTTTGATGGAATCTTACTTCCATCAACAGGAATTTTTGTTTTTAAATCGGAAATCAAACCGAGGGCATGATAATTTTTTTTACAAAACCGTAACAAAGCACCTTAATTTAAAACTCACTAATCCTTCAGCAATAAGGCTATTAAAAAAGACTACAAGTACAATATCCTAAGCTCTGTCACACACACACATATGCACACACACACACACACACCACCACCAAGGCTCAGACAGTGTGAATCTAATGCCCTCCAATCCTGTGAATCCCTTTGTTCCTGATTTCACGCTTGATTTGCCCACAGCTTGAGTCTGGCTGGTATCAGCGCTCTTCTCACTGCTTTCACTCCTGCCAAATCCACAGAGCCACACAGGATCCATGTCTCCTCTCTCTCTCTCTCTCTCTCTCTCTCTCTCTCCCTTTCTCTCTCTCTCCTCTGCCATTATTCGTTCCAACATCTCTGCGAAATGCTCCCCAGCTCAATGCCAAGGAGTTGTGTTTGTTTGTTTGTTTGCAACTCAGCCCTTCTTATTGTAAACACCTCAGAAATCTGCCAAGATCTGATCAGAGTGAATTCTGATACTGTCACTTTTCATTTGATGCATTTTATTGGGTTATCTTAAATATTTTCATTTAAAGGGAAGTTGTGAAAGCCCCAATAAGGCCCCTGGACTATCTGTCTTTATTAAATAATTTCCTGTGGAGTTGCAGGAATAATCCCCTCGTGCATTGACAACCGTACTACACGCAGGCAACAGATCGTCCACAAATCTTCAGATTGATTCAACACCTCTCATGAGAGGCCTTTCAACCGTTCTGTTTTGAAATCTTCTGCTTCTAAAGTGGCACATCAGCCGGGCTCTTCCACTCCTGCGATCCCTCTAGCACTCGTACCGAGCAGATATTGTGACAGCTGCGTGAGGGAGGGCAAGAGGGAGAGCGCAGGAGAAAGAAGGAGAAAGGAAAGAGCGAGGAGCGGGTCCCTTGAGAGAGGGTGCCGGTGCTCTACAGCTCCAAGTCACCGCCTGCATGCCAATGAGGAGATTCCCCTGCAGCAGCAGCAGCGGTGGTGGTGGCGGCAGCAGCAGCGGCAGCAGCAGTGGAGGAGCGGAGCAGCAGGAGGGGGGTCGGTGCTGACACTGTACGGCTGTAGTCCTTGGTAGTCACATTACACACACTCCTCCTCACAAAGAGCTGAGCACCAGATGGATTTTTGAAGCAGAACACTGAGAAATGATCAAGTTACTGTAAACATGCTGGTAGTAATTAACTCTCTGCAACAACAATAATCCAAATTATGTGGGGTTTTTTTCTTTTTTCTCAGCATGACGGAAAAAATCCATAACAGTGTAATGCTTTTATATGTCATCAATCAATTATTGTTCAATGTATTTTGTATCCTGTTGTAATTTGCTTTGCATCAACGTTTCCTAATCTGTTTCTACTTTTAGTTATCAAAATAAAACTCTGCCTTATTGGTCAAACATGTGAGTTCATATGAGGAATTTAATTCCAGTTTTCTTTGCTTTCAGTGGGCTTAAACATGAATGGACTTAAAGCTCAGAACAAGAACAACAAAGAGGTGAAGTTAAAGAATAATGAATCATCAGGGCTGAAATGTTAACAAGTATGTGAAAAGAATTAAAATTATCAATGACCAGAAATGTAAATAATAATCCGTATACAAGCCAAGTGTTTTGCAAATTGTAAACAACAGGGGTGAATAGTGCAAAAAAAAGAATGAATATTCATATATGGAGAAGATGATTGTGTATAATATATGCATGTATAGATGCATATTGTACAGGGTGCAGGATTAGCTTGTGTGCATGATGATATGGACAAGCAAAAAAAAAATTTAATTCTTTGGGCGTAAACTTCCAGCTTTTACATTCAGTAACAGTGAATCTAAATGACCTTCGATATCCAAAATCAGTCAAAATGCTCTTTTCCTTAATTTTTTAAAGGTCTTATCTAAAAGCAAATTAATAGAAGGCACGGATATTCAAACAAAAGGAAAGGAGCAAAACACCCCTTTATGTAAAATATAGCAAACTATGACTGGATTGCATTTTAATCTAATAATAAGAAGAGGATTGTTTTATCATTGCAGCTGTTAACTGAAAAGATGCCATTTCTCTTAAACTGTGAGAAACTGCCACTAAAACCGGCTGGTTACTGTGGAATAAGCCATTTTGTGCATTTAACTCAACTATAGCTGCGTTTAAGCACCTCACTGTGATGTGTTGCTGTTTAATTTTGGATATTAACATACAATAATGACAGCAATAACTTAAAAACAACTAAGCTGACACAGAAATCCTCACGGCGAGTGAGTTGACAGATAGAAAATTTTATGTTCAAAGCAAATTTAGCTTCATCATTCCTCTCCAGCAGCAGAAATTACATCTGCGGTCCTGGTGCTGACAGCAGCAGCAGCGTCAGTGAGAGCATTAGCTGTGTGTAACCACCTCCGCTCTCTTTCCCCCCTCGAGAAGAATTAATAACTAATTATGTCAGGTCACTCGTCCAGATGGTCCTATCAGATGGGCCCACTGTCTGAACCTCACCTCCAACAAGCACCTCTGACCCTGGCGGCCACGTCACCCCTGGCAACACGGAGGGAGGACGGAACCGGGGGTACGTGAGGGGTTTTGGGGCGCACATAAAGAAGCGGTGAGGGGGGTACAAGCTGGGCGTGTCTGATCGGTGTTGGATGGCTGCCTTTAAAGCTCCATGAATACAAGGCTCCCTGCCGGGGCCCTGATCTCCACGGTCATGATTCTGTTATTACACGCCATGTTCCCGTGATGGGCAGATGGCTCAGAGAATCGGCACATGCATTCGCACGCATTCAACACAAGCCGGGGCCCGTCGCATCAATGGACACAACCTGATACTCCCCTTTCTTGTCTCATTAGGAGGCTATAGAAACATAAGAACATAATAGGGTGGAATTAAGTGCCCGTGCGGATGTCAAAGGGGGACATGGCAGAAGATTGGGACGAGGGCTAACAAGAGCGTGGCGCGCTACCTCGGCTTTGTGCGGTGATTAGTGCTTTCGACAGGGGCTGACGGGTAAAAGAC
Source organism: Ctenochaetus hawaiiensis (assembly GCA_029783645.1). Classification (NCBI taxonomy): domain Eukaryota; kingdom Metazoa; phylum Chordata; class Actinopteri; order Acanthuriformes; family Acanthuridae; genus Ctenochaetus; species Ctenochaetus hawaiiensis. The sequence goes on from JAPZDY010000010.1 coordinate 14,386,624, forward strand.
AAGCCCTCTGGGACGGAGCAGCTTTTAAACGGACACTTAAACAGCCAGGAAACTGACAGCAGTGAGAAACAGGCGTCAAAGCTCCTGGCTGTGCATGTCATGTGAAAGAAGACAAGGGGTTTAGCATATAGATACAGATAACTTGGACGTGTCTGATGTCACACAGAGGATGTAATTTCCTGTGTCAGTGTTATAGGGCTCCTTTAGAAACTGGCTTCCACATGTTGGTTACAGACACTTCAAATCAAAGTGTATTTAGGAGTTATAATACTAATTTATTGGCGCTGCTGAGGCTCAGGAGGCAGAGCAGGTCGTCCACTTATCAGAGGGTCAGTGGCTGGATCCCTTCCCTCTCTGGTGTGCATGTCAAAGTGTCCTTGGCCGAGAAACTAAAATGTGTGTGTGTGTGTTTCTGATGAGCAGGTCAGCACTTTGAATGGAAGCCAACAGCATTAATGTGTGAATATGTATGAAACAGTGAATGCTGACTTGTGTTGTTAAGCAATGTGAACTACTGAAAGACTTTGAAAGTGCTTTTAAAATTTAGTCTATTCACCTTTCAATCGCATGTCATCACTATATTATGTTGTATTTAAAGAACAATTTTCAAAATAAAAGTCAAAATATAAAATATTCTAGAATCAAACTGAAAGTTGTGAAGTGCTGACATAAATCAAATATTTTATATTTTTTATATATTTTATTTATATTATTTTGTGAATAGATTTTGGAAGCAAAAAAACATTCAATTTATAACTAATTAAAAGTTTATTGTGTTGTGAGCTACTTAAGTATAACTGAAACCTCTTGAACATAAATTTTTAACATTTCCAAATTAAAATGTCTAAAAGTGACCATATCTCCGATATATGTTTTTGTTGAGTTGCATCTCACATAATTCCAGAGGTTTCGAAATATTTATGTCTGAGTTTATGTCTAAACTCTGAGAAATACATAATTTCATTCAAGGTTATGATGAGTTTCATTTCATCCTCTTTAACTTATTTTGGGGTTAAAACACCAGAGAGCAAATGTGACTAAATGTAACTTAAACTTCACATTACTCTGTCTGTGACCATATTTGCTTGAGCCAGATGGATAGAATTACATCTGCAATGGTGGCTGTTTAGCAATGAAGTAAATAAATCCCATGATCCCACGCTACTTCATGATGTCATCAAACAACATCTTTCTTTTTACTGTTTTGACTCAAGAACCTCTGGTGCTAGAAATGACACACTGTGTGCTTAAGTTAAACCTGAAGCAACACCTGCACGGCTTACATCAACTTTTTTTCCCTTACTGCTTAAAAATATCTCTTCTCATTATATCCCGTAGTGGCTCTTTTACATTTGTCACATAAAAGCCTCCTAAACTCTTGAGCAAACAGGAACTTCAGCAGAGCTCCCCTGTGCGAGTCTCTGGCACCAGATGATGTCTCTGCCTCGTGTTTGAGCAGGAGACACCAGACAAAGCAGCTAAGAAGAAACCAAACAAAGGAACCTTTAAAAGGATTCCAGGCGTTAAACCACATCTCATTCATTTGACTTATTTGTCTTCAGGGAGAAAAACGGAAGATAAAGAAACTGCGAACAAAAAAAAAACTTCTCCTTACAAATCAGCAGTGTGCATCTATGTCACCTCCATTGATATCAGTGAGCTTTCAAACTCAGGTAATAATGAAAGGCAGTTAAGAGATGGTGGCTATCACTCACTCAATTATAGTGAGTGGCCTGACACGTGTTGATAAACACAGATAATTAGTTGTGGAAAGGTTCATCATTATCATTACATCATTACTTTCTGGCATTCTGGTGCTAAGTGTCTAATGAGATTAGCCTGCCAGTCACGTTTCTCCTCTCAGTCGAGCAGACAATGGACAGCTTTACAAGCTGGCTGCTTTTTGCCGTTGATAAAAAAAAAAGAAAAAAATGAGCTGTTAGAAAAACTAAGGGATTAAGTGTTGTGTTTTGGGCTGAGAACATCTTTTTATTGCTAAAAAAACTGAATAGTGGTGTTGTAAAGCTAAACACTGTTTCCTTTAGCTCATTAAAAGTTTGTGGTTTGGAAATTAATGATTGTCAAAGGAGAGCCAAAAAAATGCATTTAAAATATAAAATGTGCACAATTTGTCTATTTTAATACTCTGTTTAGCTAAGTCACATGTTTAAAAAACTAAATCTAAATTAGGCCTATTGCTTATTCACACACTGCTCGGATGGCCACAATTTCCAAGTTTGAAAGTATTCTGACTCCTCTGTGTGTTCATGAGCTTCTTTTCATCTTTGATGCCACAAAGAGGAGTAAAAATACCTTTCTAAGTCCATCTCGGTCACTCTGCATCAAAGGCAGGTAATGGTTACAACCTAATAAACATAAAAAAATAAACGTGAGTAAAAAGTTTATATGCACTACCTGAATTAATTAAAGTTCTCACCATCAGCCATTCACTCTTGTTTTTGTTTCCGATGTTTTTGCATATTTTACGTCAAAGTTGCAAATTGTTTCTGACACTACATGAATGCACTAGCATTGTAAAGGTGTTGGTTTTACTTTAAAAAAAAAAGGAAATGGTCAAGAAAAATCAAGAGCACAATCATCTGAACTGTTGTTTTGAAACATCTGGTGGCAATTTCCTTCCACAAATAAAGAGAGGAGGTCGTTTCTTTATTCTTTTTACAATTAAAACAGTTCCCCTAAAAGCACAATTTATCATGCATTAGTCATTTTGACAAAAAGACAAATACATAAAAAACACTGTTGAGAAATTAAACTGCTGAGGTTGTGAAAAGCGTATTTTTTTTCACAACCGTTTTTTCTCGCAGTTTCCACACATGTTGCCGCCATGAAGCGAGCGTCAGAATGGAGTCCTGTCACTGCGCTGCGGCAGGAATCTGATGATGGCCTCTTCTAAGCAAGCTATCACGCACCATCTGGTAGCACTATTCTTCAGCTGTTTGAGGAATCAGGAAAATCAACCCATCATCTACCCCCACACTACCCCCTGCACACACACACACACACACACACTCTCACACATATATAAACACCCGGTGACATGCACACATGTGAAATGCACCTGCACACATGCATACATTCATCCACACAACACTTCATTTAAGACACACACTTTTCTCCTGACCGCCAGCAGGAGTGTGATGTCATTACAGCTCTCTAAGGCCTCCTATTAGCCAGTGCTCTGTAATCACTCGTGATATATTAGTACAATGCATTGATTACCCCATAATCCAATCACTCGCCTGTTATTGATCTTTTATAGAGCGCCCCCCAGACAATAAAGCTGTAGCCACAGACTGTGGGTCAATAGGCACACAGGGAGGGGAGTCTCCTTGCAGCTAATTGGCTTATGAAATAATACAAACATTTTGCTTTCTCCACACCAGCAGAAATCAATGCAGAGCTAAGCCGCTGCATTCAAATCAATTGTCTTGAACCACATGTCGCATTTTTTTTTTCTGCGTCAGGATTGGACGTCTCCCTCACACCCTTCATGCTTTGGCTATTAAGTGGAGTTCAATCTTTTTTTTTTCTTTCTTTTGCTCTGTTTCTCTCTCTTGCTAACTTGCACTCTCATCTGCTTCCTCTCATTCCTCCTTTTTTTTCTGCCACTCCATCTTTCTCCCACTTGGTCTACTCTCCTCTTTACCCCCCTCTTTCTCTCTCTCTCTCTTTCTGTCCAGTTCTCAACTGATGTTGGGTTGCCAGATAAGTTTCTGCTTACAGGGAGACCACATCTGACACCCAGCTGTGTGGGTCATGGGCTGCAAGAGCAGCTGCTGGTCATAAATCACCCGAGCTGGAGGAGCTCTGGCACTTCTTCTGTCAGCCGTGAAACAAAGATGTAGAGGTAGTGGGGGGTCAGAGGTAGCCAACCTGGGTAACAACAGGAGACCCAGCATCACCTTCATAATGCTGCACTGAACAGTCCTCTATTATAAAAACCCTACTGTAAGACTGCATTAAGTCATTAAGGGATATATGCAAGCAGGGCGACATGGGATGCAAATGTTAAGTCAAAGAGTATGGTGTAATATGGTATGCAAGCAATTATGGTTAAACGGGCGACGCAGCTTTCGAGCTGTGAGGTCAGAGGACAGACAACCCCTTGCTGAGTTACTGTAGCCGAAGAAATGCAAATAAATTCAATGTCAACAGAAATGGAAGGGCTGCATTGCGTGCTGCAGGCACACTTTCGTACCCTGAAAAACTGAAATGAGGTCTTTTACTCTACTTTTACTGAAGTTGAAGCATTTTTTGATGTAAAATTTAGATTATAAGCATGATTTTTTTTTAAATGAAAAGGAAAAGTTATGTCAAGATAATCACACACTCAGTTTTACAGAAATTTAGAATGTTTTACTTGGAATGTTTTTATTTGTGAGTACTTTTTTTATTTTAACACATTTAAAGTGATGGGTTTAATATGAGCCTAAAACTTGTTTTTTATTATCGTGACATTGTGATAAAGCTTGAGAGTTTTTTTTTTCGCATGTGAAAGGTTGTATTTCTTTAATAGTTACTTTTTTTTTCTAAATTATCTATTCTGACTGTTGTGGCTTCAATTAAGTATTTTCCTTCACTTCCCTACTTAGTCACAATGTCTCCATGATGCTTTTTCAAAAGCATTTAAGATATTGGTATATACATTCATTCCTTAAATACCTTCAAGTTATTAGTATCAAGGTTTTCACTAAAAAAAATGGTTAGTTATGTTAATATTGGTAAACTATATTCAAAATGAAGAGAAAAAAAGCATTATAGGATTTATGTCAAGTGGAAGTTTTACCTGTTGCAAGAGTTAAATGTCTTTACGAGTGAAATTCCAGCATCTTAAAGGCATGTTTTGAAAATATTTTGCAACCCACTGGAGCCCTAAAGACCTCTAAAATGTTTCTAATAACAGACCCATTTCCCCTTAATTATTGGTTTTTCCCATAGCATGTGTGCAAAAGCAAGGCATATGTGTGTGCTGCAATGCATATGTGTGTGTGCCAGTGTGTTGTCTGTTGCGACGCCTGTAATTCAAGACCTGCCTTTCATTCAAAGCCACCTCACAGTGTTTACTCTTTAGCCCACACAAGGCTGCATACTTCTACAGAGATTTGTATAATAAATTGGGTGTTCTTTTACAAGACACCAAATATCTTGCGAGATTAAAACAATGAGAGAAGGAAGCATGACGGCGTGCAGAAAGACTGGGGGTTGGATAGCAGGGGGGAGCAGGCTGAGTGAAGGATGAGGGTTAGGTTAAAGTCTTTAAATGTTCCTATAGATCCGTCTAAAATCATCCCCTCTGCATTGCGGCACACAAAATGACCTAAGCTGTAAACAGCACCACAAAAACAAAGCCTCTAACGAAGCAGAAAGTGTCCATTTCTAGTCAATTCAATGCAGATATTTCCTCGTAATCATTCAGTGCTGACTCTTTCACCCGTGCACTCTGAGATTCTCGAAATGTTCATCTCTTCTGACAGAAACTTAATTGCCAGACAGGAAAAAGCAGTTTGTAGGAAGTCGGTGGAGAAGGAAAGGGCACGGAGAAAAGAGAGCAGATTATAAAAAGGGTATAAGAGGGGGAAAGAATGACAAAAGAGAGAAAGGGAGGAGAGGACTTCTTTGCCCTTTGGTGTGAAGCAAGGGGCCGATCGATAGCGGCGTAATGAGCCTGGTATTAGCTGGGGTGCAGAGGGACCGGAGCAGGGCAGAGGGAGGGCAGAGGGGGAAGGGGAGAACCAGGATCTGATTCCCAACAGCAAACAACACCATTGCTGCAGACATCAGAACCAGCACCTGAGTACACCTATTAAAGCCAGATGACCCTCCGCCCAGCTAATGACAAATCCACCTCTAATACAAACTTCTCACACATGTACACACATGCACCCTCGCACAGTTTTTTATTCAACCTGCTGGCTGGTTTTAGTATCCGTCACAGAGCCAAGCTGCTGCTCAAGCCAAATGCATTACCAAAAGAGGGCTAACAGAGAAACATGAAAGTCTAATCCTGACTAAGAAAAGGAGCACACTCAACATCACCTCTCCTTTGTGGTACAGATTACCCAACAATGGCTTCTGCCACTCTCTTAAATCCACTGCAAACTGGCAGTTTGATTAGAAAGATGGAGATGCAGGGATTTGTCTTTGGTTGGTTGAAAGAGAGAGACAGAGTGAGAGGAGGGTGACCAGCCGGGGGGGGGATAACCATCAGGTACACTCAAAGCCAATCTGTTGCCTCGTCAATAGGCTCATTCTGCTGGAGTGTCATGTGCAAAGCGCCCGAGCTTGCTGCTGCAGCCCCCCAAGTCTCAGCCGTCAGACCAGCCATCCAGGCAGGCAGGCAGGCACAAGCCGGGGCGGGGTGGGGGGGGCACAGAGAGAGAGAGGGCCACGCCTGGGTCCTCTCAAAGGAGGGATCAAAGTGGGGATAGAAGGATGGGCCCCCTTCTCTTTGTGCCATCATGTCTCCCAAAACAAACGCATCCTCCTGTCCGAGGGAAGCCGCTCGGAGGTGGTCCGGCTTGGGGAACAGATGGTGCAGGGGACCGACACTGGGGGGACACCTGCACTGCGCAGAAGGAAGTGTTGCGTTCAACACATCCAAATGTCTGGTTTCTAGATGACGAACATCAGGGATTACTTAAAAGAAAGTATAAATAACATGTAACTGTAGAGTAAATGAAATGCGATGAGGAGATGTGCTAAAGATTTTGCTTCCTGTTTGACTGAGTGGCTTTATTTCTGGTTTCCCGACATATAAACTATTTGTCTCACTTATCTGTCAAATAAAATAACTTGAGAGAATTTTTAAGGGTTCGTCCAATGATATTCTATATTTTTCTTGCTGTCAACAAATTTTACAAAAAGACCAAAACCAACCTTTCACTTCAAAACTTACACTGTCCTGCTGCCAACAATATAAGAGCACTAAATGCGTATTAATCCACCACTGAAAATAGGCCATAACAAACACAGCACTTACTCCTGTATGAGCAACATCTGACAAAAACTACAGCGTCTGTTGCAGGGAAACTGGTTAACTTCTCTCAAAAATTACAGTTTTATGTCTCCAGTAGAGAAGGATTAACTCTGGTCTGAATGATGTCGTAAGAAAGTCAGAAAGTAAAGCGAGATGAACAAATTTATTTTCAGTTTTGCCCTCTTCATCAGGTTTGTTGTCAAAAACAGAAATAACAATTAGTTCAGCCTCTTATGAAACCTTGCCATGCAGAAAGTTTTGGCTCTATTTGATGAGGTTTTGAGATATTTGTGTAAGAATCCTAAACATCCTTAATCAGAACTACTTCCCACCAAAGAAATAGTCCCTGCAAAAACCATTGATAGTCCTGAAAACTACCCACAGTAACAGGGAAAGCGTCTTGGAAAACAGATGCTTTTCACTATTCACCTCCATTGTATTGCACTGGAGGCAGAAAAAGACATCTAAATACCTGTCTAAATAAAACCTGCTTTATTTCTTTGTCTAATTTGTGTGAACTCGCCCTTTATCATATTTCTTGTCTTTTTTTTCCCCCTCAACCTCTGAAACACATATGACAAGAAGCTCTAAAGTGCTCGTGTTTTAGCTGCTACACTCTTGACTGGCTGCTAATCAGATATTTTTGTTTAGAGGAAAACAATCAAAATTGTTCATGTTTTATTATTAACGTTATTTCCTCATGCCGTGAAGAGTCACAGTCTCATTCCCTGCCAGTGAGTGGAGAGATTTTCACGAGCCCATCAGAAGCAGGGCTTCCAGTAGATATAACCCATGCTATGGTAATCACATGCTAATCACAGTTAACACCAGCGCAGGGTCCTATACTCTAGATTAATGCATCCGTCGCATATTCACGTTTCTATTAGCATAAATCAGGTTCACCCTGCCTTTGTAATTAGTGTTTTCATGTGAATGATAATAAGATATGGTGATTAGGTCAGGGTACTAGAATGGAAATGACTTGTCAGCTAAGTCGGCCTCACACAGTTCTGCACATGTCGGACTATCAATATGTGCTTCCTCAAGAAACAATTAATGATGTTGAAAGATAATTGAAGTTTGATAGTAGGATGTGAAAAGCAAAAGTAGACCATAAATCAAATTTCTGCAAGACACTTGATGTTTCAGCAGGATTCTTATGGAAGAGTTATCCTCGAGTAAGAATCCTGCTGAATGTAAAAGCACAGATGTGAATATGTATTTAAGGGCCATTTTAATAGCCCTATAATATGTTTTACATAGCCTCTCTGCAGAGTGATTTATTTTATCAATCAATGCATGCTTTATAATACATAAGAGATGCTAATAATGATGCTAAAATTGTGAATTTGAACCTTGTTTTAATTTTTTTCAGCATTTTCCTGCTGAAACTTCCTTTCACTTTCAAGTCTTATGCCATACAACTTGATTAAACTGCATCTCTGTGAGCACAGTTTTCCAGGCTGCAGTACCACAGTTACGGATCCTCCGTTCTCCTCCACAGTGCAAGTGCATGAAAACTACAAACTGAAAATGGACCTGTTCCATCGTGGCCTATACCAACAACTTGTTTCCCTTCTGTTCTTCCACATACAATAAAAAACCTGTTTACACTGTCTGAGGTCAATATAACATCTTTTTACGAGGTAGTGTGAAAAAAGGGAGCATGCACGGAGCATATGAGCACATGAATACACAAGATCAGAGCATGGAGCTTGCATGTGAAGAGCGAGAGAGAAAATGCAGCACATGTGCATCTTTGCAGGTGTGGCGCACACCTGTGTACCGATGGAAAACACTGCAAAAGCAGGAGATGCAGCAGTGACTGGGGTTCAGTCTTTGTGGATTTGTCTCCCATGGGACCCTCCTTCCACCTCTGACATCCCCTGACAGGGAGCATTCCTCTCAGACTGGTGACCCCACATGACGGACGGCATCCTCCATGCCTATAACCGACTAATGAGACCTGCTGCGGACCCAAGAGACTGGAGGGCCCACAGAGGGATCGGGAATTTTTTTTAAAAAAAGAGAAAGCGAAACGGGGTAAGGAAAACTACAATCATCCGTTCTAAGAGCAGCAGAATGGGAAAAAAATGAGATTTAATCAAATCCAAAAGGGTCGAAAGGAAAATCACACCTAATGCCATGCTTTTACGTCAGGGTTGTTGAATGTGTGAGTTATTTCTCATTCGACCTGACGCTCCTGCTTCCATGGTAATTTATGAGGCCTGACCTGCGAATCTGAACACCCAGAACCGTCTTCTTCATGGGTATCGTGACCCCTCTTTGAACTGTTTGTTAGCCATCACAGCTTTTTCACAAAAACTAAACTAATAGTCACTGCAAAACTTTTAGATTCCCCCTCTTTATTCAGTTCAGAGTGAAGGCTGGAAAGAGGTAAATGATGGAGTTTATTTCTGAAGAAAAAGGTAGCCACCAGACATTGGTAACTGTTCGAAAAACATATCTAAACATGGAAGAGTCCAGAAACTACAGGTCTGTTCACCTCTTCTTACCTCCAGTCACATGCGTGTGAGGACTCTGCATCACATTGTAGCTCTTGGCAGGGCAGAGGAAAAGCTGAATGAGGGATTCTCAAACAGGGGCAGTAATTTGCAGAGTGTGTTTCTAAGTTATTCCAGCTCCCCGCAGCTCAGCAGTGGCTGACCCTTCTCCCCGTCTGTCTGCTAAGAGGCCTACAGGGAGGAATCAGCCCAAATTACCTTTATTGATCCAGAGAGACAGGTGAATACCAAGCAGGTCGCTCTTCCCTTAACTCTTCTTACCTCTCATCCAACGTTTTCATCACTCCATCCCCCTCCCTGCCTGCAAGGAAATTTAAAAAGAAACAGGGAGCTTTTATGTGTGAGGGACTACTTTAACCACCACCACACGTTACTGTATCAGCCATTGCAGTGATTTACTGCTCGCATTCTGCTTTCTGTGATTAAACCTGCCTTCTTGTTGCTCATCTTTTACCGGCGACTGAGTGATCACGAAAGGCGAACGGCTGTTTTTCTGCCTCCAATCCACCGTTGTCCTTTCGCCCCAGCATACAAATCACTGTGGCGGTGGAAAAGATACTCCATTAGGTCCAACTCTGAGTTAAATCAATGCGTGACTTATCAAATGAAATAGGGGATTATGAGGTAATCACCTGGCAAACGTTGCTGAAATTGTAATTATCTCCACTGCACACATCTCAGAGAGAGGAGACCAAACTAACTATTTAAGTGGAGGGTGAGATAACAAGGTGTAGAAAAGCACAACAGCTATATCTCTTACACAGCAGTGCGAGCAAGATTGTTTATGTGCTGAGAGGAACCGGGGCAACTCTGTGGTTTCTCTCTCTCTCTCAACGGAGGAATATCTATGAGGCCGTTCGCTGCATTGACAGATTGATGCTTCTCGTCTGTCGCCTCATTACTGCAGGACTGCTGCTCATACTTGTTGCTGCTCAATCGCATCTTTTTGTGCATCATATTCTCTGCATGCATCAATCACAGGTGCTAAATTATGCACAGAGCTGTGAAAAGATTTGTAAACCCTACTACTAGCAAAATTAGTGTATTAGATTATAAGATAAATGCAAAATCTGCAATATGAATATAAATTTAAAATATAAATGTGAAAAAAAATAAAAATTTAATATTAAAATATCAAAATAAAGTAACATAAGTATACAATAACCAACTGAACAGAAAACTTGTTCTGTTTTATAAGATGTAAGTTTGGATACATTTTAAAAACAGTTGCACTAAATTCATAGAAACTTCCTTATTTTAACTTTAATTACTTTAATTTCATTTGTCTTATTTGATTTACTCAGCTCGGCTTTGATATGATCCAAATTTATAATCATTCCAGTCCTTTATAATGGACAAAATGAAATAAATCTGTTTAAAGCTTTGCAAGCTAAAAAGTCAAAATCTTCAAACTAGAAAATAGTTGATCCTCTGATCTTTTATGTTTGTTGAGTTTGAATTCTTGACATTATGGCCTTAGAAATGTCTTGTTTCTGTACAAGTACAACACAGCCCCCTGGTGGAAGTACTGCAAAGTTACATCACTGGAACCAAAGTCAGTTCTAATCTTGCCTTTGGCTCTCTCGCGCCATCTACTGGTCATATGCACATATTGCAATTTGCATCTTTATAAATAAAGTTGTGGATATGGGCCCTGACAGGATTCACGAATTTTTATTATGTCAAGGAAAAAAAAAAAGAAAAACTGAGTTGTGATGTTTGTGCAGCAACTAGTTCTCACACTAATCAGCTGACTGTAGAGATGGTGATGAGGTGACACTGACGCACACACTTCACACTAAACCATACAAGTTGTGTGTTTTTAACAGCTACTCATCTCAGACACACTGTAGCATTACATCTAATATATGTCACTGATAGATTGACACACACACTGATATGTCAGTGTCTTAAAATAACTCCTACATGCAAAAAATCCAGAATTAACATCAATAAAGTAAAACAAGAGAAGTTATACTCACTGTTCAATCATTATCCATTAATGTGTAAAAATCAATAATTTTTAACTTCTCAAAGATGCAGTAACAGCAGGAAAAGAAGAGGGAAGGTTGGCTGCCATTCATGCCATTTTTTAAAACTCCATACAAAGCAGCACTTCCTGTCTTCATGCACTTCTTCACCACGCTTGAACACAAGCAGAAGCACAGTGCCCCCCTATGGCTTGCAGCTGAACTACATTATGAAAATACAACATGAATGTTTAACCAGCCGTAAATGAAACAGCCCTCTACCAAAAAAAAAAAAAAATTGATGTCTTGTGCAACTCTGACAACAAGCCCTCTGTTCTCCCAGTGACGAGCGGAGGTGTGACTGTGGGAAGCAGGCACATTCGCCTCAGTCCCAGCCAGGCTGAGTCACACTTTGTCACCTCTTTTGGTGTCTGTGATCACACCACAAGCTCAGTCAAAGTTCACAGGAGCATGCCAGCAGCCACACACTCTCCAAATTAACTCTCATTATGAAATTACAAATAAAAGTGAACATCTTCGGTGACAACATGACTGAAAAAAATGAATATTTGTTTAAGTAACATCAATTTCTGAGGTCATTAACTAAAATTGCTTACATGCTTACAATAACTTGTACATGACATGTTTCTCATCTATAAAAGTAGATCTCAAGGACACATATTGGACTTAGCAGAAGTTAATATCTGTCTCTTTATATTTATTTTAAATACTGTCTTTGACTGCCATTACAGGCTTGTGTCAGACTGTTTGGTGACCCATGGCAGTTTTGACACATCTGATGGCAGAGGTCAAACATGGGACTGAACAGAGTTTTTACCACCTCAGGTGAGTATTCCTCACGCCCAAACTCACACCAGCTCCTGGGAAAAAGGAGAGCATGTGTCCGAAGAGTTTAAACTGTGCAAAGTTCACCAAAGTTCACTGAGTTATGTCGGAATCAGACGGCTGGTAAAGACATCTGCTTACAAATTATAAAACTATACATTTATAATTTGAAAATGTCTGTTTTAACAGGTAAATATCAGTTGTTATTGTTGGTAAATAATGGCAGCAATTTGAGGATGCTATGTCACATAATACAGACAGATGCTGCATGCATAGAGATTAACCATCCACTCCATGTAGCCTCATTATTCGATATTTATTTTATGCATTATTTATTCTGTTTACAGTTCACAGAAACACTGGTTTTATTAGGCCTATATAGACATTTTATATATACATATACATAATAAATTCATGTATGTGTATGTGTGTGTGTGTGTGTGTGTAAAAACAGGCCTATGCCTATTTTTTCTCCTATTCGTATGTACACTAGCTTGTGATAGATCTACATTTATGTTAATTTCTCTTTGTTCAGCTTTGTTGCAGACTTTTTTTGCTGCCTTTTCCAACAAATTGGAGCTGCTTCTTTTTCTATTCATGCACACAATTTTTTTTTCCATTTTCATTTCATTTTGATTGCTTCAAATTGAATACTTGGGTTGAAAATTGGTTCCCAGAAATGTAAAAAAAAAAAAAAAAGCAGGTTTGGGCTGAGAAATTGTGGCTTTCTTATTTGAAGTCTTTACAGGTTATTCTTATATTTTGCATAAAACCAAAATAAAAACTTGCCTGTAATCAACACAATCCACTGTCTCACCACTGCTGTTTACCTCCATTGTACATTATGCAACATCCTGCACTGATGATACATCCTTGATTACAGCGGTTTCACTCACAAATTGTGGACATGTGGGCTGGTTTGCAAAACAGCACCAAGAATCCTGAACAGAACCAGTTCATGAACCGGAGTTAACCCTGTAATGTCTAAACTAGAGGTAATTTGGTTAGAAAAGTCTATCTGTGTTTATCTGAAAGCTACTTCAAATTAAAGGTGAATCCATTGTACATTTACACAAATTTGCCATTAAAGCCGATACTAAAAGACAAAAAATGTTTCCTAAAAATGCTGATTTTCATATGTTCCATGTTTGTTTTGTTTTACACTTATACACAAACACATCCTATCGCCAGGACTTCATGGTGAAGCTATTTTCCTGACTCTTAGCTGTCTCAGCACACAGCTTGTATCACTTCCTAACACAAAACACACAGTCATTTATATGTATGATAAAACCACTGAGAAATATCTGTCTCAATTGACCCAAAATTTGTGCAGCAAAGGTTAGAAGTTCATCAGACTGGGCATCAGCCGCTGGTTTTATATTGAACTGTTGAGGTGAGCAGGTTTCACACCCCAGTAAGTGACACTCCTGAAGCCTCCGGCTCTGACACCGAAGCCTGGGAAAGCCTCAGCCAGGCCAGAGTTGAAGAGGTTATCAGGGCATCATCACGTCTTTTATCAGACCTGCAAACTAATATTAATCGATTAGTAAATATTCAGAGCAACATTTTTGTTGTTTTGCTCCTCCAAAGTGTTAATTCTGGCTCATTCTATTAGTTTTACTCTTTGAAGTCTTTGTATTAATGTTGGTGTGAAAAATAAGATTTGAATGAAAATCACTTTGATAGTTTATGATGTGTGTCTATCTTATAATTCCATTCTGTTCAGTGGATGTCAATCATTCAGCAGCAGTGCAGCACCCCTCCTGCACTCAGGAGCCACCATGTTTCACATTAGGAAGGTGTAAACTTTGCACCTTGCAAAACACATAAAGATGATCCCGAAGGTTCCCACAGAAAGGCTTGAAAGGTTGGCACCAGGGTGAGTTGAAGAGTTCAAGTCATGAGGTCAGAAATGCAAAGTGTGTCCAATGATGTGCTGGAGGAATTTTCCCTGACAGAAAATTAGATTAGATGGGTCTTTTCAGGCAGTTTTATGGATGCAGTTGGCCTTCACATCATATTCCAACAGTGTTTGAGTGAGGGCATTGTGCTCACTGGCAATGTGCATTAAGTGAAGCATCCACTTTAAACAGGTAATACACATCTTTTTGTCAGACATCTAAAAGTGAGAAGTCTTTCTAAACCTGCCGATACTTCATCAGTGCAAAAACATGAAGCCACTTCACTTCTGCACATCAATAACTTCAGATTTGTATGATGTATGGTTCTTATAAAGGCTGAATTACTAACTGGGCTGAATTACTAAGATCATCAGACAGCTGCTACCCAGGGGCCCTTTTTCCTGATTCACTCTGGTATTTGATTTGCAAACTCTCTGAACTTATTTTCATAGGCACATTTTCAGCACAGCATCAGCTGAAATATTGGATGTTTAGCTCATCCTGAGATTCTGTTGTCTTGCACATGAATTGAAGTTTTTTAGGTTTAAAAATCAGCTTTTCATGTTATTGTCTTTACATTGTGCATTTCCAACTAAAAGTGTGTTTGCTTATTTTAATAACAATGCAACTACTGGATGCATATGCAGTTGTGTTGCAGTGTTGTCTGAACTTAATGTGCATTTAAAGGTGATGGGTAAAGTAAAGACATAATGCACAGCAACCAGGAGAAACAAGAGAACATACAGACACAACAACTCATTTCT
>JAPZDY010000010.1:14412799-14426913 GCA_029783645.1 Ctenochaetus hawaiiensis
CCCCCCCCCCCCCCCCCCCCCCCCCCCCCCCCCCCCCCCCCCCCCCCCCCCCCCCCCCCCCCCCCCCCCCCCACCCATACCTGGCGTTAATGTGCCTTTGTGAGGAACAGAATTAGACTCGGAGGTGAGCATATGTGGTAAAAAGCACACTGCCATCTCGACTGCAGATCAGCAGCTGGAACTTGGAAGATTGCCCACACTGACCACTTCAGACTAGGAAGGCCACTGAGGTTAAGTCAAGATGAAACAGGGAAATTATTGGCTTATGTGTCATTTTCTCCTGTTCCTTTTCAGGAAAGAGAACTGTGCTGATTTTTAATATTGATTTGCAGACTGTGACACAAAAGATGATGAACAATCTTCAGTAATTTAAGTGTTCATTTGCAGGTTAATTGAGGACAGAAATTTCTGTAAAAGCTCTTCAAATGTTTCTTTGCCTGCTGCTGTCTCCATCTGGATTCTTCTCTCTTTCCCCTGCAGAAACCCAGACTCTGCCGAGAAGCGCCATCGACCAGGAAGCTGTCTGGTAGACGTTGAGGGACATCAGGATGAAAACGACAAAGCCTTCTCTCGTCCGTTACTTGCAGAGTCACGCTCATATTTCCATTTCTACATCAACGAGGAGGATCAGGGCAAGGGGAAGCAAAAACCAGAGGACAATAGAAGCGGGAAGCACACCGGGGCCCAGCAGGGGCCCTGCAAGCAACCCAGAGGCATCTGCTCATCCGGAATGGACGAGATGGAAGAGGATGCGGAGGAAGCTGGGGGACACCAACCTCTGGAGGGACTAATAGACGACAGTAAGACAGACAGAGAATGTGCCTTCTTTTCCCACTTCAACATCCCCAACTTTGTGAACTTGGAGCACAGTTCGACACTCGGAGAGGATGATCTGCTGTACGAGCCGTCCGCCATACTGGAGCGTCGCTCCACCTCTCAGGACGCTCACTGTGACATCCATTAAGGCTGCTTGTACAAAGAGATCACAGGCGTGGAAGGACTGGCATTGTAATGCTCTTTTTTCTTTCCTTTCACAGGGCCATTTTTTTTACTTCAAGGGGTATAAAAACCTGCCGCACACCTAGCAGGAGTGTTTTTTGAGTGCTTTTTGCCTTTTCAAAAAAAAGCATGCATTCAGATCAGCAAGTGCACAAAGGATAACCTGCGATGCCATGAGTGACATTTCTTCCTGAAGATGAGATTGGTTCATAAATGGCACCTTTTACTTCGGCTCTTCTGATTTGAGTGCAGCTGCGTCTGGACTGAAAAGGCTTTTCACACGGGAGAACAGAAGCCAGCGGAGTCGCCACAGGAAGGGGGTTTCTACGAGTCTTTCTGCTATTATTGCTGTCTTCATGTCTCGTGTGATTCTGGACATTGGATGCTGATCTCTCCAACAGGACATGAGTGCCAGTTGGTCTACCAACAAGATTAAAAGCATGGAATTAAATTATTTTTGTTCAAAATTATATACCCTCTATTAGAAACAGTGAAGTGTATTTTAACTGTGTAATTAGCAGCATAAAATCAAATCTATTGTTCTTAATTGTAGGTAACCTGAGACCTTAAATGACCGTGTGATATTCTGTGTATAAATCTTTTTTTTAGGCAGAAATCTCTTGGAATGGAAATGATTCCAAATGACTGAATAAAGCTGAAATGGTTTTGGGAATTGAACCCAACATGGGCGTGTTTAGCATTTCTTAATATTGTGAAGTGGTTATGAAAAAAGATCGCTTTCAGACTTACAATTTCGTTCAAGACTGAAACAAGCTTGAAGCTGCTCTGATGAGTGTTTTTACATTAATAGAGGATTAATTGACCGTGTAATTTAAAAGCTGTTGCTCATGGTGACACATCCACAGCAAATTATCACCCGTCCTCTCGATTTTACAAAATGGTTTTTAAGTGTCCACATTTATGCTTTGGTTTCATGCTTCTCAAATTAACTGCTTGTTACACTTTCACCCTCCTAATCAACACTGTTTCCAACTGCAACAGACATCTTCCATTTTCCAGGCCAAAAAATTGAACATTGCAGTGCTTCATATTTGCCAGGTGGCCAGATGCCTGTTAACATTCTGACCCACGAGCTCTGCAGCGCTGGGAACTCAACCAGTCTGCTTGCGGTTTATTCGCTCTGACAGATGGCTCTGCTGTTTTCTGTGCCTTGTTGGTCTGTGTGTGTCATGACAAAATGTGTTTCTGGAGAGACATATTGTAGCCTGAAAGTATCTGTCAGGTGTTCATACGCCCATCTGTCTGTGGACAGATTTTGTCAGAGCGTTAGCATCACAATCTTGCAAGATTCTGTCAGGACACTGTTGCTCCGGTGTACACAGGTGACGTTAAGATCAAAACAAAGGCGGAGTTTGTAGATGGGTGTGGTCTGAGGAAGGGGGGGCACTGACAACAAGGGAGGTATGAAGTAGGGAGGGGGGTCACTGATCCTCAACACTAACAATCCTGAACCACATCAACTCTTAAGTTCCAGATCATTCATGCACAGGTGTCGCTAAGATTAAAACAAATGCAGAGCCGAGCTCACAGGTGTGGCTCCACCCTTCAGGTATGAAACTCATGCAGACAGGCATCACGGAGGGTGTCATCCCATTTCCAGGGAAAAGTGCAAAGTGAGATAAAGGAGCAGGTAAATTAATTATTGATGACTCGTGCAAGGTGAAGGGGTGGGACTAGATAAGTGTGACTTCCTCCCGCTCCACTTTGAACATGCAAATGACAAACTTATTAGACTCTCTGGTTGTTGTTGTTTTCTTTCTGTTGTTTTTATGTTTATTTGTGTTTATGTCTTTAATTTGTACTATGTTTAATTGTTGTTCATGTTCAAAATAAAAAGAAAAAAAGAAAAGAAAAGGAAAGCACAGCACTGATGTGATTGAATTTTGAAAGGATCACATTAAAGTAAGTGATCAATCAAGTGATGATGTAACAGAAGCTCTAGGACTGATTTATTCAGCCCTAGAGGAATATTAGCAGACAGTGGTGGTACAAGAATATTAGGCAGGTCTCAATCTGTGAAAATAAGCCTGTCATTAAACATATCAGGAAAACACTTTCTGGCAAATTGTGGTAACTGCAGTTCCAGGAGAGAAGAGAGCAATTTCAAGTGATTTGTTGATTCGACTGATTTTAGCTGTGCAGTCAGAGCCTTAACTCTTCGGTTCTGTTTTTACAAACACTTCATAATTTTCTCTAAAATTAGTTGGCACATTTTCAGTGCTGCTGAGATTTAACAGAAGCTCACTCATTAAAAAAAAAAAACATACTGACACTTGCCCTTCTTGTCTTCGTCTTTTTTTAATGTAAAAATTTCCTTCGCGGTCGAGACAAATTAAATTACTAAAAGCCATGCCAGACGCATTGTTAGCTATTATCCTCACTTAGCAGCAAATGCCCAGGCTACGTATATTTAGCTGGTGGAGCTGCTTGGAATAACAGAGAGTCCATCAACGTTAACACGACACTGACCCACCAAATCAGTCTTTTAGATTTTGACAAACAGGCCATTAATGCCTCACCACAACGCCGGGGAAAATAAACGTTCAAACAGTCAGTCCTCCATCCTCCGCTGACATATCTGGTGTTCGTCAAAAGGCCGGCAGCTGGGACCAGGCTGAACAAATGTGATTAATTAATTCCCAAGAACCATTTGCACAGGTGGCTTATGCAATTTTCTCAGTATCATTCATTGTTCGACGCTAAACTCACCAACAGGAAAAGCAACAAGTAATTATTTTCTGTCCAATTAAGCATCATGGCAGCTTTCATTGGTAGCAGCACTGAAGTGAGATCGGTTAAAAAGCTAACATGATGTTAAATAAGCCATGTCTAATTTCTTTTTCATCCCTCTCATTATCGAATATCACTGCATTTAACGTTTGTCACTCAACTAAGAAAAGTGGATAAAAGTGTTCTTAATCTGTCACATCACCATCTCAATGCATATTGAAACAAGGTCTTAAGGGCCTCTTCTTACATCGGTGAAGGATAAAATGCAGCTTTTGAGTGTTTAAAGCACCGTCGGGGTATAGTTAGCTGTGAATTAGGGGCAGCAGAGTTCAGACAATCAAAGACTTGTGTGGGCAGACAGAAGGTTACTGTCTGAGGTTATGCAATGGAAACATTAACAAGTGCAAAGGTTCATCACCAAGCAAGTTGGGTGTTTCAGTGTTTGGAGGATTGTTGCTCTTCTAGTGGGTTTATTTTTGTTTTTTACCTTGAAAGAAGCTGAAAGACACATGTGACCTGAAGGGAGACTTATTGGGAGTCTTGTAGAAAAAGTTCATTATTGACAGCTGCTTTCACTGCAGAATAACCGCAAAATAAAAGCGTTTATACATGACTGCTTCTTGTGGTGATGTAGGATTTAATGGGCTGGCGAGGAAGGAGAGAGCAGCATGAAATCGCATTTTTTGTTTATCTCCTAAATGAAGTCGATGTGTCCTCTGTGCACTCAAAAAGACAACATGGAGAACAGGCTGCTTCCAGCATGAAAAACAAATTATAGATAAAAATAAATGTACGTCTCCAGGTAGTTCTGTAAACTCCATTGTGTGTGTGAATGTCTCTTTTCTTTAGCTTGGCCTCATATAATTGTATTCACACCCAGTCTTTCCGACTCCCATGTGGTTTTTAGTGCAAAAACAGGAATGACTTGCTGTCAACTCCAGACTCCACACGCCTCAGCAGTCGAGCTCTCAGCAATCATTTCCAATTCTGCTGCTGCCTGTGGGGGCAGGACTCCGAGGGTGCAGTGAGCGTCAACAACCAGAGGGTGGGGCGATGGAGTTGTGTCAGTCCCACGCCAAGTCTGCCATTTGCTCTCCCTCCCAAATGGCCCGAGGCGGTCTCTCTGAGTTGTGTTTGCCAGTTGGTGAGTTGCAATGGCACTTCAGTAAATGAGCAGCAACGGAGGGTGGTGGTGGGTGGGGGGCATCTGAGAGGCAGAGGCGGAGGAGGGAGGAGGGAAAACACTGGCATGCTGTTGATGTTGATGCCAAAAGCTCTAAGCAATATGGTGGGTGTTAAAAATACAATGTCAGTCAAATGGTAATTATGTGCGTTCCCAAGAAAACAATATGTCAAACACGCTTTGTGGCATTCATGCACATTACTACCATAATGTGAGTTAGGGCAAGGCTGCACAGTATCTGCGAGACACAAGCCCTGTTTCAAGGATAAGCACTAAAGAAGAAGAAGAAGAAACACACTGTAGACGAGTGTCTTCTCAACAGCCTCTGAGTATCTCTGATCTCTGATCCTGCTTCGGCTGGATTTAGCTTTTTATAATCAACTCAAATGTAGTCATGAGGCTCAAATTGAATAAATCTCATTCAGAGTTCAGAATCTGTTTATCAGGCGTATTTGTTTAAAAGTCAGATGTGTTGGCACAAACACACAACAACCCAAGGAGACAGTTTGTTGTGTGCTGTCTTAAATTTAGAGTATGGAACAGTGTGTGGTGTTTACTTCAATGGTGGTCCAATATCTCAGTAAGCAGGAGTGTTTTATAAATACAGTCTAATTGAAACAGCTGATGACTCATTGAACCACCTTGTAAAAATCCAAGGTTCAAAATCTCTTTGTCTCTCTTTTTCTTTTTGCACTGCAGCCAAAACAAAAAAGATTTGAAGGTCCTGAGCATAATTATCAGACTAGTGCTTGAATATACTTTTGTTTTTCTTCTTATTGTTCCATAAGCACCTGATAAGATCCCTAAAAGCAGCTCTCGAGTTTCTTAATGTTTCCACCTTAAATGTGCTTTATGTAGCATTTTAGCACCAATTAGAGGAGCCTACAGTTCCTGTTTCTACTTCAAACCGTGCGATGGAAGTAGAAGAGCATATGGCAGCACATAAATGTTAGAGAGACGTGAAACTGTTCCCACGGCAGGAGATGAAAACAGGGAATCCTTATCTTTATGGGGACCTGCAGGACATTAACACACTGTACTGTAACATACAGATTAAAGCAGATTAATCAAACCCAAACAAAGTCATTGTGTTTCAAACGAGGAGTTTCAATGTTAGTGGTGCTAAAATGCTTCATATTACACCTTTAATATAAGAATACTTATGCCTTTATATTGTTGCACTGAAGAGCATTTTCTGTGCCTGTGTCCTATCGATTAAACCTAAAAATGTATGTAAAACCTGACATGTCACACTTATTTCTCTGGTTAATGACCATTATGTTTGTAGTATCTGTATTTCAATAAAAGCAAGAGAGATCAATGTTCACACTTCTTTCATGTCAGATCCTTTGTCCATACTTTTTATACTGACTCTTTCCAGCCTGAACATGATTAATACTAAACTGGGCAATGAAGAACCTTAACATACAGTTTTATGTGAAAAGATTACAGAAGAAGACAAAGCATCAAATAAGAAATATGTTAAATTACAAAGGGACTGAAGAACTACACTCACTTTGACACAATACAGCCTACAATGTTCTTCCTCTAGCTTCAGAGCACTGTCGCTTTGGTCCCAGCAGCCCGATGATTCAGATCTCTCATCATATGTGAGGGAAATCTGGGTGGATCCAGAGGATGAGTAACTCTTTATCCGTCTCTCAACAACAACAAAGCAGCTGTTTACACAAAGGAAGGTGCTTGAAGTGAACATCTGCCAGGTCAAGAACCTGTGTAACTGTATAGATACGACACAAGGTAGTGCTGAAAACTATTCATGGCACATGCTGTCAAACCGAAGCCTCAAAATAGTTCAGAACTCACTGCTTATTATCACGGCAGTCAACGCAGCAAAGCAGGACGTGTGACTCATCCCTCATGCATTTGCATTGTCAGTGTATTAAGCTCCAAAGCTTGTTTTAACAGTGCGGGAGATTTGGTGGAGTCAGCAGAGGTGGAGAGAACAAGTGCTGCTTTTTGATATGTTTGTATTTTTCAAGCTGCTTAATTATCACCCAACCAGTAAAACTAGACATCCACTCCTATTGAGTGACACTTGCTTTGAGTGGCTTATTCATATGTTGCCTTCAAACACCGGCACAAAAAAATGAATATATTGGCATACATAAAGGGCGAACATTTTGTTTCCCCCTCACATGTGTTTGGCTTTAAAGGCAACATGTAAATTTTTTATGGGGGTTGAGAATGAGAGGTGTCGGCTTCAGTTGTGCATTAATAAATCATGAAACAGACAGAGAAAGAGGTGAGCGGGCGTGCTGGATGTATTTGCATATGTGTGTGAATGTATGTCATAAGTGTGTGTTCAGCATTTGTAGTTTGTGTGTGTAAATCAGCCATATTATTAACTTTAATGGTGAGATTTATGGATCAGATTTTTAAAGATTCTGTGCAGAAAGAAGATAAGTTAAGTTACAAACCATCAGTCATAAAAAAAAACACACTGAGGTGACTTGAGTTAAGCCACATAAGAGAGTTGATGAACGACATAGTGTCTGTCTGGAAATATGTAACTGTGACAGCCACCAGCAACAGTATCTATCTGTTGTTTCTGTTGTTTGAAGCCTCCTTCAAAATAACCACAGTAACTATCTTGCTGTGTCACAGCGCTGCGGGCCTCGGGGTGTGTTACCTGGCCCGGGCAGATTCCACATACACCTCAGCTTTCATAATCAAGGAGAGAGAGGAATAAAAAACACTCACAAGAAACATTGTCAATGACATTTGTCAAGCGTTGGAGAGTAAGCCGGAATACTTCCTCATTTTGCAGCGCAGTAATAATTAATTAGGCGGTGCAGCCTTCCTCGTGCAGCCCGGTTGCTCCACAGAGGCGGCAGGGCACCGGACGGGCTTCATTCTTATGAGGACTTTTGCAGAGGGCTGCTTTGGACTGGTTTATTCCCGAGACAGCCGGGAGAAGGCAGGGGAAACACTGTAATCATGGTAAGATCTCGCTCTCTCTGCCTCTGCTGACGTGCTTGTAGAGAAATGAACTGGGACTTGCGGGCTTTTTTCGGTCGATAGACTTATTTAAGGGCCAAAGGTACCTGGATTACACTGTAAAGCTTCAGGGCCGCTCTTTATTTGGATTTTGTTGAGACAAGTCAATACAGAAAGTTGTTAGATTTTAGCCAGGAGTGCGGAAGATGTCAAAAAAATCCTTTAAATTTAGATAAACGAGCGAAATTTTATGTAATACCTTTTTTTTATTCCAAATGCAAACACTTTGTCATACTTCCAATCAACAACAGAAAAAGCGCTATGAAAGCATTAATAAGCCCATAATAGGGGTACAGGCTTTACCGTTAAGTCATTAATAACCCCCAACAAGAACAAATACAATTTCTGAAAACCAGTTTTGCATGAATAATAGTGCCCCTCCCACACCTGCAGGCAGCATGGACTGTCATACTAAAGAGCTAATTAGGTTGAAACTTTTCCCACGTCGTGACCTTGATTTCTAGTTTCTTTGTTTTAAAAAAAAATGAAGAATGTTTTTTTTTACCTAAGAAAAAGTAGTTAAAGGGTTAAATTTCTCGGCTAGGTAGCATGGAAAGACTGACTTTAACTGTCCGCCGAGTGAAACAAGGGCATGCAGATTTTGGAAAACCAGAGCCTGAATTCAACAGGCTCTGAAACCCGCACAGTCAGTGCGTCATTTCCCCTGGAAAAGTTTGTTTGGGCACGGCCTCTCTGATGCCTTCGGGTGCAGAAATATACGTGGGAATTTTGAGCTCCATACACACAGTCGACCTAGAGACGAGGGAGTCGAGCAGAAATAGGACAACAGAGTCAGTTTACCTGCCCTGCACCGGAGCACCTGCGCGTGACTTCAAAGTAAAATGCTCAAACCTGTTTATGTGGCGTTTAAAGAGACATGATGGATCTTTTTTTTTATCTCGTTTGGGAGTTTAGGAGGATCATTTCTCCTCTATCCATTTCAATCACCTTGTTTTTCTTGATGAAAATCCAACCTCTAGATTTCTGAATTTTTTCTTGGTCTTTGCTCTTTTTTGCATTGATTAGATTCTTCAAGAACAAATGTGGACTTGCTAAACAGGGGTCAAGTGTGTACCTGACAGCCAAGTGACACCTATAAGCTTAAGGTACCAGGTTGCTATGTGGTATTTTGAACTCTTGCATTATTCAGTTTCCACTCTTTTACTATGTAAAATTAATTAAAGTATAATAAATAAATTCAGTACATTTATTGTCAAACAAAATGAGTCTCTGACCAGGCTGCTTTGTGTCTGAAGCAGAACAACAAATACAGCACACTTCAGTAATACGTTTACACAGGGACAAATATCACTGCAGAATCGTCTTTTAAATAAGACATGTGGGTAACTGATATCAGAAGTTGGTAGGAAACTTTATTTAGTTTAACGGATTAAAATGTTTGTTTTTCAACTCAGAGTGTAAAATATTAACAACCAATGCTGATAACATTTATTTATACAGTTAAACCGAAGTTTAGTTCGCCATCAGTCAGACTAACATGGTGGCTGTATCAGAGTTGCACTCGTGTCAGACTTTTACGAGGTGCACGTAAAGGCATCATTTTACCACCGGGTTGCGTGCGCTCCACTGGAGGGGCAGAACTTCATCATCGCTTGTGTCTCCAATGTCAGTCTGTCGCACTCGTCTACTTGTGGATGCTTTGCTGGATGCAAGAAAGGACAAAACACAACATGTTTATCAGATAAATGTGCGTCTCAGTGCGGATCCGGTTTGCGTTTTTCAGTGGGGCGAAAAGTTTTCTTCTTTGTTTAATTAACGGTGAGTTGATCTTGAAATTTACTGCCAAAAAGGAATTGCTCAAAGTAAGAGAGTTAAAAAAAACGGATCTATCACTTTGCTAAGGCAGAATATCTTTGTGTGACAATTTTTTTCTGCTTTTCTCTTTTTTTTTTCTATTGTTTGTCCTGGTGGAATGATTTTGTTTTTTGTTTTATGCTCTTTAGGAGTTTTTGTTCTAAACCAAAATCATGTTCACAACCTACATAAAGAATCTGAATGATATGGTATTTTCTACGGTAAGCTTACAGGTTATAAGCACGCCTGCATGTCTTTGCGATGCTGAGAGATGCATGGCCAAACTGAAAAATGTACATGAACAAGTAATCCTAACTCATATTTACTTTTGTTCTCAAGCCTGCACTCCCTTCATTTGCTCATCGGCAACTTATGATATGTGCACTGCATCGTTCGACTGCTGTCAGATCATCAAAGATTCACGCATATTCATCTGAAATACGCATGTTTATTAACTATCACTTGCATGTGTAAACAGAAATTTATGTGTTGTTTCTCTGCTTCGCTTCAGTCCGAGAACCCTGAGGAGCAGCCGAGCACTGGGGTCTTGGGCCGTATTGGGAGCTGGTTCTCTCCATGGAGGGGAAAGGGTCCGAAGGGTCCTTCTGAAAATGCCTCTGCAGCCAGTGATCAGGCTGTGAAGTTAGAAGGAGGAGAGGAGAGTGAGGGGTCTGTGAGACTCCAACAGCAACAGGGGGAGGAGGAGAAGAAGGAAGAGAGGTCCAATCCCAATCCGCTGGGTCTCTCCGGAGACATTTTCCCTAGTAAAGAGGAGGACGCCACGCAGTCTGCCCACAGACACAGCTCCGTTTTGAGCAGCACTGAGACGGCAGACAGTGGTCCAAGAGAGGAGGAGTTTGTCAGGAGCAGTAAGAAGAGAATAGTGCAGGGCAAGGAGAGGGAGGAGAGCAGCAACGGTATTTCAGTGAGCGGGAATCCTGAGAGGAATGCCAGTCATCTGACACTTCTCTCGTCTTCCTCTGAGCAGGGAGTGGTAAAGGACTCTGACTGGGCACACACTCAGCCTCGGGGCAAGAGACAAGCTCAGGCACAGACAGGCAAGAGGCTCCATGTCTACTTGGAGGAGACCAGCGTGATTAAATGCGGCCAAGACGCCCGGACAAGACAGGAAATTGTCCGCACCGAAGTTACAAAAAACCTACAAGTCCTCCAAAAGGCAAAGTCATCACCGAATTTATACTCACCAAAGAGTTTAAGTACAACAAGTGCAGAGAACAAAAGGACAAATGTGAGGTCTGAGAAAGAGAGTTATCACAGTGCCCAAGGAGTGTCACTGACATCACGCAAAGACTCACAGTTCGAGCCTGAACCTGATAAAGAACAAACACAGGCAGACAGCATGGGGCGTAAAAACGCATCTAGAAGGAAAATCAGGAAGAATCCTCAGGTAGAGGGAGGGACCAGCCCCCAGGAAAAAATGTCTCCAAGTGCAGAGTCTGTCCCTGATGGATTCCTTGCATCAGAAAACTCAGTGACCAGTCCTCGAGGTAAAAGTCCAAAGAGTAACGAGGGACAGTCATCATCTGTAAACTCCTCCTCCAAGCACAACCCCACCTTTCAGACCTCACCTGAAGGGGAGAGTAAGACTTCCTGCCCTGATTCAGTCAAGCAGTTGGTCAACTTCCAGGACTCAAACTCGGTCACTGAAGCAGCTCTGGCATGTGTGGTGGATGGGACAGCAGACATGGAGGACGATGACAGTCTTTACAAGGTGGAAAGGAAGACGGAGACACCAGAGTCCAAACGCAGGAGTATTAAGGTTTCACACAGTGAAGTGAAGATTTTTCCAAAAAACGTGCCTTTGAATTCTAAGCCAGCAGAAGACGCCCAGGATCTTCAGTTAACGTTAAATAAAACTAAAAATGAAGTAACGGGTGCACCAAAGACAGAGATTGATGCAAGGTAAGTCCTCACTGAAATGTGATTGGTTAAATATAGTCAGAGAACATAAATGAATGACTCATCTCGTTTCCATAAACCTCATTGCATAAAGCAAAGTCCTCTAATAATGTTATCCACTCAAAATAGTCTATTTATTGAAAATAAGTGTTGATTTTAACAACTAGTTGACCTTCAATCTTAACAGACATTTTGACTTGCCTATCAAGCTTTTGGCGGTCATGAAATCACTGTCAAAACAGAGATTATGCCTTAACTGCTGAAGGGTGGAATATCCTGAGTGTTACCATAGTGCAAAAGTGGTGTGAGTCATAAGACCATTAACAGCCCTGTGCTTTAAGACTGACAATATCACTGCACAGATAAGATTCAAATATAGGCTAGGTCAGATTAAACTTGTTTAATAACACTAGCTTTTATATGTGACAGACAATTATGGTGCATTTTCAGACATATTAGCAAAATTAATGTATGAATTAAAATCGACTATGAGTGTTTTCAATATGTCGAATGTTAACCTTTACCTCTTATCACACAGACTACACGACTTGAAGAAAATAGATGAGGAGCCTAAAAAAGTCACTGGCCGGATTGCAGATAGAATCAGCCTCTTTGAGCGGCCTGCTGGGGGAATCAGAAAAACCTTACAAACACCAAGGAGTGCTGATGTCTCTCCAGCCAGAAATGCCATGGAGAGACTGAAAGTAGACGTGCCGTCAGAGCAGAGGTCAAGATCCGCTGAACGTTATGTCACGGCCAGGTCCGGCTCCTCATCAGCTACCGGGGAAAAGCCGATGTCGATCCAAGAGCGTGCAAGGATGTTCACAGAGGCAACTAAAACAAATAACAAGGCAACACTGTCTACGAAGTCAGCCATGACAGGAATGTCTCAAAAATGCACCCTGTCTGTTGCAGTTACTGCACCAAAGTCACCAGAACTTGACAGTCAGGGTAAACTGGATACCTCAGAGCATATACAAATGAATGCAGTCGCAGAGGTAACGTTAAAACCAGATGGACGAGATACCACTGATGGAAAGGTAGAGATTTCCATTCCTAAAGAACAACCAACAGACGTCAGAGTAAAGGACACACTGACCTCGAAAACAACAGATCAGGCTACGAAACCTAACAATGTCGAAACAAATGTTCCAGCTCAAGCGGCAGATGAATCTGCAGAACTGAGTGAAAACATTAACCAACAGTCCAAAGGCCCAAGCAGAACAAGCTCTCGCTCTAAAAGAAGAAAAAGTAAAGAACCATCCAGCCCCATCAGCCCCAGTAGTGAAAAAAAAGCTGATAGCTTGGCAGATAAGCCAGAGGTCACAGCTATTTCACAAGAACGGGTGGATAATACAGAGGAGATGGCCTCTGCCTCCATGAAACCCACAGAGAAAGACTCATTATCACCTGTCAAAGCCACAGGAAACACTTCAGACAAACAGCCTTTGCTCGATATCAAAGAGCAAGGATCTAAAAAGGAACCGATGGTGGTAGACAAACAGAAGAAACAGTTAGATTCGTCACTGAAAAAGAAGATTATTGACGAGCCGCCCAACAGACAGGAGCTTGAACCATCTGTCAACAGAGATGAACCTGATACTGCTACTTCTATCAGTGGAACAAAGAAGCCTATTGACAAGGATGCTGTCATTTTATCCCAAAAGAAGGAAAAGGCAGAGGGACAAAGTCTCTCATTCACTCAGGAGACGACAGAGGCCTCCAAGGACAGCAAAGAAACCCCAGCCTCCTCCCCCTCACCTGCTACCGAACGACCTATTGAGAAGCAAGAGCCGTCTGTTAAAAATCCAAAATTTGATAAAGACTTTTCAATGCAATCTGAACCAAAAAGTAAAGGAAAAATAAGTGAACCTAATAAAACAGACTCAGGGGGAACACAGCAACCAAAACACAAGGACAAAGAACTAATAAATCAGGCTGAGAGTAAAGACGTGGAGAAATTAGAAAAGAGCAAAAAAACTCATTTGACTGAAAAGAAAAACAAAGAGACACCAGAGCTGCACCCGGACCAAAATGCTAAAAAGGTCACTGTTTCAGACAGTGGGACGGAGGGGAATGTTGCTATGGAAGATGGAAGGAAAGGTAATAAAAAACAAGAAAAGACTGGCTCAGTTAAAGACAAAAGAAAACCAGAAACCAGCCAACTAGAACCAGCCTCGGAGTCCTCAGAAAAGACACCGTCAGACCTCTC
Organism: Ctenochaetus hawaiiensis; assembly: GCA_029783645.1. Classification (NCBI taxonomy): domain Eukaryota; kingdom Metazoa; phylum Chordata; class Actinopteri; order Acanthuriformes; family Acanthuridae; genus Ctenochaetus; species Ctenochaetus hawaiiensis. The sequence goes on from JAPZDY010000010.1 coordinate 14,426,698, forward strand.
TGCTCAAACTCAGCATAACCAACAGACGAGTACACGCACACTGAATAATGATGCTGTTTCTGCTGTCAACCAGACTAATGGGACTGTTGTAAATGAGACCAAGAGTGAGAAAGAGCCTCCGAAGGGAGAGCCGGCAAAAAATGTTTTCACCGAGCTGCAAACAAAGTCTACAGAAAGTCCTGGAACAGAAACAGCGTCAGTGGTGGTTGCAGCAGA
>JAPZDY010000010.1:14433437-14449806 GCA_029783645.1 Ctenochaetus hawaiiensis
GGTGTTTTCAGTGTTTGGCTATGACAAATAGCTGAGAGATAGTAATCATTATTAAGTTCCTCGGTGTTTGTCTTTGTCTTTGGTTTGGCTCATTTGCCCGTTCAGGAATGTCTGTCCTGCTGATGCATGTTGGAAGACAGAGAGAGTGAGTGGGCGTGGGGGCACTTTGAAGGCAGACTGCAGAGGTGGAGACTAGATGGAGAGTGAGAAACAGACAAAGGTGTGGAGAGAATTTGGCAAAGGAGAGAATATTTTTCCGCATGAGAGGTGTAGACATTCATGACATCTTGTGCCCTGCCCCTGAGAAAATTAATGAAAGTAAAACCTTTTTTTTTTCTCACAGCTCTTTTTGTAGTTTTACTTTGGCAGCTTTTGGGTAAAAACAAATCTAAATGCTGTCAGATGCTAGCTCATCTCTGCTCAGTTACGTATCAGTCAACCTCAGCAGCTCCTTCTGTTTGCTTTGCAACAAGAGGAACAATCGTCAAGCACATGTCATGTTGTGTTTCACAAACTTACAGTAACGTGCATCCAGTTCATTCAAGTTCACTGACCAAACTGACTCATCCACTCCTGTTATTATAGTTCTTTCAACAGCATAAGGTTGGCAGCAGTACAGTCTGACTGAGCTGGTTTTTATTTTTTTAAGCCAGTGGCTCACATTCGGTGATAGGTATGAGGCATTGTGCTGCGCTGCATAATGGCTCTAAATGCCAGACGTGGGGGCACAGCTCCAACAAAAGGCCAACCACACGTTAAATGAATTGCAGAGGGAAACGCTTTGAACAGAAAACATGCCATTCCCAAGATATTTTATTCTAAAACAAACAGCTTTTGTTCTCCGTTTTAGTTGCATGACTCATGTCCGAGGTAGTTAGAGCACTAATTAAAACACTTTTCTGACCTAAAAACACTTAATGTACCGGGTAGGTTTACTGACCATACCTGCAGCTGCTGATTTCTACATGGAAAAACCAATAACAGTGAGTTTGTTCTTTTTCGTGGCAATAATGCGTTACTGTTGCACTGCAGCAACGGGTCAGGAAAGGTCATGACTCACTGTTATTTTTAAAAACCACCAAGAGGCTTTGTTAGCATTAATGTGGTTGGGACTTTAGCTTAATGATTAATTAGCATGTGGTGTGGATTGTTTCTCCGTCCTTCAGGTGGCTGGTGTTCAGTGACCCCGGGTTTCAGGGCATGCTGGCTGTGCTGGAGACAGGAGTGTACCCTTTTCCTGAGACCTGGGGCTTCCCCTCGCCATTTGTCGGATCTCTCAGGCCACTTAAAATGGTGTGTATTCCTGTGCAACATCCAGTGCTGGAAAAGGATAATAGGAGACAGCTCATAAATGTGATATGTGTTGTTTTTTTTGGACGAACCACCAGTTGGACCAGAACAAAAGGTCTCAGCAACTGTTGAATGAAGTGCTATGAGATTTTGTACAAACAGTCATTGTTTCGAGAGGATCAGTTCTAATAACTTTGTTGATCCCTTGACTTTTTCTCTAATGTCACAGCACTGGTGACATTTTCGCTTTTTTAGAAATATGTCTCAGTAAATAGGGGATGGATTTCTTGTAGATTGTTTATAGATATGCCAGGTCTTAAGGGGATAAATTAAAATGACTTTAATTAGCCTTTGACCCTTCATCTAACACCACTAGCTGATTCATGTCAATAACTCATTTAAATACTGTACTTACTGGACAGAAAGAAAGAAATTGTGGTACAGACTTTCATGTAGCCCAGAGCATAAATCTTTAAGTCCTGATTTTTCCTATAGCCTTACCATGAGGTACAGATTTGTGGCTTGCCTGAAATATCTTGAAAATTAATGGATGGATTGCCATAATATTTGGTGCAAACAGTCATGTCCTGCTATGGATGAATAGTGATGACTTGGAAGTCTCATTAGCCTCAGATATACTGTGTGTATTCTGTGCTAATATGCAAATGCTGGCATGTTAACAGGCTGAACTAAGGTATGAAACCACTTAACATTACTGGCTAATCATTAGCATGTGAGTTTGCTGAAGTTAGAGGTCAGAAAATTAGCCTCATAGAGTGATTAGACTCTAATTCTCATTTCCATTGAACTCTCCCTCCTCCATATTCCATCAGTAATTATGTGCCTGCAGAGTCACTTGTAAAATAACTCTAATGTGTCAAGCTTTCATGAGCACACTGTCCTGAGTAGCATTTCAGTTTTAAAACACGTTCCTTGTTGTGACTTTCTAATGTCAGTGTCTTTTCACATCAATATCCTCCGTCTGGCTCTGTGTACAAAGAGAGAGTCTGATCGATGTGTGAATCAGCAGTAATTAGTTATCTACAGAGACAGAAGTTCAGGTCGGTGTGTTGTGGGTTTCTCTTCATTTCTCCGCTCCCTTTCACTGCTTAGACGAATTCTCATCGTTTCTAAGAAAAAAAAGATCTGCCAAACGTCTGATTGTCTAATTTGTTACAGTGCGCGTTTAATTAGAGAGGAAAATGGTTGTTGATGATGATGTTGTGTCTCTTTCAGGGGGGTTTGAAGGTGGAGAATCCCAATGAAGTCAAGGTAAGAACGCTCCTCAGCTTTATTTCTCCTCACTTCTATGTTGTTTGGCCTTAGTTTAAATGAAACCGTGTGATTTTAAAGGTGCTTTCTTTTGTATTAAGACATATTTTTGTCTAAAAGCTAGCTGGCACTGTGTATCACATTATTTGGTACCTTTTTCTTTGCTAGTAAAAAATAGCTGCAGTGTCAAGGACTTTTCAATGTACCTCGCTGTTTTCGCAGCGAGAATTTTTAAGCTTTAGTCTGAAGGATAAAATGCCTTTATTAGACTCAACTTCTTATACTGTCATTCAACAATAGCACAAGACAGAAATCAATGAAGTGGCTCTAGTGCATTTAAGAATAAAAGTCAGACACGTTTGAGTTTCAGCTGCTTGGATTTAAGGATTTGCTGCTTTCCTTTGTTGTTTATTATATAAGTAAAGAGTCTTTGGGTTTCTGACTGATAGTGGGACAAAAGAAGTAAATCCAAGGGATCACTTTGTGCTCTGGGAAATTGGATTGAGAAATTTTTAACATTTTATAAAGCTTTATAGATTGCCTATATAGAAAATAAATAGCTTATGAAGTAAAATAATTAATTGTGTTAAATATTTTATTTTATATTGTATGAACAAAAATAATAAAAGAACCAACATAAACACCAAGTGCAGTGCTAAATGAATTTGCTGTTTATCTACATTAGTATGTAAATGATGTTTCATTGGTGTTTCATTGAGGTTCTCTGCCTCCTCTGTTCCAGGCTTTGGTGTTCGAGAAACCGGGCTTTGAAGGCTCCTGTCTGGAAATCGACAGTGACGTTTTCAGCTTTTGTGAAAATGAAGGAGGCATTTCTGCAGACGGAGCAAACCTCGACTCAAAGGATCCAAAATCTGTGGGTTCACTGAAGATCATCGGAGGCCTGTGAGTCTTCAGTCTTCTGTTGCATTGTTCATTTTCTGCACTGGCCACATTATCGAGTCAGAGGGTAGTCTTTGCATCTTTGCATGGGGCCGAGTTTTTCAAGACTTACTTTGCTGCCAGATTGTAATTTATAAATAAAACTCTAACCAGTTACATGGTTGAAATCCTTTCCTTGCAGCTGGGTGGGTTACAGCGAGCCCGGGTTTGAGGGACAGCAGCACATCCTGGAGGAAGGAGAGTACCTGGACTGCAGCAGCTGGGGGGGCACGGAGCAGCTCATGTCACTGCGACCGATCCTGGCTGTGAGTAGCATTCAGGGTTAACTCTCTCCAGACCTTTGCTGAGCCAAATTTACCGTGTAACACAAGCATTATGTAACAAAAAGAAACTTTGGTGTATTGTTTCGAATGTGGTTTGACCACCTTGGGTTTGTGAAAGTTAGAATTAGTCTCCAAAAAGGAAAAGGATTCAGTGTCCCCCCCCCCAAAAAAATGTACTCTTGTCAGAATGGAAAACCTATGTAAAAGCATCAGACCAACAGAGACTAAGACTTTCCACATAAACTCAGACTGCTCACAGAGTGGGGGGTTGGCTAACAGGGAGACTGAACCTATCTATAAAATACCCGAGAAAGCTCTATGGTTAAAGTTTTAATTGGAAAATTGATCCCTAAAAAAAAAAGTATTCAACAAAAAAAGACCACAAAGTTTTGTTTTTCATGAAGCTGTTGTAAGAAAATAAACTGAGCATTATTCAAATTGGGCACTTCTGACATTTGGACGGCCTGATATTTCCCAAACCAATTAATATCAGCCTAATATTTTGGGTAAACAGATTTACAAACCCTAGTTATGCAACCCATTTCCTGGTGTAGCTTACATGTCTATGTGGAAACACATAAAAAAATGTTCAAAGAGTAAAACAGCACGTGAAAAATGAGCAGATTCTCACAAGTGATGCTCATCAAACAAACATGTCTGTCAAAACTAAAGTCACAAATGTTTGACAAAGTCTGTCTTGCTTCAGGATTTCCCCTTAATGTGGCCGATGAGCCTTTTTTATGTCTAAAAACCATAAACACAAAGGCTCATGTGTTTTTAAAAAAACAAACGGAGCCCCCCACATGAAAGAAAAGCCATGCCTGAATCTGTACTGGCTGTTTACAGATCTGTATGCATGTTATAGACACCGTTCATCCTCTGTGTCCAATCTGGATTGTAAATCCATGCGCACAGATTGGTAAACCGAGGGCACGAACTGTGAATCTGACTCAGAATTCATGCCCACGGTTTATAAAACATAGGCACGGATTTGCAAACTGAAAGAAGGGAATTAAACATGGCTCTTAGTTTCTCAGCTGAAACCAGAGGAGCTTTTTAGAAACACGTAGTTCAAAGCTCTCGATAATTTGACTTGTTTTGATGCTAATTTCCCTGGTATTGCAATAATGGATCAAATCTAAATGTTCTTAGTAGGATAATTGGCAATTCTTATACTTCCAAAGGGTGCATTACAAAAACCCACTAAGAATCACTGCTGTAGAGCATGTTTACTTTATCTGAACACTCAGATGTTTGCACGCTCATTTGGGATGTAGCTTCAAAAGCTTCAGATTCTCACCAGCTGGTCTTTTTTTTTTTCTGCTGCAGGATTTCTTGTCTCCGCACCTCAAAATGTTCAGTGACAGAGATTTTGGCGAGCTGGGAGTCAACATCGACCTCTCGGTGCCTGTAACAAACATGGACGACACGGGCTATGGCACGAAGACGCAGTCCCTCGATGTCATCGGTGGTGTGTAAGTGGCAAATATTAAACTTATCCCGGTGACCTTCACATCTGTGTGAGCGGCAGCAGGAAATGAAAGGTCAGGGCGCTTACGGGATTAATATTTCTGCTGCTGCTAAAGTAAATAGAGCAAATCTGTCTCTGCTTATTTGAACTCCTCTTTCTACTGCGAGACTCACAGCAGGTTTCTAATCAAGTGTGCTCTGTACATGTCCAGCTGCTACTTCCAATAAAATTCATGCTTTCAGATGCATTCCTTTAGTTTGACCTAATAATGGCTCTGAGCTACACTGGCGGTGAAATCTTGTGCGTTTTATTAGCATTCTTTGCAGCTCAGGTGCTGCCGCGCCCATGCTGACAGGTCACGACAGATTACCTTGTTCACTAATGTTTAGTCGGCCACGCCTCACTTCCTGTCGCTGTCAGTTGGTCTCAGATCAGCTCACCTTGTTGCAGTGGGAGTGTGAAGTTAGTGCAGGGTGTGAAGGAGAAGTTCCTGATAGCCTGAACAACTAAACCGAGGAATGTCATTTATGTCTGAGTGTTTTGTTTACTTTCACACACTGTTCAAACAGCGGAGAGTAAAAGAAGAGAGTAGAGGCCAAGTTACTAAGTTTCTTTATGCTTTAATCAGCTAAAAAAAAAATACAGAAGAAAGCAAAAGACCAGAGAAAAGTTAGAAATATGAGAATTATTATTCAAATCAGAGTAATGAGATGCAGGAAGTCCTGATTGTTGCTACCCGAGGGAGAGACGAGCAAAATGATGAATAATGTGGAACATTTTGTCCTTTAAGAGGCAGGACTCTTGCAACATCGAGGGGTTATTCTTGTTGTGCTGCTAACCTGTCATTAGGTTGCACAGCCTCGCCCATGTTGTGCTGCCGTCTCTTTTCTGGGCCTCTGATTGGCTGAGCGTGTTGTTTTGGCCGTCGCTTAAAGAGAGACTTATTTGTTGTCTAACATATTATGACACACACACAGACAGGCCCACAAATACAAACACAGCTGTGTGTCTGTCTGTGAAGCAGAGACACCTAAGACATCCACAACAACGACGACGACACACACACACACTTACACACACAGCTACTCAAGATATACCACATATGACAAGAGAGTACATACAGTTCATAACTGCTGAGACACGATCATGTGTTATCTGCTTGGCCTCTGACCAAGAACTGTTGAATTTAAAGATAAATGAACTGCGTCGCCCTGTGAAGTCTTGTGGTTTTCTTTATCAGTAAATGTAGATGCGTCAATGAGAGGGTTTCTCTAATATTTAAGATCAAACCCTCTTCTTTTCCCCCTTCTGTCTTCTGCTGCAGCTGGGTTGTGTTCGAGGAGCACGGTTTTTGTGGCGAGCCCTACATCCTGGAGAGAGGCCTGTATGGAAGCCCAGAGGACTGGGGGGCGCTGCAGCCCAGAGTCGCCTCGGCGATGCCCATTGTGCTGGTAAGAGCGGTGACTCAGAAGATGTAATGGAATCTTGCTGTTTCACTCTGGTGGAGAAATTGGCTCATTATTAGACAAATTGTCCTTTTACTGTGATTTTTCATGTTCGGTCACTGGCAGCGGCCGGTGTGTTTCTCTGAGCTGCACAGTTTGTTTCGGATAATCACACTGTGCACATTTGTGATATTAAAGTGGTTCCTGTACTCTCACTTCCCCTGGTGATCCCTGTTTTCATTGCATGTGACAGTCACAACACTCGAGCATGTGACCAAGTCAAAATTTGAAATGGAAAGCAGGAGTCTCGGGGTGGTGGGGGCACAGACAAGCCTTTATACAGTGGATTATCAGAGCATGAGTCACAGGCAAAACAAGGATAAATTGATCTGTGAGAAAAGGAAAATACTTGTCATAAGACTGAATGTGAAACATCTCAGATCAGAAATGTGAGTCATTGTGGAGTTACTTCAATTTCAAACCAGATGACAGAAACAGACATGGATTTCATTAAAAAGGTCTATTGTAGCATTGTATCATAACATTGAGCTTCAGAGTTTAAAATAGAAAACGCAGTGAAATAATGTTTTTTCTAATGAAAACCAATAATACAGGTAATAAAGTGGCTTGAATTATGAAGAAAAGAAACGATGCTAATTGTTTTTCTCACATAAGCTCATTTTACCACCACTTTGTTGGGTTCATAGAAAAATGCTAATTGAACCATTTGTCATTAATTCCCGTTGTGGTTCAGCGCATGTAAATGAGTCTAACTAATCTCTTCTTTCCTTTTAGGATGATTTTGAAAACGCTGCCAAATTTAAGGTAGGAGATAAAAAAGGATCCAGAACTCATTTTGCTGAAACGGTGACTGTCTTATGTGATTTAGTGTGTGCGGGGCTTCGAGTGGATGACTCACACTTACCGTTTTGTGTGTGTGTGTGTGTGTGTGTGTTTGTGTGCCTCAGGTGCAGCTCTTTTCTGAACCAGGTTTTCAAGGCTCCGTCGTGGCCCTGGAGGACAGCGTGGGCTCCCTGCAGGACGGCTTCTCTGTGGCCTCCTGCAAGGTTCTGGCTGGCAAGTGAGCAACACTTTTTACACTCCGGACAAAATATCACTTTATGGTTGTGTGATGTAAGTTGAATCATAGTTAGTTGAAGCACTTAAATCCATCCTGTGAGAGCAGATTTTAGGGCTGGATTTCCTGGTGGTGAGCTGACACAGTTGTGGCTGCATACTGCTCATATTACCAAGGTGTTTCTCTGACTCAGGAGCTGCTACAGGCTCTCACTGCTCCACTTTTCCAAAAATGTCCCATGTGGCAGCAGAAGTTCTATTAGTGCTTGTACCTGTTCATCCTTGGGCATGAATAATCAAGCTGTTGTGCGCATATCATGACTCACTTTCTGCTAGCATATAATTTAACATACATCACGTAACTGGAGCCAAAAATTATACAAATAAATTTAAATGGTCATCATCTTTCTTTATCATCCCAAAAATGAGTCTCATTTTGCGGTCCACTCATGTGTGTTAATGTGAGTTGTGAATCTGTTTATGTGTATTTAGCTGGCTGGCTTATGAAGGCCAGGACTTCACCGGCAGGATGTATGTGTTAGAACTTGGGAACTACTCAGACATGAGAGCGATGGGCTGTTTCCACGCAGGCTCCTCCATCTTGTCTCTACAGACTGTCGGCTTTGTAAGTGTGTTTTCTGTTGTTTTAATTCTTTTAACAGTTCAAACACACCCTTCAGGTCCACCCAAGTTAAAACAACAACTTTCTGTAATGATCAAAGGTCACAAGAATGATTTGGAGGTAGGGGAAGGTTAAAAGAGGACATCAGTGACTCAGCTTTTCAACTCTGTAATATTTTTCAGATTCTTGGACTGTCAAAAAAGCAAATAAACAAAGATATTTTCTTTTTTCGTCCAATGCATTCTTCTTCCCTGTTAAAACCCTCCACTTCAATATCCACAATGCAATATAAAAGCTACTGCAGCTTTGAGTTGCTATCCTCAGGCAGAAATGAGCATAGAGCTGCAGAGGTCTGCTACGCTCACCTCTTTCTCCAGGTTTTTTTTCATTTTTAAAACTCCCAGCCTTCAGACACAACCAAAGCTGACTGAAGTGACATCAAAGTCCCTTTAGGCAAGTCTCTGCATTTATGACCATGTTAGAAACAGCCCCAGCAGTTATTTCAGGCTAACAATACAGAGCCCCGGCCTCATTTAACACAAGAAACCTTAAAAAACCTGCATCTTGTTTAAGGCAGCTAATCACAGCTCGTTTTGTATCGTTGTTCTCTGTGTAAAATAAGTCACTAAATGAGTCACTGCTGCTGACCTACAACATGACAGTTGATCTAAGAAAACAAACGACCTGTTGCAGTTCACAAGGCGGTGAAAGCAGGAGCTGCAGAGGTGTGAACGTAGTCTGTTCGCAGGTCGACCTCAAGATGATCTTAATTAAAGATGGGCTCTCCCTCTCTCAATCTGTCACTCCGCAGGAGTTCTCACTGCCATCCATCACTCTGTTTGAGCGGTGTGGTCTGCGGGGGAAGAGGGTGATCCTGACTGATGGATCAGTCAACCTTCAGCTGGCCGGAGGCTGCAGCAGAGTCCAGTCTGTGCTGGTGGAGGGAGGCATGTGAGTACAGACTGCTGTGCGGTAAATCACTTTGCGGGGAGGTAGAACAGCCAGCCCCTCCGTCTCCAAGCTCCCTTCTTGATGTGTGTCTGACAGGAACATGCATTACAGCCCCGTTTTTACCAGGGATCACACTCACTCTGCTTTCAAAGCTATTTTTCTACCTGGGATGCAAAAAAAAAACCAGAATAACATTATTGTTTTTCACATGCACGTGATTCAGCTGCACCTGTTGGTTCCGCAGCTCTTCGTCTAAATCCCTGTTGTTTTTTAATCTCTTACAAATCTCAGAGTTATGAGCTGCCAAGTAGATGTGTCAGATATTTTTTTAAGCTCTCTGGCATCCAGATCACAGTTCTGTTTTTTCTTGTGGCAAACCACACCCCTGCAGCATGTATCTACTGTAACAGTAACCCACAGAGTTCAGCGATGAAGGAGATAAATCTCATCAGACAGCGAGGAGCTTAAAATTAAAGATGAAGGATTTAGAGATAATAAAGACACAAAGTCAAGGGTGTGTTTCATAACAAAGTGTGTTAATGTTCTTTATGATCGGCAGTTAAATTTGCATGTTTTAATCCAGCTCTGTTTTCCTGGAGTTATTTTTTTTTTGTCAAAACTTTGCTGGTAGCAGTTCTGGCCTGCACGCTCAGACATGACGTTTCGTACGTTCAGATTAATTGGATGCAGAGTGCAGGGTCAGCACATCTTGAGTGGCAGCCTGCTGACAGCCGGGGCGATGATGGAAAGCTGCTGCTGATGTGTGAGATTCAGAGTGTAGGTGCGATCCAGTGCTGAGAAAATTTACAGGGGCTCACGGTGAGCCGGAGTGGCACATTCCTACTGCAGGAGAGACAGGCAATCGGCCAAAGAACAGAGCCATTGAGAGCAGAGTTTAAGGCAACATTTCGTGTCACAGCAGAGCCGGACGGCTGTAAAGCTGAGCACATTTTAGAAGATTAAGTCTGGCACAGTGCTGCATGGAAGAAAGGGCTCCAAAACACAGCTACAAGTCAAAAAGGATACTTTGTTCCTGGCAGATTTGCAATTCAGAGTGCTTTGATTTAAAGCAGCAGAACAGCTGAAATTAAAATTTAGATTCCATTTTTTCATTTGACTCTATAAAACCAGGATGTTCTTTCAGGTTGAGATTCACCTGCCAGAATGCAGCACAATGTTACAGGAAGAATAATGGAAGAAAGAAAATATGAAAACTGTTAAAAAATAGAAGAAACTGTGTTCAGATTCTCTCAATAGGAAACATTTTTTGTAAATGGTGATAATCTCAGGACACGCTGTGTTAAAATCAGGCCAGTCAAAGTGCCAAAAGAGAGAAAGCTGAGGAGGAAGTGGTGTTGGTTTCATTGTAGCTGCTGATTGTGTTTCTGTATTCTCTTTGTTACCAGGTGGGTTTTATATGAGGAAATCAACTATCGAGGAGCTCAGATTTTGCTGAAACCTGGTGAGGTGCTTGAATGGCGCAAATTCAGCAGCTGGACGAAAATCGGATCCCTTCGCCCTCTCATACAGGTACATCCTGACACTTCACAACGGGAACATTGCCTTCAGATTCATGCATTAGAAAATCTGTTCATCAAACCCCTCTGGTGTTTTGTACCACTAATTTCACTCTATAACAGTTTTCAGTTAAGATTTAGCTAATTTTGCAATTATAGTTAAGACCTTTGCAAGAGCTGATGTTGTAATTACTGAGGCTGAAATTACACATTTTTCAAATTGCTACTTCTGTGGCTGAGAAAAGCTTCCTTAAGAGCTCGGTCATGATTTTTTAAAAGCCAATACTTTGCATAGAAAACAGCACACACGTTGTATGTTAGCATATTGATTGAAATTGTTTAAATACTATGAACCCTGTTACTTACACAGCAGAAGCTCTGATTGCGAGTGTTTTACCTTGTTGTTGTTTCTGAGCAGAAGCAAGTTCACTTCCGTTTGAGGAACAGACAGACGGGGCTCATGATGTCGGTCACAGGGGATCTGGATGATGTCAAACTGATGCGGATCCAAGAAACGGAGGAGAACGATGGACTCGAGCAGATCTGGTTCTACAATGACGGACATCTCCACTGCAAGGTGCCAGTAACATCATTTTACTACTACGGTACAAGAAGGTGTCTAATCAACAGGTACAAGCAGTGCAGCAGTCCAGACTTCTCACATTGCGACAGAAAAAAAAAATCAGAAATCAAAATCAGGTTCAAAGCAGGTCAACTGGATTTTAGTACCACAGACTTATGTGCTTAAAACATAACCTCCTCTACTGCTGAGCTCAAACAAAAAGGATGTTTAACACCATTTATGAAGCTCAGAACAGTAAGATGTCACTGTGGGTCATTGTGACGACATTTGTAACAATTTTCAGATTTTTACAAACCAAACAATCAGTGAATGAAAGAAATAATCAGCAGATTGCTCTTTAATAAAGAAAAAAAACATAAGTTGCATGGACATTTTTCTGCATTAAGTACCATTAGTATGGTACGTTTTCCTGATTATACATTATTTAATTGATGTTTTTAAATGTAGGACTTTTACTCGTAATTAGTGTATTTTTATAGGGGTTGTATTAGTACTTGTACTCATGTGAGGGATCTAAAACCTTCCTCCACCACTGTCTTCAGTGAACCCTCCTGAGCTACAGGGATTTAAGGATCAGCAGTTGGTATAAATGGCAAACGTTGGATGTTCCAACTTTAAAAATAAAGTCTAAATGTCACTGAGAAAATAAACTTCCTGTGCTTCCAGCTGCTGGAGGAGTGCTGCCTGAACCCCAGCGGCAGTGTGACGATGGCAGGAAGCCGAGTGGGTCTTATCCTGCCGACAGAAAACCAAGCCCACCTCTGGAGCATCACCCCTGAGGGCTTTATCCGCTACACCCCAACCCCCGATCTGGTCCTGGAGGTCAAGGGTGAGCATCCTTAAGTGATATAACACACATCTTTAAAGGGAACAATTCCTCTCAAATACTGTAAGACACATAGTGCTAATGATTTGAATAGAGGACCTTAGATGCTCAGTCTTACCAGCCACAGCTGGAATAAGTTAGCCAAAGCAGCAAACATCCAGCTGTCCAAATGCTTTCAAGACCACAGTGAGGTATTTCAAGGCTATAAAATGCTCCAGTGTCTATCAAACTTTTATACTTATTTTCAGTTTTTAAAGTAAAATCTCATGGTTAAATCCCCCCATCTGCCTTTAAAGGACTTACAGCAAATTTTAAAAAGATTTTCGAGACTCATGATGTTCCCAGTTTGTTTTAGATGCAAAATGCATTTATTTCCTGTGTGACATCATACTATTTATGTGTGCAGTGCACTTACAAAGTGACTTCTGCAAACTAGTTGATGACTTTTGTTCAAATTAAGCGAGTGTTACCAGCAAACTCTTAAAAAATCCCACTGAGTCTGACTTTCTGTGTGTTATAGTCTCACTTCACACTGCTAACTGTGCATTTGTGTCTAAGGGCTTTGTTTGCATCAAGGTCAATTAGTGACACCTAGTGGACTATTTTGTGTTAGTGCACATTCACTGTTAGTCACTGCACCACGGAAGTATTCTGGACATTGCTTATTACAGTAACTTATTAAATATGTAATAGAAAAACTAAATAGTTAATTTCAGTATAATGTGACCCAATGAACATTAATGTTTACAAATAAAAAAAATAATACTGAAAAATTAATGAGAAAACATCTCTGTTTCAGGGGGCCATCACTACGACAAAAACCAAGTGATTCTCAACACATTTGATCCAAATAAACTACATCAGCGGTGGAATGTGGAGGTTATATGAATATATATATATATATATATATGAGCTGCTGGACTGGAAGCGTAATATTTATCAGCTGCTCGGCTCTTCAGCTGCGACAGCTCTGTTATGCCGCTGCAAGGACGTATATGTCAGTGGAGAAGATCAACCTTTGCTGCAGGAGAACCATATGAGTTTCCAATAAGGAGGTCAGCGTGAAGAGCTCTTGAACTAAATCCGTAAGAATGTATTACCACACATAAACCTATAAAGAGTGGAGCTTGAAATTTAAATACTTCATATTTCACACTCCCAATTATATGTGTTGATGTTTATTTTGTGTCTTTTTTATTGAATAAATCTGTTTGCTTAATGTTAATTAATTTAAACAGTGTTAACATGTATCTTTTTATGCTCTGTCATATTACTTGTATGTACAGCTTCACTTTCTACTTTCTCTGCATGTAACATGAGAAAAAAAAACAGTTTCCCTTGAGATGTTTCTTTTTGTCTTTGTTTAATTAAAGCCATATAGCACACAACTCTTGTTTTTAGAATAATAAAAGTATTTTTGTCAATAAATTTCTTTAATACGTCATACAGCAGTTTGAGCTGCACTTGGTTTACAGCAGTGTACAAACTCAATGCAAAATGGCTCAAATTTCAAGTTTTATATTTGTTTTTTCCTCAAATGTCGAATGGTTGGCTTTGTCGTAAGATACATAACATTATATAAGATGCAAAAACGCACAAGGAAAGATTCTCATAACAGCAATATGCTCATGGAAGTTGTAAAAAATAACCACGGAGATGACGCTAATGCAAAAAAATGCAAATGGTTACGGGTATCAAGCTTCTTTTATGTCACCTGGAGGTGGAAGCTGAACATTTTCCAGCCAACTATGTTTGGAACAGACTTTTTGTTTTATGCAGCTCTTTGCAGTACAGATTGCAGCAACAAAACAACCATAAAGTAGCCTGGCTGTTAATTATCAGCTGGATGCTGACCTGAATGGTATTCATCAGTCTGCAGTTTATAATTACAGTAACCTCAACGTGACCTGAAGGCAGCACAACTCAAACGCCTTGTGAAAAACTCCAAGACAGCACAGAGGGTGGAAGCTTTAACAAGAACAACAGCCTTTGGCACTCTTTCCCATTACAAGCTCGGGTCAAGCTTGCAGTCTGCTGCACAGCCGCACCACCTCTGATCTCTTTGAATAATACAGTTTTTCTGCTGTCAAGAGCAGCCTTGAAATGTTGAGAAGAGTCACAGCACTCTGCCTCACTGTCTCTAGTTTTGCTTGGCTGTTTCTTGCACTTTTTGCTCTGACTCTGCAGTCTCTGCTGGGCTGCTCTGCACCAACTCCTCCGCCTGTCTGTCATCCTCTTCGACCACCCTGACTACTGTTTTCCCTCTGGCGTGGCCGTCCTCCACCTTCTGGAAAGCTTGAGGCACCTGGTTGAACGGAAACTGGGCCTCAACGACTGGCAAGATCTAAGAAGAACCAGCGAGAAAATATCATGAGTAGGAGCTTAAAATGAGTAAGACGGGAAATAATTACGTGATCCTTTTCAAACCATCAGCATTTCAGACATGGGATAATTTGTTTAAATGTGTTGGGGAAATGAAAGGGTGGTCTGCTTTATCAGACAGTAGTGTTAGTGTTGACAATTGAGAAAATTACATATAATTTCCTGTGACAACTTGCTTTCCAAATGGTACTGCTGGCATACATTTCATGCAAAAGTGCTCCAGACCAGACGAAATGGATAGCTTCACCATTTTCAACACTGTTTAACCCAGATCTAAGGTGGATAAACTGTTATTTGTCTAATGCATTATAATTACAGTAATCAGATTTAATCAGTTTAGACATGCAAATATCCTCAAACTCTGAACGCTACATCATTTCTGCTTTTCATGGATACAAATGAAAAAAAAAAAAAGTAAGGGAGGGGTCCAGAATGTGATGAGGCTGGACAATCCTGTGCTAGTCCCACAACACCAGCAGCCAGGCTTGTTATTCTAGTCAGCATCTCTTGTCAGTAACAATGAATGGGGAAGCGCGGTGGCGTCACGTTGGAAAGCATCCACACTTCTGACTGAGAATAGGACGCGCAGGGCGAGCTTACATGTGTGTGTGTGTGTGTGTGTGTGTGTGTGTGTGTGTGTGTGTGTGTGTTTGAGTGCTGGTTGAGAGGGGGGGCCTGTGTGTGTGTGTGTGTGTGTGTGTCCATAGCTTCCCGCCACTGGTCTGAGTGTGTCGCTCGCTGTAAGCCCCTGAGACAAAAGGACCGAGGACCTGCACGCTTTTGCGAATGGCTGCTCAGCACTGTTTGAAAACCCATTCACCGTCTCCTGGCGCCTGACTCAATCGGCCAGCAGCCGACCATACACACCGCCCACCGACCAACCAGCACACCTTAACAAAGCCACAGGAGAGCCTTGAACACTGGCATGTGTGGCATCCCTGGTATGTTCATATGCAGTGATGGGGAGATGCAGATCATACAGCACATATGATCTGCATAAAATAACACTATCAGGCTGTGACCGGTGTGCAGATGGAAGGATTTCAATGCATCCATTCTGTCACCATATGTGGCTCTGAATGACAAGTATGCCAGCATGTATGATATCAGTCAATAGGCAGCTGAGTACCTTCCCTGCATCCACCAGCTCGCTGACCTCGTCCAGGGCGGGCCCATCTGGAGCATAAAATCCCCACCGGTAGAAGACTCCACTTGATATCAAGTTCTAAAAGGCAAACAGAGGAGACCAGAATTAGAAGTCATGCAGGTCTGCGCAAACAAGAGGCATGAAGGGATAAGTCAGCCAGCATACAGATGTCTCCAGAGTCCTAATTTGATACCTGTGTTTTCATAATGCAGAATATACGAGCCCACTTCTGAAAATTAAATTTTTTTTCCTCAAGTCAGAATAACAATCAGAGTATTTTGGGTTACAAAAACCACTGAAGTCAAAACAAAGGTAAGAAATATAAGCTGTCATCCCAATGACTTGTGTAGCACCATATTAAGTGTTAGAAGTAAAAATAAGGAAGAAAAAGTAATTATTATAACTTTGCTGGTTGACTGGTTACCTACTGAAGCAACAACAAAGTTCTTCTACCTGAAATTACATTTTGAATACCAACTATAAGCTGATACAAGGCTTTTCTCAGTGTTGTTTATCACTGTGGTTATTATTATTTCTGTATATTTATTCCCCTGCAAATATCT
>JAPZDY010000010.1:14450841-14498380 GCA_029783645.1 Ctenochaetus hawaiiensis
GCCAGCCGTGCTGTCACCAATGCCTGCAATGCCCAGGACAACTTGACTCAGTCCCTCGAGCAGCTCCACCCTGTCCTCGCCTATTCACCCACTACCCTCATTAAACATGCTCTCCACTAACTGAGCAGCTGGAAGGACAGAGCGTACACTGAGGCTCACACACATGCAGGGACTCTCTTTTAATGCTAAATTTCTTCCTTCATAGGCACGCAGTTAAATTTATTTCCCCCTGCAGGGTATATTTCAACAGCTCAAGCATAAACCTCAGCAAAGGGAGAAAGTGCTGTGAAGCAATGAAGTCAAGTTATTACATGATGTCTCCCAACCCATTTCATCTGATCAACAGAATGGAAATAAAACAAAAAAAAACTTGTACCGACTGGAGCAGGTGTTTACCCGCTACACAGTGGTGTGCTTCTATGCCGCTGAAAGTCCGGTATTTATTTCAGCTTGGGAGCCTCTGCGATCCACACCCACAGCTAACGGCATCATGAGAAATACCAGACTCAGAGCAGTCAACAAGGTAATAAGCCTCGTGTTTATGACTGTGCATTTCAGAACACAAACAGCGGTATAATTTTCCCATCAGCCACGTTTGATTCAGTGTTGAATTTCAAAAGGTTGGCTTTGCTCGTGTTACCTGTGCGGCCTTGTTATGCAGGGTGAATCCAGCGTGAAACACACCGTCCAGCAGGCCCATGGAGTCGGTGTTGAGGAGTAATGGTGTAACCAGTGTGACGTACTTTGCTCCAGACCAGGGTTTAAGCAGGCCCATCGCCCACTCCTCTGTTTCCCCTCCTACACTGTCCAGAATCACATCAAACCTGAGGACACAAACCCAGACAGTCAAACTTAAGAGGAAACCCTGATGGAGAAAGGTTTGAAAAACACTAAAAAAACACACACACACACACACTTCATAGCAGATTAATATTTATGAGAGCATTACATGTTTTATCATCTCAGGTCAGGATCAGATGTTTTGCTACAGCCTGGATTTAAAGAGTAACTGTTTCGTCTCCAAGGTGAAGCCAGGATTTACCAATTAGGTTTTGGGGGCGAGGGGAAGGCTGAACCTGCGTCCTCTCAGGCTTTGAGCTCTGGTTTCCATGGAAACTAGAAAGCGAGTCAGTGAGCAGTTGTGCCATGCTGACAGAAAGATGTTTACCGCATTTGGGGATGGTAAAAGGGGAGACGCACACACACACACACACACACACACAAAACTCTTGCAGTCTTGAATGATTCCCTTTTCATTAGCCCCTTTATTGGACTGGCACTGACTCTAATGATACTTCATTAGAGGCTGGCCTCCGGGCAAGTAAAGAACATTCTGCTCCGATCTGTTTTTTTTTTTTTTTTTAATGAAACCTATACATTGTCGACGCTTTACACATAATGTACTGTACAGTTTTGATGGTCTGGTTACTTCAGTGAGCACACGCTTTACACCACAAAAACACATACTTCTCCATTATCTCTAGTTGCTCAGCCACATCTCCTGCTGTGTAGTCCACCACCTCGTCGGCCCCCAGTCCTCTAACAAGGCCTTCGGCGTTCTGAGAGCAGGTAACGGTTATGTGGGCACCCCAGGCCTTCAGTAACTGGCAGCACACAGAGCGAGGAAACAGAAATATAAACGCAGACACAGCAAGTGGATTGGCATTAATGCAGAGTTTAAAGGAGTCAAACATGCATGGTGGAGGAGCTCGGGGGAATATGGTTCACCTTACCTGGATAGAGAATGTTCCGACGCCTCCTGATCCTCCAGTGATCAAAACTCTAGGAGAAGAAAGCCCA
Organism: Ctenochaetus hawaiiensis; assembly: GCA_029783645.1. Classification (NCBI taxonomy): domain Eukaryota; kingdom Metazoa; phylum Chordata; class Actinopteri; order Acanthuriformes; family Acanthuridae; genus Ctenochaetus; species Ctenochaetus hawaiiensis. The sequence continues at coordinate 14,452,642 of JAPZDY010000010.1, forward strand.
GCGGCTAGAGGGTCATTCAATTACTTGGTGACTCATTTAAGTGAAGGAACTAAAAGAAGCAGAGTCCTCAGGGGGTAAAAAATAAGATTTTCAGGATTGGAAGCTATTAAATTTTAGGAGGAGAGGAAGTTCCATTAGATTACCCATCAGGTTAACTTTTTACAGTCTTGTAGTCTGGGGGTTACAGATATAGTCTTAAAACCATTTTGATGCCAATTAGAGCGAAATGGACCAATTTCGCCACTGAAATGAATGTGATAAAAAAAGTGTCTCATCAAGGTATAAGTCTGCATGAATAAACAGATAGAAAAAGGCACATTTAGAAATCCGAGACCTTACAGAATTTATTGATGGTCATTTCTAAAAGTTTTCAGAAACAGGGTTTGTGTAAAATTCAAGGAATAATCAAGGTGGGAACCTTCAATGGGAATTTAGGTAAAATAACAGAAATAAATTGAGCTGTAGGGGATATTTGTTATGTGCAGACAGACAACACTTTTGCCAAAGCAGAGGCAGATAAAACTGCAAACTCTTCAAAATGATTTAAAAGAAAAAAAAAAGTTATACTGACATTTTTTTAAATGAGTTGACTTATTTTTCAGGAATAATTCAAAATTGATTAATTACAATCCCCTTAAATAGCATGCTCAATCAAGCTACAGTAAATTCCAGATGTAAACAGCAAACAATAAAAAAACTAGCACTAGTTAACTCAAATATCACAAAAAATCAAAATAAGTTTACTGCAGTAACATCATGAAGTTTTAAATGAAAGCATGTTCTTTGGTTTAGACAGTGTTGGCTCCAGATAACGTGAAAACGATCAGTGAATGCAGAGAGGTGAAATTTTAGAAAATTCCTAATCATTGGTATGCTGAAAAATGAAATGCAAATGTGATGGGAAAGTGCACTTAAGAATGCAGCACATTGTCACAAATCAATTGAATAAATACCTAGAACCAAAAAAAGCCATTAAACATAGCATTGCTTTTAAGTTATTTTCCTCTCTAATGAGTTAACTTTGATGCAAAGTTCAACATTTATAATGAAACATTGACAGAAATTTGAGTATCCGCCAGCTTAACATCCTCTGAGTTTTTCAGGAAAAAAACCTGGAATATTTCCTCAAATGCACCATGGTTTGCAACCCTTTTCAGGAAGATTATCAAAGATCACAGTGGTGCTTGCCTTTTATTTGAAGAGCTGTCTTTGCAAAGACCACCTGCGTTGACAAGTGCAGACAGAGCGGTGTTTGCTACGTAGGGTATGGACGCTGCCTCCGTGTGACTCAGTAACTTTGGTTTGTGGGAAACCTGCAAAAACAAACAGAGAAAATGTCAAAAGTTAAAAAAAAATGTAATAACCATTTATTATAATGAATTCAAAGCTTAGTGTGACAAGCAGAGTGTCTGTGAGGGCAGCTAGCTCTGAACTGCATAATAATTAAAGCACAATATATTAAGAAAACAATTCGTGTGTATCTGTAATTGCTGCCACAGTGGCTCCTGCGACAAAACAGACTTAATCCTAATTATTTCTTATACTGCAGGATTGCATAACAGGGTGCATGTATACCAAACTTTTCTTCAACATTTTATTACAACTAATTAACAAATCCTACACGAGCTCTGAATTTACTCTTTTCATTTGTTTGAATACATTCTTACAGGAAGGTCAAATTACATTAAAGTCAGTTTTAAATTGGGTGAGGGTTGAACGGTAAACCCTCTTGATGAAAACATGCTGCAGTGATGTAACTCACCTCATACTCTGTTAGAGAGACATATTCTGCCAGACTGCCTTGTTTCCATGGGGGAACAGCAGCCCACACCTTGAAGACAAATGTGACATTTAACATGCTGAACACGACTCCATTTACACACCTACTCATAGTCCCTCAGTCTGGCTAATCGGCTATTAAGCTGTTAGTCAGCTTTTTCCATTTTTATCTTTAATTCTTTCAAAAGATGTTTTCACACCGATGGAACAAGATTACTAGAACATAGTATGTGAAGTTTTTTAAAACTGATGTATGGCTTTGTTATATAATCACATTTAGACTGCATTTGGATGATTGCATTTTTGTCTGCAAGAAGACAGTAATGTAGATATATGGGCAACAGCGCAGCAGACGTCTAAAATTATGATGAATCACACTCCTGTGATGACCAAGCAGAAAAGAGCACAATCTTTCTTCCAAGAAAATGTCTGTGAAGGACTTAACTATGAAGTTGTGCGCTTTAGGAGAGCAATATGATGACACGTACATCATACATTTATACTAAAGTGGCTGTCTTTTTAACATCTCTGGATGTGTTAGACGAGTGTTTAACAGCCTTTTTGGCTTGTGTTCCCTTAAAATCAAGCAAAGTATATTTCCAACCTCTTGCTGTTAGTTTCATTATGTCCATGGGTTATGGCCATTTCAACTACATTTTTCCCACCTGTCACATACTTATAATTTTTAGTATTCAGAAAGAGGTTAAGATTTTGCTCTGATTACACAAAAAAGTGCAAATATAAGAGTAACTAGAGATCTTTAGGATAAATTACACACATCTAAAATAAGTTTCTTTTTGTCTTATGCTGCTAATCATCCGTCACAACTCAGATTAATCATCTGCACCTTCAGGAGGTCAGGACCTCAGGTTGGGAAACACTGTGTTAGTTCGTTATGAGCTGCAGATCAATGAACAGGACTGTTTTATGGCAATGCAGGATTTCTATATACCTTTAGTATCATTATGATGCTTTAGATTGATTACTTGAGTATTCAATTTGCTTGATTAGCCACAAAAAATAGGCTCAATTGATTTTCTGGATGATGCAGTACGGATTTCAACACTGCAAATTTTAAGTGAATAGTTTTACACTAATATAGAATCTAATTCCTATAATAAACTGACTTAATATGTATTATGTAAGAAAGGCATGCAGTGCAGCTTATACCTCATCTCCTGGAGCAAAGTGGGTAACCTCAGATCCACAGTCCACCACTACACCAGACACATCACGACCCAGAATCAGAGGAAACTCACTACCATTGTTCATCACAGACATTGGATCCTTTCTTAATTTGAGCAATTTAGCTCCATAACCACCTGAAAACAGAGAAAACGAGGTTTGATGACAGAAAACACCTAAACTACATATCACTTGTTTTATTGTTCACAGTGCTTTTGATGAATCAGTCCAACACTTACCCCTCATGGATATATCAAGAGGGTTCAGACTGGCCGCATGGACTTTAATCATCACCTCACTTGGAGAACTGATTGTGGGTGCATCCAATTCTTCTGTGTACCTCAAAACCCCATTGTTGCCATACTGATCAATGACCCATGCAGACATGCAGCTCATGGGTCTTGAAGGTGAAGTGCAGACATGTCTACCGGAGCACACACCCCAACCTGCTCTGGCTAATGTTTTGGTCGAGCTTGCTGCCCTCGCGTTGAATAAACAAAGGAGTCTGGTTAATGCCATAGCTTTAACAGAGCACATTCAGCTAAATCGTCCCTAATTGTGCCTAGAAGGTCAGCTTTCGATTAAATAAATCATTTCGAAGAACACTTGTCACTAAGTTAGCTTACTTAGCTAGCTCGGTGGCTACTGAGCTAGCATGTGCAGGTCATCAGCGCTCAAAGCACACGCAGAAATGGACACAACAGTTCAAATAAACAAGCGACAACGTATTTTTGCCCGTTAAGTGTATTATCGAGTGTCACGTTAGGATGCAATAAGAACCATTATTACGAAAATCATCGGATAACACACCCCTCTCTAGCTTGATGGCTACATAACAAGCTGACCTGTGAACTCAAGACGACAACCAATCAGGATTCTGGAGCTAAATATTCTGGCCAATAAGGTAAGAGAATAACTGTGACGTGTAATAATTGTGAAACATACAGTAATAACAGAAATAGGGCCGAATATTTTAAATCTTTTTGAATGAAAAAAAATTCTTAGTTTAATTAACTTACTTTTTTAAATGAATGGTCTTTCGTTTTGTAAAATGGGATTTTCATACCTGAAAGAAAAACAAGCAAATTCTTTTCTTTTTCTATTTTTTAATCAAAATTCACAAGTTACAATTCCTCAAACCTGTGACTGGATGTCTTTTTTTTTTTTCAAAAAAGGCATCACATTATTTCATAATTTAATGATTTGTCTTGAATGGAAACCCAATGATCTCTGCTTGTAAAGCCTATATGATTTCATGTATTGTCTGTGAACATATGACATAGAACTCTGATGAAATGCTGTATTAAATTTAATATTATATTTTTTTTGTGTTATAATATGGTCCTTTTAAAAAACTATCAATGAGTATAGTAAATGATATATGATAAATTAACATATATTACTTGATTTTACAACAAAAACTATTACAGATGTATTATAATGCTGTAACAATAAGCCAAAAATATTGTCAAACCTAAACTCTAACAGAAAAGAAAGAAATTACACTTTTCCATCCAGGCTCGTTCACAGAAACCCACCATATAGTGATAATAGTCTATTATCATAAAAATGGTAGTGTACATGAAAAAATTATAAACCTGTATGCTTGAGAGGTCTTGTCGACAGTAAAGTGACTGCTGAGTGCTCCATCAGCTGCAGACAAATGGGTGGAATACATGTTTATGTAGCAAACGCTAATGGAAAAGGCTCAGACAAGTGAAGAAAACCACAGGCAAATGGGCAGAAAACATTATCTGTTTATGCCTGAGCAATGCACAGGGGGTTTACTGGGGTTTGTCTTAATGTTTACATGAGGCTTCGCAGTTATTACATGGCATTAGCGTATTATGTCGTAAAGTTTTATTTGCTGAATGGGAATCACATACAAGAAGCCCTTTAAAAGCACAAAACCACAGTTTATCCCAGCTGAAATTTTCATTCTCAACCTGAGAGTTAATTCACTATAAGTTGGTAACCTTCCAAATTACAAAGGGGCTTAAATTAAAGCAGCTGCACTGCTGTCGACCATCCCACATAGATCACTGCTGTCAGGAGTGCTGCTGCAAGAGCTCCATAGCTTCCCATCAGGAGATCTTATGAGGCATAAACATCGATAAAAGAGGAAGAGGCAGCTAGGTCACAGCATGTCATCCTAACTATAGGCTGGAAAAATAAATAAATAATACAAATCACTCTTGACACAGGCAAATGATATAATCCGTGAGAAGAATTGATGTAGTCTTTATCCAGAGACAGAAAAAAGAAGTGTGAGAAAAAAAAGAGCCTGTGGCTGTGCGATCATGATTCAGCATGAAACCCGGCAACAAACAGCACTGTCATTATGATCACAGCCCCCAGAGGAAAGAGGACACACTGGAAATTGGGTGCTTTGTCTATGCTGGCTCATTACAGTGGGTCTGTCCAATGAATTTTACCCCTGGCTGCTGCTCAAAAAAACTTCAATTCCATGTTGCTGAGAGTCGTGGATGTCATTTTTTTGGCAGCATTCTGACAAAAATAACCACTTTTGAAATTTTCATGTTGGCCAGCTACCCAAGACAAGACTGGGTCACACTATGACAGCTGCATCTGTCTTAAATTGATGTTTTTCAGGAGGGTCATTCTTTCCCAGAAACACCATGTGTAGCTTTTCTAGGACTCCCTTCCATCTTGGGACCTGTGGCCCAAATCACATGGTTGCTCTAAAAAATATATAGCTTTGATCTAATTTCATTTTGTAATCCTGTAGAAAGGACTGTCGATATCTGAACAGGAGACTTTAACCCTCCCTCAGGCCACCTATCTCTCTTTTCAAAAAGAAATTATTTTCTTTATTTGCATCTCTCTCACCTGTTGTTCCATGTGCTATTTTCCTGATACTTCTCTTCTGACAAATCAGTCCTTTTCTTTTCAAGTTCTTCCCAGGGTCAAACAAACCAATTAGCAGACAAACCTCCAGATACTTGGCACACCACAGCATAACAGCGAGCCTGCAGCGGGGTTGGGCATGAATGGCCACTCACCGCTTGGATAATGATCGTACAAGCTGTGTTTATTTTATGCAGCTTCTTCTGCACCACAACAGTCAGAAAGAAAAGAAGGACTGTGCGCTGCCACCTCTCCCCAGCTGGGCTCTGAGATTATATTTTTAGAATGAACGATTGGTTTCTCTCCTTGGTAACTGCCCCATTTTATCTTGAATAGGTCAGACACAAGTACAGTGGATACTGACCGTGATGCAGAGACATTTAAAGGAAACCTTGAGGGTTCATTATGCTTCTTTAGAATATGCCATCCCTTTTGGCTTTACATGGATCTAAGTGGTGTCAGATGAACTCGCTTTACATTTTCTACCCATGAAATAAAGAAACAAGATCTTTTAACTACCTGTTTCTTTTAACAACTTATATATGTTGGTGTTAGTGATTACCTGCGAAGAACATTAGTGAACATGCATTCACAGCAGGGGTTAGACAACAAAACACCTGGAGCAAACATGCTCATTATCACTCTATAGGACATGGACGAATATGCTCTTAAAGGTTTGAGGACTGTCATACGTAATTTATCATGATTTTGTGTATTTAAATTTAGTTTTATGGTCCATGTCAAATGTTTAAATTTAACAATATGAAGCTACAAACTTACCAAACGAGAGATATAAAAGGGAAAGTCTTGTGCTAATACAAAAAGACAGTCTGCACAAGAAAAAATATGGATAGCTCAACCTAACCTCTATCTCTGACCTTAATTTAACCTCAATTCACATCTTTCCCCCTGACTGAAGCCAAGCCGTCAACTTTGGTCCCCATGAGGACTACTGGTCCTGATAAGGTCAGTGTTTATACTGCAAAAAGTCCCTATGAGGTAACAAAAACACACACACACACCACAGCCGGTTTACAGCAGTGACATGCAGTGTGTTCTGTTCATCTCACAGATAACATCTTATCTACAAGCTTCCTACACTCTGCATGGACAGCAGAGAAAATGTAATGCACTATTCATTCTCTGTTTATTCTGGGGATTAAGAGGAACTGCACTGTAAAAGCTGATGTCACAGTTATTGCTGTCGGTTCAGAACTTTGACTCTACCGCTGTTGTCCAACATACGCAGACACACACATGCATTTCATCTAAAAACGTATATAAACTACTAAAAAGAGTAGCAGGGGAATAGGCAGAATAACAGAGAAAATAGTTTATGCAAATATCCCCAGTTTTTTTTCACAACCTTTCTCTTGTTTGAAGTCTCTTTATTTATTTAATTTTACTTTTTTTATTTTTACAAGTTCTGCTCTTAGGCACATAGCCATAGTTGATGTCACAGTTGTAGTGAACAGATGTTTGATATTTACAGAGGAGATGTGTTTACTCGGTAACAAGTTCCTAAAACAACTTTTGCTTGGACAATGTTGATCTAGTCTATAAAATGGCTTCAAAAGACAAAGTTCAGCACCTAACCCTCAATAAACAACAAGTTGACGTTCTGATGTGTAATCTTCTGTACATATCAAACAAATTAGATATGAGGTGTTGACAGATGAGCTGGAAATTAGATGGAAAGATAAGCATAAATACTTTTGTTATGTAGAAATAATGTAAAAAATTCTTAATCTTTTCGCTTTAAAATCATATTGGGTGAGGTCTTTTTTAGGATGATGTTCTTACCAAATTGTGAAAATTTATCACATTAAAGGTCTTTATAAAGTTTCAGTTTGCACCACATGTTACAAACTTTTATACGCTCTTAATTATTGTGAGGAAATCTGTGCATTTATACAGCATGGGTCACACATGAATTGATTTTATACCTGCAGAGATTTAACATAATCCATGCAGCCCTTTTGCCAGAGAACATTGCACGTACACAAATACAACCAAACTTTCGCCGCAGTTCACAGTGCAAGACACCTAATTGGGCAGCCGTCTGATAAATGAACCACATTCATTATACAAATGTCAGTGCCTGCTGGTGGAGTGTACGAAGAGTGGGCCGGGGGTGAGGTGTGGAGGGGCCGTGAGTCGAGCTGACAGGCTGCTAATGAGATATTACCAAAGAAAAAGCGTACTAAGCCCATTGCAGGATTTCGAGCATAGTATTTGGGTGTATGATATAATGAGGCACACTGTTGAATTATGGTGTGTTACTTTGTAATCGTTAACCCTTCACATCTCCATCATTACATGTCCTCACCGGCTTTTCATGCTAAACAGGGTCAGCCTCTGGCCTTTATTTTTCTTTTAAAGACTCCAACAATGTTTAAATGTTTTCTCTCTCCTTGACCAACATCCCTGTTGCTATTCATATTCACTCATCACATTTGCTGTTTACAAGGCCACAGTGGGTGTGTTTATGTGGTTGTGAACAGAGAGTAAGGCCCTATCTGATAACCATTTTATCCTAAAAGGTTAGTTATTGTAGGAGAAGAATAGATCACATGGACAAAAATATTTTTTTCCGCATGACAGTATTTACCTTTAGCTAAAAAGGCACCGCAGAGAAAATCTGTATGTAAACATGAGATGTAACTTAATAGTGACATGTAGACTGAATGCAAAAAACACTCGCTGCTGGTTTGTATTGAGATATAAAATGAAGTGGAGTTGACTTACGATATACAAGACAGAAGATTTCTTTATTATTATTCGTTACATTTCTGTTTGACAGTTTAAAAATCTTACTGCAATCCTGTGACTGACTATTTTATAATCATACCGAAGAGTTAATGGATGCTCAATATCAAACCCACAAGGTTTGTGGGAAGTGGAAATCATCACTTTGTCCAACAGCAGCAGTCAGCAGCTCTTTGGCCAAAAAATTTCCTTTTGGCCTCTGCCTAGGATATCGATTGCTTTTGCTTCCTGTACACGCAATGTGAAGCAGTTCACTTCAGATATCACACAGTGATGCAGCACTGAGAGAAGGTAATACTGACTAAAGAGGTTAAAAGGAAAAAAGATGAACAGTAATGACGGTTCTTTGTGGCACAAACTGAGCTGGAAGCAGTTTAACATATGAAGTATATTCAGAATAACATAATATTTCAGCCTCTTTTCAACAAATAATCATCCACTTGTCACTTTCAATAAACCTTTGTTTTGCTTCATATTTTGTTTCTGAGATTTTGCCAACATGATGGAAATAAACAGCTTTTTGACTTCTAACTGAACTTTCACAAAATCATGGAACAAAATGGCAAAATTTAACAATAGAAAAGCTGCTGGCTTTGGTCTTTAAAAATCAGTGGTCGTCTCAACATCTACCTTAATGATCAGCCTTTATTTCAGGGTTGATTTTAAGTATTTAAGGCAGACTCAACATCTGTGCTTTTTTTAGCCTCACAAAAGTGAAATTTAATAGTGTTTTTTAAAAAAGTGACCAATATTGAGCAAAAATTTGTTCAGTTACTTTTAATGAGATCCCCTCAGAGATTCTTGGCAGGAAATCCAATTTGTGTGAAATATCTTTGTGCAGCTTTCAGTCTGTCAGCTGTTTCTGACGGGCGAGTGCAGCTTGAAGGAAAAAAAAAAAGCATCGATTCTCTGTTGCCTCACGGACCAGATGGTACTGAGATGTGCAGACTCTCTCACGCATCAGTGTATTCAACAGTCATTGTGTTCAGGATTAGTTAGTGTACATTGCAGATTTCTGGTCGGGGAGTCTCGTATAGCTTTCTTTCGACACACACACGGTGGTTGGAAGCTATTCCCAGCAAACAGGTGCTATCAAACGGCATCAGGTGTCCTTCCAAAAGGTTAACCGGAGAGGGGAGGATGATCTGTCCTAGATATGCAGTTAGTTAGATCAGAGCCACTCTCAGAGGACAGTCTGAGTTTGGTAGCCACCGACAGCTGGGACAGTGGTGCTCTAGATCTGGGATACAACCTGATTTGCTTATGAAATCAGGTTAGCACTGTGAGCTCCAGTGCTGTCATGTTAAACAGGTTACATGAGGCTCGGAAAGGGATCAGAATTGCATGACGGCAGAGTAAATATTAATTTGTGTTATCAGATTGCATGTGGGTTTGTGCTTGTTCGAGGCCCCACCTGTGTGATCAGCAGTCACAGCGGTGTCTGATTGTGTTCAGCATCGACAAAGCGAAGAGAAACAAACCACAAAACACGGCTCATCTCCGTCTGACTTAGCAGGGACGCATTTGGCCGAAAGGACAGTTTTGTGAGATCGGTGTCAAGCATCTTTCTTTTGTTTGGTTTCCACGACAACCGCAGCCTCTGGACATGAATCAATGAAACTTCAGACAGGAACAGAAGATCCGTTTATGCAGCTAATTGACGAGCTACATGTGATTTGTGAAAATGAGAGAAACCAAACAGCTCAATAGAGAGTCTGCCTGTATTTATGCTAAGTGATTCACTTTAGCTGTCTGGTGATACAGCAAAGGGGAGCCTCATTGTGTCTAAAGAGCAACAAGCTTCCTAACAGGGGCAGAGCAGAAAATGTGCAACCAACCAACCACCTGGCAGGATGAACCTTTCCTTTTTGTCTGCCTTTCTCCCTTTTCCTTCCTCTGTTCCAAGTCATCAAGGACATAATGTTACTGAAATGCCCCCACATATCTGATTTGATCTTTTAAATCACAAAGGAGTCGCAGTCAGCGGTGTTTTTTGCGGTCTAGTTTTCAACATTTCCATGTTGTGTGCACAGTGTGGTTTCCATTCACAACACTATCAACACAAATCAAATAATTAACAACAAAACCAAGATGTAAGTGATAAAGGCTGCATTCAAACCAGATGTCAGTAAACAGTTGTTGCAGAAAAAAAAATCCTTCCATTGTGGTAAAAGGATGACCCTGTTTCATTTGGATTGTAAATACTAAAACAGTTCTGTCGGCCCTGACTCGAGGCTTTTCTTTGCAGCTTAATCAGTAAAACTAAAATTGTAGAGCAGAATCCTTTGACAGAGGAGATGAAGAAGGAAGCAGTGACTCATCTCTGGTCAGCACCCTCTTGGTGCTGAAAGAAACGCAATTAAAACCTAGTGTAATAATATCCAGGGACTCATTTGTGCCTCAGCACGAGTTGTGTTTGTTAAAGTGATGAGATAACACCTCTTATTCTCCATCTACATTAAATGCTCATTCGGTCCATTATATAAATGTTTGTTTTCTCTTGTATGAAGTCTTTATTACTCTGGCTTATTGAGAGGTCTACTGCTTTTTATGTTTTCTATAAATTATGGATTAATAAAGCTCTGTTCAGCTATCTGTAGCTAGAGTTTTGACAAAGGTATGAAGAATCTACCAATCAAATACATGGAGCACATAAAAGTCTCATAAGATATTATTTATCTTATTAGTTATTATTAGTTACAACCATATCAGCCTGAGCACATAATATGAATAGGGTATAACTAGGACACTGTGGTAATTTATTTAAATTAAAAATGTGTCTATGGTCTCAGCTGTAAACTCTCAATAAAGACTGGAGATACTAAGAAAATGTCCCTTCAGATAGGAAAAGCACCAGTCATAAAAGTCAAAGGGAAACAGGAACAGAGAATTTGCATAAACAGGATGGAAAAGTGATAAACTGAGAGGTCATTATCTCATTGCATTACAGAATACAACAGCTACAGCCCTGAAAACCACAGAACATTTTTATTTAAGATCATGTCATGATTTTTTTTCTTTTTCAGGTGTACAGTATATGTATATTAATCCCTAAAATTCACAGTACATATAATATTTATTTCCAGCTTTAGAATTTTGTATAATTGTGTTAGCTGATACATGAACGAACAATAAATTTAAATTTGCTGCCTCCATTTTTCATTATAATGATCTTTAGTATGTTTTTTACTTTTTAAGTTTGCTTTACATAAAAATGCAAAGCTGCTAATGAGAACAACACAATTAAAAATTGCCATTTACTTTTAAATAAAAAGTTTAGTAAAGAGTCCAAATACATGAGTCCACATGTGTGAAATGTGAAACTTGCAAATCTGAGAGAGAGGAGGTTTGCAGAAATGTAAATTTGTGTAAATTGTCCTTGTCTTTGAGCACATATTTAAACACAGAAGACGTTTTATTTTGTTTGTGATGGGTTTGTCAAGAACAAATTTGGTTCCTCAGCAGCAGGGCTGGCTGTGATTTGAATGACTTTGGGTTGTTTGAAAACAAGCCTGTTGACGCTTTGAGGGCTCTTCACTTTCTTCAGTTCTTCTTTTTGTGGTTGAAGATTTTGAACTCGTACAATTCTTAAAGAGTATTCATTATTCCAGACTCCCAAAACAGTCACATACTCTGAATAAGACCAGCTTTTGCTTGGTTGGAGCAAAATTCAGTTGACTTGATTGATTTTGAAAAAGATTCCTTTTATATATGAGAGGTTTCTCCTGTTTTCACAGTTTTATTTTTTGATATATGACCCTTTTTGTAGAACTGTGTAAAAAATGCTAAAACACCCTTGAAATGACACATTTGTGAGCATTTTTAAACAAATTAGCCAAACAACACCTCAAGGTTTGATGCTCAAGTTTTGCTCAGTTGACTTCAGTTTATTTTTCTTAAAATGATTATAAGTGATGATTACCAAGTACATTAAAAGAGTTAATTAATACTTGAAGGATGATTTATAGACCTGTTACAAGCTCTTTATAACAACAACTTTTTAGTTGCCAGGATTGTGAAGGTTCCTCTGGTAGATGATCATCCTCCTTTGTGGGCCAACTAAAAGACCACTTGACATCTATGAAAAAACCCTGCAGCAACGCCTGTTATTTAGCAATGAATTATAATGATATATTTTGGATGCTTGATGTATGACTAAGAAGTGTGAAACCGCAGTATTGATATTGATTGACTACAATTTACCAAATGGAAAGAACAAACACCCTCCAAATGAATTGTTTTACAATCTGACAACTCCAAAGTTTTCCTTATTGATGGCTTACTGTATAAACTAGTGATAACATGTTTATATTAACCATAAGAAATCCTTTTGTCACAGCTTCTAATGCTCTATGCGTGACAAGTGACAAAGCAGCATGACTATGATTCCCCTTTGAAGTCTGAATTACAGTATGTCTCCTGTAAAGGCACTATAGTTTCTGTTTACACAGCACACATGCAGGACTGCAGCTGCTACCTGTTGTCTTCTCTTCTCTCTAATGAGCAAAAGTCTGTCATTGAGCTGTACAGAATGTACTGTGTGAACAGTTTGTGAGCAGCTGCTGTTTCAGGGGCTAATTTGACCATTAGAGAAGTCGGAGACCCAAATCGTTTTTTACCTCAGTCATTTTCAATCCATGAATCAAGCCAGTGCAGCGGGGATATCAGGCACTAAGCAACAAGCACAGTGTTGGACAAGCATGACTCTGACCTTCACATTTGTCTGAGGTGTGAACTGCATTACTCATTAGCCGAAAATAAACTGCTTTATGGAATTAAGGCTAAGAGCTTCCATACAAAAGCTAATTAAAAAAAAAAAAAAAGATTTTGGGCCAAATTTGTGTCATATCTACAAAAAATATACAAAAGAATTATCTTAAAAAGCCACTTCATTGTTCCTAAGCAACCCTGAAGGGACTCGTGTCTGCTACAGCTCTGAAACTTGACACAAGTCTGGGGGGCTTAGTCCTTAATGACAGAAACATGACTACTGTATCTAATATCAGTGACGTTTTCACCACACAAACACACAAAATCGTACACTTTTGCTTGTGTTCACAGAGCGATGGTGAATGCGCACACACAGACGCCTATCTCCTTTTCCACAACGTAATATATAAATAATGACCATGTGATCACACTGCTTGTTTTTACTCAAAGAAATATATGAAAGCTCCTCAAGACAAGGGTGTCCATGTGAGTCGTGAGTAGAGCATTGTATGTGTGTGTGAGAGACATTGTCCCTGCAACACTGGCGGCCATCTGAATAATTCATGAAGCCCATCAATGATTAAAGGTCTGTTGGGTGTCACACCTCACACCAGAAGAGAGGTGACTGTTTGTCATTAAGGGTTATGGAGATATGGATGTTGAGGTAAACTGTCAGTTGAGATAAGTAGAGGAAAAAGCAAAACAGATGCTCCTACTCAGTCATATAATCCTCTATCCCTCTCTCTGCTTTTTCATTTACCAGAAGTTTGTTTAGCACAGAATGTGTTATTAAAATATAAATAAAATTCAATTTATTGTTTGAAAAATCTGTTCTGTTTATGATTTTTATAAACAGACACCTTTGTTATATAATGGCAAATAACCCATACCTACAATAATGAAAGCTTATACCATTGCTGTTGTTGCTCACAGTCAGTGGGTAATGAGCCTTTCCATTAAAAAAAAAAATCAGCCACACAGAAAGTTTGTTGATGTGTCTGATGTTACTGGAAGCAGCGACTCTGGTTTATTAGGAATAATCAGAGTGGGCGAAACACAATAGATGAGCAAACAAAGATAAGCCTGATGCAGAATTTCATCGACAAACCAAAAAAACCTCACAACTTACTTGATGGGAAGTGCTTTATGTGAATGCCTCAGTCTGTGGTCACAACAAATACACTAAGAGCTTTGTGGAGAAAAGTGTATTTTCAGCAGCACAGACGCTACAAATGTATTATTGGAATATTATCAAAATACTACAGCCAGCAGTGTGTCTTAACGATCCTCTCATTCTGATTTTTCACTTTGAATGAAGGGGATATTACTTATATGGATATTACGGATATTACAGTACATACACTACATTACATTACAGAATTGAGCATTTATTGAAATTTTTCTGGAATATTATAGGCACAAGTAACCAACGGAAAAGTGGGACTAGGATAAAAAGCCACAATTTTATATATATTACCTAAACGTAATGGACAGCACCATTGATTAATCAATACACAGCTCAGATATGATGCTAATATATCTGGCCATGGGGTGGAATTTGGTCATTTTTCCAACAAGGGGGGATGGGCCCACCCAAACCCCTCAAAAATGAGAGGTTTTATCACTTATTTTGGCTCTGGGAATCATTTAAACTGAAGAAAAGAGCACCAATAGAGGACAACCTAAGACATGTGGGGCCTGAGATGAGAAGGGAAAACAGGATGTTAGAAAGAGAGTTAATAAAATCATTGAGTCAATAATTAAAATGCTACCCTTAAAAGATTTTGGAGGACGGAGTTATTAAAATAAATGCCTTTTCTGGGCTATTATAAACAGTGTCCATTTTGACTATTAAAACATTTGCTCTGCCTCTAGGCATTATATTGCTACAGGCAGAAAATTATAGAGATAATCATTTGAACTGTTCTTCTTGTAATACTAAAAAGAGGAAAGCTGCTTGTTTAAAAAACAATAGTAAAATAACTAGTTATTAGTGTTTACTTCTCCATCAGGATCACCATCAGATGTGTTCCCAAACTGATGGATTCTGGCCTTCATTGAGTTCTAGGTCTACCCTAAGGTCTTTTCCCAGTCTGACGTGCCTTCAAAGAAAGCAACTAGGAGACACCTCAGTCAAATGCCACAACCATCTCATCTGAGTGTTTTCAAAACGAAGCATAGCTACAAAACTCAGAGGGAGCTTCCTACATTATGACAACATTTGTAAATGTACATTAAATTTTTTATTCTTTTTAAAATCTAATTGTGTATGATTGTTGATTTTGTTTATTTTATTGTGCATATTTAGATGGAAAGTCATAGCTTTGGGGCTTTTTTATGGAAAATCCTCTATGTATGCTGATGACACAGTTTTCTACTGACATAATGTTTCTCCCTAACCTTAATGTGTATTGTTTTGGGAAGGGGTTGGGTTTTAACAATATGTATAGTTCTACAAGAAATAGCATTCAGTGAATACATTTACAATGTAGCTCAATGTATTTCAACAACAAAATACAAATCATCTCAAACAGTACTTTTGTGTTCAGTTCTTGTTTTGTTACAGGACACATGAAGAGGATTATTCTATAGGTGTTTGCAATATATTGACCACCTCCCATAGTTTGAAAGGACTTGCAGGTTAGCACAGTAAATGTCAGCTTGCAGAAGGAGAATCTCTGAGTAAACATGCAGTATTTACTCTTTTGTAGTGAATAGATAATGTTCCATGTAAGAGCAAAGCTTCTGTACACGGACGCTTAAAGACTGTACTGATGTACACTTGTGGCTATCTACACCCCTAGCACCAAGAACTATTGTGTTACCAAGTACCTGCTGCATTTGTCTGTCCATTTCGTACCTTAAAGCAGTGGAAAAACATAACTAAAAACATTTACTCAAGTACAGCAATGGAGCACAATTTTGCGGTACTTCACATGGTTATTTCCATTTTACGCACCTTCATACTCTACTTCTTCTTAGTCTTATTTTTGAGGTCAATATTGTACATTGTATTCCACTGCATTTATTAAAATGTTTGTTAAAACTTACTGATAAGTTCCAAATTCATATTAAAAATAAAATAAATCTAATAAATTATGATACATAATATGATACCACACTTTAATTTTATTATGCAACCTGTTGTATAATGACCAATAAATTTCCTTGTATCCTTGTATAATTATGGTTGAAGCTAAGTATGTTAAGTAGTTAAATAAACCCCACATTCATTGGTTGCTACAATAAACTGATGCTTACGCAATAATGCATCACTTTATAGTGCCAGAGGGGTGACCTGGTTCTGTAGGCCAACTCAGTCAGCATCGCCCTGGTTCCCTCATAAAAAAAAAAAAAAAAAAAAAAAGCCAAAGGGATTTTTTCAGTGAAGGCAGAATTTGAATACAGGACTCATGCACATAACAGAGTATTTTAACACAGTATCACTTTAATCCAAGTAAGAGATCTAAGTAGTTCTTTCTCCATTGCCAAGAAATGAGCAGGGTTACCCTTTCTATTTATAGAATGGTAATAAAGACAGGCTTTATAAATTAAGTAATTTAACAAATAAAAAGGGGATTTTTAGTTTAGGTTTCTTTTCGAGTTGAATTACTTTTTCTAGGTTGCTGGTCCAAATTCAGTCAGTGAGCAGTGATGCAGGAAAGATTGCTAAGATTTTCTGTTCCATGCAGCTATTCATTAAATTTATCTTTCCTCCCATTGCAACGCCACTCTGAAATCATGTTTTCAACAGTGTTTAGGAAGAGAAACACCTCACTGTTGAAAACTCACATACATACAGTCCCCTCAGACCAGAGTGGTGGAGGACAGTAAATGGACAGCTCCGGAAAAGGGGTGTCAAAAAGGGAGGGGAGGTGGAGGGGGAGGTGGAGATGCCGGGGTGTGCAGAGAGGTTAATAGTGCAGAGAGGATTGAGAGACAATAGGCCGGGCTAATGAGTCATGAGGCTGGCTTTGCTGGTGCTGAGGCATTTCCGAGCTGCACGCTACTCACTATACCATCATAGTGATCACTCAGAACAAACACACAGCCCTGTTTCTGGTGGTGGTTTTAATGCTTTTAATAAACAGCTTGCCGGATGAACATTAAAAAAAACAAAATGTAATTTCTAAAATAATTACAAAAGACAGCAAACAAATGAAGTATGATGTTATAAATGAGAAGATATTTGCTCTAAAATTTAATAAACTCTATCGAATAAACAGCACTGCTATACAATTATTTCTTACAAGTAAAAATCTTAAATTAGCTCATTGCAAATTGTACTATCATACTGGCAAACACTACATTAAACTTTACCTCTCCATTTTAAGGTAGCAGTTCTCCCATCATGTGCACCTTAAATACATAGTTTTATTTGGAATCTAATCCAATTTTATTGACATCAGTGTGTGTAAGGTATTTTTTTCATGCTCTGCAGCTGTTGGAGAATTATGCATTGCGACATAGACAGGACTTGGTGGTGTCAAGTAACAGCCGAACCTGTTTGAAAACCTAATTAAATATGACATAGCATTCCCTCAGGGGCTCATCTTTATTCTGCCACTAATTGCTAGTTATAAATAATGGTATTCAAACTCCTGATTCAAAAAACAAGTTCCTGCATGGAAGGACATGGCTTCTCTCATTCTTTTAAAGTCAAAATAGAGAGTAATAATGGTCATAGCGTTGTAGGCAAGCTTATTTAGAGTTTGATATCACTAAAATACCACAGAGGCTGATACTGTTTCATATCCAGTCATTGCTGCTCTGGCACTTATCCAGAGGAGATCAGTGGGGGCATCAGGGAATGCTGAGTCCATCTCTGGCCTGTAGCTCAGCACTTGCCTGTCTAGACTGCCTGGCAGCTCAGTAATGGTGAATACAACATTGTCACACCCTTCAAATCCACTATCAGCATGATTCTTCTGGACTGAAATCAATGGGAATTTGGTGCACAAAAGAACAAGACTGTCAAATATTAAAAAGTGTTGCTAAAATATTGGTTTAAGAGGAAAATTTAACTTTTTTTGTGAAAGTTAGACAAAACAAGAATCAAAGAAACAGTTACAGTCATCATTTTTCATAATTTATTGTACATTATCATTTCTTCCATTATCTTACACCCAAACTAATAAACAGTACATTTCCATTTATACAAAATATAAACTATAAGGGGGAAATATAAATCTAACATCATCCCTTCCCATATGGTTATACATACAGTCATTTCCTGGGGTCTAACCCATGGATGAAGGGGGAAAGGTGTCAATCAAACCCTCATTGTAAAAGACCACAACTCTTTAAAAATCACAAGGCAAAACTGACACAAGTCCTGCTGCAACTTATTTGCTACATACATCTTTGACATTTCTAATAAAAAGACCAAATAAAAGAGCCAAATTATGAAAAAAAACAACTAAAAATGTCATCTGGCATATTTTTTGTTGCTTTTGCCGAAAAAAATCTTCTACTCTATGTGCCAAACTTTACTTAACAGACAAGCCATTCTGATAATTGATTGCCAGGTGGATGTGAAGCCACAGAAAGAACCTCTGTACACTCAAGTGGTCCGCATTTCAATCAAGACATGTGACATGACAACTGCAGCCCTGAGCATCTCCAAAATGTGATGGCGTGACTGTGGAAACGCAAGTCGAAAAAAGGAAGCTTGATGCGCCACCATTCCTTTTGATTCCATGCAAGGGGCTGACGGGGATGGGGGGCCTCGGTGATGATCTCCAGCTTGCAAACCCCCCTTTTATTAAAAGAAATTTCTTGAATTACATATTTTTTTTTTTTTTATCATTACACAAGGAGGACAAATAAGGTTGTGGAGTCCATCCGTGTTAGTCTTGTGGTCTCTGTGCAGTGAAGGGGAGAGGAGCAAGGCTGGACTGGGTGGGATAATTGGATGGGGGGGGGGGCGGCGGGTGAGGGAGGATTTTTGAGGCAGAGAAGAGGGGGCTCTGGGATCCAGGCTTCAACAGTAGCGCTGCAGGAAAGAGGCTGCCATGATGACGGGGATCAGGAAGGAGAAGGTGCCTGGATGCAGCGAGACGCCTGCTCCAGTTGGGTTGGTGGAGTTGGCCGGACTGCTGTGGACATCTGTGGCCATGGTGGGGGTGGTGTTGTTGGAGGTTGCGTTTCCCCCCGATGTGGAATCTGTGTTGTTCTGGGAGACCACCTGTTGAAGAATGAAGAAAAGGAGGCAGAGGAGGAGGAGGAGGAGGAGGGTTCAAAACTTGTCATAGTCTTGCACAACAAAGCTTCTGTTGATTTGTTTTATTGCAGTGCTTAAAACAAACATCACATGAGCCACTGAACAGATGAAAAAGAAAGATAATGCAAATTATCTTCGTCATTCTTACAGCCTGCCACCGACTGGACTGTAACTTATTGAAAACTGAGATGATAAACAGCGACAAAAACACTGCAAATCAAATAAAATGTCAATTACAGTTTATTAAGTTTTACATTACTGTTGATATAGGCCTGTGCTTTCTAACAACATAAGTTGAGTGTTTGGTCAGCAAAAAAAAAAAAAAAGATGAGAGCGACCCAATTTTCATCGCATGCGACTCAGGTTTCGTTTGGCAACCCGCACCGAAAAGAAACTTTAGATTCTCTCCCCACCTTTGCACAGGTAGACAATGAACTGGACCTGAATCATTAATTCTGCCGAGAATCAAGAGGTGGGCCATAAAAGGTAAAAGGTAATGGTACATTTTAACACACTATGATTGGGAATGAAGTTTAATTTGGGAAATAACACATACACCATTTTAGAAAATCGACTGACTGGAATTCAGGATCATGGTAATTTCCCAAGAGAGCCTCAAGTCTAGCCTGCTGTAATCCAGACTACCACACGACCCGATTATAAACCGGTCTATAAACACCATTAAAGTCAAATAAACCATTATTTAATTTCGATCCGCAATAAGTGAAGATAAGTCTAATTACCCCCGCCTGTACACGATCAATTCCAGCCACTACTTAATTAATAAAAAATAATTTAAAAAAATAATAAAGACACCGGCTAAACAGAATAAATATCACCTTACCTGTGTTGATAAACATATGGCGAACACGAGCACTCCAAGGTGAGCGATTGTCATTTTGGACATTTTTTTTAATTTTTTAATTTTTTTGCGGTTTATTTGGCCAGATGCAGGAGGCTGCCCACAGACGCTGCTTCTCTCTAATGTGGACGCTGCATCAGACCGACGTTTTTATACCAGCTGCAGGTCTGTGACGTAGCCTATAGGATCCTGACAGAGTCCCGGACATGCTGGAAATAAAGAGTTTTTTTGTTTGTTTGTTTTTGTTTTTACAGGATGTGATCAAAGTGTGGAAGGTGGTTTGATCACTTCGCCGATTTTTAAAAGAAAACAGTTATAGTTTATTAAAACATTTATCCGCGGAGCGCGCATGCTCCCTAAAAGTCCTGCGTTTTCCTCTATGTGCCATATGTTTAAATGCCTTGCTCGAGGGTATGACCGCCTGTTGAGAATAATCCATTTTCATCAATAAAGTGATCCAGAACGCCGACATGGTGAACATTTGCACCTGCACGCGCTGCTCTCGCCGTTATGTTGCCATGGTGATAATGATTCATGGGATGTTTGGTTCAGACCACAGTGGTTATTAGATTTCAATACCTATTTCAATTTATCGTTATGAGGATCTGCATTTTAAGATGAGCAGATAAGAAAAAGTGGTATGAATCGAATTAAAGATGCAAAATCGCAAAGCGGAAAGTTAATACCAACCTGTTGAACAGGCTCGTGTGTCGTGCCATAGCTATGAACGTGACAACAGCGACACCCAGTGTTCAAGACCGAGCTGTGTGCACCAGCAGTACAAAAATCTATTATCGAAGTTCAACTTAGAAGTCGAAACAAGTTTTCTTTAATGAAAATCGATTTAATTTACGAGTTTCATCATTAAAAGAAGCCTCTGTTGGTATAAAACTTAAGATATGTGTTTTATTAACACCTGCAGCGGCCGTCCAATTAACAATTAGCATTCAACCAGGTAAACCGGAAGCCACTGTAGCATCACAAGCTAGCTGAACTTAGTATTAAGTATTAAGGGCACAACATAAATCTCTGCAAAAGTTTTATATTTATCTCACTCTGGTGTTCATACAGTTAAATAAGTTGTTGATCGTTAACTTGGGTCGTTTTTTCACATCAATTCTTAAAAAGAGGAGTTTTTGTGTTTATATTTTGATATAACTTTTTTCTAAATCATTTAGATTTATTTTTGGCATCGTATGGTAGAAGGAGCCACGTAGAACAAAACAAGATGCTTCACCTGCACTTGTATACTGTGTTGTACTGATGCTAGGACATACATACACACATACACACATACACACTTACACACATACATACATACATACATACATACATACATACATACATACATGCATGCATACATGCATATGTACGCATGACACATGAGTATGTGTCTGTATAAGGGTATATGGATGTTAATATGTATTGTTTGTCTTCCACTGTTGAGAATAATGTGGAAGGTGTTGCTGTTTTGCTGTTATACGTAAATGCAAATGGCAGTAAAATTTGTTTTTTTATGCTTCAGCTCGGTTGGTTAGTTTGGTGATGGGTCAGACAAACAGCTGTCCTTATCATAACTGTATTTGCATGTACTAAAATGTGTTGCAGGGAAAACAGCGGCTATATTCATTGGAAAAACTATTCAAACCCAATGGATAGACACCGCCCTCTAATGGTGAAAACACATTACTGTAAACCACAAGAGATCACACAATATCCCTCTGTTGCTGCTGATAACAAGACTACAACATTTTAAATCATCTTCTGAATTGACGTGGTGCGTTCACTGTAATCATGTAGGCCTATACAATAATGCAAATAATGTTACACAAAGTGGCCAATTTTCATGATACTCTCCAGATGTTGGGGATTGCAACTTTAGACCAATAAGTACCGTCTATCATTTGTGTAAGTGGATTTCTGAGGGAATTGTGAGACGATCTTTTCCTCACTTTCACCCCCCAGAGGAACCTGGGGACAGCGCTCCCTGCAGAGGCACCAGATGTGCGTTGTTATGGAGAGCCGGAGAGAGGGGCCTTTTGTGAGGCATCAGATAAGCCCTGTTCCCAAAGCCGGGCCGGATCGGGTATCATCAGCGGGTGTACGAGGGGGCGAAACACTAGCCTTGCGCACTGGATCGGATTTCTGTTTACACGAGCGTGGTCCGTGGATTCCTCCAACCAGAGCAGACCGAGGACGGCGCGGCTGGAGACAGGGAGGAGAGAGGCTCTGAAACAGTCCTCCTGGCCCGCCTGTCTGTCTACCTGTCTCTCTCTCTGCATGGGGGTTCAGTGGTCAAGTGAAAGTTCGGCAAATGAGACAATAAAGCATGAAGTTGATCCATCAAGGCCAATTTTGCCTAAATATCCAATCACACGACCAACTTTTCCACCTAAATTAACCTCAATAAGTTGGATCATTAACCTGATTCTCATTAAAACTGGAAGTTTAAAGAAATATAATGAAAAATATAAAGTTATCCAGTCAGTCTGAAACATTACTGATGTTTGTTTATGTTGCTGAAAGCAATTTGATCACCTTCATCTTTTCATAACTAGCCTGGAAACATGATACTGTAATAAAGCCTCTGGCTTTTACCATCAAGAATAACCAAGGGGACAAATGTTTGTGTTGAACGCTGTTTCCCCACAGACACAGGGCACACATCTCCCGCATATGCGAGTCTAAATCCTGCCCTCAGGCATGTGGTACTTTTCCTAAGGCAAGGGTGGCTCAGGGGGCAAATGTGCACATTTCAGGTGTTTTTTTGTGCAGTGCGCGCACACACACACAACGTTACACACGGAGGCACTGATCACACAGATGCCATTTGAGAAAGCCCCATGCATTCTGCCATGGTGTCATTTAACTCACCGCGCTCTTATCTCTTTATTTTAAGACAAGAGTATTTGTACAGTGTTTGTACTGTGTCCCCTCAGATAAAACACAGTCTTTGCATTCCTTATGAAATGTATCTGTTGAGATTTGGGAGGGGTGGGCGCCAAGTGTTGGGTTTCATCAACTCAGAGGACCCTCCCTTCCCTAACAGGAGAGGACACTGTCAAGATACACTTAGAGGGCACGAATTAGACAGGAAGCATGGTGAATATGCTTTCATAATAAAAGCGGGCAATGTGTCGATAGGAATTAGCAGAGAAACAACCTTTCTTCATACAAAAATATACCCTCTTAGTGTCGACAGTGTGTAGTATTTAACTGTTTGGATTACAATATCTACAATAACTTAGATATAGGTAACTGTAGTAATACTTTACTTTAAACTCATAACCAAAGGAAAGTATGCAGCTTTTATTCTAAAGTAGCCTGATTGAAAGTTAAAATAAAACTGGATAAGCTCATTTCTGATCAGTTTTAAATGCAGGCGTCTTAGTTGTTAGAAGTACTTAGGCAAATGATAACAAATAATGTTTCTGATATTTCATATAAATTTAATTAGGATTAATACTTGACATGAAAATGAAAATATGACTCAAAGCAGCAATGCTATACTATAAATTCATACAGTTTCGAGTTCTACAATGTGACGAATGTTAATTATAATCCTCCAGACCAATACAGCATTTTTATATCATTTTATTCAAACCAGCATTAAAGTTGAAGTTACTGATCATTTATCTCAGTTGTTCAAAAGGAATTTTAAAACACCCTATTTTAGTTTGTCCTAGAATTTACATTGAAAGTCACAACCGGAAGTAGTTTCCTCGTTACCGACTGATTCTTAACAGCGCTGGAGAGGAGAGAGTAGTGATTGTTCGGCGGCGGAGCCTCCAGCCTGGAGCGCACGCATGTTCAGTGGACTCGTATGGTGCGAAGCCCCAGATGAGGGACTCAGACGTCCGGGAATGACAGCCGCTGTCACCGGGAGTGACAGCTTTCACTCTGAGCTACTCCGCTAAAAACACCCTCCAGCTGACACTTAACACTGATCCGGATCGGATCCAGCCAGAACTACGACTATGCCAGAGATGGAGAAAGGGAGACCACCGGAAAATAAACGCAGCAGGAAACCTGCGCACCCAGTAAAGAGGGAGATCAACCAGGAGATGAAGGTGAGTGTGAGTTTGTTTGCCTCTTCTGGATCAGTTTTTATTAAGCAGGACGAGTTATTGACCTAGCGGTAACTTCTGTGCGCACAGAACGTCTTCCCATTCTGAGCCAACTGCGCACAAATCAATACGGGAAATAATCACATACTGCGTTTATTGCTAATGAATGCCCTCACTGTTTCTTTAATGTAAACAATCTTTTTGAACACGCTTAAGTTGCAGATTTAAAAAAAAAATCACTGGGACCTTCATAGTTTGCACCCCATCAGACGACAGCAAACTTATCAGAATAGAAAAAAATACAAATAATCATAACGTTGAAATGTTACCCACATTAAAAAATGGACGTTTTAATTATAGATGTTCGCAGTTAGGAGGAGCTGATTTGCTTTTTGCTTCTTAGTGACGCCATGTCAGGCCAGCTGCGGCCGGACGCTAATGTCCAGCGGAGATCCAGATGTGCGTCACTTCTTCCCCGCTCTTGCGGTGCGCACACTTGCTCTACCACAGAGGCTTGCCCTCATGCCTTGCAAAAGAGAGGGGGGTATTTATATCCTTTAAATAGCCTACCTCAGCCCTACGCTGGGGAAAATTCACTAATGTACCGTTAAACAATGAAGGATGTAAATATCACATTAAACTAAAGTTCCTTTGCAGAGATAATGATCACAGTCTCTCTCATGTTGCATGGTTTATAGGACAGGCAATCACAAGCTGAATCACAGTGACATGACTGATTCCCTCCCAGCCTGTTACTGCATGGAAACTAATCCTAATCCATGGATGTGCTGCTTTGTTTGGGTTTGGACACTGGCTATCTGAGAGTGTTGACTGCGGTGATGAGGGATATCGAAGCTCCTTCAAGCAGAAGCTCAGAAATCTAAAAAGACAAGCAGTTTTTTTTTTGTAGGGGGGGTGGAGGAGGAGGAGATCCTGCTCTTTCGTGAGAGAGGAAATGTGGTCTTTTTTGTGTAAGTGGTTTGGATTGTAGCGCTTGATATCCAGGGGAGGTGTAGTGTTACAACTTAACTAATTTTAATCAAAACATGTGAAATGCTATCCCTGCTTGATGTGAGCCTGCCTGGGCTGAATCTCAGGGTCGGCCCCGGTTTGTTGCCTTTGGCTGCAACTCTCTCTGTGGTTTGGGATATGGCTTGTCACTCTCACAAAGCAGATGTTTGTCTGAACTGCCAAAAAGAAACAAAAACAACATTGTGGGAAGTGGAGGGGTGGGTAAAAAAAAAAAGAAATTGCACGTCTTTCGTTAACAAGAAAACAGAAAGTCTAAATGAGACTGTTATGCATATAGGAGAGTTGACATCCTGCAGACAATACCTGAGTTTGATGTGATGTTGAACATACAAAACTCAGTCCAAGAGATGTGCACCTTTAAAATGAGTTAATTGATCAAAAGGGCAAAGGAAAGGCAGTGAGAAAAAGGACAGGAGGGCGGGCAGGGAAACAGATTTCTAACTCAGCTGAGGTCCAGCGTTGTGTTGTCTCTGTAATACATCTGTTTCAACACCACATTCGGACCCAGTCCCTCCACGTCAGCCCCGAGCGCAGCACCAGACACCGGATACTTAACTTTAATCATAGTTAGGCATATTTAGCTGGATATGATACCACTGCTTGCACTCAACCCACACACTCTCCCAGACGCACACACACAGCAGAAAGTGAGCAAGCAAGGGAGAGATCCATTTCTTTGAGGCCCTAGTGCAGAGCAGAGGTCGGACTGAGGAAAGCAGGGGAAAGAATGTGCAGTCAGTACTACAGCACTACAACACCACCACAGCAGGCTGGCTGTGCTGGAAAAGGGTGAAACCTGAGAGGCAGCGCTGTGTCGGGTGTCAGGGCTGGAAGGTGCTGGGGTGGAGGGGAGGATGGTGAAGATGGGAGGTTGGAGGGGGCAGAGGAGAGGAAAAGAGACAAGGGGAGGGACAGGGAAAGCTGAGGAAAGAGTCAGAGAGTGAGAGAGGGAGAAAGTGTGGTGGACATTGGAGAGAGAAGTAAGGGAGAGGAGTGGGGCATTTCCGAGAACCGTGGGACCTCGCTGTGGTGTAGGGTGTCCCGCTCTGATTTCTGCCCGTTTCGGATCAGGTTTCTCCTCCAATCCGGTACACCCAAAGCCACAGAGAGAGGTGGGTGGATAAAGAGAGAGACCTTTGTGTTTTTTTTTTCATCTGGTCGTAATAAAAAAAAAAAAAGGGACCAGACATCCCATCTGCGGAGAACAGTTTTCTTTTCTCCCTCTTTTTTCCAATTAAAAGAGATAAACAAAGGATGATTCATAGATTTCACACTGGTGTTAGGTTTTAAACCTTTCCGTCTCAGATTTAGCAAGAGTAAACAACTTGAATACATCATGGAAAAAGCGTCATACTGTACTTCACTGTGCCCGTATTCATTTCTCCAACCGGGCTCGGGCTGAGAAAGAATCCCTTGCATTGATTCAGAGTGGGAAGGTTTGATTATGTTTAACATTGGATAAAAAGTTCCACTAACAACCCGAAGATATACGGTCACAATTTCCCATTTGCAGGCAGACTACGGCTCAGTTATCCTATCCTTTTACATACAGTGTTAATCAGTGATTTCTTTTCCTTTTCCCCTCCTGCAGACGTTTGCAGAAAGCACCATGAACGAGCTGCTGGGATGGTACGGCTACGACAAGGTAGATCTCAGAGACTCGGAGGCCAACGAGATCAGAAACTACAGAGAGAGGCGTCAACATGTGTCTGTGCTAAAAGGTGAGGGCAGGTGTGGACAGTTTACTGTTAGAGCAGCATCTTCTTGAATTTACACCGACAGGTTGTGCAGGTTTCAGAGCAGACATTAAGTCACTGTTCAGATTTGCTAGATATAATCTGCAGCAGTCACAACTTCTCACCTTTCATTCATTCAGATGCATCTATTGTTCCTCAACACGTTTGGACCAAAAATGAGTGTAGGGCATTGTTGCAGGTGCAAAAGTTATTACAGTATCATGTAAGCCATGTTGTGGATTCATGCCAATGCATTACATGAGAACCCTGAGTGATTAGAATTATATTACCTTTCTGTCTTGCAGAAAACTCATTGCCAAAACCCAAGAGCCTGGACACCAAAGTCAGTCACTCGGTCCTTGCCATGAAGAGTGGAGAGCGGGAGTCCTCCAGCGTCCCCTCCTCTTCGCCCTCCTCTTCCTCCACAAGTTCATCCCTGACCACCCCCAAAGAGCACAAGAGTGCCCCTGTCATTGTCCCTCTTATAAAGCCATCAGCAGGTAGTGGGTTAAGGATGTACACACATGAAAAGATATGACTCCAATTTAAAGCACTGCTGCTTCCACATTCACACATGTATACATATGAGAAAAGTCATAGGAGTGACTCCTATAGATTCATAGAGAGCATCAAATGATTATTTCTTGTTTTGTTTATTGTTTTTCCAACATTTTTTTCTGATAAATGTTGGAGTTATTATATTAAATAAGCTTATTACAGTTAAACTCAGCAAATTCATGTTGATGCGCTGTCGTCTTACCTTGATATGTTGTTTCTGCTGCACTGATTAAAAAAAGTATACTGTAGCTTTTTTAACTGCACCCTTAATATCAGTCTGCAAACTTTCAAACTTAAGATGAGACAGATTCAAAACAATTCAAAATGTGTCAAGGTCAACATACCTGCAGGCTGCACTATAAGTGCAAAAATCATCTGTGCAGATAACAAGAAGCAGTGGGATCTTTGGGCTCCCTGACAGAATATTGCCCTTAGGCCTCTTTCATTAATTCATTTTAAGTTTTGGAGTCCGTCCAGCAGCAGACTGAGAGCTGATGATTGTTTAACATTCTGACATTTAAAGTTATACTTTGTAAGATAATTGGCTAAAGGAGCCAAAAGAGCAGAGCTCAATCATGTCTCTTGAATTCAAGTGGAATTAAATAACTTCACACCTAGTCCGCTTAAAAATACTTAGCCTTAGCTTTTCATGGATATTGAAAGGTAAAGACTTTTAATATTACTGTTGAAATCTTCTATAATAAACACAAGCTGATCATTTATTCCTTGAGTTCTAGCTGTTTTAGCAAAGCTGCATAGTAATACCTTCTGAAATTGTACTTAGTGATTACTCTTAAACTTTTTTATGCTTTTTCTCCTCAGTGGAAGATGTGCAAAATGTGCAAATCGTGTGCGTCTGGTGCCAGAAGGAAGGGGTAAAACGCTACTCACTATGTATGGGTTCAGAGCTGAAGAGCTTCTGCAGCGAGAAATGTTTTGCTGCCTGCAGACGAGCCTACTTCAAACGGAATAAGGTTAGTGGTGAAGGAAGAATGAGTACAATACGTATCAGCATTACTGTGGGCAGTCAGAAACATTAAGTTGTGGCTTGTTCCTTTGTTTATGAGATGTTTTGAATAAATCCTGATATCCGTATGGGGATGTATGGTCTGTGGGTGTAGATATGTTGAGTTCAGTTGATTAAAAACATGTACACATAACAGCTGTGTCGCTTTCCGCATACATGAGACCCAAGCATCAAGTTCCTGGCAGGTAAATAGACCTTCAGAAACAGATACTTTTGATCTCATGAGCTCATAACTGATGGATTAATTTACAGGAACTTAAAAAGGCGCATCTCTGGGAATACACCTTCTAGTTATTATTGAGGAGCCAGTGCAAGAATGGTGGAAGGGAGGTCAAAGTTTGTAGAGGACACTTAGTATCAGTTTCACGTTAATGGAGAAGGGGCCGGCCATTAAGTGGCTTTGGTCTGGAGGACAGGAAAGCTGCAACTTTGGCGAACCGCTCTGATGCACATTGCCGTGATTTTTCACCTTCCATTACGGCACGGATATACCCTCTTTAGGAGGTGCGGTGTGACAAGCAGCTGTATCTCCTTTCACCCTCACTGTTGTTTATACTGTGATAGGTTGATTCACAGGACAACAGAGACAAAAAGGAGGGCTGAGCAGACTGTGCGCAACAAGCCCTCTAGTTTTTCGTAGGCGGGGAGGAAAGCATTGCCGTTGGCCTGTCGCTGCTTGTCTGAGAGGAAAGCCAGGAGGCCTGGGGCGAGGTGTCCACTTTCAGTGCATACCTTACCTTCAGCTGCCTCATGTTTCGTAACTCAACACGACTTAATGGGTCACAGAGATGGGGGAGCACTCAGATCCACAGCAGATCAGCTTTCATGAATCAAGAGGAATTTCCTATATTAATACTGGCAACACCATTATTAATATGACAATACATCATCTATATTATCTCCGTACTTGGTTGTAAGATTGTATCTGTTTCACAACATAGTGATTTCCCTTTGTTATACTGACCTTTGGGGGGTTTTGTGCCATGCATGAAGTTCAAACTGCCTCTGACTTTGATGACAAGGCAATTTATTTAAAGCTATTTTTGTACTTGTTATGTAAGAAGCTCAGATTTGGTTTAATGACCACAGAATGATTCCAGTGTAGTATTTTGCTTCAAAACAAGTGCAGCTACATCATCACAAATTGTACAATAAATCCATGAAAAGCAATTCAACTAACTGAGGTCTGTGTTGCTTTGGTTTTCTTTTTCAGGCCAGAGATGAAGACCTCCATGGTGAGAGATCCCCTCAGCACCCTCATACAGAGGACTCGCCCAGACTGGTGTTGAAGATCAACAGCAATGTCAGAGTAAGAGGACACTATCTACATAATGTTTAAGTATTGTAACGAATATGCAAAAAAATTCCAAATTAAAACTCCTGTATTCACCTGTAGCTTCCTGTCATAGCTTAAGTGGTTGGGATAAAAGCACCCAACTCCTATTACTGTATGTGTGTAGACATTAATGTTTTCAGCTAGAATCCATCACATCAATAACCCCCCACAGTCTCTCTCACCTGTGTCACAGGTATGTGATTGGTGCAAGCATGTCCGTCACACCAAAGAATACCTGGACTTCGGAACAGGTGAGGAACGACTCCAGTTCTGCAGCACCAAGTGTCTAAACCAGTACAAGATGGATGTTTTCTACCGAGAGGCCCGTGCAGCCCTCACCAGCTCCAGCCCCAGCAGACCCGGCCAGGAGGGGAGGGGGGCAGACAGCATTGCAGCTGGACAAAAGCTACTCACTCCTGAGTCTTGGAACAGCAGCAGTAGTGCAGGAGAAGCTCGCCATAGAAACCTTTCTCCGAAAGGGCCTACGCCAATTCATGCATCAGCAGAATCCATCTCCATCTCCCCTGCAGAGGCATCCCTGTCTAATTCTAAGACCCCTGTCTCTGGGATAAGGACACTGGAGAGACCCATCCAGCCTCCCCCACATCCCCCTTCTGTTGAGGTGTCACCCCACCCTGCTCCCCTTCATCCTCCACCTCCTCCTCGTCCCACTCTGGAGCATCAGCCGGTACCTCAGATTCCCATGCCTTTCATCAGACCTCCTCTTCATGCTCAGGGCCT
This sequence comes from Ctenochaetus hawaiiensis, assembly GCA_029783645.1. Taxonomy (NCBI): domain Eukaryota; kingdom Metazoa; phylum Chordata; class Actinopteri; order Acanthuriformes; family Acanthuridae; genus Ctenochaetus; species Ctenochaetus hawaiiensis. The sequence continues at coordinate 14,483,535 of JAPZDY010000010.1, forward strand.
TAAAAGCCCCCTTGCCAACACCCCAAGGCACCCAGGCCCCCCTTCGAGCCCTATCCATAGACCTCCTCACTCTCCTCACCTGCAGCCCCCGACATCCTCTTCCATGAATCCCCCTGGACTGGTGCATCCCTTCCCAGGAGCATACTTCCCAGGCTTGCACTCACCTCCTCTGAACATGATGCCAAGAGGTCCCGTCCCGATGCCCCCCATAATGAACTTTGGTATCCCTTCCTTCAGCCCTCTTCTGCCCCAACCGACTGTCCTGGTGCCTTATCCCATCATTGTCCCATTACCTGTCCCCATACCAATTCCCATCCCCATTCCAGTCCCTTCTAAGGCAACCCTAGAAACTCCAAGTCATGGTGGTGTTATCCAGCCTGTGCCAGAGGGGGCAGACAGGGGTAGATCTAGGGCTATCAGGCCAGCATCCCCAGGGATCCCTGAGGGGGATGGCAGATTATCAGCCAACAAATTGGGTGCAACCTTGACTCAAGGTCTCCCCTCACCAAGTGACCCCAACACAAGGGACACAGTTTGGGTTAAATCAGAGAGGTCATTCCCTTCCCCAACATCTACACCCCACAGTGGAGCGTCATCCCCCAGAGCACAGTATAATGAATCCCCCTGCTCAGCCCCAGAGTCAGATGGGCTGACAGACTATAAGCAGCAGCAGTCAGAGCGACAAGTTATCCAAAGGGTTCTTCAAAGGACCCATGTGAAACTGGGGTCTCGTACCAATGGGGTGGTGGACCTATCAGGGGAGTCAGCAATAGGGCAGGGTACCAGATCTGGGCTTCACGACATCATCAGACCAACCCCTCCTCTACCACACTCCCCTTCACATGACACTGTCTACCACCTCCAGGACTCCCACACTCCACCCTCACACACCCCACCCAGTCCCACCGGAGGGAGCCATCCGTATGATGCAACATCCTCTGCCCCGACATCTCAGGACCCCAGTCCGAATGGGATGTCCTCCTCATCCACACCCGCCAGTCCGGATTCCTCTTTACCCCAGACGATACCAGCACCGCCCCTTGACCCTGCACTTAGTGAGCTGGAAGCTATCAAAGAGAACAAGTGTGCTGTTGTTGGCCCAGCACGGATCGAGGGCCCAGTGAGTCAGTCAGAAGAGCCCTTAGCAGTAGTCGGGGAGGTAGGAGAGGACCCCCATGTTCCTGATGAGGACCATGCCTACGCCCTGCCCACAGCACCAAAGACAGGTGGGACCACCACCCCGCTGCTCTTGCCCAAACTCAGGGACAAGGGCAGCCTGCGGAGCCCTGCTAATATACCCAGTGCCGGAGACATGGAGCCAGTTCTGAAGAGGCGATGCCTAAGAATCCGTGATCAGAATAAGTAGAGGATGGAGGTAAGAGATTCTGTTACAAGGCGAGGCAAAGTATAGATAGCATCGCTTTCACTAGCCGTTCTGTCTGATATTACCGAGCTGCACCTTGGAAAGGACTGAGAGAATCACAGTACCTCGTTATCTTACTTTATCCACTGAAGACATGCCACAAGCAGCCCACGGTTTAGACTTACTGCATCAGAGCATTTTAAAGATTGTCAGGTCAGTTTAAGAGCATACAAGGTTGACTCAGTCTTTACTTAAATAACCTTTTAAAAATGCCATTGCATTGCTCTGTGTGGCAAGCCTATGCATTTGTTAAATCAAAAACTAGCAATTATTTGTAAATGCCACTTGACAAGAGATTGGAAAATTTGCATATATACATTACTACAAGTTTAATCAGGCAACTTTAATCACAGGTCTCACAGTATGTGCGTGGTCACTAAACAGCATGGCGCCAAAGAGAGAGAATCCCAGTAACCTGGCACTCCTCTGGGCTCTAAGGTTACAACAGGAGAAGGAGGTGGAGGGCACAGGCAGCGAGAGTCACTTTGAAAGGTGATCGCTTCACCACAACCTGACAGTCACAATACTTTGTTTGCATGGCAGCCGGTTTTGTAGGTTCAGTTTTGCCAAGATAGACACTTTCGCCAAGAAGAGGGAGAGATTTCCTCATTCTGGCTAATTAGCTGATGCTTATCCTTACAGTTTTTGCAGCGTATGAGGTAGTTGTTATGACAAGGACAGATGGCTGCTGCTAAATCAAAGCCATGACCTTGAGGTTATGGGATGGTCTGTTCAACCTGACACCCAGGAAGAGAGACAGCTCAAGTGAGGCTGACTAAGTGTGACCCCCCCAAAGACAAACTCTTACTTCTTGCGGTGTGAACAAGGAGACGGTGCAGACTTTTTTTCTGAGGTCACCGTACAGAAAGAGGTGATTGTCAGGCAGATTACAAAGCGCCGTGGTTATGAGAGGCAGCCCTCAGCTGTGATTGAGCTCTGGGGCAGAAAACACAGGGGCAGGGGGGCAGGAGCAGAGCGGAGTAAAGCCCTCAGATTACGCATGTCTTAATGACCCTCACTGTATGAGTTTAGCACTCTCCTCTCCACTTTCAGTCCTTTTCCCTCTCTTCACTCACCACTGCTGTCCACTGCCAACCAGATGTTGCTGTTAGGAGTGCAGAAAAAAATCTCTTCTCGCTCCGAACCAATCAAAGAGCCTATTGATTTCATTTGCCTGATTGGCAGGGCAAAAGACTGTAGCGCCACCAGTCATCCTCACCCGCTTGTATGTTGCTGTAACAAGATCGTGTTACCGTTTTTACTGTATGTCCTGAGATTAATTCAGACATGGTTTGGATTTCAACTGGCCCTTCTTTTCTCTCCATTCTCCTTTCCAAAGGCCATGGGTCAGCTTAATAATTATGTTTAAAAACGATGGCTATTGATGGAGAGAGCACAACAGAAACCTTTATCTTATACCCCAGATGTTTTGAGTATAAGTTGAGTGATTCCCTTTCACAAAATGAGTTCCCAATATACCATTTGTCCTTTGTTGTGGTTTCATGCGTCCCCTTAGTAACCAATACATATGAAATCACAGCATGCTGCTCGTGTCGTGCGGACGGATTTATGGCCTTGCGTTGTGTGTAATAGGAGCTGGCTGCCGTATGTGAGTGACTTTAGCTTGCCACCTCTGCGCTCAGAGCCAAACATTACTGTCCTGCTCTATTGTCTCCGCCGCTAAAAGTCTTTTAAAAAAAAAAAAAAAGAAAATCTGACAGAATCAGCAGCCAACTGGAGGATTTCACCTCAGGAAACGGCCTGTTTTTTCGTCTCAGTTTTCCTTGCCTTTATTTGGGATATTTTATAGCCCCATGTAATCCGATCCCACCACATGGGTATTCGCTGAGCGTTTGAAACTAAAACGCACTGGGACAGAGGGAGTACAGAAACCCTGGTTTGGCCCTTACTTGAGAGTGTGTGCGTCTGTTTACGTTTAATATGTGTGTTTGAATGAAAGTCTGTGTTAGTGTGTGTATGTGTGTGAGAGAAAGAAGCCAGATGTTCTTGGTTTGATTGTGCCCTCTGCGACAGTTATCTGAGTGTTGACATGCCTAAAAGCCTCATTCTCGGTGTTTATGTAGAATGGGTGGATTAAGGAATGAGTGTCCAGAACAGGAGGGGTTGATATTAGATATGCTAGAAATGGAAATTACACAGCCCAGAATTTATAACATCTCACTACTCTTTCACTCTGTTTTTTTGCTCTCCCTCTCCTTTTTCCCCCTCTAATGAACAGCCTCCCTGTTTAACATGGTATGGCAGTGCCAGATTCGGTGCCACGCCCTCTTGTGGACAACGCCAGTGCTAACACCCTCCAGCCTGTCCCTCCAGCCTGTCAGCCCACCAGAGTGTTGCTCTGCCTGCAGACCAGCAGGATGCCAAACCCAGGAAGCAGTCCAGATGGCCATATTATTACAAGTCAACATGGGTGAAGAACACAACACAGTCACACGGTTTGTCTTGGACCAAAGAGTAACGCTGGCTGGTGTGTTGTGTTGTGTTCGGTGAGCACTTCATATGGAGCATCTCAGATCTTCTTCCTGTGTAACATTGCCCTTCGAGTGTGTCTGTGTGTGTTTGTGTGTGTGTGTGTGTGTGTGTGTACGAGTGCACAAGTTAACGCGGCTGCCCAGATGCGCTCCTCCTCCTCCTCCTCCTCCTCTCCTTGCTGTACACAGCAGACAGGGCTCTGATCAGCCTTGTGTGGTCTTCTCAGATGGAGCCTGAACATGATCTCTTTCCAGGGGAAACGGTTTGTTTTCTCTGCCCGGCTTGCACAAAGAGCCACATTGTTCCTCTCCCCCATATCCCACACTGACTCCCCACTCCAGGTTTTGGGTTACCTGGCCGACGGGGGCTCAGACTTCAGGAGCTTTTTTTATATTTTTGACCGTCAGCCAGGAATATGGTATACCCCTTTTCTCCCCTCCCCTCCCGCCTCGTGCGCCCAATCTAAATACGGTACACAGTAACGTACAAGTTCTAAGGTTGATTCCTTACAACTGATTGCCTGTGATTCCCTACTTCGCTCACTCACTTCAAGGGGAAGAAATTCTGCTGAGATTAAGACTTTATCCTCGGGCAGTTCGTACACTGTGTGGAGAGCCGAGCTGGGCTGTTTAAGGCAGACGACTGAGCAGCATAACACAGAAGAAAGGATGCTCCCTCCGCTTCCTCTAAAACTACGCAGAATATATGAGGGAACATCTGGTGATAATCATTATCTACGATGGTCTGTGGACACTTGTAGTCGTTCTGATGGAGCTGGTCCAGAAATGTGTGATTTTGAAAACCCTTCCTCACCTTTCAACTGATCTGCCAAAGTTTTGAGAGCACGTCAGAATTTTGATCATCTTTTAAGTGCCATGTTTGTTTGCTTTAAAATCCCCAACATTCATAACATAACATATGTTTTCATAGCATAGCATATGTTTTTAACTGATCCCATTTCTTTTTTTTTTCAAAGGTAACTGGCTTTGATCAGACAATTCTTGAAACCAGGCCTGTAATATTACCAAACATGGTGTTATACTCAACAGTCAAATGCTGTAATAAGCAGCGATCAGTATTACAGTTCCCACTTTTGGGAATACCTGATGAGATTTGATCCAGCTAGATCACATGGAGGCTTTGTCAACACATTTGTCCCATTGTAAGATTTCTGTTTTTTCTGGTTTAGCTCTACAATGACACAATATGATGTTATACTAACTTATGGATGATGCATCTGTAGATTTTCACTAAGAAAGTGCTTTATTTCCTTCATGTGCTTTTCCTTTGATGATTGTACTTTTGTGAGTGCTGAAGCTCTTTAAATGCCCCTTGTCTTTATGTTTTATATACTGTATCCCCACTAGAGAGCAGTGTTTGCCTTTGTAACTTTGCACCTGACCTTTACTGACAAGAAAGCACCAAGAGACCCATAGGGCCGTTTGCTGAAACCCATACCATTACATACCATTACAGAACTCCTCATTCAGTGCCAGCTGACCGATATCCAACGCCAAGTAGATGGATTTCCCCCCATTCTTGCTGCCATTATTTTACAATTACATGCTAATATTGCCTACTGTTACAGCAGTGTCATACCGAGAAGAGACAGGGTGCTTGTTCTTAATAGAGAGTTCAACAGTCTCCTGGGACAAGTACTCATCATGACTTACTCCTAGAATAACTCCAAATGTGTCCCACCCCTGCCATCATTCCAAAACTACATGCCTATGAGTTCGTGTGTGTTTGTGCGTGTGTGTGTGTGTGTGTGTGCCTTCAGCAGCGACACATTTATCCCCACTCATTCCAGCCCTACATCTCTCCACCATGGGTCATGCCTTTATGTTAGTGTCATCCTCGGCTGGCCAGGGGGACTTTGTCAACAGCCTGTATGAGTCAGTGATGACATCACGGCACGCATATAGCCGCGGTGTCAACGAGTGGCCCTCCGCTCTGACGACGGGGGCCCAAAAAAGACATTGTTGAGACTGCCATCCTTGGTTTAATTGCACATTTTAATCATTGCCATTTCTGACCTGTTACAGGATGTGTGTTTATCCAGTGTTTGGACAAGGAAAATACTTTTGTGTCAGCCATTGTTTTGTTGCGTTTGTTGCCTGAAATTCTTTTTTTTTTTTTCTGACCTCCCCTGTCAAACATTTAGCCCACTGTCTGAATAGACTATTCACAGATTGTTTGTATTTGAATATAGATTCAGTAACCAGAGCTTTGGTGGAGACTTCTTTGTAAAGTAAAATAAATAAAAGTTATTCTAAGAGCAATGAAACGTCTGATGTGTTTTAATTCCTAAAACTCAAAACGTTTTTCCTCTTAAATTTAACCTAGAACTGTTATTGTGTTGTGCTCTTAACCTTAACTCACAACGCGTCATAAATTCACACACATTAGACAATTATGCAGATTTCAAGCCGTAGATAAGGTCTGATAATCACTGCGGTGCCCGTCGATATCTATTTTTAGGGCCATCGCGTCTGCAAGGCAGCGCATCAGCATTCTTTAAATACTGAAAGTTGGTCGAGGCCCTGCGCAGTGACGGTAAAACAGATGAATGAGATAAGAGAGCAGGAATTCCGGCTTGGTGAGGCCTTGCTGGGAACAGTGATTGGAGGCATTTAAGGGAGGAGGAGGGGGGTCAGTGGTTTCCCGGCCCGGAGCAGTTTAGTCCAGGAGTTAGATAGCGACCCAATCTGCTTGAGTCTTCCGAGTCTTCCTCAAATCACTTCACAGGAAAGGAGAAAATAAATAAGAGATTTAAAAAAAAATAGTCAAGGCAGCCACAGTTATGTAGTATAGGAGCGGATGCAAGGCGTTGCCTTCAAAATTAAAGCATCAATCATTTTGTTTTGTTATCGTTTTGTAACTCATGTTGGATATTAAACATGTTTGCATAAAATCGCAGAAACACAATGGTGGTCAGAAAGTTGTCTTTGTTCATAATAAAAAAGTTCAGACACAAAATGTTATTTTAAACTTTTTGTGCAACAAATGATGATATATATCAGTTGTGAAGATCATTCACAACTAAAATGGGATAACATAAATAGGAAAATAGGAAAATATGTTCATGCGATATATTTATCCTTTATTCTTACTGTCAATGTTTTTCCAACTGTTACTTTATAAAATTGAGCATTATTTGAAATAAAAGTTAATTTATTAATTCTCAAAATACAAAGTTTATTAATTAAATAGGCTATAATAAACATTTAGAATATTTGCTCATTATTTACAGCCTCAGTGTTGTGATAATTTTAGGCTAATGTAGCCTACCATATCATATTGCACTATCTATAGGATTATATTTTATAATTTATACTCCAACTTTCTTTATTTACAATAGAATCCTTATTTATTTATCAAATTATTTGTTTATCTTTCGTTTATATTAGCTAACATCATTGCCTACAGTGTTCTATGCGGGTCTTACTTTGATGGTTTCAACCGGAAGTCGCGTCTAACTCTTTGCAGCCTGACAGTGAGTTGTCCTACAGGTTGGGCACGTTGTAGTCGCTCTGTTGAACGTACCTGAATGCAGACGGGACTCACCTGAAAGTGAAGCGCGCCTCCTCTCAGGTCTCAAAAGTCCGCTCGTGTTTCACTTTCTCGTGACACATTAATGATAAAGGAGCGAGTCTGCGCACTTTGACAGCGGCTGACTCATTAACCTGACTTACTCAAGCCGCAGTTTTTTACAGGGGGGAGCTGACATGAGGAGCTGAGCCAAGCGGCAGCGGAGTGAACCTACCGCCCGCCTGCGTCCAGACTCCCGAAAACAACCAAACAGGCCGACAGGTGTTTCTGTATTTCTGTTATTTCATGTCATTGGACCTGGAAACGCTGCGCTGTGATCATGCTCGGAGCGGAGAGCAGACTGGAAAGCCGGCTGAGGAAGCTGGAGTCCCTGATGAAGAACCCACAGTCGGCACTAAACTTGGGAACCCTGCTGGTGAGTTTGTGTTACCTTCAAGTTCCGATACATGAGCCAGGTGAGTGTCACGTCTTCCACCGACAGGTAATGGGTGTGACACACATACAGAGGAATACAGGTCACCTGGAGAGAGGTGAGACATGTCTGTTGTCTCAGAAACAGCTGGAGTAAACAAATATAAAATTACATAAACAGTCCAAAGGGAAAAGCTTGCTGTTGGAGTTAATCATTATACAATACTTTGGCAATAACAATTGGCATAATTAAGCTAAGTTTTTTTTAATCATTGCTATGTGTTTATCCAGGCAAAGCAACATAAACTCAGTGTGAAGGTACATTTTCTTATGTTCAAAACCAGTTTACCTATTTTTTCAGATATTATAGGATTATATAATAAAAAATGAATTCTTAGTCATACACTATATATATTTGTTTTTAAAGAATGGGCACCAAACTGAAAGCCATTCAGTGATATAAACAAAAGACCAAATCAGTGCCATTTCTAAAATCGAACTAATAGTTCACTCAGTCCTCTTTTTTCAGCCACTCCATCACTGTTGAGTCTTTGGTGTGGCCTCTAATTGACATGTCCTCTCTCTGACCTGACCTAAGAATGTATTTAGCTCAACTCTGATAAAACCACTGTCACTGCTAAGCTCCTTCGCCCCAACCTGACAACAGATACGCATTGTTGAGCTGATAAGGAGCAGCTTTTGTGCCGGACATCTGTCTTGACAGGAAAATTTACCTGAGGAAATGTCAAGACTCGATTGACATACTTTTCTTTCACTTAACTGGGAAAAATGTGATGGGATAAAGTTCAGAAAAATCCCTTCACTGTTTGGCTTTTTCAGACAAGTTTGATATTAACAGAACAAGTTGTGGTTGTCAGTCAAGTTATTTTGATGACATTCGTTTCAAAAAAATAATCAATTTAATCATTATTAGAGTCAATATGTCAAGCCGATGAACAGATGAGACACATAAAGGAGGTTTGAAGTTGTATTTCCAGGTGGTCTGCACCAAACAGCCCCTCCATCTGCAGTATTTCCTGCTGCATAGAGCCGAGTCTATTCTCAGTGCTGATGAGTCACATGTAAAGTCCAGTGTAAAGCCGCCGCGCCCGGCCTAACAAGAGCGAACCTGGCTTGCATCATGCCCATATGGACAGTCCATTCAAGACCCCACCAGTCTTTATTCTCAGTTTCTGTCACCACAGTCAGCTGCGTCTGCTTCCAAGCAGCTCTGTAACAATGGTCGTCAGGAAGCTGAAGTTACTTCCTGGAATTGAGATCGGACTAACCTGCTGTGAACTTGCATCACTATTTCCTGTTTGTCCACAATCACTTTTGTGTTTTTGTCTGCACAAAAGATGTTTTCTTAAGTGTTTTTTTTAAGGGTTTAGGTTTGATTCGATTAAGCTTTTTAGAAAAAAAAAAAACTGTCCTTAATTTTCATTTTTTATTTATGTAATTTATCTTACAGTAGTCACAGTCATGACAAGAGTAATTGTTGTCGTTTCATCAAATGTTGGAGTCACTGAATACTTGGCAAGGCCCATGTTTGCTAAGTTACCCATAAATTATCTGGATGGGTGACGACTTTCACGCGGCACATTATCACTTGACTTATTTGCTTTTTGTGGTTACATGTTGTGCTCTGATGATAAGTTAATCAGAAAATGGATCGCTGATAAATTATCATAATAAATGTCAAGTGCAAGTGCCAAACATTTGCTGGCTCCAGCTCCTCAAATGTGACTTTATTTGCTCCTTGGAGAAATTGATCGATTTCAGGCATCAATTCAGGCTCTGACAGTGGGATTTTTTTTTCAACATTTTGCAGACTTAAGTTCTATTTATACCAAAAATTATCAACAGAAATGCTCATCCAGTACTGTTTTTTGGTGGATGTTCTGCCAACAAGAGCTGGCCACAACAACGTTTATTTTTTAAAATGATAAATTCTAATGAGCTAAATGAAAAGTACTAATCATATTTACAGAGTATCAATAATATGAAGCATTTGCAGAACTATTTTACATGAGAGGAAAACACTGTATACAGTGTCTGACCTGATTTCTGTGGAAATTACAGAGAGGAACCCAAATTATTCCGAAAATGTAAACAGCTCATAAAATACTCACAGTGTGTTACAATCAGTATCATCAGTGATGTAAATATGAGTGTGTGAGCATCATGAGGTGTGGAATGTTGTAAGTGAAAACAAAAGGAAAGGGAAGCGAACGCACCGGCGTGCAGGAGGAGTCAGGGAGCGAGAGAAAAATTGGCCTCAGTTTTTATCCTGGAGGTGTGTATAATCAGCCCAGTTTGACTGCCTGGGCCAACCTCTTCTGGTGCCTTCAAGGACATGTAGAAAAACGCATTAACTTTTACGATGCCTCCGCATATCAGCAGGTTAGACACAGGCGTATCATAGGCCAGTTTGTAGCAGAATCACAGGATGCGTAAGTGCTGTTACAGCCCATGCAGACATAAGCTAAATGACTATGAGTATAGTCATTGATTACACATGATGAATGCATTGAATCAGTCAGTCAATACGTCCTTACTGACTGTCTACAAACCTGCAGATGGGATAGAGGCATTATGTGTCTCTATTGTTAGTATCCAGTGTGGAGTGCCTAATAAAGGCAGCTAGTATGCAAATATGAACCCCATATATAAAACCCATTGTATATAATGTTAAAAATGCACAGATCAGAGACTGTTTAATGGATTAGTAACTTATTCCAACAGCATTAAGGGAAACTTGATTCAGGCCCAGTTTAAATCAAGCAAGGTCACTTTTCCATCAGTCAAAACAGGACACAGTTTACTTTTTGATGCAGTCTGAGCTCCTCTTCGTTGTAGCTGAATGTTGCTCAGGCAGTGTCAGCTCACAGTGGAGTAGGTGGGAGGTGTTATCTGAGGCAGTGAGGACGCCCAACCAAGCCCAAACCGAACAGGATCATGTTCAGATTTGTCCGGATTCCAGAGGTGAAAATCAAACAAGTTTTGGTCTAATTGTTTTTTGGCTTCGACTTCTCTGTGAGGCTCAATCCAGAGGGGGAGAGATTTAAATCTGAAAGCCTTCACACCACAAGATAACGTTTGCCGTTGTTCAAATCATGGTGGAGTCACAGGAAAGCACAAACTGTCACAACAGACATCATGATCAATGATAAAGAATGACAGCCTAATGTTTTTTTATTGGCCTGAATCTCTGGATATTTTTAAAAAAACAAAGCCATCGCTGGTTTTTCTTGCTTTTCATTTTCACTGGAACCCTTCAGTCCTTCTGGTAATTCTTGTACAGTCAACCTTTCCGCAGGGCTTAAACTCCGCCCACAAAAGATCAGAAGCTCCAGTAGTCGCCTGCTTACTGTACCTTTGAGTTTTGTCAACTATGCAGTTCGTAACTGTATGTGTATCAGCCGGCAAGGAAGATTTTAGTAAATACTGAAGTTAGAATTAATCTAATAACAGCTCAAGTTGGCCTCGTGCATTTCAGCCATGGATTGTATGTGTGTATATGAAATCTGACTGATCAGTGAAGCACAGATGTTCTAAACAGCTGCAGACTAAAATATGTGATTAGCTTGTTCGAGCTGTAACCCTTTAAAAGCCTGGACATTATAAATTATGGTGTTTAAGCATTGCGGATGGGGTTCTGATGACTGTTTGACTCACCAGATTTGTTGATATTGAGCTTCAGGTGATTGTCGTTGCTCCATGAAAAGAAGCTCTCTGTGTTCCTCTGTGAGAATAATCACTAAGTGTAGTTTCACTTTGGGAATAACTCGCAGGAATCAAACATGTCATTGTGGTAATAACTTCCATTTTACCAAAAAAATGCACTTATATCTTTTATTTCATAAAAGTCTTTGCATATTCTGAGTCTGTGCAGACATGCATGTAAACTGCAACTTGACTGGTTTGCAGAGGCACTATAAGGTGATAATAGTAGTTTTAAATTACAAAGAGAAACATACGCATAATAGAAAAATTAAGTTGAATTGCCCTGCAGAGTTTTCTTTTAAACAAACATTAAGTAAGTGAGCATCTTTAGGGTCCAACTGACTAATTGAATGTGATACTTATATAACATTTGCAAAAGCAAGTTTTTAAAGGTATTTTAGCATTTTTTCACATCCTTGTTTATTTGCTAGCAGTCCTGTTTTTTTTCCCCACTGTCTCTGTTTGAGCTTGGCTGCATATCTACATACAACTACACATGTTGCTTTAAAGTGCTAATAATTCAATAGCAGGATATCATTAACAGTTTAAAAGCTTTTAAAAGAGTTTTACAGATGACATATCTGTGACTTTAACTTTTAGTTCTTGAAATTAATTAGAAAATGATTTAACAACAGGTTTAAAAGTTGTGAATCCAAGAAACAGATTTAAAACTGGAGCCAAATTTAAAACTGACTTCCAAATATGGTCATGATGTCACTTCTGACTCGTCCTACACTCACTGAATGTCCCGCAGTTCCAGGTGACTTTATTGAAAATGAGCAGATTTGACTTTGTAATTGAAAACTGGTTTTGGATGCTAGGACGTCAAACAGGACCCAGTAATTAATGTGTATGCATATACACACACACACACACACACACACACGTGCACGCACACAAACACACTTCAAATGCTACATTTGAATCTTCTAAAATTAGATTATATTTCCATATGATTCAAATGTTAGCATGGCTCATAGCCTTATCCTTATTGCTGCAACCATATCGGTTACCACACACATGCACACACGCACACACACACACACAGTGTAAAATGATCAGAGATCCTCGAGCGCTCAGCCTGAATCCAGACCCATAAGCTGTTTGTCCCACAATAGCTTCTGAGCCTTCAGGTCTATTTCCACCCGTCTGCGGTGGGGGGGGGGATCTCTCTGCAACGCTGCTATTTAAAGGTGTAGAATTGTTCCACATGCCGCTGCCCACCCACTCACATGTCCCCGAACAAACCGTCTGATAGACACTAAAGACTCTACTCCCCCAGCACTCTACACACACACACTGAATGAGTCCATTTGACCCTTGTTTTTAGGGGGACAGAGGGTCAGACTACAACCTCGACCCCCCCCCTGCACCCACCTGCCCAACTGCCTCACCCGCCTGATGCGTTCGGATCACAGAGACATTTTGGTTTCCACATGAAACTCAACACGGCCGATTTAAGCGCTGATGACAGTGGTGAGGCCGCGGCGTTCAGTCTGATGCTGCCGCTGGTCCTCTGTGCCAAGCCACGGGGGGGGTCTGTGTTTGTTTGGCTGGTGACGGTCTGTGTGTTTTGGAGCAGGGGGGCTGTTGCATCATGTAACTACTTATTGTTGTTGTCCGACTTGTTATGTCTTAACATCCAAACCTCCATTGTCCTCCTGTCGTTGTTTTGCCGTGCGACACATTAGCAGACTCTCTTTCTCTTCCTGTAGTGTTGCATTTAAGAGCTCACAGGTCACTTTAATGTAATTCCTTCCTTCCTTTCTTTTTTTGCGTCCTCCAGTCATTCAATTTTGTTACTTTATGAGCCGGCAGAAGGTCCCGGTTGCCCAACTTACAAGACGGATTAATGAGAAAATGATTAAAAAAAAATATTCCTTCCTTCCTTCCCAACAAAAATGAAACTTGAAATCCACTTTGAAACCTGACTTTTTCTTCCATATTTCTCAATTTGTTATCTTAAATTTCCAGCCAAACCCCAAGCAATAACAATCCCAGTGTTGAATGATATTTGTTTTTCGAATGTAGTGGTTACTTTGAAAGGCGAAGTTGCAAAAGAGTTTTTTTATTAAACTGAGGTTGAACCAAGAAGTCAAAGGTGAGCTCATTGGTTCTAATACACCTTTTTACATTATTTTCATTGGCATTTCTGCTCTTATTTAGACAGTTCTGGCAGGAGAGAGACAGGAAAGGCAGAGGAGAGGAAGTGACATGCAGCAAAGGGTCTGAAATCAAATCCGGTGTTCATACGCGGCCCCGTCCCTGCAAAGAGGAAACAAAGTGGTTTGAACTGAGCCGCAAAACACAATTCCAGCTTATCAGCAACAAGAGGAACAAGTTACAATCTGCTGTCTGCATCTTCCTCTGCTTCTGCTCGCTTTTTCTCCCTCTTCCTCATCCTTCACGCCCGCAACAGAGGAGCCACACCGTGTTATAATAAAATGCAAATAAAATATGACATATCTTCCCAACTCCTTTGCAATTGCAAGTCCTTACCTGCGTGACGTTACTTATTGAGGCCTTTTGAGCAACAGATGCTCTGAAATCTGCCACATTTTGTTTTTGGTTAATAAGTCCAGATGCTGTTGCCATGGTAATGTGCTTCCATGAATTTGGGGTGTTTAGCGTCTGACAGAGTACTGAAAGGGAGGGGGGGAGTGTTTTTGTTTGGCTGTTGAGTCCAAATATCAGCAATCTTTACCCAGAATCACCTCCTTCACCCTCGAGAGTGTGTTTTGATTGAGATTCCCAAACTTTGTTTCTGCTCATGTGGCGACTGACATGTTTTTGTCTCTTCTTTCTTTCTTCCAGGACTCCATGAATGCGTTGGCTCACGATTTGAACTATCCTGCCCTGCGGAAAAACAAAAACATAGAGGCCTTTCTGACCCGATGTAAGAGCCGCAGTGTGTTTGGTGGAGGTCAAGATTCTCGTGCTCAAAAAAAAAGATTCTTAAAAAACTTTTATATACAAACCAGAGAACCCTGGTCACAAGGAACTGAGTATGTTACTTGTTTGTCAGTGCACTTGCAGAAACTTTTACATCCAGATGATGAAAAGCATGACCTTCCAGACCTTGTGAGAAAATCTTAGTCAATCTTCTACAGGCCACATATAACACAGAATTTACTGTATGCTGGAGTTGTTCCTGTTAAAGGTCACAAAACAGATAAGATTTATATGTGTAAACACCTCTGTGGCCTTATTATCTGTGTCATGTTGTAAAATCATCTGTTTT
>JAPZDY010000010.1:14498480-14545706 GCA_029783645.1 Ctenochaetus hawaiiensis
TTAAATGTCACTCAAAGTTAGATGTGGGCCCTTTTATTGCTTTTTAAATGCACTTAATCTTTATTTAGACTTGCAGAGATGAAAATTAGCATCATGAGTCGTGTCAGAGGAAATACAGAAGCTTGTCCTCTTAATATTAAAACCCCCGCAGTGTATTAATAAACTGTCACCGACTTCTCTCTGATTCAGCAGTTGAAAGCCAGTCTGTTCCTTTGAATGCACTTACATTATGTGAGATTGACCTGTGTGTGCGCTGTGTTGATGGATGTGTCTGTCCCGCAGATGAGAAGGCGGTGAGTCAGCTGCGGGAGCTGCAGGTGAAGCTCGAAGACTTTGACAAGGTGAAGTTGATCGGGAGAGGAGCCTACGGAGAAGTGCAGCTGGTGAGATGTTTTTTTTTTTTTTTTCTGTCTGCGAGGAGAGTCGGTAAATAAGCGTGAGATTACTCCCTGGAGGTTTTTCTGATGTTGCATCATGCAGCAGCAGCAGCAGCAACAGCAGTGTAGTTTAATATTAAGGGAGATGGAGCATCAGAGTTTCTGCAGATGCTCTTATATTCAGCAATTTGCACCAAAATACCAGAAATGTGAACCACTAGAGGGAGCAACACTTGTTTTTTGCACTTCAAATCTGATATGCATCTCTCTCCTCACCATGACTAACGTAACTCACTCTGAATATTAAAAAAAATATGTAATTAGGGCAATGAGCGATTCCTTTTTAAACCATCTGGCATTTTCCAGATGTTTGTCCCTCGTGCTTTGAGGAAGCTCGAAGCTGGTCTCTGAAAAGTGTCTTGTGTTAGAAACAAGTCTGGACAGGCTCGTTGTGTGGGAGAGGAGTGTGAAGTCTGGTGTGGAGGAGGAGGGGTGCTTAGTGTGTTCGTGCTCCAAATCTTGTGTAAGCATGTCTTTTCTGTGGGTGTGTGCATATAATTATGGGCTCCCCTCTCCGCTCCTCTCTCTTCGCCTCTCATGTTATCTTGGTCATTGTGACATTCTTCATAGTATCTTGCATCGTATTGTCCTCGCTCAGTTATCAGTGTTCACACGCTAATGTCTCATCCTTTTTTTTTCTTTTTTTTCTTTCCCATGGCCTCCTCCTCCTCCTTCTCCTCTCTGCTGTAGGTTCGCCACAAGGCCTCTCAGAAGGTTTACGCCATGAAGCAGCTCAACAAATTCGAGATGATCAAACGGTCGGACTCAGCCTTCTTCTGGGAGGAAAGGCACATCATGGCCTTTTCAAACAGCCCCTGGGTCGTGCAGGTGTGCACACATACGTGATTTATTCTGATGATAAGACGCAGTTTATAACACAGCAGGAAAGAATTAACCTGCATGGTCCATTTCAAAAGAAAAAATGTTGCAAAGGCACATAACTGGCTAAATATTATTGTCATCCATTTTCCACATATTTTTTTTCTCATTGAAACAAAATGAATTGCACAAGTGTTACAACCAAAATAATCAATAGTGTGGGCATTCGAACCAAAGGATGCTCAAATTAAGTGAGAAAATGGACATAATTTAACTGTAATGCCTCCTTAAAGAGCTGTAAAGATAATGTTACAGATGTTAAAATAAAAAAAAAACATATAGGAAAGTGATTATTTCATTTGAAATCACAGTTAGGGCTGTGGTGATACTAAATATTTACTACATCAATATTGTGGCCTAAAGAATTCATTATTATAATATTTGTTAGATGTTTACAGGGAATCTAAAGAAAAAAACTCTGTTATGAGTCAAATTTTCCTTTTACTTTATTTATTGTGTTTCTCTCTTTTCTGGCAAATGTATTACATTTAAATTAAGGAGGTGAAAAGAGACTCTGCCAACATAATTGCAAAGAAGTGCACAAATCAAACTGATACTTATGCAGTCTTTTTGTTTTATGGTTAAGCTGCATTGCAACTATCTACTTTCACAAAATGAGCATGAAAAGAAACAGAAGTGATTCAGAAAATGCAGCCACAATATTAGATTTGAAATTCATTATATTATCATTTTGAAGGACAAAGTTGCTCTCAAGTCAGTGCCAAAAACAGGAAATGATGATGATTGATAAGTTCATGGAAGTAAAAACTTTTTTTCAGTTTGAGTGAGAGGAAGTGTATCAGGGTGCATTAGGGGTGTTGATGATGATCAGTATTGACATGATGGCATCATGATGTCGGCATCGAGTCACTGAGGTGACATTGAGTGACAGAGTGTGTTATTTCCCAGCTGTGCTGCGCTTTCCAAGACAACCGCAACCTCTACATGGTGATGGAGTTCATGGCCGGAGGCGACCTGGTCACACTCACCATGAACTACGACATACCTGAGAAGTGGGCTTGTTTCTACACGGCTGAGGTGGTGCTGGCGCTGGACGCCATCCACTCCATGGGCTTCATCCATCGAGACATCAAACCCGACAACATGCTGCTGGACCAACACGGACACCTCAAGCTGGCAGATTTCGGTACATGTATGAAGATGGACTCGGTAGGTTCAAATCCCTTTGTTTCTGTATCAGCATTGTCAGACGTGATAATTACAGACAAAACTCAGCTATTTCATAACAACATCCTGTCCTGAAAGCTTATGTCTTAGAGTGACAGTCAAAGTTTGTGCGCAACTCAGAACAGCAGCATATTGAACTAATGTAACCTGAACCAGAGACAACATGATGCTGACTGGTTTTCGATCATCACAAACAAACAAGCACGTCAATCATTTTGCTAACATGGTTAAACATCAGGCAAGTGCAGCAACACAAGACTCACGTCATAGCAAGCCAGCTGATATGAATTACTAGTTCAACAGCAAGAAGTCCAGCTTAACATCTGTCTCGCAGCTCTCACCAGCAGCTGAAAGACTGAGATCTAATCTTCGTGCTTGGTCACCATCTTTTTCTCTTCTTTGCTTTCTCAATTAGCATCCACCTCTGTATCCTCACCTCTGTCATGCTGTCCATTAAGACACGCTCGCTGACTTCTGTTCTTTGTCCATTACAGCCCTGCTCCCCGTCAGAATTCTTCACCAGATCCCCCTCAGCTCTCATCATTAAAAAATCTCCTCCTCATGTCGCTCTAAAACTCCTGTCACATGGTGTGAAAAACAATCGCTGGTACTTCACACAGTCTGCTAACAGTGCTAACGAGCAGCTATAGGAGCATCGGTTACAGACCACTTTAGAAACCTCTGTGACTCACAGAAGTGAGACAGAGATGCTCCTAAACATCAAAGACAAAACCCCAACGCATTTAATAAATGACCCTGTATCAGTTAAAGTGCTTGATTTGTGAGATTATGGTGATTACACCAGCTCATCCATGTTACTAAATGCTGTAACTGGCAATTGGGGTGAACGATTAGCTGACACAGAAACACCTTTCACCCTTTTACAAGTCAGTGTACCAATAAAATGATTTTTAAGCTGCTTAAGGTGAAAAAGTTACATAATGTTGCTTTAAATGTGTCGATGGGGAATCAAATTAGGAGACCTTTTGTTTCAGTCCTGTAATTTAAAGAGACTTCCCCTCCTTAATCAGTTGACTTCTCAGTCTAAAGACTACTGGGCCTTTTTTCAGAGCCCTAGTGCACCACCAAGTGTTCAGATGGTGAAGTGAAGCTCGGTGCAGCTCTTGCATCAGGTTGTTTTGAAAGGCCTCAGCAGTTATTGTGCTAAACAGCCAATCTAGAGCGCAGCCAAGGACCCGCCCCCGCTGTGGTTCAGGAAGTGTTTTTCCTCTTTTTTTTTATGTTTTTTACCACCATAGTTTCTAAATTGATAGTTCGCAAGCGGTTCCACACATTTGAGCTCCGTGCGTCATTTAAAGACGGTCAAAACAGTCTGAACAGAGACTGAACTTTCCCCTGAATTAACAACCAGAGCATAAATCAATAAAATGATCTATTTCTGTCTCACAATATCCAGAATATTGTAAAGTTTCAGAGGTATTTTGTTCATGATGATTTCAAATCAAGTGAAATTTAATGAAAATTAAAGAACGCACCAGTATGTAGTTTTTTGGGGGGCCACAGAAATGTTAATTGCATGGACTCTGCATTACATATTTCTGTGATTATATGTCTTATCTGCTGTCTCTAGCTCCATCAGCCTTTTTATTGTCACACGTTTCCATCCTCCCTGTGGTAAATCTTGTGTATTTTCCTGTTTGCAGACGGGCATGGTGCACTGTGACACAGCTGTAGGAACACCAGACTACATCTCCCCTGAGGTGCTGCAGTCTCAGGGTGGTGACGGTTACTACGGCCGGGAGTGCGACTGGTGGTCCGTGGGAGTCTTTATCTTCGAGTTGCTCGTCGGTCAGTGCTCTGCCATGTGTGCAGCCATGTTTTTATTCACTTACAAGCCAACAGGAGATGATGAAGCATCTCTTTTTCATGTCAAAACCTGTCGTGGATGTTGGGGGTGAAGCTGTAATTGTTGAGTCACTGGTTTAATCATCAGACTAACATCCCGTTTATTTTTTTCACTTGTTTGTCAGACACATAAAAATTCCATATTAGAAAATCAAATTCATTATTTTTTTGCAGGTGAAACACCTTTCTATGCCGAGTCTTTGGTGGGAACGTACGGGAAGATCATGAACCACAAGAACTCGCTCATCTTCCCAGAAGATGTGGAAATGTCTCGGGATGCCAAAGATCTCATCTGTGCCTTTCTTACTGACAGGTTCGCACATGGAAATCATAAAAAACTAACACTTGTGCTCGGTGCTTTAACAAGAATTCAGAATATTTAACAAATTCAGGAGGCCTGTCATGTGAAGACGGTTTGCATACGAGCTTATATTTTTCCTCTTCTCCTTTTGAATCACAACACAGAACATAAAACCCCAACAATGTAACTAAACTTTGAACTTCCTGCCAAAAAAAAAATAATATATCAAAAGACACATGTTAAATGTAGATACAACATGATGAATCATTTGATCTGATATGATTAATACACATCTGTTGCTTACGTCTGAGTTCACACTGTGCTGCAGATTAGCATTTTTTAAAGAAAAGCTTAAATAAACAGTGTGAAAACTGTGTTAAAGCACAGCTCTGCTTCAGTGCATCAGGCTTCATTCACCAAATGTTTTTGGTTGTATCGACGCCCTGATGACGGCAAGATAATCAAAAATGTTTTGGTGAGTAAAGCAGGGGGATTTAGAGAGAAATTCGACTCCAGTTCGGCTGATTAATGTGGTTTTTTATTCAAGAGGCAAGTTATCAAAGACGAGGCTGACCTTTTCTATATCTTGAGTCTTTATTTTCAACAGATTTCATTAAAAGACCAAAACCAACAACCTTATTTGTTCCCACTGAAGGTGTAAATCTTTAAAAAACTGGTCACTGATTTACTGAACTTTTCATTTTTTACACAGACTTTATAATTCTGTTCTAGCATCCCGCAATACTTTAGCAAATGTGTCTCAAACAGCAGCAAAAGTGCATTTTTTTTTGTTTGAAGGAGGGACTGAAGTAAAAGACATTAAAAAAGGGTTAAACTGTCATCACTGACCTCTGGCTCCTTTCCTACCGCTCCATTTTTCCAGGGACGTTCATGATGTCAAACATGACACACCAGGAAAAAAAAGGCAAACTAATTTACTAGGAATAAGAGAAAGTCAGTCGCCTATTTTTAGCCATGTTTAAAAAAACATTCAGAAGCCTCCTAACTATAGTTTAAAAATTCTGTCAGTGTGCTAGTGAGTATTTAAAGCAAATTAAACTGCAGCACTCAGTGTCAGTTGTAATAGAAATGTTGGCCAGTGCAACGGAGCCTCTTATTAATGTGTTTAACATTAAAACAAAATTTTTTTTAAGACAAAAATGGAGCTCAACAGGCACAGAGGAATGAGTTGCATCAGGCTTTGGCTGCACAGAAACACCTGATGTGCACTTAGTCATTTTTTGGTTCACAGCGTTGGTCTTTTCATGGAATTTGTTGGCAAAGAAGAAAATTGTACTACAAACACACTTTTCCTAAAATTCAACCAATAATCTGTCTTGAATTTGTTTGCTAAAAATGAATATGTGTAATAGCATAATGTGAAAATTTAAAAGTTAAAAACTTACTTGAATGTGTGGGTGTGGGTCATGTACTTGGTCAGTGGCCCATCCTTCTGCCAGAAACCACTTCCTGTTTACATTAGTAGCCCCGCCCCCCCAAAAGGGCTCAAACACGGGCCCTTTCTGCTTCAGTACAGAGCTGCCTTTCATTTTTTTTTCACTCAGTTTATTTACCTTCTCACCCACTATTCTCCCACCACAGACAGAATCTCTCATGTGTACGGCAGCCCAGCCACACACACACACACACACACGCACACACGCACCCACGCACCCACGCACCCACAAAGACATGCACACACACGTATCTTGAACACTGACCAATACATTCATTCACCACACATGCTCCGTCACTGTCTCCCTGCCTTGCTGAATCATTCCTGTGAATATCACCATCCTGTCTTTTTTTTATCATTATTATATTATTTTTTACTTTACTTTTTCTCCGTGCCACTTTTCATGTCTTCATCCTCCCTTCTCTGTTGTAACTTTCTCCTGCGTACTCCTGTGCAGTTTTTACAGCAGTTTAGATTCAGCTCGCTGTAAGCCTGGCTTGGTTTTTTTTTTGCTGCGGGGGTTTAAAAACTCTCCCTTTTTCTCTTTCTTCCTCCCCGCCCCTGCCCTCTCTTCCTCTTGGCTGGGTCTGGAATGTCCCACACGTGGCAGGCCCAAACTGCCGCACCCCTCCAGCCCTGTACCCAGTGGTGGTGGAGGAGGAGGAGGGAGAAAAGAGGGGATGAGAAGGAGGGAGAGAGAGAGAGAGAGAGTGTGTGTGTTGAGTTTTAAAGAGAGTGAAGGCAGCAGGTCCCAACAGTTGTGTTTTGAGTCAGTCAGAGTTGTTGATGTCGCCTCCTGCGGCCTGATCCTGCTGCCTTCACTCCCTCTCTCCTCCTGGATCATTATTATCTCTCCGGTCGGTCGGTCGGTCGGAGGAGTTTCCAGTGTCCACCAGCGGGCACGCGGCTCTCCATGCTGGTCAGTGTGGTCAGGGCCTCGTGGTCACTCCGCTAGCCTGTGTGTTTGAGATGACATGTTGATGACGATGGTGGGTGGACGACAGGGCGAGCGGGGGGTGTGTTTTGTGCTCGGGCTGTCGAGGATCTGCTCACTGATTTTTTTGGTCTGGTCCTGTTGCTGTGTGTGTGTGTGTTTGTGTGTGTGTGTGTGTGTGTGCAGGGAGGTTCGTCTGGGCCGCACCGGAGTGGATGAGATCAAATGCCACCCGTTCTTCAAGAACGACCAGTGGACCTTTGACAACATAAGAGAGAGTAAGTGTGTGCACGTGCATGATTTTATACCTTGTGTGTCTTTAAATTCTCCACATTGCAGGTGCTTATTTCCTCTTTTCCATCTCTGCTAATGTGAGACTTGATCTTTTTCTTCTTCAACTTCTTTCTCTTTTGTTTGTGTTCTTGTTTCTTATCATCTCCAGCCCATTCCTCCGCAGCTCTGCTTCTTTTCAGCCTTAGCTCATAGTTTATTTCCATCTCCTGAGCCAATAAGCCTGTATATGTATGTGCACATGCTCTCCATATGCTACTCACTTATATCTTACATTATATGACTGGATGCTGTGCAGAGCAGCTGAACACATGATGCACAAAACCTGCAGGATAAACACTTTTGAAATGGGTGCCAGTCCAACAGAGGAGAGGAGAGAGAAAAGAGAAAACACTACAAGCTGTGTTACTCATTTTGTAGAATAATAGTGTTTTTTATATGCAAGTAGGTAGCTGATAGGTTTATTTTTTTTGCTCATAAATGTGTAAAAGTAGCAGCCAGTTTACTCTGATGGGCCTGTATTAATCAATGGGTTAAACATGGCATGCTAGCTCTGCACCACCCAAAACTAGCAATACATCTACTGATGAAACTGAAAGGCTTTGTGGATAAAAGTCTCCCCACAAAAAGTTAATGTTGTGTTAAATGTTGTAAAGCAGCAGAACTGACAGATCATATCTGACTTCCTTTCAACTCAATCCAAGATGTGACTTTTTTTAAATGAAACATCTCACTGTGTTTTCTGTATGGTTTCATTTACTTTAAGTGTGACAGCAGAAAAAAAAAAAAGAAACATCAAAGCAAAAAAAATGGAAACCATATTAAACAATAAAAAGCAATGATTATATCTTTTTAGAATAAAGAAAGAGCAAAACAGGGGGAAAAAATGATCTGAGTCAGATTAAATAAACATCAAATCAACTTAAGTGGTAAAAAAGATTCTGTGCAGCTGTTATGAAGTCCATCAATTGTTAATATAAGCTTTTGCTGCTTTAGATGCAGCATATGATGATTGCATGTGTCGGAGTGGCTGCAAAGAGTTGTTGCTTTTAACTCTCCTGATTCAGTTGTATCACATTAAATATCTCTGAGGAAGGAAGGAAATAAGGAAAGGGATATATCAGGGGCACGAACAGGACTCCTGTGTCTGCACAGAATTACATGCAGGCTTCTTGCCCCCTCTGTGTCTCGGCCTCACCTGGCTCTGATTAAGACAACAGACAGAACTTCAGACTCGCCTGCAGACAGCCTGGCAGTCTGAAAAGACAAAACCATGACTGTGCTGCTGCTGCTGCTGCTGCTGCTGCTGTGCTCCTTAGCTCTTTTCGTGTTTGCAAGTGCATGTCCTGTGACACACACACTCACACATTTAAGCACACACTCAAAACATGACCCTGCTCCCTGTGTGGATTCCTGCAGAGCTGCATGCACCACCTGACCCTTTTTTTTTCCATGCAGGGATGACTGCCCTGCCTGTCATGTGTGGCCGTGACTCCATAGATTTTCCATGTTTGGGCTCCGTTGATGATTCTGTCAGTTTTCCTCGTGTTTATCAAACTTATCAAACATTAAGATGGTCCAGTTAAAAGAGCACGCAGCATGCATGGATGGATGGATGGAGGAATAGATGGATGGATGGATGTATGGATGGGGTGGAAGGCAGCAGCACCCCCTGTCACCGACAGGCGGGCGGGCGGGGCAGGCCAGTGCGGCCTGTGTGGACTGGCGCTAATGAGAGGGGGCGCCCCGGTTTGGAGGATTGCTCCCGCTCTCTCACTCTCACTGTGGCCACCGCTTGCCTGTCATTAGCCGCCCGCTATCAGAGAGCATGCTGGGAAGTCGTGCCACAGGGGCCTCCGTGGAGCGGCCCGTGTCTCTTTCTGTCTCACCACATTTCGGCATTTTTTTTTTTTTACATTTTTTTTTCTTTCCCCCTCGTTTGTTTCATTCCTGCGCTTGATCTCTCCCTGTATTTTCTCCACCATCATTGAGTCACATTTGTCACGCTGAGGGTTGAGTCTTGACCCAACAGTAATGAGCTCTTTGCTCCGAGCCAGAATTGCACTGGTCTGAAGAACTCAATCCATAATGGCCGCTCTTTGTCTCAATTAGGAACTATTTATAGGTTAAAGGACTAGCTTAGTTTTTATCTGATTGGCCCTTTGACACATTTTTGTCTGCCTGTTGTGCAGACTTGTAAAGCACGGCTGCTCCTGCGTGGAGGAGGCAGGCGTTTGGGCTCGGCTGGTGAAAGGCACTGTGTGTGTGTGAGGCACAAAGTGAGCTCTGTATGGGGAAAAGGAGTGGTGTCAGACTCACGCCAACCTGCAGAGAGCTCACTCCTACTGCGAGCAGTGCCAGGCCTGGCATAGAGTTTCCTCCTGAAAAAAAACATATTAAGAGCTTCGTGAAGATGTACTTTATATTAAAGAACTTGTTGCACCATGCTTTAATCTTTCGATCGGCTCAGTTTACATAAAACATGATCGCTTTCTCTTTTCTTAACCCCTTTTGGTTTGCACCTCCTCCTCCTCTCCACTTTTTCCTCCGTGACTCTCTCTCTCTCTCTCTTTCTCTGTTTCTGTCCTCCAGCTGTGGCTCCAGTTGTGCCAGAGCTGAGCAGTGACATAGACACCAGCAACTTTGACGACATAGAGCATGAGAAAGGAGATGCAGAGACCTTTCCTCCTCCCAAAGCCTTTGTGGGCAACCAGCTACCGTTTGTGGGCTTCACTTACTTCAAGGAGGACCAGTAAGTGTTTTGTAGCATTTTATAGCAATTTGTCTGGACCAGCTTTTGCTGATCTCATACATTCACTGATGTTCTTATGTTGATGATGCCAAGAGTTTATGTAGATTTTCCCTGGAACCAAAAGTTGCTCTCATGTGTTGGAGCTTTTACAAGGGCCTCTGGACTCAGGAAACAGGTTTGAGGACAGAGCTGAGCCCTAAAATGCAAAGAGTAGAAAAAGACAGCTTCAGACACCCACACCTTCAATACAGTCCTACGCCGGTCAGACACTGTACGACTGTTCGAGCGCCACACTGCCGCCTTGTTCTTCAAGCCTCTTTAAATGCCCCCACTGCTTATGCTTAAGTTAAGTTTTTAGAAATCAGGGTCTCTATCGGGTAAGGGAAGTAAAAATACAACACCTGTGTTGGATAAATGATCTTTTAGTGCTTCAATCAGCAATGTTTAATCCTAAATGTATGTTTTTACTCCAAACGCATGCATTCATGAAGCTGGAGGTTCAGCTAGTTGTGACCACAGACAGAATATTAAATAGTGGACAGAGCCGCCGTGACATCACCCGCTGGTTTGTGGAGAAATGGTTTAAAGCCTCAATTTTGGCATTATGGATGTCGCCATCTTGTTTTTTTTGGAGCCATAAGTGATCATATTTAGACAAGAAGGAGGAGCTGAGGAGGATGAACATCACTTCCAAAGACTGTGTGACACTTAGCAGACAGTTAGCAGCTGCTGTCACTTAAAACAGCTCCTGTCCTTAATTCTGCATAACTTTGAGCCTTAATATAATTTAAATGAGTGAGTCATAGAAAAATTTAACACCTGTGCAGCTGTCACGAGTGGGAAGATTCATTATCGAGCCTGTAAACATGTTTATTTCTGCTTAGAATTAGACATTTTTTTCATATGGTGCTTCATTGGCCTCAGTTTTAATGTCTTAGTTTTTATGTCTAATAAAATATATTGCTCATTATTGTTTTTACATTTTGACCAGATTTTCTTTGATTTAAGACACTTTCAAATGTGTATTTTAGCATATACTTTCTCTGGAACCATTCTCCCATTTTTAGCAGCACATAGGGACGCATTTCTGTTTTTTTTTTAAAACTTAAGAACATCATGTGAGAACTTTAAAAGCTTTAAGGGCACAACAGTTCTTAAAATGATTGTGAAATGGCTTTAAATTCCTCGGTCATTATGCAGCTGTGTGGTAGAGTCGTGTAATGATTCCCAGAGATAGTTGCCCACCCATCATGGTTAACGGTTGGCAAAGGACAGTGTGGGTTGGAGGCATCCTTTGAGTTTCTCCAAAGGTAAACCCATCCAGATGTAGAAGGATCATCAGACCTTTCTGTTTTTTTCCACAGCGCTTAGTTTCAGCTTTTCAGACTATAAATCCTGAAGTATGAGTGATTTCTGAGTGGGAATAATGCAATAAATGTGGCGTCTGCCCTGATGAACATTCAGCACCTTGTTGTCAATCCAATTGACTTTTTAAATCTCATTAAGTCAAAATATATATTCGAAAAACCTTGCAACTCATCTACAGACATTCATGGTTCTTCTCTTTTGTCTCTCAGACTATTGAAGGGAAATAAAAACCGCTCTGTGGAGGATTCAGAGGACAGTCGGGAAAACTCTGAAAATAAGGAGCATTGCTCGGATAGTAATAAAGAGGTAGGTGTGTGTGTCTGTGTGTGTGTGTGTGGTCTTGATATTATGGAAACAGCAGAGAAATAAAGACATAAAACAAAAAAATGGGAAACAGCCTTTAGATGACAACATTTTTGTCTTTCTAGCTGCAGAAAAAGCTTCGTCAGCTGGAGGAGAACCTCGACCATGAGATGCAGGCCAAAGATGAGCTGGAGCAAAAGTGCAAGTACGATCAGACTAATAACACGCAGAGCTGAGCGCCTTTACTGATTCCTCTTACTGGAAACTTTTGTTCACGTTTCATTCTTAATAAATCATATAAACTTTGTGTTTCAATGCTGTAATTTTTACCAGAAGAGTGTCATTAAATGAACACAGAATCATTAATTTTTTATTGAGCATTTTAAAGGTCATGCATGCGTCATGTTTTGAAATCAGTTTGGTTGTTTTACAGTCAAGAAGGTGACATCTGATTCCAACAAAGATGAAGTTTTCTGATAGTATTAGAAAGTTCTAGTGATCGTCAATCATCTACAGGCAGAAATTTGCAATAAAACTTTTCCTTTTTCCCCAGAAATGCCACCAACCGTTTAGACAAGCTGGTAAAAGAATTAGACAAAGAGGTAAGGACGGATTGCGCCGTGATGTGATAAATGAAATATGCGATCTTTCCCCTCACGTTGCTTGTGATTTCCTCTCTGATTAGATGAGCAGCAGACAGAAAGTGGAGGCCTCGCTCAGGCAGCTGGAGAGAGAACGAGCTCTGCTGCAGCACCAGAGCGCTGAGAGCCTGCGCAAGGTGGAAATTGAAACTGACAGAAAACGCGGCCTGGAGAACGAACGTAAGCACCTGGGAAATATCTGATTCAAACATTAGACTTGGAACTCCTGAATAAACTCAAAAATTCATATCTAACATATTTACTGACTGTTAAACACACTGGATGTTTGTTATACACCGTGAGGATGCCTGCGAGCTCTGCATCCCACTGCTAATTTCACAGTATATAAACTGTATGTTTGCACGCGCTGCCTCTCAGTGGCTGGGCCTAAAATTTTTAGGTTTTACTTAATTTTTTTATATCTGACACTGTATTGACTCTTTTATTTTTGTTTATTTACCTATAAGTGAACAACCTGAGGGATCAACTGGAGGATCTAAGGAAGAGGAACCAGAATTCTCAGATCTCCAATGAGAAGAACATCCAGCTGCAGAGACAAGTGAGGAGAAGCTTGTTAACTCGATCTGACATGGTGTTACATAGCTTTGTCTTTCCTTTCATTTTTCATAATGCCTCACTTTGCCTTCTGTTTTTGTCATTATTATTCCTCTTTTCTAATTGAGTCTCTTTATTTTGGCGGCTGTACGAACCCAGTTCAGCCTGCAGGGACAAAGTCTCATCCTATCCTTTTGTTTCTCCTCTGCAGCTCGAGGAGACCAACGCCACGCTTCAGGCCGAGCAGGAGGCAGCAGCGCGGCTGAAGAAGAGCCAGGCAGAGGCGCAGAAACAGGCTCAGAGCCTGGAGGTCAGCCTCAGGGAGATGCAGGAAAAGTGCAGCCAGCTGGAAAACGGCAAGATGGAGCTGGAGAAGCAGCTGATGGGGCTGCAGGCCGAGCTGGAGGAGGAGAGAAGAGATCACAAACTTGGGACAGAAACTATTGCTGACCTGCAGGGTGAGACGTGACTGTGTGCTACAATTGACATTAATGAGTACTGGACTGAAAACCGGGGCCAAGGAGTTTAAAATGAGACAATGCAGCTTTTGAAGAGGGAAAAATCTCTCATTCTGCACGTTGCAGAAATGAAAAATGAGTTCATAAGCAGCAAAAAAAAAAGTCTCTTCATTACAGTCAGAGGTTTCACTGCTACAGCTTTACCTCTCTGTGGTATGACGAGTTTTTCATGGCAGACTTCACAGAAACATTGCTGTAAAACAGACAACACAGGAGTCGGTTAGCTGAGTCGGTTAGCATTTTAGCTAACTGCTAATCATAATACCTGAAATGTGAGTTAACTGTGGCTGTCGTTCAACAAAAGTAACATTTTAATTATATGTTTACAGACATCGCCTGCACACAGTGGTTGGAAATGACTAACAAGCAGTGAAAATATGCTCCTCAGATGTGGCTGTTAAATTTTACTACAGTACTCACCACTTTAGCGACCAGCCAACCATTATTTACAAGCCTTTTTATACTCCAAATCTAAATGTGGCTATTAAAATGTTATAAGGTTAGTGAGTCTACGAGGCAAAAAAAGGTTAATTCACTGCCGTATCTGCAGATAATCAGACTCTGATCTCCGTGGGCTCACTCGAAGCTGCGGCAGTAAACATGTCCTCGGTAGCAGGAAAAAGGCCATTATACAATAAAGAGCTGGGGGCTGGACAGTGTTATTAGATGTGAAAGGGTGTTTTGGACTCGTACTTGGGAAATATCAGATCATAGGTGGAAACATCTGTTCAGAAGGCTGAGAGTGAAGCAAGAGGCCGTGAAAGCCAAAGCGGGACCGGAGCCAGCATCTTTTGTGAGGCTCTGTTTGGAAACTTTAACGTGCTCGGTCCATGCAGAGGGGCCAGTGGCTGAGGTCAGAGGGGACGCGTCCAAACAACAGTGTGGCCTGTTTGCTGCAATGCCTCGTGGGCTTTTTTTTTTTCCCTTAGTAAAACTCTCCATGTGAGTGGAGTTCGTAAAAGAGGAAATAAACATGTTGTTTTTCAAATGTTGGAGGTGTGCAGGAGCGTTATGTCATGTCTCACCTAGAAACATAAGTCTGTTTGAAACTGAGAAGTTCAGGTGTGTTTTTGCATCCAATGTACTACAAGTCCTCCTACGTTTGCTTTGCTTTAATATCCCTCTCCTTGCTCCCAACGATCCACCGCAGGACGGATCTCTCGCCTGGAAGAGGAGGGGAAAGAGGTGAGGTCATCCCTCTCCAAGGTCAAGGCTGAAAAGAAGCAGCTGCAGGAGAAGCTCAACGACCTCGAGAAGGTTGGTCGCCTTTCCTCTATTGTGAATTGAAAGTTGACCTCCATTTCTATAAAAATTATAACATGTAGAAACTTAATATCCCCTCTGATTCTGTAGGAGAAGAGCAACCAGGAGATCGACTTGACATTCAAGCTGAAGTCGCTCCAGCAGAGTTTGGAGCAGGAGGAGGCAGAACATAAGGCCACCAAAGCCAAACTGGCAGATGAAAACAAGACCTACCAGTCCATCGAGGAGGCGAAGTCTGAGGCCTTAAAAGGTGAACAAGAATGAGAAAAAAGTGTGAAAGTCGATTGCAGGACAAATCAACGTACAGTCTGCTCTTTAGACTGAATTTGTCCTGTGCTCATGCAGCACAAATAATGAAACGTAAACACACAAGAACACATGAATTATGATAAAAGTTTTGAGTTTTTCAAGACGGCTGAAGATGAAGCGAAACTTTACTTGATAAAGATACAGAGCTGATTGCTGTAGCCAATCTCTGTCAGACTGCATTTGCAAATAATTCTGGTTCCTAGTTTTCAGAAATTTGACAGAAAACTTAAACAGTCTGACTTTTCAGTTCATTATTTTACTCTGATTGTCCTTCAGGCAGCCACCTGGCCATTTATCTTGTGCTCGAAGCAGATTCAACGAAAGGCAAATGTTGTTTTGTCAGTACTGTGAACAATTATTTGCAGTTTTAATTACTCTCCTGATGTCTTGTTTGGTCCCAGAGATGGAGTGCACCCTGCAGGAGGAGCGCAACTTGAAGCTGCAGGTGGAGGGGAAGCTGCTGCAGCTGGAGAAGGACCACTCCATGCTGGACTGCGACTACAAGCAGGCGCAGCAGAAACTGGACGAGCTGCGGACGCAAAAGGAGAAACTCTCTGAGGAGGTGATGCAGGAAAAAAAATATCTAACTGTCAAAAAGAACAGTTACAAAATTTTTTAATACTCAGTTGAATTCTCTAAAATAGTTCTTTTGAATTTTGTGATCATTTTAAGCTTTTCCTTGACAGATTTTTTATTATTTTTTAAGCTATTGTTCTGTTCCTAACCCTAACCATAATGAAAATAATCATCAGCTGCAGTCTTGACCCTTTGCTGTACTTTGCCACCACTGAAAATGCTTTTGTGTGCTTTTGCATTGCTGCAGGTGAAGAACCTGAGCTTGCGTCTGGAGCAGGAGATCCACAAGCGCAGTCTGAGCCAGAGTGATCTGAAGATGCAGAACCAGCAGGTGTCGGTGCTCCGCTCGTCCGAGAAACAGCTCAAACAGGAGCTCAACCACCTGCTGGACCTGAAGCAGGTCCTGGAGAAGCAGAACCAGGAGCTGCGCAGGTCAGACGCACATAACGACATAATGAGCACGGTGCATATTCGACATAAACCCACGATGCAGCTGAGTTTATGTTGTAATGGTTGTTTTGAATTGTTGTGGAGAACCTCATTCATCACACCTGATTTGAGGAAAAAGCTTTGGCTCGGTGGGAAATTGGCCAGGAGCAGCGACTGACAGATTGTTGGTTGTGTTCCAGGGAGAAGCAGGAGGCGAGCAGCCAGCTGAAGGAGCTGAAAGACCAACTGGAGGCAGAGCAGTATTTCACGGTGATCCAAACAAACAGTTTTCATGCCTTTTGTGCACCTTATTTATGAGTGAGAGTCGAAAAATTCGAAA
This sequence comes from Ctenochaetus hawaiiensis, assembly GCA_029783645.1. Classification (NCBI taxonomy): domain Eukaryota; kingdom Metazoa; phylum Chordata; class Actinopteri; order Acanthuriformes; family Acanthuridae; genus Ctenochaetus; species Ctenochaetus hawaiiensis. Next base: position 14,514,887 of record JAPZDY010000010.1, read on the forward strand.
CTCAGCATGGCCAACAAGTACAAAGACCTTCTGGTGTCAGATGAGAAGGAGAAAAGACAAATGTTTCAATCCATAATGTCAGTTTACTGATTGTCAACCTTGCCCATGGATTGACAAAACGGTCGGCTGCATTGTGAATCTGTAGGCATGGATTACTACACGAAGCTCACTGATTTTTCTAAAGGGAGCATATGGATTTACACATGGCTCTTTATGATGTGGAGCTGAAATGGAAAGATACATAAGAAGATAAGATAGATACATATAAACATAAAAGGCTTTTATTTACCTGCTTTAATCTCCTCCTTTCCTCCTTCAAGACCCTTTACAAGACGCAGATCCGTGAGCTGAAGGACGAGTGTGATGAGAAGAATAAGCTTTACAAAGATGCACAGCAACAGCTCGCAGTGTATGAAGAGGAGAGGTAACCGTTCGCTGCTTTGTTCTGACTCCATTTCCTGTCTGAATGCTTTAACAAGAGACTCCGCAGCAACAACATGACCTCACATGTCTGATTTGATTCTGTTTCAAACAACAGAAACATAAAACATGAAGTACAATTTAAATCCATTGTGAGACACGAACATACAAGGACGTGAAATTTTATATTAAAGGAATAAACAGAGTATGAGCCGTGTAACACAAACAAGGTGTTTTGCATGATACATTCACAAAAAATACTTTCATTTTAAGTGTCCTTTGCCTTCTGTGAATTTGTTTCACAGCCCATAAACAGCACTTGACCTTTAACTGGATGAATGAAGTTTTAAGCAGATTAGCAGCGTCTCCAGATGCACTGCAGCCAAAAATCACTGTGGACAAATTAATGAAACAGTTTAATCTCTTTAAAATGTTGCATTGACAAAACGATCCTCCATATATTAATTTATGTCCACACTTTAGGCAATCTGGCATAAAAAAACATGTGGAAAAGTTAAAGTGGCTCAAAGATTTATCCGCTGCCACCCTTTTAATAATGCATCGGTAACAGTTCCTGTCCCTCCTCCCTCGCAGAGATTCGCTCGCAGCCCAGCTAGAAGTCAGTCTCACCAAGGCGGACTCCGAGCAGCTGGCTCGCTCCATCGCCGAGGAGCAGTACTCCGACCTGGAGAAGGAGAAAATCATGAAGGAGCTGGAGATCAAAGACATGATGGCGAGACACAAACAGGAGCTCGGCGACAAGGAGGCCACCATCAGCTCGGTGAGAGAGAAACCAGGAAGTCAGACTTGTTTAAATTTCAAAATAAGATATTTCTAGCCATAATCAACAATGTGTTATGAGAACCAGATACGGGAACCAACAAAATACCAATTCAATCCGATTACAATGGCTCACCTGGGGTTTCTTTCAGAGGCAATGAAGCCCACTGGATTTGCACAATAGTGTTGCACCTATCACACCTCTGGAACAGCTGGGTCTTGTTTACTCATCCTCAGACACACCACAAACATGGCTGACGTCCCCCTTCCCGTCCTCATGTCTCATTCAACTCATGATTACAATAATAGCACAGCAGAAATAGATACAATGAGCTCAAGTTTGAAAGCTTGTGTCTTTCCCCTGATGTTAAAAAACAGAAGATATTTAGTTGATTTTTTTTTTTTTAAGTACACCAGCCAATAGGGAAGCTAACACTTAGCTTTTCAACCAGTGGCTTTATATTATCACCCAGCTTATCAGTCCCCTACCCTCGTTACAGTCCTGCTGAAAACTCTGTAGCTCTGTTAGTGTTCACAGGTCCACACGGTGCCTTATTATTAGATAATTAACAATTTCTCATTAGCCCATAAGTGAGTAGCCTATTAACCCTGATTAGACAGTTGGATAAAAAAACGACTGTATGATTGCATTCTCGGTAAATCACAAAAAAGCATTGATTGACTCTATTGTGCAATAAATATTAGGTTTGATTGCTTGCATGTATGTATGGATGAGACTTATTTCTTCTCTGAAAACAGCTGGAGGAGTCGAATCGCACCCTGACGGTGGACGTGGCCAACCTGGCCGGTGAGAAAGAGGAGCTGAACAACCAGCTGAAAGAAATGCAGCAGCGTGAGTGTCACTCTCTGACTTAATGAGCTCTACGGAAAGGGAACACTCGTCTGCAGAAATGACATTTCCCTCAGCGGTGGAAAATGTGTTAAAAAGCTGTCTTAACATATCCACATGAATTATTGAGAGGAAGTTGTAAAAATGTCAGTATAGAGAAGCTATTAATCTTTCAATTTGGGGAACAGGGTTTCTGTGGAATGACAGATTATGGGTCTTTTAACTTTTTAAAAACTAACGTGAAGTGAAAAGCTATATGTGTCCTGAATTAATATACTTCTCTGCCATATATACAGAGCTCCAGAAGGCCAAAGAGGAAGAGAAGAAGATGAGCTCCTACAAAGCGTCCTATGAAAGGCAGCTGCAGAATGAAAGGACACTAAAAATTCAGGTGTGTGTCTGGGCGCCTACACAGGTCTGAAAAGCTTAGATATATTTTCTATATGCCTTCCCTGTGTGTGTGTGTGTGTTTTTTTTATCTGCAGACATCTGTTATGTCACATCATTTGTTGTTAAGAATAATGTTCAGCTGCAGGCTGGTGTTGAACTCTGGGCAAAATCACTGAGATCTCACACAAGTTTAAGAAATCCATCATTCAGCAGCAGCAGCAGCACTGATGTTCCTCTAGATTCTTCTGCATATTTTCTGAATTCAAATTTATCATAATTAGATCTCTGTAAAGCTGTGACACTATATTTTTCTTAACCAGGCCATCAACAAGCTGGCAGAGGTGATGAACAGGACGAGCTTGGAGCGAGGAGGACACAGAGGCACCGACACCGAGGTGCACAGGAAGGAGAAGGAGAACAGGAAGCTGCAGATGGAGCTGAGAGCGGAGAAGGAGAAGCTCAACAGCACCATCATCAAATTCCAGAGGGAGATGACGGAGATGCAGGCGGTCAGTGCACCAACAGTGCACACCAACATAATTACTAACAGAATAACATGAGTATATATGTATATGTATATGTATTGCCACATTTGCCAGAAATCATCCATGTGTACAGGAGATGCAGATGATTCTTATTACTGATTAAAGTCCTGATTATCACGGTGAGATCAAGCTGGAGAGACTGTCGGTCACACACGGAGTCTAAATTACTACATTAGCTCGGAATTTAGCTTGTTATTTAAAAGAGCTGCCTGGAGATCACAATTGAAGCTGCTCCAGACGTGTAGGAGGAGAAATTCCCACTGGTTCGACAGCAGAGCCCAGAAAACACGCACCTTTAACCTTGGAACAACATATGCACAGCATAACAACCGTGTCCCTGATTATCGCCAAGGAAATTTAAATATTTTATGCGCTGTACCTCTGATTAAAAATGGCTCCAGTGAATAAGAAAGCCCAAGAATCAATGCAGTTACTTTACAGATTTAATTACTGCAGATTTAAATGTTTAGGTGATGGATTATTTATAATTTCAAGGATATCTGCATTGTTAGTTCACTCTTAAATGAATGTTTTAAGTAAGTTCACATATTTTTTTCACTTTTTATCCACATTTCTAACAAAAAGACAAACTTATTACTTTAACTACAAACAGCCTAAATTTTAAAACAAAGTGCAACAGAGTCATCAAAAACAGGGCAGATTATGGAGGCACCATCAATGATAATCACCAGCCTGTTAATACTCTCTTTATTTTATTTTGTCTGAACCTGTGTCCATATTTAAAGCTGGAATTGAATTTAAAATGTTCGTTTCATTATGCTACATACAGACAGTATAATTGAAAAGCCCCTGAACTGCAGTTAAACCCTGTTTGTATGTGTGATTCAGCTGATAGCAGAGGAGAACCAGGTGCGTGTGGAGCTTCAGATGGCGTTGGACAGCAAAGACAGCGACATCGAGCAGCTCCGTTGCCAGCTCACCTCCCTCAGCGTTCACTCTCTGGACTCCACCAGCATCAGCAGCGGCAACGAGCTGGACGTGGGCGAAGGATACCCAGGTAGACAAAGGAGACTTCCTCTCATGTAGATTTAAACGCTCAGAGGAAGTGAGCACATACAGTCATGCATGTTCTTCCTGCGTTCCTCTTCCTGCAGTCTCTCTCCTCCTGAGTTCTTGCTGTGTCCTTTCTTTCCACTTTGAGTCTCTTTGTCTTCCATGCAAACAGTTTTTCATCTTTCCCTCTTTTTTTTCCTCCTTATTTCACCTCGACTTCTCTCCTCAGTGCGCATTACTCACTCCCACATGTCAGAATCAATGTCCTTCACCTACCAGCGCACACACAAATCTGTCTGCATCGACACCCGACCCAACCTTCACTCGGCTCACACTCTCTTTGACTCCGACTCTGAGGACGAGGAGGAATATGACGGGCAGGTGGAGCAGGGCCACCGTCCCCTGGCCCTCACCTACGAAGAGCCCCCTGAGGCCGAACCTGCAGGTGACCCTGCATGGCGGTTTAATCCTGGGATGAGGATGAAAATTGACATATCAGTGAATATAAAGCATCACTTACCCGGCAAAGTTTTCCCACTGTTCAAGACTTTTACCTAAATTAATTAACTTGAGAAAGAAATATCCTCAACCCCGGTTCAACTCTGCACAGTTTCAGCTAATCCCTCTTCTCCTTTGACTGTCTGCGCTTTGCTTTAATCCTTTTTAATATTCAATAGACACATGAATACTCGTAGCTTGATGCTTTGCTGCTTTGTTCACATTAATCCACTGAAAAAGATGTGAGGAATCATTTTTTTTCCCAGAGTAAAGTTTGTGTGTGAAGTTTTTCTAAAGCTACAATTTATTTTTCCTCACCAGACAATTGCTATATTTTGTGCTGGAGATTCTTTATAATCCTTACAGTTGCTTCAGTTTGCCCTTTCGGTTTTGAGTGACGAATCATTTCCTCTCCGAGTGATGAGTGTTTAAGAAAAATGCCACCAAAGTTTCAAAATGTCAAGATGTTCTTTTAAGTGCTTCGGATGATTAAAGGCTGCTCTCCTGTACGTGTTAACATGTTCCTGTTTTTTCTCCGGGAACTAGACTCCAGGCTGGAGGGCTGGATTTCACTTCCTACCAAGAACACAAAGCGGTTTGGCTGGGACAGAAAAGTAATGTATCCAGTTTTTTTGTTTTTTTTCTCATATCTACAGATTTGTTTTCTTAGTAATCACCACCTCCGTTGAGTCATTTCCCTCTCTAACACTTTGGCCCTTGTGTCTCTTTCCTGTACAGTATGTAGTTGTGAGCAGTAAGAAGATCCTGTTCTACAACAGCGAGCTGGACCGAGAGCAGGCCAACCCTTTCATGACCCTGGACATCGAGTGAGTCATTTAAAGCAGGATCTGAACGTGTAATGCCAAGAAATGAAAATCATTGGTAAAATGTATGTATGTATGCAAATGTTTTCATGCTAACAAGCTCACAAGAAACTGAGCCAATGCCCTTTAAAGCATTCGAGTTGACAAAATGTTACATTTCTCGATACCCAGGATAGAAATCACACTTATTATCTTGGATCTTAATTCTTAAACGTCTTCCTCCTACAGTAAACTGTTTCATGTCCGACCTGTCACTCATACTGATGTGTACCGTGCGGATCCCAAAGAAATTCCAAGGATTTTCCAGGTAATATTCAAGGCCTCTCTGTCCCCTTTCACAGTTTTCATTTATGAATCTTCATTGACCTTTTAATTCCTTTCTTCTCTTTTCTCAGATCCTGTACGCCAACGAAGGCGAGATTAAACGTGGGCAGGAAGTTGTGGTGGAGCCCACACCGCACGGCGATCGGGCCTCCTACATCAGCCACAAGGGCCACGAGTTCATCCTGACTCTCTACCACTTCCCCTCCAGCTGCGAGGCCTGCACTCGCCCCCTGTGGCATGTCTTCAAGCCCCCGCCGGCCCTCGAGTGCCGCCGCTGCCACACCAAGTGTCACAAAGACCACCTGGACAAAAAGGAGGAAGTTATCGTGCCCTGCAAAGGTCAGTATCAACTAAACATTAATATGTGGAACTTAACTCGCATGGAAACAGAAGTTTCTTTAGCATAAAGATGGAAACATATACTGTAAACAGGTTCACATATTCAGTTAGCACAATACACAACTGCACTGATCTGAACAATCATCAAAATACAAATTGTAGGAAAATAATAGAGGAAGAACAATATCAGCATCAGGATTGTTTTGGCAGCTGCTGACATATAGATACATGTAATATTACATTTACATTAGGACATGCATCTAGCAATTACTTTCATAATCAGTGTGTCTGTTGATAAGTTCCTGGTCGTTTGTTTAAGCTATAAGAATGTCATTAAATAGGAAGAAATCATTCTTTTCAAGGGCCAAAATTGTGTAAAATTGCTTGTTTTGTGCAGCAAACATCTAAAAGCAAAATATTTTGGTGGTACAAAGACAGAAAAAATAAAGAAACAGAAACTTTTCACATTTTAGCACATGAGGAATGTCTTTTTTTCTTGAAAAATGACTTTAAAAAATTACCATTATCAAATTACTGTCAACCCCCTAACCCTAAAATGTTTCCTAAGAATGAGGCCCAAGCACAAAGATGTAAAATAAACTCACAGTTTAGGTAAAATAATAAAAATCAAAGGGCTATTTTAACAGCTTTTGTTGAAAAGTTTCTCATCTTTGCCCTGTTTGTAATGATTTAATATCCCTCTTCAACAGTAAACTACGACATGTCCACTGCCAAAGACCTGCTCCTGCTGACCAACTCCCAGGAGGAACAGCAGCGTTGGGTCAGTCACCTCCTCAAACGCATCCCGAGGAAACACCCGGCACTGAGCTCTCCCCCCGCGGCTCAGAGCCCGCCACTTGATGCACCACCACGCTCCTCTCCACGGGTCTCTCCACGGTCGTCACCCAGGGGCTCGCCTCATATGTCGACCCATCGTGGAGCCATCAAGATCCAGCCCAGCAGACAGCAGCAACCATCAGGGAAGCCCAGGTGATGATGGAGGAATTTTTGCTTCAGCTGAGATTGTATCTGAAGTACTTGAACATGACTGAAATGACTGTTTACACACGATATCATCCATCCTTTTTGTTCGGCTGATATGTAGGGCTTATATTCAGTTTTTATTTTAAAGCACAAAATCCTGTATTCCTAAACCCAATATTATATCAGGTATGTTGGCAAAAAGGTGAATGCAAAATCACAAATAAGGCTTCCTGCACACGGAGAAGATGTTCTTTAGAAATGGATTTAATGAGCACAGCTATGACATTTCAACACCTGAGTAAGACACAAAGTCAAAACTTCACAGCTGCTCTCACTGAATTATTAAGCAGCTCATCTGTGTTTTTTCATGATATCTCTCTCCATTTTCTCTCGCCAGAGGCCTTTTTCTTGAGTCAGTATCATGAAATAACTTAATTTACTGGAAATATTTTGGGACCAGTGCTCTTTTAGGTGTAAAAAACATAACTTTTGGATGAATGTTGACAAAAAAATATCTGGAATAAAAGCTTTAAATCTAAAATAAAAAAGGAATCTTCCAGAAAATTAATGTATTTCTCAGTAAAATTTAGGGGCCCCAAAGCTGTGGCTGACACTGGATGTTTTGCTTTAAACAGGATTATTGGATCATGTGCATGTGCATAACGCTGTATGCAGCATTAATGCAGCATCAGTAGCGACATAGTCGAGTAGAAAAATGGCAGCGAACCATTAAAGGAGTCACTAACTGTATTAGTCTTGTTTTTCTGTGATCGTTTAAGACGCTCAGCTGTCACACTTTGCTCTCTCAGCCACAACCTAACTGGCTCTCATCCTTCAGCACCGGCCCCATGCTCCGTATCATCCTCCACTGACCTTTGACCTCTTCACCTCTGCACCCATTCTAACGTCTCTCATGTTGGGGGGACTGTAAGTAGCAGAGCTTGTTGCGCCTGTTGCCCTCCATAATGCCGCTCTGCTGTGTTCACTAACCGGCCCCCTTCACCCTAACAAGCCGCACTCAATCCCTCAGTTAACCACTCACAGCTCTGTACTGCCCCCAGGTGAACATGGCATGTATTACCCCTGCAGTTTCCGAAGCACTTGACTCTTTTGACCCCTCAGTGAACAACGTACTTACTGTTTCAGATTGCTTGAGTTTGGCCTGAAAGACTGGAGTTGGTCGTTGGATGATGTCGATAATGATGATGATGATATGTTCTTCTGAAGGAAGTGAAAGAGGGGGGACATAGGGTAACTGGACCTCTGCATGTGTGTTTGCAGTCAGTAGGAGGCCTGAATGTGGCCAGAAGCACGCTTTTTGTGTGATTTCTCAATATACAGTTGATTGGTGAAAAATTATTAATTTTTGTTGCAATAATAGTTTGATAGTTCGGGAAATATGCTTGTTGTGTATGTTTCTTCTTCAGAAAGCAGATAGATTAGAGTGATCTTGGTTTGCATGAAGTAAAATATAAATGCAACAGTTTTTTTAAATTTGCTTATTCACGTTTTCTTGTCAATCATTACATCAGGATATATATACCAGTCTCATATCTGTTTTTTTAAAATATGACATTAAAGAAGGTTATCTTAGCTTAGCATAAGGACTTGTAGCAGGGGGAAACAGCTGGCTTAGTTCTGCTCAAAAGTAATAATATCCACTGACCAAAACCACAACTTGTCATCTGGGACAACACCAACCAACACCAGAGGATAACCAGGCATATTTTACAGGCTTGATCTTCAGAAACAGAAATGGATTTGAGCCTAAATCCAGTGAGTGAGCAGACCTGGAGGCCCAGCATACCTGCTAACTAGTAGCCTTAGCCACAGCTAGCCCCAATTAAGACCAAATGAGACTTTATTTCCAACTCTCTTACATCTTCTGCTGCAAAATATATAAGTTACGCTGATTCCAACATGACTTTATCCATGTTATTTTTCTCTTTTTTTTCATTTTTAGTGCAAAACATAGCCCACACACAAGTAAAACCACCTGACAGCAACAACCTAGCATCACCACTCTGAAATTGTTTAGCATAAATGCCAATGATTTGCTCCTGCGCCCTGACTAAATCATTAAATGTTGATGTTTTTAAAGATTAAAATATTAATCATCAGTCACATCTGTTGTTGTCTGTGGTCTCCATGTTTTTAAAGCAGTTAAGATTTAAAAATCTTCTATTGTGCAACAGCCATCACTCTGCTAATCTTGCTGTTTCCCCATTTCTAGTCCTTATGCTAAGCTAAGCCTCGTAAATGTTGGCCGTAGCTCCATTTTTCATGTTTGTAAAACAGTAATAAGAGGGCAAATTTTCCCAAAAATGTGCTTCGATATTAAAATTAGAAAAAGTGCAGACCAAGATTATTCCCATTTTTTCCCCCATTTCTGTTTGATTTGTATGCATATCACTCATGTTTTGTGTGGTTAGTGGAAAGCTTCCTTGTGTAATATGTGTGGATTTTGTGTGGGTGTGCCTTTGAAGTCCAGCCATTCTGTTGGTAGCATCCCAGGTTTTCACATCATTTTTCTTTCTCTCTTTCTCTCTCTCTCTTCACAGTTAACCCTGGCTGATCACAGATGTGTATTCTCATCTCTGTGGATTAATGATCGCAGTCTGGACTCAGCAGTGCCTACATGTGTTATTTTTCTCTCTGGGAAGTAGACTGAAAAAAAAAAATGCTAATCGTGTACAGAAACATTCACAGAAACAGGCTGTCGTCATGAGAACTGGGACTGTCTTTGTCATTTTTTAACAAGAGGAAAATGAGCAGCATTCGTATGAGAGTGAGATTTCGTCTGAAAAACCTCGACTTGAGCCTCTCGGTGATTAAAGCTGCCTTATTTTATAATCATGACAAAAACATGGACATTTTATTCTGTCAGATGCGGTGACTCGCATGGATTTTGTTTGTGAGGTGTTAGGCATGTGTGTGTGAACACTTGTACATACAGTAGGTTTAAGAGATTTGTCTGTGTATTGTAACACAGACAGTGTAGCTCTTAGTGTATGATTGATTTATTTTTATGGACATAAGTCAGCAGCACATTATGCAGTATGTTTGTCCTGTAAATGAATCCAGTTTCGCTGAATAATAATTATGAGTCCCGCCTTCTTGGACGCACTTCATTACACAAAGTAGATCCATTACAACATAGGACAGAATAATGTGAACAGAAACAATGTGTTTTCTTCTCACCATTCATGACAAAGTTGAATAAATCCCGTTACCCTGAAAATGAATAATTCATGCATTTATTGTTTTAAATCCTCCGTGCAGGATTTGTCTGCTTATATTGTTATTATGAATTACAAAACAGGCTTAAGAAAAGCATGACTTAGGTTACAAGGCTCCATAGACTGGTCCTAATGACTCATTTTGTGCCTTGATGTATTATTTGAAAGCTTTCAGTCTGGATTTCACGCAACAGTTCCCCCTCCAGTACGGCATAGATTTTGCATCAAAAGCAGGAGACAGAATGATATATATATATATACAGACAGAGGAAAGCTCAGAGTTTTTTTCTTTGTTTTTGATATTTTGGGGGAAAAACTGGGCTTTTGATTTCTCCGCTCACACCATCCCAGGTTGCACTGCACTGAGTTATCATCCATTCATCCATCCATTATGTTTAACTGCTTGTCCTTTGCAGGCTTGCAGAGGCTGGAGCCAATTTAGCTGACATTGGATGAGCGTTGGGATAAGTTGGTAGTGCATCACACGGCTGACACATAAAGAGAAAAACAAGCATCCTCTCTCACATTCACATCTTAAGGGAATTTAGAGTAGCTAATTAACTTGCATGTATCCGGACTTTGAAAGAAACCTCAACAACAGGGGGAAGCCAATGCATTGGCCTTCCCCACCAACATGGAACCGGTTCGGTTCTGGATCAAGCACCTGATCTTAAACTGTTGAAGTATTTCCACCAAAATTAAATTGGTCCAGAACCTAAAAAGCTGTTTTCTAATCGAAGTCAAAAAAATGGTTGGTTTTCATTTGGGAAACGGAGTCATTTCTACAGGTTGTTGTGCATTCTGCTCCACCCTGTAATAATAATGGTTCAGTTTAAAACTGGTGGAAACACAGGCTGGTTTGCTAGATAGCACCACAATTCAAAGAACTGAGAGTAAAAACGGCTCAAGAACCAGAACTAATGTGATGGGAAAAGTAGTCCTGCTGTGAGTTGACAGTGTAAACCACTGCAGCACCCAGTTTAATATCAAATTGATATTTGAGCATAAATCATGAACTTGGTGAAATGTATTGGTTTGCTTTCCAGATAAAAGTAAGTCAAGAATATTGATGGCACTCTCAAAACTGTCAAGTAAATATGATGCCGTTCATATAAATGATTCAACTGCCGATTAGCGTAGCTTAGCATAAAGACCAGAAACTGTTGGAAACAGCAAGCCTGATTCTTAAAGCTAATCAGCAAATCTAATGATCCTAACATGTTTTTTTTACAATAGTTTGCCTGAAATTATCAGTTAAATCTCTAGATAAACTTCTAGCAAATTTTGTGCAGTGTCCACTGTATGGAAATGTGTATGCTAAAGTGAAAACACAAGAAAATACCATAAAAGGCAGTGAGATTGATTTAGACTCCTTATTGCATATCACTGACATGTAAATACAGACATGTTATAGAAACACTGTAGTGATCCTTCAGAGGTGTTATATCTGTTTACAGTGTATTTAAGGAGACTTTGAACTACACCAGAATAGGTCTGTCTCTATCTTGCAAGTGCATGTGGAGTGAGTGGGCTTGACGGAAATAAATCTTTCAGAACAGCCTAAAGCCAACTGGCACTCATCATACATAATGTAATGGTTCATCATGTTGCCCATCTGCTAAAATCGTATTTCATCCTGCAGGTCCAATCCATTCCCGCTATCAGCTGTGTGACTGTATGTTCTAGTTAAATAACCATGAAACTTGCTGCACCTGCCCGCTGCACCGACCGCTGTGACCTCAGGTGGCACGCAACCTGCCGCTGTGTCACGGCCTCATCAAGAATAAACACATTAATCCCTTTATCTTTGGTCTGTTTATTTACATTTCTAAGAAGGATGTGTTCCCTGCATTGTTGGTAAGTATTTTTTATCAGGTACTTTTCTGCATAGAAGTGCACATGTGAGGTGTTTAATTTCATGCCACTCTGTACTATCTTTCCACAGTGTTTTTTACTATTTTGCATTTATTTTAAAGTTTTACTTATTTAATTCTTAACAGACTAAGTTTTTGAATACAAAACATAAAATAATCTAAAAAAATGTGGCGTATGGTTATGGATTAAACAACATTTCACTGAGTAAAATAATGAATTAGCTCAACCAGCTACAGCAGTAAAATGCTTGTTATATGTCAATGCATCAGTAATAATCATTTAGCAATGCAACATAAGTTATATTATAGTATAATAAAAACACTCACAGGGCCCATTTTTCTGCATTATGACTGCTTTTATTTTTTGATTCTTGTCATTTTTTGCCAATATTACTCACTTGCTTTTATTTAAAATAAATCGGTGGATTTGTTAGTGGACTGTACTCATTAAATTTTACTCTGCTTTTATTTGTATTGACAACTGTAGTTACTAATTAGTTTGCAAAGTTAAATTTTACATAAAAAGTGTACAATGATATACTATACTATGAAAACAAAGGTTTTTAATTGTGAATGCATTAGTAATTAAAATCAAATAAAGTACATATTTGTAGCCTTTTTTGCATAATGAATACTTTCAGTATTTTTGAGTAGTTTTGGGTAATGCATAATTTGATTACAGGACTACATGTAATGGAGTATTTTGACATTAGTGCATGGTTAACTTTACAGAAGAAAAGGATGCTTCCTGCATTAATGTGTGCCTGCTTTGGTGAGATACAAAAAGCAAGCTAACGAATTGAGACAAATATCACCTTTCAATTTGGTTTTTTTTTTGTTTCTTTTTAAGTCAGCAAAGCTAGAATTAAAGTCAATGTGTAAGATTCAGCGTTATTATGACCAGATAAGGTTAACTGTTATATAACCTAAAAACTTAAACACTTTGCACCTACTTCAATAATTTCTTGCGAAGCACTCTGTGGCAAGAACTAGTTAGCTTTTCTGATGATTCATTTCATTTCCAGCCAAATAAATCAAATCCTCATGCATTTGTACCTCTCTCTCTCTTTCTCTCTCTCTTGCTCGCTCACTCCCTCCCACTCTCCTCCTGTTTCCCCACATTTTAAAAAAATTCCAAAGTACAAAATAGCGTAAACACCTCACTTAGTTTTCCAATCAGTGGGAAACTTTCAGACAATCTTATGCTCCCATTAACACAAAGACTGAATTATCTCACTTAAGAATCTGACATTTGTAGAAAAACTGCAGCGTTTTATTCAGTAAACCAACACAAACTGAGTCACCAGGTCTTGTTCTTTCCCTGCAGGTTAGAGTCTGTTGAAACGGTCTGTCCTTGACTAATGACTATGTTGTGACGGGTCCTTGTTTACTCAATAAGTAATGATTAGATTGGTGGGGATTCTGCTCCCAAAATGACTCAGTAATTTGCAGGTGAACACTGCTGAGTCTGATGTAAGGAGCCGTCTCTCTGATCCTCATCCAGCTAGAAAAACAGCAGTAAGTTTTATTTCTGACTCATGTCCCTGAACATTCTGTGCATGAACATGAAATGATCTGTGCTCTAATCAGATGTTTTGCAGTGATGAAATTCTTCAGTGCGGTATTTAAGTCCTCCAAAGTCTTCTGATGTACAAACTCATTTCTAGTCTCTCCCTCTGTGTCCTAGTGATGAAGTCCTGGTGTTCACTGGCTTTCCTCTGGTTGGCATATTTCTGCCATGACACTCTGTCCTGCCCTGCACTTTGCACATGCTACCGCAAAAGAGCTGAGGTGGTCTGCAATGAGGTTCCCCTGACAGAGTACCCCTCCGAGGGTCTCCCGAAGAACACCACCATGGTGACCATTCAGTACACAAACATCACCTCCATCTCTGAGCATCACCTGGAGGCCACACCCGTCCTACAAGGGCTTCACCTGTACAGCAACCAGCTGCAGAGCCTCTCCTCTGATTTTCTCAGAGGCGTCCCTCACCTCGACACTCTGGATCTCACAGAAAACAAACTGTCTGACCTGCCTGCGAACGTCTTCAGCCACGCCCCGCTCCTCAACCTGGTGCTCAAGAACAACCTGATTGCAAAAGCCGATGCTTCCTGGCTTTCTGAGAACAACACCCTCACCTGGTTGGACTTATCCGGGAACCGTTTGACGAAGGTCCCAGATGATCTGCTTCAGAAGCTCCTCCACCTGGAGAATCTGGACCTTTCCAACAACCGTCTGGAGAAGATCTCTGCAAACTCCCTGGACCCGCTCACCAAACTCGAGAGGCTAAAACTGCAAAACAACAAGCTAGAAACCCTGGATGCATCGTTACTTCAGAACACTCATAATCTTACTTATCTGTTCCTCTCTCGGAATAAGATCAACAAACTCCCCCAAAACCTTTTCCAGGGGCTCTCTCAGCTCAGACACCTGAGTCTGGATGACAACAACTTGAGCCACATCCCTGCAGGTTTGCTGGACCCTCTGGTCTCCCTGGATGAAGAGGGGCTGGACCTGACCCTGAACCCCTGGCAGTGTGATGGCAAGGTGGAGTACCTTTGGAGGTGGCTTCAGAAGAACAGAGAGAAGGTCTTTCTGCCAGAGACCGTCGTATGTGCCAGACCACAATCTCTGGCTGGGCGCTCAGTGATATCACTGACAGAAAGTGAACTAAACCAGTCTGCATAGTGGTTGTTATCTGGTATGGTAATGTACCCAGTTCAGCCTGTCACAGCTGTTTCTTCAATCACAGAAACATGATTTTTTTGTCACAGAAATTTGAATGTATGATTAAACATGAGTAAAGAGAGAATCCAAGACTTTCTGTCTTTTCTTGCACTTTAATTGTAGAGAAAATGTGTCGTTTTGTGGAAAACATTTATATGCCAAGATCAACACAATTCTCATGTCTGTAAGCCCCAAAAAAGACAGTTAGCTTAGCTTAGCATTAAGACTAGAAACAGAGAGAAATGGATAGCCAGGCTCTGTCCAGTGGTAATGAAAATCAACTTATGAGCACCTTTAAAGATCCCAAACTACATTTTTTTGAGTAGAATAAACATGAGACGTAACATTTATTCTAAGCTAATTTGAGTTTATAAATCTTCTTCAAACTTCTGCAACTCTCAGCAACAAATCAGCCTTTTTTTTAAATTTACAACTTTTAATAAACTGAATATTCTTCAAAAGGAGAAATCTAAACACAAAGAGTATCTGGTAATTTAAATTTTGATTTTGTTAGATTAAATCTTCTTACGGGAACTAAAAGCCAAGTATTGATTTGTGTGATGCAGTTTCTGTAATTTCAGAAAGCACAGAAAAGAGTAACCATTCACCAGTTGGTGAGCTGGTTTGTTTGCATGGTTTTGTTTGCCTCTTGCAACATGTTGTCCTGACTCACTGGAACAAATGTACTCGACGTTGTATAAAAGTCTGTATTCAAACACAGAAGGAGATCTGCTGTGTCCGTCAGGTAGGATTATGCATTCATGATCCGATTTTTGAAATTATTACATTTTCTTAATATTCTGTATGAATTATCTCTTATGCTTAATATGTTTCCTTTGTTTAGGGCTTTAAAGATGGAACTGTGGATGCACTTGACTCTCATTGCACTGGCCGAATGCCGTTATCAAAGGAGTGTTGCCCCCTCGTGCCCAGATTTGTGTTCCTGTTCCTTTCCACCTTCGGGTGCAGAGGTGGTGTGCAGCCAGAGCTCCCTTACACGTTTCCCTGCAGACAGTTTGCCATCCAACACCACCCGACTGTCCATTCAATCCACCAAACTCAGCAGTATCACAGCCAGTCACTTGAGTGTTGTGCCCCTTTTAAACAACCTTCAGCTGTATCACAACAACCTGACAAGCCTTCCTTCAGATCTGCTGAAGGACATTCCTCATTTAAACTTGTTGGATCTGACAGGCAACCAGCTGGTTCAGCTTCCTCCCGATGTCTTCAGCCGTGCCTCTCTTCGTAGTCTTGTTTTGAAGAATAACCAGATCGAAAAAGCAGATCCTCACTGGTTTAATGACAACAGTAGCTTGACGTGGTTGGACTTGTCTGGAAACCGTTTGACTGACGTCCCCGCTGCTCTGCTTCAAAAACTGCCCAATCTTGAGACTCTTGACCTGAGTGACAATGATCTGCAAGACCTTCCACCTGACGCCCTGAAGAACCTGCACCGCCTGGAGTCGCTGAATCTGGCTGGTAACAAATTAAGCTCCCTGAGGCCCACAATCTTCTCCCACAACCTGAAACTTACCCAGCTGTTTCTTCAGGAGAATCAGCTCCGGGAGCTACCGCCGACCCTCCTCCAGGGTCTACATCACCTTGAACTTTTGCTGCTGAATCAGAATCAGCTGCAGCACTTCCCCTCAGGGCTGCTGGTGGACAGAAAATCCTCTTTCCAGATAATTTTAACAGGAAACCCCTGGGAGTGCGACGAGAGGATGGAGTATCTGTGGAAGTGGCTCACTGTCCATCCTCAAAACGTCCTCTTTATGGAGGAGGTGATATGTGCAGGGCCTGACGCTCTTAAACATCGCCAAGTGGCCTCTTTAACTGGCAATGAGCTCGGACTTCACAAGATTTAAAATTAGTTGTTATGAGCAGGTGCTTTGGTGAAGTGAAAACTTTGTTTTACCCCGTCAAATCCATTTAAATCTTGTGTCAAATTCTATATCATCCCCTGAAATAAAACTGCATGATTCATTCTTTATTCCAGCTCTGCTGTCTCTCTTGTTCAGATATTGTCCAGCCCACCGGGTGGCGTGTAATACTCAATAAATTTTGAAAGCAATGAGATGAGGAGACAATGAATCTCATTCAGGAACCAATTTACTCAGTAGATCCTGCACAAATATTTGTTTGGTGAAAGCAAATCTCGATGTTATTATATTCAGATTGCCATCATACCTGTGAGGCGCATAATCTCAAAATAAATTAATATGATTCTAAGTATAGTTAAATTAGTTTTTTAATCATGCCCTCTTAAATGATTGATAAAGAGCATAAGAATAATGAGAAATTGTAGAATAATATAGTCCAAAAATAATATTAATTAAAAAAATGCATATCACTCCTGTCACAGAATTGCAAGAAATAAAAGTGCTTTTCTCTCCTTCCTGGATGTATTTTTTTAAGATTCTTACGGTGAATTCTTACTCGAACAGATCGGCCTCACTTGTTGTCGGTTGCTTCACAGATTGCAGCATTGTTTCAGTCGTGCCTTTTTGTTTTTAATGATGTTGAGCATGTGGGAGTGTGTGGGCAGTGCAATGGCTCAGTCTTGCAGATGACCCCTTCTGGATGTGTTTAAATATCTCTCTTTTTCTTCCTTCTCCTTCTTTAAGTCTCTCTTATGGTGCGTGAAACATGTGTGTGAGTGTGTGTATATTTCCTCTATGCCCATACATGCCTTCGCTCAAGCTCTGATCACAGTGAGTGCAGCCCTAATGTAAGTTATTACCCTAATAAAAAAAAAAAAGAGATTGCCTCCACTAGAAGCTGTCACTTATGAGAATTAAACCCTGTTTGTAAATGTTTCCCAACAATCGGATGGACAACCACAGATGTTTGACTGAAGTCTTCTTATTCCTCCTCTCTGAATCGTATCTTGGAGGTTACAGGTTCATGAAGTGAGTTTTGTTAATCTTAATTCCGTCTTTGATGGAAACAGCTGTCCTGGTTTAAGTGAACAAAGGTACTCTTCTCCACCTTTACAACAACTTCTGCAATCTATTCAAGAGGCTTAATCTGCTGCTGTGAACCCTGCAGGCTCTCATGTTTGGAAGTGTGTGATGTTGGGCAGGGCGTTCTTTGGATAAATGAGGTTGAAGCTTCCCTCCCAAGATCAATAAGGACGAATGAAGTGTGATCTCTGGCTCGCTGCCGCACCGACAGCCAATTATGACTGACTGACAGCGAAATCTAAAAGGTCAAGGTTTGCACGAACTTGAGAGTCACAGTAGCTTCGCTGTCTCATTAAAAAAATGGAGACGTGATCATGTTTGATAGATTCTCATTAGGAAATAATAAGGCTCTCATTACTTGACATTTTTGTCATAAACGGATAACACTGATTATCTCTGAATGGGCATTTTCTAAGTAATAAACTCAGTTCAGAGTTTGCTGTCTCTTGTTTTTTGTTAAATACTTCATATATTTTTTTATCCAATATACTCTTTTTCTTTCTTATTAACTGTAAATATTTCCTCACACACATCGTTATCATTTCACACATCTCAGTGCAAAGTAAGCAGTAGAAGAGAGTCAAAAAGTATTTTCATTGGAGTAATTACATTTTGAGATAGTTTTAATTTGACTTAATTTGGGAGCAAGATATTGCACATGCTCTGTTCTCTACTACTCCACTAGTTGCAAGTTACTTTAAGGAAAGAATGAAAAAACTTGACATATAAAAATGTGAATGTGATTTATTATTTATAACACATTTCCAATAATTCCTTACAGCAAATTTAAAAGCAATAATTCAGTGTCTTGGAAAAGATGCAGGATTGATATCAGTCTTATGTCTGACCTTTAAAAAGGCCCATGTGGCTGCAGTCAGTTAGCTTAGCTTAGCTTTAAGATCAAAAGCAAGAAGAAACAGCTCATCTGACTCTTTCAAAAGGTAATTAAATCCACCTACTAGCACCTCTACCCACTGAATAACACATTATATCTCGTCTTTTTAATCTGTACAAAAGCCAAAGCGTTAAACGCAGTTCATCTTGCTATTTTTAGCTGTAACGTCTCCATTAGTTGCCTGGTCTCTCCTCCCAGGCAAAGGAATAGTCTCGCACATAACTCGCCATAAAACAGCAAATTGCTGCGTCAGTTTTTGATCAGTGTTTTGTTTATTATCTTTATTGAGCTTTAAGGGGGCTGTTTGTTAGATTGTATTACCTTAGGACAGAGCCAGGCTAACTGTTTCACTCTGTTTCCAGTCCTTATGTAAAACTAAGCAAACAGGCTGCTGGTTGTAGCTTATTTTCCAGACAGATTTGCTAAAACTAAAATTTTCACTACCGTTTCAATGCAAAATTTTTAGTTATATTGCTTAACAATAAAATATTGGTACTTGGACATTTTTTCCACAACTGAAAATGACTTTTTTACCTGGCAGTCCTGTCATGATATA
The DNA here is from genome assembly GCA_029783645.1 of Ctenochaetus hawaiiensis. NCBI lineage: Eukaryota > Metazoa > Chordata > Actinopteri > Acanthuriformes > Acanthuridae > Ctenochaetus > Ctenochaetus hawaiiensis. The sequence continues at coordinate 14,534,109 of JAPZDY010000010.1, forward strand.
CTATATATTTTTATCAGCCTGCTTTTAGAATAAAACTCAGTGCAGTGATTAAAGATAAGAGGCTGAGGAGTGATTAATCATAAAGACAGAAAATCCCAAGACAAAGTTTTCCCTCCAACAAAGACACGCACTCATTATTAGACACATCTGTTCACTGTAAGCTGCGCACCTTTTGTTCTTTCACTGTGATTCTTCACAGGTCACGCTCACCTTCTTACATTGTTTGTTTGAGTTCAGGCTGGAATAAGAAAACTGGTTGTTAGATTCATTAAACGCTTACTTGAAGGTGGGTGAGAGGAGTCGCACTGTGGCAGCTTTCAGGAGCTCCAGGCCATTAACATGCGGGCACTTAACAACAGTAACACACCCCCACTGAGCCCTTTATCAACCTTCCTACGCTTTTTTACTCAGGTTTGACAGTAGTTTGTTTATGCCTCAAACCTGCGCGTGACCAGGACCGGCATACATTGCGGCTTACACCTCTCATCTGGCGTGTTCAATCAATTTTTTCCATAAAAGGTTTAAGGTGGCGAGTGCAGAAAAATAGCGTGGTGCCGTGCATTAACCTGCATCTTCATTTATCATAATCCTATGTTATATTAATCTCTTTCTCTGCACATAAATCATCTCTCCACTTGACAACATAAACATGACAAAAGGAATATGCTGTTGCTTTTGTGCATCATCTCATTATTGGCGAAGAGATCTGAGGCTGCTCCCTCGACAGTATGATTGGTTGTTGTAAATGGCCTCTCGTGCTCTCCAGGGAAATGGGCTATTAGGAGGCTCTTTCTAGGTGGACATGTTTAACACCCTCCCACAAATTGAGGCTATTTTATAGCAGGAAGAGAGGTTTTGAGGAAGGTTACCCTGTAATATGCGAAGACATACAGGCAACACAGAAAACACTTTGCAAAATAATCATATATTCATCCCTAAAAATCTTCATTCACAGGTGAAAATGAAGAGGGTGAAACTTGCAAAAGAGAAAATTATCCACCAAAAACATCAAGGGGACTTCACACAAACTAAACGGCAACAAGATTAATGGACAACACAAAGCAGCATTGATGATGCATATTAAAAGGGGAGAAGAAGCGTCAGCTAACGGTAATGCTCTGTTTTCTCAGCCAGATGCAGCTCGTTTATTTTTGGCTGAAGACTGGGAGAAAAAACCTGATAAGACTGTTGATGAGAGGCTGAATATTCAACATGAGTAACCACGAGCAAAGAGGACGGACAAGTTTCAAGTTTCTGTTAAAAGGGTTCGTTGACCCAAACTGCCAAATGCATTCTTTCTAACTCACTGAACCATTACCAACATCCCACCACTTTATTTATTTGTTTAATTACTGTCCAATAGATTTTTGTTGATGGTTCTAAAAACTAATTTGCAGACTTAGAATTACAATGCAAACATCAAATCAATATTTAATTATTCTTCCAGTTAAAGATGTTATTGATCCTTGGCAGAAAATTCACAAGGTGTAATAAAAATAAGCTTAATCTATTAGCTGCAACATTAAAGTGATGAACACATAAATGCATTTATAATTATTGTCCAGTTATATAATAACTTATTAATATGAAAAGGGCCATTCTGCATAATGAATTCTTTTGCTTTTGGTATTTTAACTTCATTTAGATGGTCAGACTTTTGCATTTTCTACTGAAGTTAGTATTATCAAATGCAGGATTTTTCCTTGTTGAACAGTATTTCTAGACTCTTGTGCTACTTTTTTAATTAAACTAGCGGAGGGGATCTGAATATTTCCTCCAACACTGAGATGAGATTATGCTTGAAACACAACACAATATTGACCGAACTCGTCTAAGGGAAAATGTGTCTAAAGCTGTTTTGAAAAGCCACACTTAAAGGGCCTGGAGAAAAGTCTGCCATCACACACAGTGTTAAGATGCAATAATTGCTCTAATGAGAGTAACGGTACACATTTTTAAAAGGTCACTTTTTTTGCATTTGACGGTCAGTGTAGAGATAAACAGGAAACAGAGGGAGAGAGGTGTGACATGCAACAAAGACCCACAAGGCACCCCACATCGAGGGGGGATTCATACGCTGCTGAAGCACTTTGTTAGTGACCCTTTTAGTGCCCCTCTGCGACTGTAGATAATCCACCGAACAAACTATCAAGAGCTGGAACTACTTTCTACCGAAAATCATGTGAAAATGATGTGGACAGAATGTTCGGTTCATCTGAGGCAAAAGGGGACAGTTTTTTGGGGAAAGAATAATAACCATTAAAACTCTTATTGTCATTTGTCAGTGCAGATAAATCTCCATTTACAAGTCTCACAAACAGATAAAACCAGGGCTAACCAATCTAAAATAATCTGTACAGACACGTCTAGTGACAAAATATGTGACAATTTTCAAACAACTAAAAAAACTAGGATTTACTGTAATCTAGAACAAGCAATAATAAATAGTCATGAAATCAATGAACTGCTTGTGATACAACAATTTTTGCTTACATAAGCTTCTATAAGACAGACTGTTGGTCATACTAGAGCATATTAAACTGTGGAAGCAAAACAAACTTGAAGAAAACAGTGTTTTACCGGTCATTAATCGGCTTTTTCTTCAGTTAATTCTTTTCAAAGTAACTCTTTTTAATACAAACATTGTGAGGATTCACATACAGATGAACAGAACCCACATCTGTTCTTTTCCATTAGCCTGCCTTCAGATCTCCCGTCGACATCCATTTAGCCTTGGGGAAAAAAAATGACTGACAGATCATTTACTCCTCCCCCTGCATCTGCAATTCTCATCTAAATGTGCACATCCACTCTCTTTAATTGCTTTGTAAATATTCTACTGCAGTGATGCACGGTGTACAGCTTTGATCTGAGGTGGCTGTAAGAGGAAAAATCTTTCTAGTCGACACTCACCACAATTCCTTTTTTTTTTGTCTTACTCTGTAATTTTTCTTTCCAGGGTTTGCAGATTGATCTCCGCTTCGCCATCCATCCGTAATCACCCACAGTGACCCACGCAGGGGGGACAAACGGAGCTGAGGGAGTTTAATTACCTCTGAGCACAAAAGACAAGGACACGGTATTTCATCACTGTTTGACGTCTAAATCTCCTCAGAGACACCTCACATCCTTTGCCATAAGTTTTCGTGTTGGCTTGCTGACATCCATTCACACTGAGCTCACATGGATTATCATCTGGCTCCATCTGTCCAGAGGGGCTTTTTGCGGATCTTTCACCTGTTGTTGGGGTTGTAGGTGTGGAGCTGTGCAGAAACTTGTTCACAGCTTGTAGAAACAAGGTCAAGGCCATGGGCAGATCATGTATCATTGACGGGTGTAAAGCGAGGGGTCAGGCCAACTGTTGGTGACGGTGGACTCAGATGAAATAACAAAAACAGTTGCCATCAGCTGAGGCTTTCATTTAACCACTTATTCATTTACGCATTGAATAAATTTCTGCAAAAAATTCAGTTTAAATATTTTTCTCAGATACAGAGCAGTGTTATATACAAATACCAAATAGCCAAGCTCAGCTTAAAAACAGGAGGCATTAGAAAATAGCTATAGAATATGTCTGCCACGTCTAAAGCTAATTAAGTAGAATATAATATTTTATTTGTTTAATCACAAATGAAAATGAGCGTGCAAAAATAAAAATATGTGATTTTGAGATAAGAATAAATATAATATAATAAAATATAAAACACTACGCTCATGTTTGAATGTTAATCAGCTGCAGCTAGCAGCATGTTAGCTTAGCTTAGTATAAAAGACGGGAAACAAAGGGCAAATGGCTACACTAGCTTAATCTGAAGTTGTCAAAATATGCCTTCAAGCATTACTAAAGCTCATTTATTTACACATTTAATTGCACACAAACATAACAGTACAAAAAGTGAAATGTAAAACAACAATTAGCAGTATAAGAGGCTAAACCTCAGCTCTGTGCAGAGATTTTCTGAAGCCTTGTTGAAGTTAAGCCTTGGATTGGAGGATTAACGAGGTAATCTTCCAATCCAAGGCCAATCTAAGTCTCTGATAAGTAAGAATTTACAAAAAATCTCAAAACTGTTTTAACTACTGTTTAACTGACTTTAATGCAAAGATGTGAGACCAGCCTCCTGATCGCAATAATCAAAAAAACATGCATTAAATTTTCCAAACTCTGCATTTTTTAGTATTTGACTGGTATTTTTTTCTCATTTTTGAGATTGAAAAACTAATTTAAAAACATTATTTTGCGCTTCATTTCCAGCGACATGATCACATCTCTTATATGCTGCTGTTTTGAAAGTGGATGTTAGTTTTACATTAATGGCAGTGATCAATCTACATTTTCATAAGATGGATGTCACAAATTTTGAATGAAATTTCACTTGGGGTGTCGCATTAGCCTGGGACAGAGACCAAAGACTCATTACAATAATGCAAAGCTGTCACAATTTGATTTATGAATGATGCATGTTGGAGTAATTCTCTGACAGAGATAAATCTTGTGTCCCAGAGCAGTAATAAGTCTGATGACACTCTAACTAAATATTGTTTTTATGACCTGCAGCCTTAAATTAAATGTAATCATTGTAGCAAGCCGCAACGCGTCAAGGATGTTCCACTCCATAAAACATCATTGTCTCTGGATGTGATAATCAGCAGTGGCAAGTGCATCAGTGACCAGGTTAGATATATCACCATGGCTTTGGTCTCCCAAGGCCAATTTCCTTAATAAGATGTCCATGCATTTATCAGCAGATGTGACATAGGGCCAGTAGATGGCTGACACAGTCAAATTTGCCCTTTGTAAGCCATTTTTGAAGTGGGTATCATCAGCGAAGGGCATGAATTAAGTGACTGAGAGGCAGGGAAAAAAAAATCTTGCACCAGCCCTTGTCGTAGCTATTTATTATGCAAACAGTGCTACACAAGAGAGCAGTTTATTTCTTTCATGTGTTGCTGTTTATAACCTTCTAATTAAATTCATTTTCTAAAAGAGCCATGCAACGGATAGATTGATTTTTAAATAAAATGAGGCAGCTTTAACGAGCCTTGGCTTTGAACAAGTTATTTGAAGCTGTCAGCGGACACAAAGCCCCAAGTTCATATGGAGACTGTGCCTGGCAGGAATGCGAAGAATGTTATTTCAGTCTGCAGAGGAACGATGAAAGCGGTCAGCACAACTGCAGTGTGTGAAACAGTGCGACACAAAAAGCTGTGCATCTCGACAACACAAGTCTTCACAGGGAAACACCAGAGATACATGCACCAGCACTCTGACTCTTAATTTACATATTCATATTTGCTGAATGAGTGTTCTCTGCACACTGGGGGGAAAAGAATAACAGAGGAATGTAAAGAAGGGATTTCACATCATTTTCTTGCCCTCAGTGAAGTTGGTTCAAACAAAGCCTGAGGGAAATTTGCTGCCTCACACTTGTGACCTTCACAACTCGCTGAATCCACACATTTATTATATTCACTTTTTGAATTTCATTCCCACTTTTGGATGAATATTTAAAAAGGGCTTGCTGAGCGTTTAAATGGGAAGTTTAATAAAACTCTCAGATCTGTATATAAGGTTCATTGCTGGAGCAAGGAAGCAATTAGCTTAGCTTAGCATAAAGACTAGCATGAGGAAGAAACAGTAAGCGTGGCTCTGCCCAAAGTTCCCTGAAAGCTAAACAAAGCTTAATATTTCATTTTATTTCTCTACTTTAATCAAAATTGTCAAAATTACTCTTTGTGATTGAAGAAGAATTCTGTAACAAACAACTATTTATTTGCCCAACAAGCTCTTCAGAGCAGCATTGCATCTTCCAAGCACAAAATCTGAAGTGTTGCCCACATTTATATGTATATGGGATAAAAAAAAAAAATACAATGCACTAACTAGTCGCTTGTGGAGGTGTTTGTATGTAGGCAAGTTGCTGAACTTCAGACAAAGCCAGGCTAGCCATTTCCCCCGCTGCAAGTATGCTAAGCTAAGCTAATCACCTGCTGGCTCAATAATTTGATATGAACCATACAGACATAATATAGATCTTGATTTTCTCATCAAATTCTCAACAAGAAAGCAAACACCCATATTTTTATTGAAATGACAAATGATAATATTACAACTTAAATGGCAACTGCATGTGTTTTAGCCAGAAGTATCTCATAAACAGACAACTGAGTATAATACATCTGGATAGCCAAACTGTTTGTTGGTCAACATCTTGGAATTCTTACAATAAAAACTTAAAGAAACACTGTTTTCACTTTAAATGGTGTTTTTCTGTTCATCAGCGTCAAATAGCCTTATTAAACCCCCCTTTGAATTAAATTTGTAAGATAATAACATACGATAACTTAATACCTTTATAAGTACTGCAGTAAATAACTTCCCCTATGTTCCAGAGTGGAGAGAATTAAAAGGAACAGAAGAAACATTTTCAAAAGCAATAAGGTGTATAATAATACCAGCGATGGAATTACTTGTCTTAGTTGCGCCCACTGTGCAGCCTAATCACTAACTATTGCTTCCCATATTAGGCTCCTGGAACAATAATGAACAAGAACAAACCAATCTGGTGTAATGAGTTTCAATTAATGTAATGATTTCAAGCAATCTGTCGCTCCCCCAGGTTTACAGTATAACAGATAAATATAATCACATTGGTATTTTTCAAAAAAGGAGGCTCTGATGTTTCCTTGGGTCTTTATACACAGATATTTGACTTGTTCACGGAGCATCAGAGGACATGTTGAGGGCAGATATGTCAGTGAGCATACTGAGTGAAAGCCATCATGGTTGTTTTAAGGAAGTTAAGGTCACATCACCTCCTTGAGGCTCAGCATTAAACTGCTGTGGTCAGGCATTATGTGAAGTCTCTACTTCACATAAAAAAACTATCAACCCCACTTAGATAACAACCTGAAAAACGAGGCTATAACTTTGCCTGCAAAATCTCAGGATGCTTAGCGTGCGCTGAGACTTAAGGCGGCATTGAGCTCCTTAACTCACACACACTCTTTCTTCTATATTGTCAGGTAAATGGTTTTCTGGAAACCGATTATCATTTATCACATTTTAACTGGAGTCTTAGTATAAATCTTTTTTTTTTCATTAAAATAATAAGGTCATAGATCACTACAGCCATCCACATGGATACTCATAGCTCATTTACAGTAAATGTTTGGTTCACACACACACAGTCACACAGTATCAGTACATCCAGAGTTATCACTCTGTATTCTCCTGCCGTTCTTCAAGCAGAAACTCCGTATCCACAAACTCTCAGTCAACTCTCTGCAGTAGCAAAAGCTTTGCATCAGATCACGTCTCTGTTAGTCTCCCTGACAAAACAGAAGCTGGCTCACCGGTGAAAACTATTTTCCAAGCCAATCACTTTTCTCATAATGCATCTGCAGTTATATGTGCCTCTCAGTTTTTACAGCCTCAGAGTAATGTACCATAAAACAGCAGACAGCTGCAATGCCTCTTAATTTTTCAGAATAAAGGTTGCAGGTGCATGACAGTATTGATATCTTTGTTTAACACTTGACAGTGACATCTTAAAAGGTCTTGGCATGGTCAGCTGCAAGGCCATTTAGTAATGCATCTGACACATTACACTGACTGGGCACGAGCTGTGTGAGTTTTCTCGAATGGAAGCGAATTAAATTCTGCAGGTTCCATAAATTTTTCCGAGCTGTTTCTGATCCGTGTTCTTATAAATCCACAAGGGCAGACGTGATGATTTTTGCAAGAGAACATTCGGCAAGTTAAAAGAAGTGGAAGAAGTGATAAGGTCAGGGAAAAGAGAAGTAATGGTAATAATTATTGCAGACGGCTGAGCGGGTTAAGTGCATCATCCTGTTCTGCTATTTTTTAGAAGGTCATATTTAATCTGTGTAATTATTGTCATGCAATTTTATGCAGCTCTCTGTCTGAATCAAAGCGCCTCGGGGTGCACCTACGCAGCGTTTTACACATTCCTGTTGAAAAAAGGAGACTCATTCGGTGCACAATAACACTCCAGGAACATGTTTTTCCTCTAATCTGGCATTGGGGAGATTACCTTTTTTCCATTCCTGCAGTTTAAAATATCCCTCAAACAGAGATAGCTCTTTGGGGGGGGCCGGCTGTTAAGCCAAAGCATTATGCGCACACATTCATGTTCAAATTAATGTGTTTGACCATCTTCTGCAGGAGATGAATCCATTAAAATATGCCATTTGTTCGGTTTGAGGGGGGTTTTATCTGCTTTTAGTGTTGTCTTGAGGGCAGTATCTTATCCATGATGTGTTTGAATGCCTCTTTTTTGTTGTTTTTCTCAATTTATTTCTTCTCTCTTTCTTTACATGACGTTTCTCTTGTTTGTTATTTACTTGTAGTCTGATGCCTCTCCACTATGTCCTCTATTTCAGTCTAAACTTTGCTTTAATGTAATTCCAGATTTTTTTTTGACTGAAACTCCCAGACGCTGTGGAAATTTCCTCCTCCTCTGTAACCACTTTTTAACAGTTAAGAAAACTTTCTTAAAATAGCAGTAAAGACATGTCTATTTTGCAACACACATGCAGAGCATAGCGTGCGTGACTTTGCCTTTAACTTACATGTTTGTGCCATTTTTATACAGGTTACCTACAGGGATTTCTCCTATTTTTAGACAAGAGACGAGAGCGCTTGAAGATCCCGGTCCTATAAGGTTGAGGGGGAGGGGAGCAAAGAAAGGCAAGCGGCTGTGCTGTCATCAAAATGGCTGGGTGTAACTCAATGCCAATACGCAAGTATGTCACCAGCAAACAAACAGAGCCTGAACAGACAGCCGGATGGGGCACGTGAGTTTCAGTATATTAATTTGAAACATTCAAACATGTGATCAATGTTTTAACGCTAAATTAAATGAAATACTGGTACGCATACACAGCAGAATTGTATTTTTTTGAAAAATCTAATTATATAGGCTTTCTCTTTTTAATTACTGTTTGTCTCTCCACCTTTGCATTTCGGTTTAGTTGTTAAATAAAAATATGATGCAAACACTGTTGCAAATAAAACAGAAAGTAATTACATTGTCAGCTGGAGAATTTGAGGAACTTTTCTCAAGCAAACACCTACACAGACTGTGATCTTTTTCTGTTTAGGGAGTCAGAAAAATCTGGGTTGCACATACTCTTGTATCAAACAAAATTATTCTCAAAGTCATAGGAGTCAGGTAAACATTTTAGCTATGACATCCATATCTTCAAAAGCTTCAAACCTAAAAAAAATAGATCCATCTTCACTCAAAACCCTGTCTCAGAATTTAATCACTATGAACATCCAGAAAAATGCATTGATTTACCAGAAACAGCCATTAGCTTTAGCTGGAAACTCTAACAATAATTTATTTTCTATTTATGTGAAGGGATAATGAGTGCAATTTTGAGTAAATGCCCAGGAATACCTTCTATCTTAAACACCCACTGAATGCCACAGATGACGAACATGTGGGTGTAAAAAAAATTGGTGATTAGCCAGCAGATCGCAGCAGGTCACTGTCAAGTGGATCACACACGGCTGTGGGTATATGGTTGAGGGAGTGTATGCATTTGTGTGTGCAATTATTTGTGTGCGCCTGGAGGTAGGCGGCGGAGAGGAGGGGGAATGTTTGTATAGCCAAGTGTGAGTGTGTGCGTGCTGGTAAATCTAAATTTGAATGTGAAGGTGCTTGTGTATTTGCATGAGCATCTTTCCGAGGAACATTGTTCCATTACACAATGCACTCCTTTGACATTCCAGCTCCACCTGTCAGCTCATACAAAGGCCTTTCTCCAGGCTTTGACATGTGTGAATCTGCTGCTGGTCAGACGAGATAGCAGAGTCCTGTGTTGGACATGTGTGGGTGGACAGCCTGAACAGTCCTGCCTGACCTCCTGCATGATCTTTCTCTCAGGCGGCATAACTTAGACTGGAGCTCGGTGAAAAAAAAAAGAAAAAAACATGACAGAGGAGGAAGCTAATACTGAATCAGTGCCCTCTTACTAATCAAACAAACTGGCATCTTGTCCCAGTGATTAATGCAGACACCCTGTCAGCAAGGCAGCAGTAAGATGTATCACCCCTCACAGGTGATGCAGCAAAAAGCAGTACTTCAAACTTAACATTTCAACCTTTACTTTTAGGTCTTTCATCAGGCCAACCAATCATTTTTGAACACATCCTACCTGAACCAACATACACCTGCAGTTCAAAGCACCAAATAAAGTATCGTTTAGATTAAATTTCTTTCTTCGGTATATTTTTTTCTGCAGCCAGGCTACATGAAATGATTAAAGGGAAGCTCAAATTACATTTTGTTTGAAAAAAATGTCTATATCTCCTTATTAAAACCATCTCACCTTTGTGATGCAAAAGTGCATGAAAACCAGGTAGCAAGACTGTACAGTTTTTGAGCTAAATAAAACACATTACAGTCAGGCCTATGTCCAGCCTAGGCGCAATTATAGCCATTTATCTATTATTGCTTATTTTAGCTAAAATTAATTACTTTTTAACCAGTGGCACCTCACATGGTAATCATGCTATGATTGCACTTAGCTAAACTAAACTAATCTCCCTGACTGACAGTTTAATCGTAGGCTGTAAAGCATAATATCAACTGAGATGTAGTGTTTAAATAAATCCAATTTAAAATAAATTTAGACTGACACATTCAGGAAATGCAGAGTGATGTCTGTAGTTGGCTTCATTTGAACTTTGGATGAATATCAGATTAAAAAAAAGGTTTGGAAACACCAAGAGAACTACAAATTATTATCAATATTTTTAGCTTTCTTGGGAACCACTGCTGTTGGCCCACAGTTTGGTCAAGGTGAGAGAAAAGATTCAAGGTCATAGATGAGAGTTAAACCCACAAAAGTTTAGCGTTTAGGACAAATATAGCCGATTAAACTTCTTCCAATGCACCATTTCACTTTCTGACTACCTGATGCTTATCATGCCTTAAAACTTTTTATGCAAATGTATTTACTTTCAGCACAGTTTGCTTTTCCATTAAAAAAAGCCCATCACAAAATAAGACCGGGCACAGGAGCACAATCCTGACGTCTCTCCAGGTTGCAACAAACTCGAACCACTCAAATCTGAAACATGACATTTGAATGAAATATGTCAAATTTTAATTATAGATCCCCGACTGTGCCGACTAATTTAGTTTCTAAAGATTGTTCTATTTGTGCCGGAAGATTTATGTTAGTCTGACTAATGGTGTAGGAGTTGAGACCTTTCACACTGTGAAAATGCAACCCTCAAACACAGCATCCATTATGCCAATTTAGAGAGGAAATAATGTTCTATCCTTTTAAGTTTAATCAAAATAAGAGCAGTTGGCTGATGCATTAAGACACACGTTTCACAGGCAGACACTGATCTATTAATATCCCTTAGTCTTGTATATATGATGATAACCCTCTGGAATGACGCATGCCATCTCAAAGTATTCATTAAAAAACAGTTCTTCATTACCAGTATTCATATTTTTTATTTATATTTTGATCACAGTTGTTTTTTTTTCCAAATTATATTTACTATCCATAACTCTGAAAACAAAAAAAAAACAAAATTTAAATTTAAAT
>JAPZDY010000010.1:14545967-14575888 GCA_029783645.1 Ctenochaetus hawaiiensis
GTATTCATATTTTTTATTTATATTTTTATCACAGTTGTTTTTTTTTCAAACTTAGATTTACTAGCCTTCACTCTGAAAACAAAAAAAAAACAAATTTTAAAGTTAAATGACTCAACCATTGGGATTATTTTTGTTTAACCTCCTGGCTGGCACTCCTTCCTCCTCGCCCATAATATGGTGGTCAAGTTATTCCACTGAACCTCCGGGGAGCGGCAGAGCGATGACGGCTGCTGCAAAATTTAAACCCATTATATGTAGGAACATATCCTGCAGCCAGGGAAGCTTCAGAGGTCCCGGTGTCGGTTACATGACCCCCATCTGATCACAGTCACTGGTTTTAACAACAGCACAGTCGAGGGGGTTTTATATCTGACACATTACCTCATAATCATACAGTGTCAGTTACACAAAATTACACTGATGCCAAGAAGATCACAGGCAAAACCAGAAATAAACAGCTCTGATGATATGTTGCTTTAATATTCCCTACCATATCCATTACCTTTCTCTAGTGTACATTTAATTACTCTTCTGCTTGTTTTGATCTCACTCAGAATTTTCCCCCAGTTTTTGTGTAATGCCTTTACACCAAGTCATTACATTTGACTGTTCTCCCATTGGAGCTACCCATCTTTGTTATTAAAAAAAAAAACATATATTGTGATTTTTATTTCTGTACAGAGGAATTAGCTACAATGCGGTCTACAGTATGAGTGTGAGGACTGGGGGATGTGGGGTGTTATATAAGATTCCTCTATGGGGGGAATCAGTGTACTGCTGTTCAAACTGAACCCTTAAGCCTACAGGGAGTTACTGCGCAAAGGCACAGCTCCTCAGTTCAATTGCACGCACACTTGTCCCTTTAATGGGCGCAATTCCTCAAATGTGTTGAAGGTCCTTGGAGAGCATTCCTGCGGTTCTCTCATTTCTACCAGGCTATTTACAAGCATGTCTCCATCAGGATATTACCAACCCTTAATTGTGCGGTTTAAGTTTAAATAACTCAAAAATGAAGGAGTAAGTTCATGTTTTGTTGTTCTTTTTTTACAGTCTTATTTTTTTTTTTGTAAAATGCTGCAGGGTTTTCAGTGTTCATGAGATGAAATATTCAGTGGCCTCGGCTGTGCTTTCAAAGCTCGTGTCCATGCTGGGGGTCTGGATCCCTGCCCCTCCCCTGGGATCCTTCAGTAAAGGGATGTATGTGTCGCTGTGACAGGAGCGCATGGCGTTGTCCCAGACCCCTGCAACGCAAACATGTTTGTGGGCGCCGGGTGCAGCCTCCTGCTCGCTGTCGCCGGAGCGCCGTGCCATCAGCTCAATCTCATGCTTGGCCGCAGTCTCCAGCACCTGTTGCTTGTTGTAGAACAAGACAAAATTGTTGATGATGGGGTGTATGGGCAGCGCTATGGCGATCACCCCGCACAGAAAGCTTATAGCCGCGTTGCACCGACCTAAAGTGGTCTTGGGGTAGACGTCTCCGTAGCCCACCGTGGTCATGGTGATCACAGCCCACCAGAACGACTGTGGGATGCTGGTGAACAGGGTGTCTGGGTGGTTCTGCTCCATTGTGTAGCCCAATGCGGAGAAAAGGAAGACCCCCACGCCCATGTACATGAGGAGCAGCCCGAGCTCTTTGAAGCTGCTCTTCAGGGCAGATGTCAGGGTCTGAAGTCCGGAGGAATGTCGTGCCAGCTTGAAAATGCGCGCAATGCGCATTATGCGTAAAGCCTGCACCGCTTGCTGCACGTTAGCCAGCTTCATCACTCCTGCGCCGAAGGAGGTCAGAATCAGCACCACAAAGAAGGGCATGATGGCCATGAAGTCGATGATGTTCATGAAAGCCAGGATAAATTTCATTTTATTTGGGGAGGAGATCAGACGCAGGATATATTCAATAGTGAACCAGCCGATGCACACCGTCTCGATGACCTCCAGAGTTGGGTGCTCCGAGAGGTTACCCTCCGAGTCCTCCACCTGCAGGTCAGGGATGGTCCCGACACACATCACGACGGAGGAGACGAGGACTAAGATGAAAGAAACTATAGCGATGATGTGCGCAGGCAGCGAAGACTCCGGCTTCTCCATCAGCCTCCAGAGGCACATCTGGAAGCGCTGCCAGCCGCCTGCAGACGGATCTCCTTCTCGGTCCACCAGAATAGTTTTCACTTTCTCTGCAATTTCTGCAAGTTCATCCTCTACCTCCTTCAAGTGGCATTTGCAGCAATCATCCAGAAAATCGGAGTCGATTTTCCAGAACTCCATCTCTTTCATAAAACAAATTGGACAGATGCCTCTTTTCATGTGAATCTCTCCATAATAGTACAGTTCAATTATGCACTTAAACGCCTCGGGGTCTCTGTCAAAATAAAATTCCCCTGTTTCAGGGTCGTAGTCGTCGCATAGTAAAAGTATTTCTTCAGAAATTTCTTCAGAAGACTTAAGTGAGCAGTCCACCAGTTCTGCCAGCCGGGTCTCCGGGTAGCGATTCAACACGTCCCCATATAACACCTGTTTCACTCCACCGATGTTAACTATGATCTCTGGCTCTTCGCTCGTTTCAGAGCCGTTGCAGTCGGCATATCGCGTCCTCTGGATCCCCCACATTATGTTGACAACAAGTCCCCCCACAAAACAACCCAACTCGTCGAGATTTTCCACAAAACTATGTATTAAATCTAGGTAAACGCAAATTACCAGAAGCCCTGGCGCCGTGCGTAAAAATCCTTTATCTTCTGGTCTCTGTGTATTAAAATGTTGAGGGCCTACTCAAAGGTGACTGCAGCGCGAAGTCGTCTTGGTTCAGCCGTGTTTGGCAGTGAACAGTGCGCCTGTGCGCTCCGAGAAAGTTGGCATTGAAGTGCGCGTAATGTCAAGTAAACCACAACTAAATCGCAGGATTTCCGGAGATAGCTTTCAAACAAAATGCTCACTGACCAAGTTTTTCCAGCTTCACCAATAAAAGCCACTTAATGCAGTTGAAGTCAGTTATTCAGACGTGTGTTTTTGGATTTAGAGTAAACATGAAATCTACTAAAACAAATAAGTGTCCGTTTACAGCACTGTCACCCTTTCCTCGTTGACTTGTACACTGTACACTCGTACACTATTTTCTTTTTGCTGCTTACACACGCATCGATAAATCTGCTTTATTGGCCATGTGATTAAAGAGGCCAATTTTAAATGGTAGTCTTAAAAACAACCTAAAATCTATTGAGTTGATTGAGTTTTACAGTTATCAGAAAGTTGTCAGCTTTGTTTCGGGCAAAAAAAGATTTTAAATACCTACCTAAAGAAAAGAAAATGGGCAAAGAACAATGTTAATTATGAAACATGATTATAAAAATGTATCCCTTTAGCAGACAGATTTTTATATCAAGGTAAATTGTATGTCTTTTAAGACTTTATATATTCTGGTATTCATTAAATCTTAGTGGCTAAATGAACCAGAAAACACAATATATCAGTCAAAACAATGGGGGAAACGACAAGAAATGAAATGAAATAGAAAATTAAACGAAAAGTACTGCAGGTCCCGTTTAGTGGGATTTTTTTTAAGTAACGGACTGTGATTATAAGATGAATCACAGTCAGCCCATGCTTTTATTTTTAAGGCTGTGTCTATGCTTTCCGGCTGTTCCCCGCGTGTGTGCGGCTGTCTTGACGCAGCCAAGTGCAGCAGATCATAAATCTCGGCAGCATGTAATGAATCGAGGAGAGGCAAACAGGGAAATCAGAGACATGACAGGTAGCAAAGCAACAATTGGTTACAGGTCATCGATTAGCAAAGCTAAACTTCAATAGCAACCAAATTCCTTTTTTTTTTAAACAACAACCTTCTTCCATCCATCAGACCTTGACACGTCATCCATTTTGAATGTTGGCTTTATCATCAAATAACTCAGATGGAAAAGACTCATGTAAAGTAATAATCACTTAATCTGAAAAAATACAGGATCTATAAATGTAAGGTTATGTTGAATCTGCATTACATGGCTCTTAGTGATGGCATGTAATAGGGACATCTGGAGATGATCAATGTGAGTGCAAATGGAAAATTGTTCTGATTTGTTGGGTTTTCTTTAGTTATGGGACTATTTTTATGTATGAATTTTTAAGAGAAATCATACAACTTGTCTGCCCTGAGTTCAGCTAAGCCACTCTGCAGTAGCTCACACTGAATTATTGATTGCCAGTCAAACTGACCAAACAGCATCTCGACATCACTTTCCCTTGTTGTTTGTCTCCACCTAGTGGTTACAAGTTGAAAATACAGTAGCCCAACAGGCTTCCAATTTTCGGTTTCTGAACAATGGTGCAGACCGCTGAGGATTGGAATACATTATTAAGTGGCAAAACCATGAAAAATACAATGAAGTTCAATGTTTGTGTTTCATACTGTAATAAATTCTTAAAGTTTCGTGCAACACCTAAAGTGAAACCTGAAATGTAGTGGACTAAGTCAAACTTTGCTTAAAGTTTATAAAATTACTTTATAGTGTTTCATTTTCCTTCAAGGCTATAATGGAAATACATCACGTCGGTTTCCATTGGTTGTTTTAAATAAATATGATTGCATTATATTTTTGATATAACATTAAAGTGACGAATTATCAAACTTGAGTAATCAAAAGTTTGCTCAAAGTAGTCCATTCTTCTCAGGAAATGTACATTATTGTTGTACTGTAGCCCTTTGTGTAAAAGTGGTAACCTGTGGCCACATTTCTTTTAAAGCACAAGTACATATTTTAAGTAACTGTAGCCTACTTTATTTGAATTTTTCCATCATATGCCACTATGCACTTTAACTCCTTTGCATTTCAAAGTTAAACAATTAACATTTTACTTGATTGCAGCTGTTCAACTGATGAAGTTACTAGTCACATACAAACGATGCTGGTTAGACATTAAACTACTCAAATGTATATTATGTAATTAATTAGCCCCCTTGTTATCCCTCCTTCGATTAAAGTTATTTGCACATGCTTGTGCAAGTTATGGCATAAAATTAGCTTTTATGATCATTTCTTATTTTTTTTTAATTAGACACACGTAACAGTGTGCGAAATAGTCTTTGAGTTGCACTTTTTATTTTCATTATATTTTTTTTCATTCTTTATAGAGTGAGTCACTTTTGTTGCATCCCCTGTTGGTGGAGTTGCATGTTTCCTGCTCTCTCCTCCAACTCCGCTTCAGTACCGGTTTCTATCAAATACACGGCGTGCTCTGATTGGCTGAGGCGTAGCGTCATCACTGGCGGACCAATCAGCGTGGGCCACGGTAAGATTTTTCGATCTACTTTTTCTGTGAGACGCAGCGGCAGCCGACTGTGTGTGTTGCTAACGGGGGAGTCAAGAAGAGAGCGGCTGAAACCATGGGATCGCTTTTACTTGGTGAGTGAAAACAGCATAAGCCTTTCTACATCTATAAAATGCAAGTTTTTTTTAATTGGTTAATGGTAGCCGTAATTTGACTGTGCTTTCGCCTCTGTGGTTAGCTTAAATAGCTAAGTTAAGGTGCAAAGAACAGTGGCAGGCCTGTGTTATCAATGAATTTATAAATGTCAGTTTCATTTGTTACATAAATATACGAAAACTTTACTAATAACGTTATAAACTGTTTTTGAATAGGCTTTTGGTTCCCTCTCGTTGCTTAATTTAGCTGGTCTGATTATGCAAATGAGCACATTGGTGTATTGTTGATAATAGACCGTTTGTATCGTCATCTTCTCCCTCAGGAGTGTTGGGCTGCTCGCTGGTCCTGTCCGTCCGAGCCTTTTACTCAGCTAGTGATGATGTTATTGAGCTCAACCCCTCCAACTTCAACAGGGAGGTTATCCAGAGTGACAGTCTGTGGCTGATTGAGTTTTACGCTCCCTGGTGAGTTCATGCAACTTTGGTGTCCATTATTCAATAGGAACAAGTGTCTACAAATCAATCAAATATGATGATCCAGTACAATAGCATCTAACATGGACTCGATGACGATGGAGTTGTCTGTTAGTAGTTGCTCCTCCTGATGCAAACATTATGTGTCTGAACAGATTGTGGAGATTTGTATGCAAAACTGGTAACAAGTTAGCTCCTCCTTGTTTTGGATTGTCTTTGACTAGTTTAAGTTATTTGCAGAGTTCAGTCTCACACAAAGTAAGTTGTGGTGCTTTACAGAGGGATAAAAACAGTAGGTATATTTTTAAGCAGAGATATAAACTGACAAAATGTGTGTACA
Source organism: Ctenochaetus hawaiiensis (assembly GCA_029783645.1). NCBI lineage: Eukaryota > Metazoa > Chordata > Actinopteri > Acanthuriformes > Acanthuridae > Ctenochaetus > Ctenochaetus hawaiiensis. Next base: position 14,552,193 of record JAPZDY010000010.1, read on the forward strand.
CACTCAAAGCAACAAATTAAATGCTTAACTAGACAGGAATTTACTTAATATTTGTTATAAGAAAAAAATCTGACAATTATGATCGGAATCTGGGACTTTTGGAGAAAACAGCTATAATGTGACCAGAGGAATCTGCCAGATCTATAAACCTTAAGACTATATTCAGGGTTCAGACAATGAAGTGCTTTTTTTTTTAACCAGAAATGAAGTCAGTTCTGCAGTTATTTCTAAGTAGCAAATCCAGAGGTTCACACATTAAGTCTCTGGATATTAAACTTGTTGGATGTGCTGATACTGGATCATTTATGTGTTTAGTAGGAGTGACACATCCTTATGTATTTTTAACACATGCAGCAGGACTGTACTGAAGGACTGTGGGAAAATCTCTCTGATATTACAGTGTGTCTAAAGTTATATCAGATAACAAGCAGTTTAACCATTTAATATTTTGTTCTTCTCCCATTCTTCATGGTTTATGACCACAGGTGTGGCCACTGTCAAAACCTGACTCCTGATTGGAAGAAGGCAGCTACTGCCCTCAAGGTAAATAAACTGTCTAGGGTCATCTTGCCATTTATTACCAATTAGGCTGGACAGAGTTTGTTGTCTCACCTGAAGTTTTTCTCAGTCAAAGATTGTTTGAATTTTAGTGAAACATTCATTAGTTCAGTCTGGAATAAATAATAATCCAGATATTTTCAGTAATTGTTGCTATTTATGATCATGTGCTTTCACTTGAGATCTGCAGGCTTAAAAACAATTAATCACACAGATATAATGACAATGTGTGATATTTAAATTAGTGTTCTTTGCACCATTTAAGACTGGAACCAAAAAAAGATATCACGACTGCTAAGCTCCAGCTCACAATTTTGTGTCACCTACAAATGTTTAGGAGTTTATAACTCAACACTGAGAATAACTGTAAACAGAGGTGTGAGATGTGGGCAGATATGGGACTACCGTCAAATATTCATGAATAATAATAAGTTTTGTCTAAATAAAAACAAGACTTACAGTTTATCTCATGGGAGGTATTTTTCCGCACTTATTTATCACCTCCAGTGATATCACATACTGCATGCATAACTAACTGCTGCACTTTATTTTTGACATGCTGATTCTGTTATGTGAAGAAACTCATTAATAGGCCTCTTAGACTTTTCTGTTATTAAAAAGTTGAGACTGCACAATCCAACTTGTCTTTTAAAAATCCCTCAGGGTATTGTCAAGGTTGGCGCCGTAGATGCAGACCAGCACAAGTCTCTGGGTGGTCAGTATGGCGTCAGAGGTTTCCCCACCATCAAGATCTTCGGAGCCAATAAAAACAAACCAGAGGAGTACCAAGGTACTGACAAAACCACGGCATCAAACTAACAGCTTCTGTTGCTGAATAGGCAGCTTTGTGGTTGGGACTTTGAGATCTCTCTCAAGCAGGTGACCTCACTGACCCCTGCTAAAGCACACCTGTGATTTTTTTTTTTTTTTTTTAAAAGTTAAATGAATTTCTATAAGACCAGCTTATAGAAGAAGAGTGTAGGTGTCAAGAAGTCAACACATTTTCACCTTCTCAGTAAATCAGTGATTTGTTTTCCAGCTGTTGAGGTTGCTGTGGGGCAGATTTTAAGGCTGTATAATAAGGATTCAATGACTGACCTCTGCACTTCCTCACCCTTCAGGTGGACGCAGTAGCCAGGCCATCGTGGATGGAGCCTTGAACGCCTTGCGCACTCTGGTAAAAGAGAGGCTCAGCGGTAAATCTGGCGGCTCTGGCTACAACAAACAGGTAGATTCAGAAATTTACCCTACCTGTAGATGTTTTTTTGCAGTCATTTGAAATAATTAAAATCAAAGTCTTCACTGAATGGGGTTAAGTAACACTCCAATGCCCTCCAGCAACAGAGCAGCGGTGGCAGTAAGAAGGATGTGGTCGAGCTCACCGATGACAACTTCGACAAGATGGTGCTGGAGAGTGATGATGTGTGGATGGTGGAATTCTTCGCCCCCTGGTGTGGACACTGCAAAAAGTGAGTTTGCTGCTTGATTACAATACATCTCCAGTTTTAAGAAACAGTGAAACAGTCCCCCTCTATGGGACAATTGAGATGATATAACTAAGATTTCTGCTTCCCCCTAATACAACAGAGGTTAATAGATTTTTGCATTTTTACTGCTTAAAGCACTGAAAAGGAACAATAACTGAACAACAGTTTTTCCTCCTGGAAACAATGTCCCAGTTAGTCTGTATAATCCACAGACCTGACTGAAAACACATCATTAGAATAATTAGTTCACTAGAGAGTAATCCTTGTTGGATTTTCTGTTGAAAGAAAAAATGCGCACCGATAATTCTAAGTTATGAGTTCTCTGCTGTGATTTTACTTCTTTTTGTAGTTCAGAGTCAATTTTTCCTTTGCCATCACTCTCTTTTGTTGTAAATAGCCTGGAGCCTGAGTGGGCAGCTGCAGCCTCAGCTGTTAAGGAGCAGACAAAGGGCAAAGTTCGCCTGGGAGCCGTGGATGCCACTGTGCACCAGGTTGTGTCCAGCCGCTACGGGGTGAGTAAAAAATCTATAACTTTGTGTGGTACATCAAATCATGGTTCTGACACAGACTAGTGAAATTAGTGGGTGAACGTGACAAAGCACTGGCTGCTAGAACCTTGAACAAAAAGGCACATCTGCTTTTCATATATGGCTTTGACCTTGTGTATATGCCTGCTAGCACAGCATGAAATGACATTTATTACAAAATGATTACAGTTTTCTAAAGTCACTAGTTAAACTTTTCTGTGTTTAATGACTCCAAATACTAAGTGCACTCATTAGTATAAATCAGAGCTGTATCACATAACAATAAATTAAATAAATTCCTTGAATTCCTAAATTCCTTTTTGACCTTCAATGTGTAACTGAATCTAAGCCAGTTATTCACAGAACTGAAGCAATATGTGTTTTGTGTGTTTAGATCCGAGGATTTCCCACCATCAAGATCTTCCGCAAAGGGGAGGAGCCTGAAGACTACCAAGGAGGCCGCTCCCGTGGCGACATCATTGAGAGGGCTTTGGATCTGTTCTCTGACAATGCCCCTCCTCCTGAGCTGTTGGAGGTCAGTCCTCTTGTGCATTTGCATCATGTATGGAAACTTGTAATGCTGCTGTTAGAACTGAGTTCAGAGAAGGAGGCCATCAGCATCTGAAAATGACTTTTTTGTTCCCTTGGAGTCATTAAATTAAATGATTATCAGCTTTTAAGTGTTGAATTAATCAGTTTACCAACGCTTAGACGTTTGTAGAGCGAGTATGTGCAGTGACAGCTTTCACGTGTGACCAGTCAAATAAAAGAAATTCAAAGTCCAAAGCACTCCCTTAAGTGAAACCCATATTTAACCTTGAAAATAGTTGTCTATACCTAGAACTATGTGAATTAAAATAAAACATTACATTTATTTCTACTGTGAATATTTGTCTCTCAGATCCTTAATGAAGACATCTTGAAGAAGACCTGTGAGGACAGTCAGTTGTGTATAATTGCTGTTCTGCCACACATCTTGGACACAGGTGAGACCAGACACACTTTTAACTCATGTTAACATGTTCAGTGGTCCAGAAATTTAACCTTTAAGAAAACTAAATTAAACATAGGGTTGCATTGCATGTCACAACAGACACTGACTTCAAACAGCTCAGAGATGTGGAGTCATTTCGCACATTTTGAGAACTGTTTGGACACACATGCTGTATCATTAAATTAAGCTAATTAAAAGTAGCAGTACTGCTGAAAACTAGTGTAGTGTATGGACCTTTCTCACACCCAACATTGATGAGTAAGACCCTTTTTAATTCTTGAACCACTTATCCTCCACTGTCCTTGTATCTCAACAGGTGCAGCAGGTAGAAACGGCTACCTGGATGTGATGGTAAAGATGGCTGATAAGTACAAGAAGAAGATGTGGGGGTAAGGATGAGGGATGAATCACTGATATTAATCGGTATGATTAATTATGTTTGTGACTAACAGCCCACCCTTCTTTCATCAGCTGGCTGTGGACTGAGGCCGGGGCTCAGATGGACCTGGAGGCCTCTATGGGTATTGGCGGATTTGGCTACCCTACCATGGCTGCCATCAACACACGCAAGATGAAATTTGCTTTGCTGAAGGGGTCCTTTAGCGAGACTGGCATTCATGAGTTCCTCAGGTAAGAGGGCGGCTGTTGTTTGACGTTTAGCAAGATCTAGATCAAAATCTTATTTAGAGTGAGCCCAACGATGGCACTCATGTGGTTTATCTTCTCTTCAGGGAGCTTTCTGTGGGCCGTGGCTCAACTGCCACACTTGGAGGAGGGGCCATGCCCAAGATTCAAACAGTCGAGGCCTGGGATGGAACAGATGGACAGGTGAGTGGGAGCATCACTGTGGTCTAACGCTGAGAAACGACAGAAAGACCATAGAGTAATTCAAAATCTGGATCTACAGTTTACTGAAAGTCGTAAGCCACATAGTCTGTCTGTTTTGCAGCAGAATTCCTTGTTTTATATTTCTCTAACAGTGCTGTCTGGGTCCAGACTAGGCCACAACATAAACAATAACTCAATGCATCTGCATTGAATCATGCACACAGAGGAGTATGACAAGAGACATATAAATGCAGCGGTATGGTGGTTGGTGTGCTCTCATAAAATCCAGATGTGTTTTTTCTCACAGTGTTAAAGTCCATCTGAAGTTATTTGTCTCAGTTAATAAGAGACCAGAGTTTTATGTCTTACAGGCACAGCCCGGTAAATCACCTTATTTTAAGCTCACTGATAGTAATTTGTAACCCTAACCCTCTTTAAATGAGTCTGAGTGAAATATGCCATGTTTACCAACAACCTTGCCAACTGTTTGTCTTAATTTATACTTCTTGTCATCCCTAGCTTCCTGTGGAAGACGACTACGACCTCAGCGATGTAGACCTGGATGACGACTTTGACAAAGACGAGCTATGAGCCCAAAAGGGGCAGGATCTGATCCAGATTGTCTTGGTTGAATCTGGTCTGGTCCGGTCCTGCGCGACCCACCTCCCCTCTCCTGTGGACGAATGGGAGGCTCGGTTGGCCAGTTACTGAAATACTCCAGAAAAGACACATGAGAGACACCTGCAGTTTCTCACATCATCTTTGTCAGTCACATGGGTTCGGGAGGGGAGGGGGGGGGGGGCATGTCTCATGTCCCTTGAGTGAACTCGGCTTCACATACCTGCTGAACGTTAGAAGCTGCATATTTATACGGCCGCTGCCAGCTGAGGAGAGGAGGAAGGAGGTTATGAATGTGGCGTTTGAGTTGTTCATTCAAGTCTGTTTTTTCAAACATCTTCCCTCCTCCTCACCCACCGTCAAGCACCTATTTTAAGATGTGGACTTGTCAAAGTAACACTTCACTGTTCAATCTGATGTGACCTTCATTTTTTTTTCTCTTTTTAAATCAGTAATTGATTCTTGGTGCGATTGCAACGTGTCTGTCCAGGACAAGGGGATACTGTGGGACTTCTTGTGTAGATTTTTCTTACACGACTTTATTTCAATTGTGTGAAAACAAAATGACATTTTTGTTACAAAAATAAAAAGGAATAAAAACAATCACGGCCTCCTTATTCACATAAAGTGTTAATATCAGAAAATGCATATCACTGAGCGCATGCAATACCAAAGGCGTAAAGAACTTGCTCAGAACAGCAACTTGTTAAGCAACAGTCGACATCCTGAGCAACAATTAACCACTTAACACAGTTAAGTCCAATTGTATTGTATGAAGTGATATATTTAGATTCCTCTTAGTGTATCATAATACTTGCGAGCACATAATCCAGTCAGTATAAATATATAATATGGCACTTCACTAGGGTAATGGAATGAATAGAAACCATTTCAAGGCAGGAGAGTTTGGAAAAGCATATACAGAGAATATCTCAACTGAAAGCACGTCATAGTCCACAAAAAGGAGCCACATTGACAGAAGAGAAGCATCCGTTAATGTAAACATTAAGACAGGGAGTGTTGTTAAAAAGAAAGAACTGTCTGTTGAGCATGGTGTGATGATCATGTGAGCAGCATAAAGCTGGATGGATGTGAGTTTGTAGATGCGAGAGTGTGTGCCTGTCATTGTCTCTGTCCTCAGAACTGACGAGAGGCTCCCTGATCCGACTGCAGCAGTCTGACAATGGACGGGTCGCTCTTGGCACCTTTAATAAACTCTTCCAGAGACAATCTACCTGTGAAGGCGAGACCAAAAAAAGATTCACACTTGGCAGCTGTCCCAACATGTGATGATGATGGGGTGAATCATGCAGCAACCACCCACTTACATCAACAGAAAAGCTGCTGGTGTTTCTTTTGAGATTGAAACTCACTTACTGCTGCCCCAGATGGCACATAACAGTTTGAGTACACATATGTTTTCATGAAATTACAATGAACCTGCATTAACATTTTAAACTCTGCATAAATGAGTCATTTTTAGCTGTCATGTTACATCAACCAGCAGGTGGTGCAATTTTCTTACTTTTGTGTAACTCAGGAATTCTTTAACTGTATTAATTAGCATTTTGACAGAATGGGCATAGGCAGGATACATTTTTTGAACTCAATGCCAAAAAAAGTAAGCTTTGCTTCAATTTTACCTCGGATAACACAGAATATTGTTTGAAAAACTAAGAAAATAACAGTATTTCCCTTCAGAAAGTAATTTCTAAGTAAGCGGTTCTAAATAAATTCCTTTTAATTAATTGTTACTGGATACAAATTGGCCATAATAACTTAAAAAGTGAAAAAAAATCTCATATTGAAATAACAAATACAATTTTATCAAATAAAATCTAATTATTAATCTAATAATTAATGTTTTTTTTCTCAGCAGGGGGGTACCTATAAATATTTGGAAGAAAATTAATAAGCAGAAGGAATAAAGTAAATGTTATGTCTGCAAAAACATTGCAAAAGTTTTTAAAAGAGTGAAATGTAATCATTTTCATCTAAACGAAATGAGCAGCAGTTGAGTAATAACACTGAGACATTTATGACTTTGGTGTCATTTAGCCCTTTTAAATGAAACAAATGCTTTTAGTATTTTATTGTTTTACATTCTAATTTAGATTTTTATCTAGTGTAAATTAAGTTTCTAAGCAACCAATTTTAAAAAAATGTACTGTAACAGACACCACTAGAAGCAAATGCTGCAAACGTTCTTGTAGCTTTGACTAGGAGGGCTAACTGAGTAATGGTGGCCCCGTGGCACCACATCTAAGACTTTAGAAATACCTAGGTACACATCCTGCAGGTTTTTCGTCACCTTTTCAAACGTAATGCCAAACTGCGGGGATGGAGGAGGCTCAGCAGGCTCAGATGCAAACTGCGGTTAACAATCTTGTGAATAGTGCATGTTATATAATGTGGTTATATGACATCCTATTTCCCTCTCAGTCTCCCTCGATCACCCGTCTTCCTTACTTCCTGTTACTCTTCAAACTGCTCTGTAGTGGTTAAGTGATTAATGTCAAAGACTATTACATAACTAATCTTTCATGATATGGCTGTAATTTTTACAGTCTTACTGTGATAGTCTCAGGTATATATAAAAATCTATAAAATACAAAGAGTGGCTTTAAAGTTTTATTTATGTGTGGACTTTGTCAGCAATTATAATTTCTCCCATAAGAACGTATTTTATATTATTAGAACTGTTACTTTACTATTACCTTGCTGTACATGTTTATACAGCAGCCTACATTCATGAGTGCCACCAATTATTACAACAATTTATAAACCATGTGCTAGGTGTTTATGTAGTGTTTCCTAATGTCAAACAAGTTAACTTTAAATAAAGTGTTGCCAGGTACAAAAGCATGCACGGAAAAATAAAACAGCAGTCTCACCATCATTGTCAATGTCCATCTGTCTGAAAATCTTATCTGTCCTTTTCTCTGGTGTTGACTCATCCTCAGGCATCTTCATCACTGATGATACCATCTTGTAAATTGCCTGGAAAAGAGGGTAAGAATGATTGCTGTTATGTGCATGTTAATTACTTTGCTTGTCTGTGGGAAGCTTTTAGGCAGTAAAGATGAAAAAAAATCTGCACCCACATGACATGTTGGCTACATGTTCCAGCTGAAAGCTTTGACCTGTTTTCTGTTGCTACCTGGTAATGATGATGTTCTGGAAACTAAAGCTCCTCCTGCTGTTACCCACAGTGAGTCTCTCTGAACACGTAATAATGTGTTTTTTTGTATCTGCTAAAACTATACATGGTTCATGTGAAGGTCTGTGGCTTTGATGAGAGAGAGAAGTTTTGCTGAAAAACAAAGTGTTCTATGGTAACAACAGCACTGATGCTTTTCACATTTATTTGTATCCACAAACACAACAGACTGAGCCAATATTGATATGGCTCTGCAGGCTGCTCAGCTCACCATATTGAATGAGTAAATATAGCCACAGCGATAAAAAAAAAACAAAAAAAAAAAAACAGAAAAGACAGCCTGCATCCACAATGTAAGGTGAAAATACCCAAACAAAGGATTCTATAAAAATATTTATCAGACATTGAAATAAAATGTGTACAACACATGGGATAAATGCTGAGATGATCAGTATCATAATGAATAATGAGCAGCTATTTTAATTTTGTCATCATGTAAGATTTGTCTTTAAATTTTCTAACACCAAAGGAAACAGATCAGATATCTTTCTTTATTTTCCTTATAGGGATTCAGATTTTTACTCCATTAGAACTTTTAATTTACTTATCCCATACTATGAAAGTAAAAGTTTTTACAACATTAAATTGCATTCCTCCTATTAAAAAAAAGATTATTTTCAAGGTCCTTATCAAAGAAAAGATGCACCGCTAAAACCTTACCAGGCCATGTCCGTATCCCAGAGAGAGCAGGAGGTTAAAGAGACAGGCATATATGGCGTACATACGTCCATGATGAAACCCATTCTGCACAAGAGTTATACTGTGTACACTCACCTGAACTATCTCCAGCATCTCTGCCCGGCTGATGTAGCCATTCCCGTCCAGGTCGTACATGCTGAAGGCCCAGCGCAGCTTCTGCTCCAGCCCGCCGCGAGATGTCACGCTCAGAGCAATGATGAACTCCCTGAAGTCGATGGTGGCATCGCCATTGGTGTCAAACGTTCGGAAGACATGCTCCGCAAACTTTGAGGCATCTCCATATGGGAAGAAGTTGGCGTAGATCTTTTTGAACTCCTCCACTGTCAGGTGGCCGGTAGGGCAGTCCTTGAGGAAACCGCGGTACCACTCCTGCAACTCGTGGTCGGTGAACTCTGTGTTTTCTCTCAGGTCGTTCAGGACCTCTGGCCGCAGCTTGCTGTTCTGTTTACCCATTACACTGCTCTCCCTGGCAGGCCGTCAACTGGACTGGCGTCTGTACCTTCTTTTGTTACTTCTCCACTCTCCCTGTACTTCTAGTTCCCACGTTGCTGGCTGCTCGGCTCTTTCTGCTCCTGCAGAAGACCAACAAGCCTCATTAATATCCCTGTATGAATATCATTAATGATTCATTGGTTCAATAATTCCTCTCAGATTGCAGCAGCTTTTCATCATAAAACATGTGCTAAAGATGCTCCTCAGACAACCAAGTTTAGAGATACATCTGACAAAGCAAAAACTCCATACACATGATAATATACATACAACAGAGATATTATAAAGTTACCACACCTGCGTTCATGCATGTGTGTGGTGGGGGTGGCCCGGTCTCCGTGGATACAGTATAAATTCTCTGGCACGATGACAATTTATCGACCTTTCGCTGCATGGAGGAAGGACAAGTGTCCTGGGGCATTGTAATTCTCAATAAAGCCACTTTATAAAAGGTCACACTGATACTGACTGTTGTTACTGAGAAGGCCGGACATTTATCTCAACAATAATCCCTAACCTTTGAGTAAAAACATAAATATTGAAATTGATGTTAAGCAGGTAGCATTGACAAACTGATTATAGAGATTCACAAATGACGGCTAAAAAAATACAGATTCAAACAAAAACACTGAAACATTTGACCACCTGGGCCTTTTCACCTCTGGTTCTGTGGTTTGTCTAAATTCTGTTACTATGGTTATAGTCTGAAAATCTGTTTATTCATGTATCCAGGTGTATTTATGACAGGGGATATGAGGATGCATGAAAACAGCATATCAAGAATAAAGCCTTCCCAGCACATTAGATATTGGTGGGGACACTGTGTATGAAACCCCACTGCGTGAGCAGAAACAAACATGCATGTGAGAAAATGCAGAAAGGATCTTATTTGTCATTTATATACTAATTTTTTTTTAAGTTGAAAAGAAGTGCTTGTGGCATACTTTTTTCTCAAATAAGAGGAGAACTAGGACGTTTGTACAGCTATTTTAGGAAGCACTTTCGAGGTACCTAAACCAAAAACATCTAAATAACATCTAATAAATCTAAAATTTGACAAGAATAAAGTTGTCAGCATTATTTTTTACTCAAATAAATCAAAATATACTGTCACATCATTCATTTTTTCAGCTGTTGGTATTGTAAGTATTTATATTGTATTTACTTATTGCTTCATTATTTTAATGCAAGGAGACAACAAACACATATGACACGGTATTAAACATTTTTGGTTTATATAAGTGATTGTGTAGATGCTGCAATACATTATGTGGTAAACCAAGCACATCTAAAAGTGCAGTCTATATTTGAAATCAGGCATATTCATAACCTGGAAAACATAATGGTTATTATCTAGCATTTTTTAAAACTTTTAAGACTTCGTATGATCCCTGAATCTTTTTCATACATTTTATCAGAAAGGAAAAAAGAAAAAAGACACACATTTATAGCCAATATGCATTAGGAAAATAAAAGCCATCCATCCATTTTTCTTCCAAAGTAACCTCAAACATTTTCAGTAAAAACTATCTAAAAGATGTTTTTAACAAGAGGTGCAAGAGCAAGGTCTGTGCCTCTTCGTGAAAGAGAAAGAAATGGAAAGATCAACACGGTCAGAATGCAAAGAGTAAAAACGCATGATGGCTGAGCTAATCTTTTACAACATGTATCTGGTAAAGTGTGTGTGGGAGGGATAGAAAATGAGATGTGTGGGGGCAGGGAGGAAGAAAGAATGGAAAAAGCATGACACATAGAATGAAAACTATTTCCAGCTATACTATGTGAGTGGCTTTGCATTACCTGCAGTTCAATCGCACAATAATCCCTCTGAATAACACCTCCACGCCTCTCAGTTATAATGAATAGAATCTGAAGGAGAGCGATAGGGAGATGTATTATCCCTATGTTCTCTCTCCTTCAATTATTGAAATCCCATCGCTCCTGTGTTATTGGCACCAGAACAATTTTATCAGGAGTCTGACAAATGAGAGAAGTGTAAATTTGGATGAGGTCTTTTCTACACACCGACGCCCTTCTTTCTAATAATTGTCACACGGGTGTAATTTCCTGCAGCTTTTTGAATTCAAGTCATAGAGAAACAAGAGAGACAAAAAGGTTTGTGAGGAAGCCAGCGGCACAAGCTCTTACCAGTGTCACTCAGGCTTATGGATGGGAAAGATATCAACCAAACCAGATGTAAAACACATTAACAGAGCTTTTTTCTGTCTTGAGTTTTCTTATTTATTCACTAACAACTCAGTAGAGGGCACACTACAAAACAAAATCTATCATACCCTCCAGAAACAAGGCTAATGTTTTAACCCAGAGTGATATTTAAGAACATTTAAATTAAAATAGCAATTACGTAACATTTAAATTTAGATTGTTCCATATTTCTTTGGACGAGAAAGAAACAGAACAAGACCTACTGTAAGAGTCTAAAGGCTGTGTGCTGCAGCCTAATTTTTTTTGGATAAATATGTCATAACCAACACTAGTCTGCCTCTGACGGACTAGTACGCATTGCCTTTGTTTGTTTAATTGGATAGGTTTGATTTACAGTTAGGGTAAGAATATTAGTGGAGGCCAAAAAAAAGTGTGTACCGTAGGCACAAACAGTGATGCTCTCAGCTAAATGCAACATCAGCATGCTAACATGTCAAAAAACAATTTTTGTGTAAAAAATTATGCCAATCTATCAAGTCTGTGTTGAGGTAATTTATGTGGAAAAAAAAACTTTGAGATGCTGGTGGTGCCAAAAGAAAACTTCAGGGAATCACCATAATTAATAGAATTAATAAAATTAATCTTCTGTCCAATCTATAAAAATTTCTATAGGTACTTCAGACTGAAGTATCAAAGAGGTGGACTGAGCTGCCCACAGACCAGCACTGCCATCCCTGGAGCTAATAGCATGGCTAAAAATACTCTAATATTAATTACATTGCTTGAACAAAAATAGCAATGCTCACTTTGAAAGTATGTCTGCTGACTGTGTTTTAACAGGGCCATGGTAAAAATGACACACTAGCTTGCGGGGCTGACCGTACTCCTTCCGCTCTAATATACAACAGGATGAGGAAGCGGCAGCACGTCCTCAGCTCTAGGTCACATGGACTTCTCCAGGACAGTACAGTGTGCAGACTGAGCTGGAGCAGACATAAATATGGGCGTTGCTATTTATTCCCTCAAACACACAAAGCCACATGAAACATGGAAGATTCCAGGCTGCAAGACTGAAAAGTGCTGCCATGAGGTTTTAAGAGGATAAGTAAAAAAAATTACCTTCGAGAGTTATAATAAGAAAAATGCAAAACAGTGTTTACTTTGTTAAAACAACAGAAACATTTTCACCAAAGACTATGGGTTGCAAAACAGTTTTCCTGACTCCACTGACCTATGAATTATCCTCAATAGAGCAGAAAGCAAAAGGAGAATTTCAGAGACAAAATGTTAAAATATTTCATATATTGTTTTATTGACTGTTAATTGCTTTAATACAACTGCAAATTAGCTGTGTGGTGTTGCATTTGTGCTGTAAAAAAAGTGATAAAATTCCTACATATGCACCCAGGCCTTTAACTTAGACGCCACAGGATGCTTAAAGGTTTTCACAGCTGGGAACTGAACTATTCTGGTATCATTTCCTAAAGTTCCAACTTGGTGCAATGGAAAATGTTAGGAAACGTGGTCAGAAATAACTTCTTGATATTGCCCTGCGCTGACATACATGACCTCCTTAGCAAAGAGAATCATGCTCATACTGCCTTGCTGCTAGGATTGCAGAATAAGTTTGTAAGCTGAACAAAGTCTGCAAGAGTTGTTTGATACACAACAGCCCTGTGAGAGTGCCGCTCCACATTCAGTGTTTGCAATTCTTCTTGATGACACAGCAGCAGTCGCCCTCTTCTCCCAACCCCCACTGCCATCCCTGTTCTATATGGTCCACTTTTTTCAAACTGTTTCCTGTCTACTACGACTGTTTCACACATGCTCCAAGGAAGCAAGTATTCCCCTCCCCAAGGCTGCAGTGGAGATCCTGTAAACCTATGACCAGGGTACTCTCTGCTGTTTGCCATTCTTGAGTACACCTCATTTCCTGTGTAATGGCTTGTCACAACAAAGAAAGCCTGTATTCATTTTCCAGATGAACTTTACTTCTCCTGTAACAAGGAAGATAGTAAAAAAAAGAACAGGTGGTGACATGATGGTAGCCCCTTGACATAAATGAAATTAAATTAATGTATTAATTTGTTATGTTTTCTATAAGTTGCACACTAAATAGTTATTTGCACTTGGGCCTTTTTTGTTTTGCTTTTTTCTTTGTAACTTGAAGAGTGGTAGCCTTTTAGCATTAATATATTTGTCATTGATCCTCTTGTTTGTCACACAATGGTTATTTATCTCTATTACCTCAAGAGATGTCCATGTTTCTAATATGGATTTAGGGGTGTGGCACTTGGACACAGACTTTTACAACTCCTCCCTTGGATTCATTATCCAAATGCCTTGAAATCCTGTTCATCCAATCCAATTCCAACTGCGCACCTGATCTACGTTGACTGTTTAATTTGTTTGCCACATGTATTTGCCCACTTTGACTCTAGTTAAGACACAGTAGTGTCAAAGGTTAGTTTGTTTGCACAACTAAAGGGTGTGTGTACGTCAGTGTGCTCCAGTCAGTCTCTGTCTTCCTTAACTTTGTAGATCATTTGAAACAGAACAAAAAATCCCACGCTCAAGCTTCAAACTGTAAATATTTACAGATTTTCTTATTCTTCTTGTATAGTAAATGTTATATTTGTCTTTGGTTTATTTTTTTTTTACTGTTGAGCAGACATAATAAAGTATTTATAGCCATAAAATAGAGTTGTTAGTCAACAGGACTGCTTCCATGTTTCCCAAAATAGAGTGACATTTGACAGAACATCCTCCAGTCTGTATAAACAACATGGATAAAACATTTTTATGCAATCTGTGTAATGCCTCTTGAAACTGAAACATTATTCAAAGTAACTGATAGCCTTTGGTTCAGTGCATAAACAATTAGCAGACTTCCCATTTTTGTGTTGCGTGTAGCCTGCTGTGCAGCAGAGGAGCAGAGGAGCACTGCAGCCTGAAGTACAGTGACCTGGTAACTGACTCCTTGAGGTGGGTGAGATGTGGGTTCAGTGTAACAGAAAGAAAAAGATGAAACAAGCTCTCCAGTTTTTCTTGCTTTCAGCACTGCTTCGTGGTAGTCTCTTTGAACTGGTGTCAGAGAAAATCATGCCGTGGATCAGGATGAAGTCCCCTGGCACACAGTAGTCAAGGCAACAGGATAGTAGTGCTAAGGCTTATGAGAGGGAGGCGGTGTAACCATCAATCTGGGGCATACGCAGGGCAGGAGATATATTGAGACTCAAAAAAACAAGTACATTTTTTCACATTTTTTCTTTCTTTGCTGTTGGTGTAAAAAAGCTGTTTAATTGGGAAAAAATTTTTTTTGCATCACACTCATCAAGACTGTCTTTTCTACAGACTTAATATTTTTAGTATAACTGTTTGCAAGCAAAAGTTTACGATTTTTAAATCACTGTTTTATTTAATTCTAGCAGTGAGTCTGTAAGCACATGAGTTTTGGTTAAGTTGTGGCTTGTGTTATTTTATTTGTAAAAGTGCGACAGTGACAGTATAGAAAAGTAAATGAAATTGGTGGACCGGAATGCATAACTATTGTAAGACAAACAGTTTTAAATAATGTATCATCCAAGGATACACAAACAAGCTTGACACGCATTTAGCTGTTTGTTTTTGTCCGTCAATACTTCTGTCCATCAAAATTCTCCATCATCAGATATGACTTTGAGCAGAATCATTATGGTGATTATATGAACCAATGATGTTTTCTATACTACAAAGTCCTGTTTTCCTTTTTTTTACAGGCTGTAACTTAAAACCATAAAAATAGCAGTTAGTTGTTTAATCTTTATGTAGGATGCTACAGAGGGATCCAGGTCTCCTTTACAAGAGTGGCCTAAGTCCAAAATGCAGAATAAAACGAGACAAGCTCATGCAGCCTACATAAAACATTAATTTCACACACAGCTTTTTTTAAGTATTTGTAGTACTTAAATATGTAATGTTTAATCCAACAGTGGCGCACAGATTAGATAGGAACTAACGTTCTATAGTTATTTTATGTGGTTGTGCATACATTTGCCAATTGTGTAGCCTACTTATATAGAAAAATGTCAATTTAGTGACAAACTCCAGCCCTGCATTAACTTTCTCTACCAAAATAAATACATAGCCTTCAATGTAAGCTGATGGTGTTTATTTTACAGGATAACATTGATTTAAAAATGTATTTTTGAGTATCCCAACGTCCAAAAGTAATGTTACGTTAGGTGGGATGTAAGCTAACTTAAATTAGTCATCTATGGGTGTAACCCTTGTCACACTCTCCTCCGCTTTGAGGAAACTGCCACAGCAGTCCAGGGTGGACTTACCTCTGGAGCAGTAGCTTTAACCATCGTTTTCTGTTTTCATAAACTGATGTAAACTTACCCTTTTTCCCGGAATAAACAGTTGTTTATGAGTCTTCTGGCAGAAAAGTCCACTTTGGTTAAGTCCACTTCCCCACTTATGACGTCAACAAAAAGCCTAACTTAACCGTTAACTTCACGTTACACTAGTCTGACCTAACACCTCCTCGTACTGACTGAATTCTGCAAAAACACAGCACTAGAGTTTAACGACCGACGACACTTTCTGAGACAAAAAAGAGATACAAAGTTTAAGTGAAAAAGATAAAATGTAGTTTTTTTTTTTTAAAAAAAAAAGCTCGCTTCTTAGTTAGTCGTTCCTGCCTCCAGCTCCCGGGGTAGCGGCTTTATCATTTAGTGGAGGATGTGGCACAGAGCTCGGTTTTCATCCAGCCTGCCCAAGTTAGAGCTTAGGGGGGTTCTCTACTCCTCGAAGGCAATTAAACATTCTATGTTGAGCTGTTTGAGACGTGAACACACTTTGTAATGAAAAATAAATGATATTAAGTGTGAAAAGTGCACGTAGTCGTCATGTAAAAGGTATTTAGTAATAACTTTTCGACTTCTTGTTTTTGCCTGGTTCTTCAAATCCCCCCTACACGCTTAATGGACCCGTCCACACTCGCTGCTTGCATCGTAGAAACAGTCGCAGCAGCGTCTTATGGAAAAATATCACTGGAGACTATAATTAGCACAATATCTAAAATAAACTGTTTGAAGGAAAATCTTGATAACAGATTGAGAAGTCAGTGACTGCATAAAAAGTACATATCACGTAGAAGTTCATTTAAAAAAATTGTATAGGCCTGATAAAACCGATATTTTATCTCTTATTAAAACTAATATAGTACAGATCTTGAATAATAAACATTCTACAGCATTCTATATACATTCATTGTACCAGCATACTCCTACTATTAAGATTTAAGCCCCAAGAGATATTGTTACATGTGTTGACATCATACCTCTTTGGTGGCCAGTCTTTTTAATTACTGCCTACAAACATAATCACCATTAAGGCTCTGATGAATAAAAAATTCATGTATTTAATCCATCACAGGTTTCACTAATGTTGTGGTACAAACTGCACCAGAAACAGTGGTGTTACATAATCGAGTTATAATCTAATTTAATCTTTCGAGAGAGACTTCTTCCTCAGCCACCATGAAGATGCACATGCATACATCAGTGCCTATGACAGTAACCTCTCTTTATGAGCTAAAGTGACACTGCAGGCAGGGTGGTGTGCATGTCAGCATTTCGGTGAGGGGATAAATAATTAACTCTGTGTTTATGTGCGTGTGTGTGTGTGTCTTCCTGAAGCCTGACACCTGTTTCTATAAGCACATGGAGTGTTTATCTCTACCTAAGAGTGAGTACAATACAGACTATGGGGGGGTTCAAGGCAGTGATAAAGTAGTCTGAGGTTACTTTTGTTGTCAGTGCCAATTTGAAATGTAATACAGTCACTGGCCTGCCTTTGAGGGAGTACTGTGGATGGAAAACACTGATGTAACTCTCTCAATAAATTAAAAAAATACTTAGAATTGGTATACATATATATTTTGCCAAATATTCTACAAATAGGTCTCCCTAAATCTTGGACATGGACCTTTAAATGTTTTCTAGGCAGTTATGTTTTACTTCCAGCAGGGGCACTGTAATACCGACTATTTTGTATTTTCCTTAGTATAATTTGTAGATCAAAATAGTGTGGTAATAATATATAGTAGACCAGTTAAATTAAATTAAATTAAACTAAACTAAACATATGTTAAATAAAATACCATAATATGTGTCAAAATGAACATTTAGCTAAATATGCTATAACGTTTTACATCTTACACATTTGCAGTTCAGGCATTATGTTGATGCCTTAATTTGGGATAAAACTGTATATCAGGTAAGCAAGGATTACATTTATTCAAAATTGATCAAGGACGCTAAAACAGAATATACTGTTGGGAGTGCTTCTACTCCATTTCAATTCAGAGGGAATATTGCCCTGGAAAAAATAAGTATTCATAGGGTGTCACTTAATATTGTCAGTAATTATTAATAATCCCTACATTTGAAACTCATTTATGTTACAAGTGTCACTCCTAACAGAGGCCCTTTACCGTGTGGTTAAAATATTTTCTGTAAATTTCCTACTCAGGTAAGATGTGTGAATGGAGCACTTCTGTGTTGTGATAATTATCCACTAGAGGGTGCTGAGAGCCCTTTGTTCTGCTGGCACTGAGCTGTTCATGGATGGTTTCTAAATAAGGCTTGTCAAAAAAGCTTCTGCTGACAGGGGAACTTTATGGGGTGTTAGAGGCACAGTACCTTTCTGGCCAATTACTACAGAGTAGTCTGTATATGGATGTACTGGTGTCATGTTGTGTCACTGACTGCTTATTTTGACTGTACATTATGTTGTTGCCATGAAACAAATAGATAAACCTGCACATTGTGTTTGATAATTTGTATTTATATACCAAAAGAAAACTAGTCAAAAAAAGTATTAGTTACCATGAAATAAAAATCAAACAGTCTCAGAACAGGTTACCTTTTGCGACCTTTTGCAGTTATGATGAAAGACCTCCACCAATTCATTGATTTTGTGCAAATAATAAAATCGTTTAAATCATCATGGGGCAAGCTAAGAACTATCCTTCAGCCTGAGTTTATCAAGTTATCATCAAGTTATTTTACTTTTTGGTGGGCTAGCACACCTTTCTGCATAATCTGTGTCTGCAAGAAAATTACAATTATTTCAGAAAAAAGTCTTACTTTATAATATTTTGTGTATTATGTCTACTTTCCTATATAAGTAGCACCTTACTGCATTGCAATAGGTACCATGTAGGGTTTCATACTGTCCTCATAATGATTTAATTGAACATGTTGCAAAATAGTGTTAAATTTCTTCATATAGACTCACTGACCCTGTGTCCTTCCCCCATGGCACACATGGACATTTAATCTTCTGCATGATTGGTGACAAGAAGCCACTGCGGCCATAAAAGCAGCACACACTCCTCAAATATTGATCTGTCTGTCTTTACATTACACAGAGTGAGGGGCAATGGTCCCCTTCTATAGTACACTGTCAATATTTAGGGAACACATGACACTAAAATAAAGGTTTATATTGATTGGGGTACCATAAAATGCTGTTTAAATTATTTTCAGTGGGTGGCACGTGCACTTTCAATGTGTCTAATTCAATTCACTTCATTTAAGGTATCCACTTTATGATAATAAAAAGTAAATTTTAAATTGACAGCTTGATTTTTTTTTAAAATTATTATTCCACAAGTGATCAAAATGTGTTATTTCAGTTTCAAGTTAAAAAAAAAAGTGGTGGCCAAGAAAGGCATTGTATAAAGTATGTCCACTTTATTAAAGTTGTTGAAGGTGTTCAGCATTGTTGGTCTTGAGTTAATGGCTATAACAAAGGCAAGGGACCGACTTAGGATCCACATTAAGAAGTTTAATTTAGGTTCTGCTAATCAGTTCTGCTATGTTAACTTTGCTAGCGCTAGTGACTAAGAGAGGCAGAGACCTACTGAAAAAACACAAGGGGGCGGTGTTGTGTTTTGGCTAACTCCTTGAAGCCGCCAGCTTTGCCTGAGGTGAGGCAGTGGAAGAAAAGAGTAGTTCCAGGCTAAGCCAGAGCGACGCAAGGAAAGATAAGAGGTAACAATATGAGACTTCTTTGAAGGCAAAAGACACTCTTAAACGAAGATTTGTTTCACACATTACAAAATACTCACTCACTTTTCAAAAAAAGTCAATGACGAAGAATGGGCTAGCCAACTGTTGCTGTCAAGGAAAGCTGTTGGAGCTAACCTGCAGCCACTCGAACAGAGGAAAGTAAGTGATCCGGAGAGGCTGGTTTGCTGTCTACACACAAATATAACTCTCCAGAGAGCTAAAACTGCACACATGTAGGGAGAACTGGGACACTGGTCAATATGAACAGGTAAAGATAAGAGGCTGCGAGCTAGCCTTTAGCTTAGAACTAGCCACGCGCCAGGCTAGCTAGCAACAGTTCTTACAATTCTACAATTCTACAATTTCATTTAGCAGACGCTTTTGTCCAAAGCGACGTACAACACAAAGGATAAAAGGATACACATCTCAGTTGTTGCTAAGAAGGATTTCATATGTCTGCAAGAAAGTGGAGTTTTTTCTCTGCCAGGATCTGTCTAAGTCAGGGGCGCCCATTACGTCGATCACGATCTACCGGTTGATGCAAAGGTAATGTGGTTAGATAGCATGGCATTAAAAAAATCTCAGCAATCCCTGCAGAGGGGAAGCTGCGTGCGCTATTTCAGAGCAATTCGCGGGTCTTTCCCGGTTACTATGGAAACAGACAACAAGAAGCAGAGTGACTCGTGCACGCTGCCCAATTGCCCGGATTATTTCTACTCAACTTCAAAAAGGGTATACAAATGAGTGGGGGAGCTGCAGTGCAAGTCATCAGATTAAGGTAATGACAAAAAATGTACAGAGTGGTATTGTGCAATATGGGTTCATGTAGTTATGCAAGGTACATCAACTCGTGCATTCTTATAGTAGTTCATTTTGACTTGGTCATTTTATAAGTAGCTCACAAGCTGAAAAAGTGTGGTCACCCCTGTTCTAAGTTATGTTTCCTTATGTATTGACCTCTGTGTGTCCATTAGCTTTTATATGAGCTAGCAGTTAGTGAGATAGATGGGCTGCCATAAATTGTAAAAAGTGTGGCTTTGCTTTGCCATAGTGATGTCAAAGCTAAGGATGGGGGCCCTAGTACCTTTGTAGGGTATTATGAACAAAAGTTGAACACTGATGAAACAAAAAAAAAAAAAAAAAAAATTAAGGTCACCATTGAATAAAGGGTAGGCAGGGGTACTTGATTGACATCTAACTATAACTGACTGAGTGGGGCGGCTGTATTGGCGGGAGATCTTAATACCATCCATCAGCGGCTACACTCAGACACTGGCTTCAGCTGTTGGTTTGCGTTTGCCGCCACCTTGCTGCAATCCCATTACTCAAGTTACAGCCGATATTAGACATTACATATCCGCAGCATTGGACAGATGTGGAACATATGTTAAAGCAAATGGCAGGATAGAATGAAGAAATAGAGGAATAACGGACCGCTTGAATGCAGGCCACATTTAAAGTGCAGTACATGTGTAGTAAGTTTTTGCAATTTTTCCATTTTTATGACCCCAGGCATTTCAGCAGATTTTTTAAAAATAAATTCACTCACCTGTGCATTTAATACGTTTCAGTTGTAAACTGACAAATAAAGTCAGTACTCATGATAAAATCCTGGTTTTGACAATTAGCAACATCTAAAAATCATATATTTAACTTCTATATGTATTCAGGTTAGATAGATAGGCTGCAGTTAAAAAGACTTTATGAAGCAGCAGACAGTATAATCATTTGCTCATGCTGATATGCTGATAAGTTATTTGTGCTGCCGCTTGCTTATCATATTTGCACTACTACACTTTATTATGCTTTGCTGATAGTGGCAATGCTGAGCAATCTTTCCTAGAAGTTTCTTGATGCACATTGAAAATAAATGACTGTAATTTGAACAGTAATGGAATACTTTTTTCTGTGTTAACATGTTTAGCAAAGAGTCCTCTGAGATTATACATGAACTGAATTAAACAGTGTATTTTAAAGTTGTTATTTATGTCATGGGTAACATTAACATTTATTAAACAGCCATTGGCTCCTAAATCTTTTTTTTTTCCTAGGGCAGATCAGGTAATAGAATTAACTTTCAAGCATACAGAAATGAACAGATTAGACAATATTAAATATCATGATACTTGAAAGATCTTTGAATAAGATCCTATAAGACTAACATCATAACTAAACAATCATCTGTCAACAGTGAGCTTGTTATTGAAGATTTCATTCGTTTATCTCACCATCATAGGTCAAGATGTAAAGTAAAAAAGAAGTAAAAAAGATGGATGATATGTCTCAGCGCCTCTCTGTTGTACAAAAAGAAGAAGCCATAGCATCCCTAATATGGGCACTGCCATTTTGTGCTGGTGACATCAATCGGAGCCAGAGTCTGCACAGAAGTGATCACCAAGTGAAGCATACTGCTTCATCTCATCTCCATACAGCTGCCTGACTCAACCAAGTTAGCTTTTAGGGTAAAGTGTCAGTCATAATATACCTAATCCCTTTTCACATCAAATAACTAATTAAAACCAAGCTTAACAGAAAAATGAACTCTTGAACATACACCACTTAGTTAAGAACTAGGGGAGTGTTTTATGACCTGTGCTGCAATCAGCCACTGGGCAACCATGATGTTTTAGCTTTAGTTTTGAAGCTGAAACATCATCAGTGGTTAAAAAGTGTTGGCTTTCTTTAATGATTTAGCCGCAATGATTGAGGCTTTTAAATAATTCCCTCCATGTTTGTTACTTTGTCTCTAAAAAAAAAGTGCCTGCCTTGCCCTCTTGTTGGTGAGCAGAAGCGGTACCATCTTGGAGTCTGTGAGCATCCCTATCAGCAGAACTGGGATAACCCAAATTTTATACTGAGGATTATCACCGTTGATGGAAATTGTGTCCTCAGCTATGACTCAGAGGCCAAATCTCAGTCTTTGCAGTGGAAGAGATCACAAATTGAAGAGGTAGGGAAGAGGGTGTGTCATGTCCAAAGCACAACCAAGGGCAGGCAAGTGGTCCTCTTTGACATGCCTATGGTTGTGCACAATGAATTTGTCTCCCCTACTGTGACATTCTTAGGAATATGGTAGCAAAATTTGGCGATAGCAACATTTGGCCAACTATGGCACAGTAGAGACTATGTTCCCATTTCTGCGCCCTTTTTTTTGCAGTTATGAAAAATGTTTTAAGCTGTTGGATTTGTTTGTAGAAAGCCCATTGTTTGTCAGTTTATGAAATGGTTATCATTTAAACTTCACACAATATCTTCATGTCTTCAAATCTTCATGTCAGCAGTGCAATGTGTGCTCTGTGGTAGTTTACAGACAGTTGGGGCTGAAGAACTGGAACAAAGGTTAAATCCAACACAATTTTGCCAAAGTCCAGTGAAGATGTGTGTGTGTTGGGTGGGTTATTGCATGTGAGTATATGCTCAAGAGGAGGCCAAATGTACAGTGTATATAATGTACTTAAGAGGTACAGTAAACTGTATGTTCTGTACAGGTGTGTGTCCTGCATTCAGCCTGCAAGGACTCAGTGAGATAGGAAAGGGACTTTCAACCAGGTGTGTGCGTGTGCAAGTGTGTGATTTTTAAATGCCAGAAACTAAACATTTGAACTCTTTTGCAAAGCAATGAAAACATATTTATTTAATTTAACTCTCTGTTTAGTCAGCAACTGTACTGATGTAACACATCCCTGAGAAAATATTAATACACTCACAGTCGTGTATTATCTTTTTAGAGATATGTTATACACCATTTTTTTAAATCAGTGCACAAGTAAACACCATGTCTTAGACAAAATACTAATGTTACATTTGTAACATATATTCATTAGGGTAGAAAGTTCAATTGTGTTCCTGTCACAGTTTTATAGTTTGTTGGGAAAGTCGACTTCATGTTCACTAGGGGTGTAAATCACCAGTTTCTTGACGATACGATATTATATCGATTCTTTGGACAACAATATATTTGCCGATATCACAAAGTCTGCCACGATTCGATTTCGATTTGATTCGATTCAGGGGCCTTCAATCGATTTAAGACGATATTATGTA
>JAPZDY010000010.1:14609137-14634326 GCA_029783645.1 Ctenochaetus hawaiiensis
CCCAAATTCATTTTATGCACTGTGGTCCACATTTATTGGGTCAAAGCGTTACATCAGCACTGGTTTTAAAGACCACTTACAAAGATCCCACATGTAACACATTGAACCACATTGATCTGCCTTGTGTTCTCTATCCTTTCACAACAGGTTAAGCCATCACACTGCTTGACATACAGCAGATGATCAGCTTCACAAGATGAACTTTGACTTGAGCTAAGAGGTCCAATAGACACATGTATTTTTTTGTGCTTTTAATTTATCCGTATTTGTGAGTTACAAATAAATGAGATATGACAGAAAAAGTGAAGATTTTAATATTTGTGTTACAGTTATAAAACTTAAATACTGTAATTAAAAAGCTGGTCATTCATTATTTAAAAAAAATATGCAAAGTTTTGTAAGATATCTGTATGATCTACTTGTATTCTGTGTATTCTACTTTTATTTTTGTATTCTGTGATCATTTCTTTTGATCAACATTGAAATTGTTTAAAAAACATTACGACAATCCCACAAAAGGAAAGTCCCACATGTATTTTTAATTGTTCCTTTAACTGTCCCACATTTTTTTATTATTATTCTAACTTTTAATCAAGGCAATTTGCTTCTGCCTCTTGCTTCTCTATACTGTAATCATTGTGCTCAGTGCTGTAGTGACCCTTATGCAAGTGAGATGGCCTTATTCTGCCTGATTAACTTATCTTGAGTTCACCTCTGTTGTAATCCTGATCAAACAGCTGTCACAGACTACTTTCAGAGGTAAAAGGTTGGCCAAGAATGTTCAGACAAGAGTGTTGAGGCAGCAGTTTCTTTAATCAACAAAGCTCAACAAACAAAAAGATACGGTTTGTCTAATTACAACAGACTTCAGGTTTCATTGAATCTGATCTGGTTCTCATATATAATCTTAAAAAATGACACAAGGGACTGTAACATTGAATCCTTGTGTCTGAGCTTGTGACTAACTGTACCTTTTCTGTATAATAAGTCACACCCAATGACACAGTTTGTGAATAAATATTCTAACATTAAATAGTAAAAAAAATTTAAGTATAATACATACAAAGCCTCAATAGTATTCAGTTCTGTCACCACCAACACAGATAGAAAATGACATCTCTTTTAAAGTAGCCAGTTTTAAGAAACATGGCTGGAAAATACCCCAATGTCTTGTTCAAAGTACCCACTTTAGTTGCTACAAACACAGATGAAAAATGTCCCGATGTCTAATTTAAAATAGTCCATTTTGTTGCCAAAAACAGGGTCGAAGAATGTCAAGACCTCTTGTTTAAAGTACCCAGTTTTATTGCTGTAAACACAACTGGAAAATGTCTAAAAAGACATTTTTAGAAACCAATCTGTTCTAGAAGCTTCCTGATAGGAACTGCCTTTGTGGAGTTACTAGGGAACTGTACATCTTTAAGGGCTTTTTTCTGTATTAACAACTCCAATAGGAACCCCCCCTAGAGTGGGATAAGCTAGCTGGTGGTTGGTATACCAGTGTTATTTCTGACAGGGTTTTTAACAAATGGTAATTTTAAGTGCTGGCTCCAAAATTTGACGAATCTATGTACATTAACGTCACCCAGAGTACCTCTGGTGCTACAAAACTACCCGCTCTGAAGTTGGAGTTTAAAAAGTCCTGTAAAATTGATTTCAAAGAATGAAAATCGTTCATGGCTCCTACAGTTGTGATACATAGATTCAGAGAACTATGAAATGATGTCATGATGTCTCCTAAAAACTAACCCAGTTTTTTTGACACAAACAAGACTGGAAAATGTCCTGATGTCTTAAGAAAATACCCAGTTTTGGTTGGTCGAAACAGAAAGCGAACATATCTCAAACAGTGATCTACCGCTTGGCAGCCATCTCATTTCCTTGTCAGCTCATATACATGTAATCTGATCAACGTCACTTTAATATGAATTGTTGACATGTTGATACATATGAAATACACAAGCTCAATGTATCTGTGGTTTGCAGAAATGTGCAATGACAAGATTTTATTCAGACGACTGAGCTGCCACTACAGCTTTAAGACATGTTCTGACATGTAGTGATAACACACTCCAAGAACTGTAAAAGAGGACATGGGGTTTCAATTCTGCGTCACTATGATTCATTTTCTTCGGCAATCATAGGCCAAAGGTTTAGTGAACTTTCTAGTAGAAACCTTCATCCATTTTTGAACTCTTACAGTGTAAAATTTATGTTTAAAAAAACATAAAATAAAGACCAGCTGAGTATTTGCTTCCTTTTGAATTGGTTGAACATTGTTTTTTCTACATGAAATCACTCCTCTGAAATAATCAAAACCATGACAACCACTTGGCTTTTTGCAACATTTAGAGTTACAAACGAAAAACTGGAGTTAAAAAAGTAAAAATACATCTCTGTGCTTTGCTGATATTACCATATTAGCTCACTTGTGTACTGCCCTTTGAGCTGAACAAACAAGCAATCAAGTTGGTGATTCAGAATATATGAGCTATATTACCCGGCATTTATCTGATTAATGAAAACTAATATTTAATTTCTTTCATTAACAAACATTAACACATTCGATTCTTCATCCACGATCAGCCTGATGTCTCTTGAAAACAAAGCCACATTAAAAAAAGGAGGGCCGAAGAGGTCATTTAACATAGATACACAGCCCCCACCCATTGCTGACAGACAAGTCTCAGTATTTGAAACCTTTGGCCTGCCACAAGGACTGCTCAGACTTTGGAACCAGGGCAACACATTTGCACGTCCCGGTGATCACATACAGTAAGACTTGAGGACTATAAAAGGTGGAGGAGCAAAGCTTAAGAATTAGTCTCCACTGACGAAGGAGGACTCTCTTTACCTTAAGGCTTTCAGGAGCTACTTTTGCCCATCATGGGGGGTACCAAGCTCTGCCTTTTGTTGCTGTTGGGCACATACACACTAGCCCGTAAGTATTTTGTTTTCACTTGGAAAGCTAATAGAGTTTAAGATCAAGTGTTACACATGTAAATCTATTTGAGACAAAAGTTAGAAGATGTTTGTTAGTTGGGTTTTTTAAAAGGCTGAGATGTTGCTGTTTTATTTAATTTAAGTACTAAGTTTGGTGTGCTAGTTGATAGAAACTGTACAACCAAAACAGCATTTTTGTGCTAAAAAACAAAAGTTAAACACTTAATTATGATTTAGTTATAACTGTAGATAGTTGTTTTTAAAAATGTAACTGTTCCATGATGAGTTTTAGAGCAGTTTTTGGTTTTTAAAATGTTAAACAAACATTGTCTTTTGTCCTTACAGAGCAAGATGTTGGTAGTAGTGACGACTCTCCAGTTTGTTTTTGTGAGTAGCTTTTTTTTTTATCTTAACATTGTTAGAGGATGTGATTTTATTTGATAAGTATGCAACAAAAAAGTCAATTTCGTTCTGCGAATCCTTACTGAGTTTCCTCCCTCAGTAATCCTTTTTTCTTTCTATTAAACTATCCATCCAAAGAAAAAAAGGAAAGAATTGTAATTTTTTTTCAATATTATTGTGGTCTGACTGATGTTTCAAATACTTTCTAGTGTCCAAAAGATTCAAGAACTTCAGGCATTATGTGTACGACTATGAAGCCGAGACCTTTAATGGCGTAAATGGAGCAACGGACAACAAGAGCGGCCCCAAACTCACCTGCACAGTATGTCTCACAGAACCGATCAATAATGCAAACACAAGAGTCGCGTGACCGACCCTGAATAGAAAACAACAGAACTTAAAAAAACATGTCTAATCTGTTGCACAGGTTGAGATCGATGTGCCCCAGACCTGCAGCTTCATCCTTCGCACAACAGAGTGCTCTCTGAGCGAGATTTCTGGTGTGGATGAAGATGGGAACCCTCTGTATCGCCCAGCTGCTGGAGCTCAAACTTTCAGAGCCGCCATGGACAGGTAAGTCACCGTATTTTTTAATATTTTCCAATGAAGATTCAGCTCTCAATTAGATAATTTAGCACTGAAAATGAGGAGTGTGTGATCAGAAAAGTGGTTGAATTAAGGACATGAAAGAAAAGGAGGGGCTAAATTGCAGGTTGTAAAAAGCTATCTGTCCACGTCGACAGGAACCCCTTGAAGATTACAGTTGAAGGACAAACTGATGTCAAACTCTTCCCTGAGGAAAACGAGACGGTCAACATCCTGAACATCAAGAGGGGCATCGTCTCTGCTCTCATTGTGCCAGTAATGGAAGAAGAGAGGAACAAACAAATGGTAGCTCCCCCAACCATTTTCATTGTCTTTTTTTTGTTTCATTAATGTTTACAGCCATTACCAATCAATTCAGGTCAGAGTCACCACATAGAGCTGGATCCTGTTTGTGGTGCAGACTCATATAGAGATAAACAAGTTGCACAATGAGTAGATAAGCTGCCCCAGTCAAAGGTGATAATTGCATGCCTGTAACATCATGTTCTCCCAATGACTATCTTCAGCTGCAGGTCAAAGTCTTAGATAAGTTTATCTCGGTGATGGCATCACCTGCCCTCATAATGGGTTGCAATCAGTCAGATCAATTGATAATCCGATTCAAGGAAATCACCGAAGGACAAAAAAAAAGCTTGTTTACCTCTCCAGGTCTTTCAGAGCAGTTTTTTTTTTTTCTGATTGTTTACAACATCCTCAGTATTGACAAAAGCCTTTCATCATTTTCAGTCCACCGTTCATGGAGTTTGCCCCACTGATTTCACCGTCAACGCCAGAGAGGACATTGCCACTGATGTGACTGTCAGCCGAGATCTTTCCAGGTGTGACTCGTTCTTTGCCCGCAGGAGGGACACCAGCCCACTGGCCCTTGTCACCGGCATGGTAAGAAAGTATACAACAACAACAACAACAACCTCATATTGTCACCATAACAAACTGAAGCCAAGATTTGGTAGAATATGTTTAGGTTTTAAGCAGAGGATATAAGCCTTTAATATATTTTAAAAGAGCAATCCTCTTAATAGCTCCAGTTTCACAGTATAAATCAACTGATGGATTGTCTTAAAAAGCCAATAAACACCCAAAAGCAGCCAGTGTGGAACAAAAAACAAAACACTTCAAATAAATCTCCAAAAATGCATTTTTTTTAACTTGCTCTTTTCCATCATCATCTAACAAAACATTATTGTTTTCGCTCTTCCATCAGAACTTCCCTCTGTCCAAGATGATCAGCAGCACTCAGACATGCAACTACAAGTTTGAGAACCAGAAGAAGCACATGACCAGTGGAGTCTGCACAGAGAAACACATCTTCCTGCCCCTCTCCCACCAGTAAGTTTTAAAACATGAAAGTGACCTGTAACCAAATCCAACAATGTCTCCTCAGTGCTAACGTCAGCCATCTTGATACTGACTGCTCTGTCATGGTTAAACCTAGCACAAGCAGTGGTGATGGGCGGGGCATGAGGCCTGTGATTGATTTATCAAGAATACCTCAATGAAGGAGAAAGAGTAGATGTGTGTCCAGTCACTTCTCAGAGCTTTTTAATTTTTTTTTATTCGGAAAACTGTCTTATAATATTAATAATAACAAAGTATTTTTACAAACTTTAAAATGTGTCTAGAGAGAGAGACTTTGATTACTGGAAATTTAACACACATTCAGGATTAACTTCTAATATACCTGGTTCATATTTCCTAAAAGTTTATGTCAAATTAAATCATTTTTGTCATGTGTAATTGTTTCCCAGTGGAACCATTTTTTTTTAAAGATTGTTCGATTTCCTCTGCAAACAGGAATGAGTATGGCATTTCCACCATGGTGAAGCAGACTATCACCCTGAGAGACCTCAGCAAGATCAACGACAGAATCTTTGACCACAGTGAGTATTTCAGGTTTTAAAAATGACTTGCAAAATATAAAAACATGTCAAACTTCCTGCATTTTCTCACTGTTTGTGAAATTATTCTGCGCAGATGAAGACAACGTCAAGTTCTTGCCCATGGATGTTGCCGACAACAAGTCCCCTGTGCAGAGCAAGGACGCTGCCATTGCTACCATGCAGATGCTGAGCGGCCTGTCACAGTCCAACCAGGGCGACAAGCGTGCCGCCTTCTTCCACACTCTGGTGTCTGAGCTGCGTGGCCTGGACCTGGATGTCCTCGGATCTGCTGCTGTTGAGATGATGGATATTTCCCAGCCCCTGACATGGCAAGCTCTGGCTCAGTGCGGCACTCCCGAATGCACCAGCGCTATGCTGAAGGTTCTCAGGACCTTTGATGAAGCTGCTCTTGAGGTCGATGCTGTCGTCTACGCCCTGGGACTGCTGCCTAACCCCTCCCGCCTCATGGTTAAGGACATGCTGGCGATGGCTCAGTACAAACAGAGCAAGCCCATCATGTATGCTCTGAGCAACGCAGTCATGAAGTAAGTAAACCTGAATATAAGGCTGTTTGTTAATCAGAGGAAAGTCCTCTTCAACGCTGTAGTGCGAGTGGTGGTTTCTGTTGTTTATTGCTAAAGTCTGACTCTGTCACTAGGCTGTACCAGGCTGAGGGCCTCACCACTGAGATCACTGCTGTCTCTGACTTCATGACTTCTCTTCTGGGCCAAGACTGCTCTGGAGAGAAAGATCTCACCTTCCTGACCTTGAGGGTATGAAACCAGCTATGAATACAGACAGCTTGTAAAAGAATCAGTCTTGATGGAAACCTTCAGTTCCATGTTTTTTTCTAATTGTCTTCATTATTCCATCCAGGTTGTTGGTAACATGGGAAACGCCATGGAGGCAGCTGACCCCGCCATCAAGAACATCCTGGTGAAGTGCATGAGACAGCCTGCAACTACACTGTCTGTGCAGCTGGCTGCCATCCAGGCTTTCAGACGCATGTCTGTGACAGATGAGGTAACCGACATCTCCCTGTACAGACACAAAAGCATCCTAGTTTCCTAGTTTCCTAGTTTTATGGTGTGGAGTTTCCTAAAATACAGTGACAAACATGCTACTGTTGTTTTTTCGATGCAGGTTCGCTCTAACCTGCAGAGGGTCAGCCAGTATCCCAAGGGTGCCGTGCAGAAGCGCCTGGCAGCTTACCTGATCCTAATGAGGGATCCCCAGGACAGCGACTTTGAGATGCTGAGGAAGCTGCTCACCCAGGAGCAGAACACACAGATCAAGTCCTTTGTGACCTCCCACGTCTACAACATCATCACCTCCACTGATTCAGAGACAATGAAGTAAGAATGGAGAACTTTTCAGCTGACCGCAAATCTTAGTTTGTGCTTCAAATGGAAATATTCTGCTAATTTAACAACCTGACCGCTTAAATTCAGCTGATGTTTGACGTGTTTATTATTACCCTAGGCTTGGCAAGAGGATCATGGACGCCCTGGAGGACATTGACATCACCACACACAGCGACTACACCACCAAGTCTCGCAACTATAAGCTGGGTATGGCACATGAGAGCATGCAGGCCAGCGTTCAGGGCAACGTTGTCTTTGACCCCAGCAGCCAGCTGCCAAGGGAGGTCTTGCTGGAAACCACCCTGAAAGTTTTTGGCTTCAGCTTGGACATTTGGGAGGTATGTTGTCCTGTAGATCATAATAATCAGAGATTTATTGCCATTTGGCATTCTAGTTTTATTCTAAAAGACTAGCATAGACATTTTTATTGATAAAAGGAGAAAACTACATTAATTCTTGTCGTTTTCTTCTTTTCTTTTTATAATTAATTTCATAATTAGCTGTCAATCAGCAACAAAAAGCGTTTTAAAGAAAATCATTGAGCCCAAATTAGAACTTTAACACATTAAAACAAGACTTTTTTTTAAATCTGTTTCCTGGTAGGTTGGCATGCAAGGAAAGGGCTTCGAGCCGACCATTGATGCTTTGTTCGGAAGGAACGGGTTCTTCCCCGACACTGTGAGCAAGACTCTGTACTGGGCTGTTGACAAGATACCAGCACTGGACATGTTGATTTCCACCCCATCAGAGGGACAGAGGGTACTCCTTGTTATTAATTATTGGAGTTAAACATTCCTAGTCATGTTAATGTATGTTAACATTTCCTCAATACAACAACAACTAATCCAATTTTTCCCAAAGGTTCCTGAGAATCTTGTGAGAGAAATTGTTCGCAACTTCAACAAGCTGGTCAAAGATCTGCAGAGTCAGGAGTCCCCTGAGGCCATGGCCTACCTGAGGATCATGGGAGCTGAGCTTGGCTACATCAAGGCCAGCGAACTGAAGTCCATCGCTGATAATGCAATCATGTATGCAGATATTCTCATGAGGATCATTCCTACAAAGGTAATGTTCTGTTTTCATGTTATCGATTTAATTTAACATCTGTCCAACAAATTAAAGCTCTTTGTTATGCCACAGTGAGAGAGAATTCAAAATGACTGTTGATTCTTTTTGTCAGGTTGTGGCCAGTCTGATGTCCAGCACCGACAACGAGATCTTTGCCCATTACATCTTCATGGACAACAAATTCATGTTGCCAACAGCATCTGGTTTGCCTCTGACATTCGCCCTGTCTGGTACCTTCACTCCTGGTGCAAAGGGAGGCCTTAGCTTTGCTCCACAAATGGTACATTTTCCATCTTTCATCCTCAACCTACCTTCAATACAGCATCAAAAAAGTAAATTATAGTTTTGGTATAATGATGGTGCAACTTTACTGATGTACCTCACCTAATGTCCTGCAAAGTGTTATTAAAATATCTGACAATAGTGATATCAATTCACATAAACTGTAGTACTAAAATAGTTCTTGTTTATGATCCTAGAAGAAGCTGGATGATGATAGCAGTGTCACTTATTTTTTGTTTTTTCTCTGCATCCAATTTAATTTCATGTGATATTGCTGATTTACAGAAGGAGCTGGTGTTCATGCCCTCTGTTGGAGTTGAGTTTGTGACTCAGATGGGGGTTGATTTCCCTGAATTTGTTGCGTCCACCGTTGAGATGCACACCAACATGTACCATGAGAGCGCACTGAATGCCAGGATCACCATGGAGGCGAACCAGATCAAGCTTTCCATCCCTGCTCCACAGGCCACCACCAAGCTCTTCAGCATCAGGTAACAAACAACATAAAAATACATAAATATGTAAGAGTTAATGAAGAAATTATATAGTGGTAGATGGCCATTTCTATGGTCTGATTTTTAATTATTAACCTGCTTTAGGTCACGCTGCTTTAGGTATGTTCATTTGTAGATTAAATACTAATTCTGTTATTCTCTTCTTTGAAATAGCAATAAAGTGATGATTGTGGGTGCTGGTCAGGCTACAGTGATCCCACACACCGAAGGTGAATCAAGCTGCAGCCCTCTCTTCTCTGGAATCAGATACTGCACCAAAACACTTCGTGCTAACATCGGCGATGACACTGCTGCTCCCTACTTCCCTCTGAATGGAGAGACCATGTAAGTTGTTTTTATCTGTTGAATGAATAATTGCACAGTGCACATTTAAATATCATTAGATATTTAAATTTTGTTCTTTTCACTGTAGGTTTGCCGTGGACATCAAGCCCTCAACAGAGGTGTCCGAATTCACAGCCACCATCGCCTACGAACTCCTCAACGAAGGAAAGGACGGTCGCCAGAAGGTTGATTCTTTGAAGTTTGCCCTGAGAGCTGAAGGTATGAGCATCTTAATGTGCCATTGTCTTGAGTTTATCTGTGCGTCATAACTGTTTTTTTTTACTTTTAACTAGTGCTGCATACATCAATAGTCAGGTTTTAATTTTCCTACTCACACCTTTAGGTGATGAGCCCACCGAGGCCACAGCCACCATGAAATACAACAGGAACAGAAATGTCTTCACCACCCAGATTGAGATACCTGACATTGATGTTGAGGCCGGTGTTAAGATCGGCATGACCGACAACAGCAGCAAAGGAAAATCTATCATCCTCGAGCTCTCCAACAAGAATGGGCCACAGCTCTCTCTGATTGGCCGTGCCAAGTAAGTCAACGCAGTCACAAACTTTACTATAAACATCTGACTTAAAGCTCTGCATCATTTTACACATTTAACAGTCTTTATGAATGTTTTGATAATCAAGATTTTTATTAATTGATCGCAGGGCTAATGCCATGACTGAAGGAATGCTGCAAGTTCAGCTGTTAGTTCCTGCACTCAATACTGATGCCGCCATCACTGCCACCATGAGCCAGGCTGATGGACTCGCCATGGAGATCAAGAGTGATGTTAAGCTCCCACAGACCACCTCCATCCAGGCAATCAAATTCAAATATGGTACGTCTGGTTTATAAAATAATGCTAATGGACGTCAGAAAGTGATAATTTTTAAGGCATTTGTCAAATACTCCTTTAAATCTCAAAGTGAAGTACTGAATGTTTTTTATTTTAGGTGAAGAGCAGGCTGAGGTTCAGCTGATGTCCGACATGAATGCTGACACCAGAGTCCTGGTTCCTTACACTGAAGCCGCCCAGGCCTGGCTCAGGCAGCTTGTGGAGGACATCATGGACCAGCAGGTTGTCAAGACTGACATGAAACTGCGTCATATCCTCAACAAGGCAGTCGAGGTGAAAAAAATAAAATCATTATAACTACTTTAGACCTTGACTAATTTCTAGTTCTTTCAGACTAAAATTCAAGAAATGTTGTTTTTGCATCAGGCCAGCAACATCTGGATGGACAAGATTGCAGTTGATGTTCCCTATGTTGAGACTCTGAGGAACAAAATGGAAACCATGGAAATGCCCACAATGCCCACAATGCCTGAAAACCTGTTCATGAACCTGTAAGTAAATCTTAAATCTACTAATTTTTTTTTCATATGCATTCTGATAAAATTGTAAAATAATAACAGCAACTGTTTTATGTTTGACAAATTTTCTACTTTTATCCTTTCACCAGTGAAAGTGCATTCAGATACCAGTTCAACCAGGAGCGTTTGACCATCACCATTCCTCTGCCTCTTGGTGGCAAATCATCTGAAGAGCTGAGAATTCCTCCAGTGGTTTCCTCCCCACGCATCTCCATGCCCCAGCTGGGCATGGACTTTGCCTCACAGGAGATCCAAATCCCCACTTTTACCATCCCTTCTGAATACGATCTCGTCCTACCTCTGATGGGAATGGTCGAAATGTCTGGCAAGATCAACAGCAACTATTATAAATGGGAGGCAACAATATCTGCTGGTAACAGCACTGAGGATTCTCCCAGCTACATTGCCAAGTTCAATGTCCTGGCTGACAGTCCAATCAAGCTCCTCTCCTTCTCAACTGAGGGTAATTTCTTGTTTATCATTTTCTTTATCAGACAAATTATTTATTGTTATGTAACACAGTAGAAATATCACAGAAGTCGGTGCTAATTAATATTTCATTGTTTTGTCTGTTTTTAAGGAGTATCAAAAATCACAGACACAGCTGAGGAAACTCTAAAATTGACCATGGAGGGTTCCCTGAACCACATGCTTGTGAACACAGGTTTTAATGTGCTGGAAACCATGGCTGTCACAGACAACATCATGTCAACAGGAAAGTACAATGTGTACGCTAACTCACCTCTTGGTGTGGACACTGCCCTGACTGTCACCACTCAGGTTAGCATGGACTCAGACATGCTATCTGGAGATATCAACACCGACGGAAGTGTGACTGTTGGACCCATGACTGCCACCACCACCTATCTCCACACCTTCTCTGTTGAGCCAGCAAAGAAAGAAGCAAGATTAGAGAGTACACTGAGAGTAAACTCTGAAATCCTGAAGGTTTCTAACAAGATCAAAGCAGCATATGCAAATGATGAGCTTCTGATCGAGTCAAACACCAACATGAATGAACCCCTCAAGCACACCACCAAAATGAGCCTTGGCTACAAGGAGGTCAAGCTTACCTTCCATTCCGATTCTGTGACCAAGGCTGATGAGCGAATGGTTCGTAGCCAGGTAGACTTCTCTGCCTTCGAGGGACAGATCAGCCTCAGGATGGAGAATCAAGCAGATGATTCGGTGAACCGTGCCTACTCTCTACTCACTGGGTCAATGAGCCCCTCTGGCTTAGAGATCAATGCCGATGCCTCTTTGAACATCTTTTCAAGCCTCGCCTCACACAAGGCAACTTTGGCTCTGAACATGAATGGCTTAACCACCAGCTGCACAACAACTGCCCAGCACAGCCCAATGACCTTTGAGAATGTTTTCCACGGTGAAGTTGATACCTCAGGTGCCACCATGTCTCTCACCACCAAGGGGGCCATCAAGGAAAACAAAGCTGAGCTCACTGTTGAGGGGAAGATGGTCAGCACAGAAGTGAGTTTCAACGGCGTCTTTGAAGGTAACCTCTTTGACATCAACACCATGAACAGAGTGAACCTCAAACTGAGTGAAGATGGCTTGAGCATGTCCAACAACTTGGTGGGATCTTTCAACGAGATGAGGACTGACAACATCCATTCGCTGTCTCTGTCGCTGGGATCTTTTACCCTCCGCTCCAAGACCGATAACTTCCTTAACCAGAGGAACTCCTACATGCATGACATTTCAGTTAGCATGGAGCGTTTCACTACCTCTGTGGTTGTGAAAAACAACCTGAAGTTCATGGAGATCAGCTTTGTGAATGATGCTCAGTTTAATGCACAGCCCTACAATATGCTGCTGACTGGAACAATGACTGGAACCTTCTCAGAGGAAGAGCTCAAGCAAACCTATGAAGTCAAATTTGCTGACATGGTCTTCTCTGCAAAATACAACACCAATGGTAAACTCCTGGGCACTCAGATGGCACATGCCACCGATATGGAGGTCGCCGGTCTGAACATGAATTTTAACAATATGGTCAACTTTAACTCTCCATCTCTGCGTCTTGACAGCACAGTCAAAACTGCTGCTGCACCCTTCACTCTTAACATTGATGCCATCTTTAACTCAAATGGTGCAGTGTATCTGTATGGACAGCAGAGTGGTGAAATTTACAGCAAATTCCTCCTGAAAGCAGAGCCCATGCTGCTCACACAGTCATTCGAGTACAGAACCTCAACCACCCATGAAATTGAAGGCAGACCCACTATCAAGACCAATATGGACAACAAGTTCAACGGCATGCTGAGCTTCCGAGAGCAGAGTGTCACACTGCAGACAACATCCAAGGTGAACGAGCACACATTTAGCCAAGAAATGTCTGCCTATAACAATGCAGAGAGAATGGGTATTGAGATGATGGGAGCTGCCTCAACCCCACTCTTCAGTGATGCCAGTCAAGACTACGCCATGTCTGGATTTGTGAAATATGACAAGAACAGTGACAGCCACCTTATCCAGATTCCATTCATTGAGTATCTGCCTGCCGTTCTTGAAGATGTAAAGACCACAATGATGAGGATGATGGACAACAGCGTTGAGATGCTGAAAGACATCAACAACAAATATGAGATCAGTACCAAGTTTCAGAACAAAGTGTCAGAACTTAAGGAGGTCATTGACAACTTTGACTTTTACTTGTTTGTCGAAGACCTGAGAAAGAGTCTCAACTCAATGGAGGACTATGTGACCAACATACTAGCCAAATTCCCAATTGAGAAAGTAATGGATGTGCTGAAAACAATTAAGGACACTATCATGGCTTGGATCAATAAATATAACATTGCCAACAAGTTCAATGTAATTTATACCAAAATTGAGGAGATCCTTTCCAGTTATGAGGTTGAGAAGATGATTGGTGCCATCATGGATGAGGTTGTCAAAGTTATGAAACAGTATCAGGTCAGGGAAAAGATTCAGTCTGCATTTGCTGCTCTCAGGTCAATTGACATCCAGCCTGTGATCGAAAAAGTTATGGTACCTGCCAAGAAGCTTTTCAATGAATTCTTCTCCTTCGACTTCAAACAGTTGATCGATGACATGAGTGACTATTTCCTGAGAATGCTTGAGAACATCAAGTCTTTTGATTATGATACATTCACAATGGAGCTGAAAGAAAAAATGGCAGATATGAGCAAGATTCCCTGTTTTGGAAAACTCTATGGAGAGTTCAAAATTTCCTCACCTCATTACACACTCAGGACCACTGCTGATCTTGAAAACACAACAACTACATCAGAGACACCAGAGTTCAAAATGAACCTCAACTCAAAGGCTTCATCTACTTTGAGACCTCTTGACTTCACTTTGGATGCCAGCGTTCATTTTGTTGCACCTGAGATGAGTCCTCTGTCCATCACCGAGAGCATCAATGTTGCCCAATCAAGTTTCACACTTGACCACAAGGGATCAATGACCCTCAATGGCCTGACAGCTCATGCAACTGCTGAAACTACCGCAAATGCCAAAACTGAAATCTTTGGTGCAGAACTTGTCAATACTGCAGTCTTTGACACAGAAAATCTCATTTCTGCTACCGTAGCCACTAACTACAAACAAGACTTCAACATGCCATCCTTTAACATCTTCAGCGAAACATCAATGAATCAAAAGACCGTTTTCCAGCTTGAGGATGGCACTGCCCGTCTGACGATGAACAATCAGGCCAATGGAAAATATGCAGTTCAGGACTTCTCAGATGAGGCAAGTCACAAGAGCGACATGGAGGTGACCATGGATCTCCACACAGCCAAGGTGACCTTTACTGGAGTGACAGACAGCACTAACTTCAAAATGAATCCAACTGTGGTTGCTGATATTTGCATTTTCCGCCATGTTATTGTTGATGCCAAGGTTGAGACCGAAACACCTATCATGAAGGGTAGCATTGCAGAGGTTAAGTTCCAGGCCAAGGCTGAAGATCTGAAAATTGATCTCACTGCCTCCCACACTGCAGAGCTGGCTGGACAGATTGAGGGAAGTCTCTCAAGCTCTGTGCTTGCTTCAGTCACACCCAGTGAGCTCATGTTTGACACCAAGAACAAGGGAAATGCCAAGGTTGTCCTTCCATTCAGTCTGTCTGGAAAGATGGATCTCCAGAATGACATCTTTTTTACCCTGAACTCCGAAGTGCAGCAGGCTAGCTGGACAGGTCTGGCCAGATTCAACCAGTACAAATACTCCCATTACTTCAACATGGACAATGGTGACACAGAAATTAACATGCTTGCCCAGGTTTCTGGAGAAGCAAACCTGGATGTGCTGAAGGAGCCTATCACCATTCCTGAAATGACTGTGCCATTTGTTGGTTTGAAAACACCAAGTGTGGAAGACTTTTCACTGTGGGAGGACACCGGCCTGGGCTTCCTTCTGAAAACAACCCAGCAGACTTTTGACATGAGCTCTAAGCTGAAGTACATGAAGAACCCTGAGATGATCACAATTGACATTGATGTGAATCCACTCATCAATGTAGTTGATAACAGTGTCAAGGCTCTGCACAAGACAGTGCTCATCGGCAAAGATATGGCTATTGCCATGCTGGATAAATCAAAGGCAGAGTATGAGAAGTACAGCGCTGAGTTGCCCAAAACCCTCACAATCCCTGCCTACAGAGTTCCAGTGATGAATGTTGAGGTGTCTTCATTCACCATCCCTCTGCCCGACTTCAGTCTCATCACAATGCCCACTCTGCATGTGCCATCTGCTCTCAGCAAGCTCACTCTTCCAAAAGTCATCCTGCCCAGAATTGAGAACATCAGGATCCCTGTGATGGGTGATCTGACCTATGAGTTCTCCATGAAAACAGCAATGATCACACTCAAAACTGATGCCAGCATCCTTAACCAGGACAGCTTCATCATCAAACTTGATGCTTCCTCATCCTCTGAATTTGACATCCTGACTGGAAAGATTGAGGGCAACACCAACTTGAACAAAGCCGACGGATTCAAGATGACATCTGTCCTGTCTGCAACACATTCAATGCTGGAGGGAAAACATGACAGCACCATCATCTTAGGTTTTGAAAATGTGGATGCCTCCATCATCAATTCAGCAAAGGTCAATCTGCCTGAACTGACCATGGAAATCCACCAGGAGATTACTGGAAATCCAGAAGAAGGCCTTGTTGTCTCCATGTCCACTCCAACTGCCGGACTCATCGGACTTCAGATGCAGACTAAACGCCCAGCACAAGTGAGAGCAAGACTCTATGGTCGCTACCCGGTAAGAAGATTTCACTTAATTGTTTTACAGACTAATTACCTTAAAATGCGATTTCATGTAAAACAATGTATTTACATTTGACTAAGATGTTTTCTTTCTTTTCATGTTTACCTTTTCCCACAGTCTGAGCCAACAACAGACATTGATATCTTTGGTCTGAAGATGTCCGTGATGGACTCTGAGAAGCTGAACCTTCAGACAACCTGGAATACGGAGTTGCCATATGCGATGATGCTGGGACTGAAGACACAGGTGCCCACTGTAATGGAGATGGTGTCTGATCCTGTTGTCAGGACATACAACACAATCTCAAGACTTCCAAGACACCTTGAGGGTTCTGTTAAAATGGTTAGAGAGCAGGGTAAAGAAATGTTGAAAATGGTCGTTGAAAACTTCGCAGAAGTATATCCCTCCAATCTTATGACAGCTGTAGCAGATAATGCCATTTTGATCCTTAAAGAGTACCAAAGGAGAGTTGAAATTGTTTTTGACGCTGTTGTTAAAATCCTGAGAGAGACCAGGTTCAAAATCCCCGGGTTTGAAGAGAGGTTGTCTGGACTTGAGATCTACCAGAAATTCACTGCTTTTGTTGCAGATGTATGTGGGGAGGCTGTGCAAAAGGTTCCAGAGTATTTCACATCCATGTTCGCAGAAGTCCTTGATTTTTTTAGAGCTCTTGAATTTGTCCTTCCCGGCTCCAACAACATTGTCAGCGGAAGAGAAATTCTTGATGACTTGTTTGTAGCTTTGAGTGAAATTCAGGAGCGAGTGATTGTCACACTGAGGGAACTGGGAGATATTCAGCTGGAAGATATCATTAACAAATATAACGATTTCATAAAGTTTGCCATCCAACAAAGTGAGAAGCTCATTGAAACCATAAAATCTCAGGATGTAGAGATGCTCTCCACCTTTGTAAGTGATGTATATGATGATGCTGTCAACTCCCGCTTCCTGGCTAATGTTGCCCAGCAGGTTGAAGTGGTCCAAAGAATTATTATGGAATATCTTGCAGCTGTGAGAGCTAAACTCCAGGTTATTTTTGCTGACATGTCTACTGAACAGCTTCAAGCTGACATCCAGTCCTGGATTGACTTGTTTGTGAAACGTGTGAATGTTTTCCACAACAATGTCATAAGGGCACTTAAAGAGAAAAGCCAAATTGTTGAATCATATGTGAGAGTAGGTGACAGGGAGATGGAGATTGACATTCCTTTACCATTTGTTGCAGAATATAACTAACTCACCACAGCTGACAGTGTTTGTATTGACTGTGTCTATTGTGTAACCTTTTAAACAACAACAGTAATTCTCTTGTCTACCAAGAAATGCAAAGCTACATGTTAAAAAATGTTGTCCGTAACATAATAGTTGTCTCTCTACTCTGTTTTTCAAATTATTAATTTTGTTTGTTATTTCGCAGAAGAGTCCTAGTTTGTTTTCATCCTGTTGTCTCCCTTTGTGTCCATGTACTATTTAAATAAACCATGGGATTCAATAAAGACCATTTGTACTGCATATACCTTTGAGTGCTTCTTATGTATTCTTTAACCTAACAAAAAATTAAAATAGGCTTACAAGTGTAAAGTTTTTAGCCAAGGTATTATCAAAGACGGTTTTATACGCTATATTTTCCTCAGAATGACAATTCCTCTATTGCTATTATTACAAATTGGTATTTTTGTGATGTAAAGCATTCTGTTTAAGCTCACTGTCATTCGCCCATATCCTCAGATCTAAATTTAGCAAGGACACAAATAGTTTCTGTGACACACAGGCTCTTTTATCATAGAACTAAACAATAGAAATCTTAAAATCAATTTGTCGGTGTTTGACAACAGTAGGGCTAAGTCTTGAAATATACTCTCCCTTAGAAATTCATGGTTATATTTTTACCAGTGATAGCAGTGAAGTACTCAGATCCTTTACTTAAGCAAAAGCAGCAATGTAAAAGTAAAAAAATACTCAACTGCAAGGGATTTTACTATCTTAAGTGAACTAAGGAGAGTTCTGAGCTAAATATCTTAATTATCAAAAGAAAAAAAAGTCATCATAAAGAAAAATATGACTTTTATATTCATAAATATCTCATTGATTCATCATTACTGATACAATAATGCGCATGCAGTATTATAGATAGCTTTCTAGGGTGAAGCTGTTTGAACATGCTATTATACTGTACACACTGCTGGGTAGTTCACTCTATAACTATACTTCTATTTTATAAGCTCATCATGTAGGTTATCAACTAAAAACAACTATCAGGAAAAGTACTGTTTTAAGCATATGATACTTCAAGATTGTACTCCATTACTGAACAAAAGGCCTGTCTTAAAGTTGAGTAGATGTATGTTGCCAAAACCAAAAAAAAAAAAAATCAATGCAACTGAGGATGTAATTTATCAAGTATAACAAAATTTATGTAGCAGTAATAACACATGCCAGCTGAGATGTGTCTGTTGTGGGGGGAAGAGAGACAATAGAGTGGAAAAGCAGAGGTGGTGACTCACTGATTGTTTTATTGAATCTTCCAAAACAGTACCACTTGTTCCCTTACAGACAATATTGTTTTTGCCTCAGAAAAACTTCATTGTTCCCAGTCTACCATAAATACATGGAAATTGTGTCATCACACTAGCTTGGTTAACAGTTTGATCAACTTTTAAAAAACATATAAGTTTGGCACGTTTTCAGCATTTTACTAGTCCGTCTTTCCGTTGCTTTTTCTTTTAAAAGAAGTCAGGAAATGAAGGAAGAGTGCAGCATCTGATAAGTGAATAATAACCTAACAACATTGGAAATCAGTGCACATGAGGGGGGCCAGTGTGGGAAATTTAACCAGTCCAGCACAATGCATTCCTGTCCTGTAAGTCAGCAAAAAGCCCAGCAACAGAAGGCAGGGAGGAATGCGACTTTTACACCATTGTAACACTGCTTGGATTCACAAAAGTTGCTCTTTTAAACTCTGATTTGTCTTTATTATGGTTGTTTATCGAATCACAGAAAAATGTGGCAGGTTTACAGCAAAATTGAGCTTTTTTTTGTCTTCAGTTATGACTAAAAAAAAACAACAACTTATACTGTGAACCCAGCAGGGTTTTACCCTGGATTCGCAGTGCAGCAACAGTCTCTGTAATTGATGTTCATAGCTGTCATTTGTACAAGCTCTCCCACCATCACGTAGGAGGAGAGTAACACAACAGCCCTGTGGAGACACGGATCAAACATGAGCTGAATTTATTACACAAGTATGACAAATAAGCTCAAGTACATTGCTTTCTGTTGTTAACTTCACAGCCCCAAACATTTTGGACCAAATGAAATTGAGGTACATTCACAGTCATTATGGAAGACACTTTTTTTCAAGCCTCAAAACCAATTACAGTTCAGTTTTAATGCTTTTTTAAAAAAATCACTACTTTTAATTTAGTTTCATGTAGTGTTTTTATCAAAATGTTACCATTTTGGTTTATGTTATTATTACAAGATTTTGGCTTTTGTAACAAAAACGTAGGATACATTTCCATTAACATTTTCAACAGCCGTTAAATGGCTTACTTTCATACATAACAGTGTGCTACTTGCTCATAGAGCTCGGACAAAGCCCACTCTTTTTCCATAACACTTTCTAAGAAAACTCCTTTACTGAGCAAAGCACTCACATGCTTCAGTAACTCACATGCTCCATCTCCTCTTTGAAACATCAACCCCATAGCTGTAAATGAAGCAGTAGCCAAACAGAAAATCTCAAGCAGGACTCCCAGGTCTTTGAGACAAATGTGCATACGCCAGCTTCTAATAGGCAAACTTGAATCTCAAAGTTCAGAAATATGTGATATTATAAGTGTTTCAGGTGAGCTGTAAGCTATATAATGTAGTCGCTTTTGCTGGTTGTACTTTTAAAAGAGATAAATCAAATACA
Source organism: Ctenochaetus hawaiiensis (assembly GCA_029783645.1). NCBI lineage: Eukaryota > Metazoa > Chordata > Actinopteri > Acanthuriformes > Acanthuridae > Ctenochaetus > Ctenochaetus hawaiiensis. Next base: position 14,629,081 of record JAPZDY010000010.1, read on the forward strand.
TTTTGTTCCTGCATCCTTCATAGCTTTCTATCCCATGTTCAAAACACAACTTGTTTAATTTTTCTGCAAAAAATTACTCACTGCAGCCATTAACAAGCATCAAATTTGGGGTAGAAGCATGCACAGCAAGCTTTTAACAAAACATCCACGAGAAAGCTTGCAAAACTACACTGGACAATGTGGTTAGCCCTTGCCGATGTGTAGTCTCTTACATATGTAAAACCTCTCAACTATTTCATACTGTGGATTCAAAACACACTTTTTGCATGTGGTACCAACTGACAAACCTGAGACAACAGATTTCATTAGCTGTAAACTTAAGCTATTACCTTATTCATAAAACAGAAGTAACCATGCTGAACACCATTTGCATCCTTGCACTGACTGTACTGTTTACAAAACTTGCAAAAAAAAAAAATAAAATACTGTAGTGTTCAGGTGCTGTGCAATTTCTCAAACTAAATACAGTCATTTTACAAAACAGTAGACATGAGCTAAATAGTGAGTGCACTTTTCTTTAACTGCTTTGCTCATCACAAAGTATAACCTTAGCAGTGAGGCGGTGGCCTTGGCAAACATATGTAACAAAAAAAAAGGTGAGCAATTAAGAATTTGGCTCGAAAGCAGGCCTTTGGGAAAGTCATATCCACAACAGAGAGGGTTAAGGCGTCCACTGAAATGTGGAGATTCGTCCTTTTTACCCCCTTGACCTGTCAGACTGGGATCATGTGACCCACAAAAGAACATGCTGTAATCTGTGGGGGTTTTTTTAAAACCAGACATCAGATGATTATCAAAAACAACTTGTTTAAAAAGTCATTTCTTTTTGGTTCAACCAAGGTCGTCTGATTTCTAGGGAGTAACCAAACCGTGGCCACTGCCCTTACATGTTCAGACACAGATCCCAGCGGCGGAAATGTGCTGTCTGCGTGCGTCACAGGCCTCAAAACACAGTCTGTTCACATCAAAACACAGCATTTGAGGCAACTTCCTGATGGCGTTTTTCGTTTCTGTAAGGCTGCCCGTGTTGCGGTTTCGAAGACCTCCCAGATCCCCTCCTTGGTTTTGGCAGAGCACTCTAAATAGTCATATGCGCCAATGCGCATGGCCATGGCCCGACCATCCTCTGTTTTCACGGGCTCCAGCTTCAACCGGGACAGCTCGTTCTTTACGTTCTCGTCGTTGCGTAGATCTTTCTTGTTGGCCACTAATATGATGGGCACATTAGGGCAAAAGTGTTTGACTTCAGGCACCCACTTTTCCGGGATGTTTTCCAGCGAGTCCGGGCTGTCCACGGAGAAGCACATCAGGATGACATCAGTGTCCGGATAGGAGAGGGGGCGCAGCCGGTCATAGTCCTCCTGTCCGGCCGTGTCCCACAACGCCAGCTGGACCTGCTTGTTGTCCACCTCTATGTCCGCCACATATGTCTCAAACACAGTCGGAACATAGACCTCAGGAAACTCGTCTTTGCTGAACAGGATCAGCAGACATGTCTTCCCACACGCGCCGTCCCCCACCACAACAAGTTTCTTGCGGTTGTCTGCCATTCCTGCCTTTTCACGAAGTTTTCGCTCAAATGTGGCATCCAAAAAACACAGATGTCTTCGGTGTCTTCACTCAGACTGTAGTTTCAACTCTAAATGAGACCAGATACGTTTACCGAAAGCCGCTCCCGTTTCCCCAACTCGGGAACATTTACCAATGACCAGCGCGCTCTCTTTATAAAGCACGGGGTGGTTTCCTAAATATAGCAATCCAATCGGAAATGGGGAGGTGAGATCACAGTTTGTAAAGGAAAAGGTGATTGGATCTCATCGGGTTTCCTTATGGAGAGGAGGGTCATGGACCACGAGGACCCACCCGACCCTGGATCAGCGCAAGTCAACCAAATATAACTCCATGATGATGCATTACGCGACATTTTTATTTCCAATTCTCCTCTAACGCGACTTGTATAACGGGTTCTTCATCTTCGAAACATATTCAAACGATCACCTGTCACATTTTTTTTTTACCTTTGTTTAATTAGTTAATTTAATTTCAACCTTGCCCCAAATTTTAATTAGCTAGAATTTAATGAACAGTAATTCAAACTGAGACATATTTCACAAGTTATCCGGCTGTAGTACGAGAGTCCTTTCATGTGAATGTAAAACGTGTTAATGCGCTAATTCATAAAAACGTTGAATGGCTACGTACCACGTAAAAGCACATTAAATACATATCAAATCAGATCCATGTCACTCTTTATATGGTGAACAAAAGGGTACGTTTGGATGGCAAATTTTAATTGACATTGTTATACGCATGTCTACGTAGTTCACGCTATTTACAGGGAGGGGGCACTAGCGTAGGCAAACTCTTAGCTCTGTTTATCAAGCCTTGCTAAATCACCGCTCTCTCCAAGGAAACAAAACAATATAGAATCGGGTTGACGGCGTGCAACGAGCATAGACCCTCTCGAGACACGACAACGCGTGAGTATCTCCTCTTTCTTTGTTCACATCGAAAGCAAAAGCTCCGCAAAGCCTCCGATTTGAAGGCGACTGCCGTGGTGTGAGTATTTCCCCTTTTGTTTAGCGGCTAAGGCCCCTCTGTTTGGAACTTGAAGGGGGGCCATGTTGTTTAGCCACAGAGTGGTTTGGATGATGTTTTAGCTCACACAACACAAACTTGGCAATTGCGTCTGCTAGCTCTTCCGTTAGCTATTTTGGTGTATTCGGCTTGGTGCTTACAAGAAAAGAGGTATTTCCAGCCAAGAGAACTGTTGTTTCTTCGCATTACACCGGGCTGGTCTAGCCTACTGTAATACAGTCATATATTCATGAATTTAATTTTGATGCACAGCGTCGACAGCCAATAATAAACAGAGCAGGCCCGCTGCTGTTAGCCTAAGCTAACGTTAACGTTAGCTAAGGATGTTGCTAATGCTCACGCTAGTACAGTAATAGTAGCTAACACATAACGTGCTCAATTTCCGCAACGGCACTAGAAATATTAATTCAAGGGGTAATAGTATTTTCAGGTAACCACTAACCACTTAAAAACAGAATGTGCGTAAATGCCGTGTAACAGCCGCTAAATTGGCTTGATTATTAGCAGCGGACTCGCTGGCTAGGTTAGCCAGGTTAGCTAGCCAGCTTGCTGAAAGGTTTGCACGTCGGGTTCCCACTATGGTAGTAATGTAGAATGTTTTGTCTTAGCTAGTAACTAATTTATAAAAGCAAACTTCAGTGCTAATCGTGGTTGAATCAGTAACCTCATGATAGATTTATTTGTTTTTTAATTCAATAGTAATATTACTTTAATGGTAGGGTTGCATTAGCTGTGATTGTGTTCGCAAGCTAACATTAGGCTACTATCAACATTACCCAGCATTCTTGGTATAGTAAGCTATCATTTTTGCTAGTAAGTTGTTTGATTCTTGGCATAGCCATTCGTAAATTAGCTAACCACTAAATAATATTTCCTATCCGGCGGTAATTTCCCGTTGTTGAGCAAGTCATGTAACTAAATTTGGATATATAGGGCAACATTATCTAACATTTCAAACAACAACCGTAGAGCAGCCATCGTATGAAATTAGCAACTCGGGAATTATTCATGTCCCGGCGAAGAAAAGTCCGTTTAGTGTTCTTTTAAGTACGTTTTCTTTCCCAGAAGTTTACATCAAAAGTCTATTTTGCCTCACAAAAATAGGAATGAAGGATGAAGCTCGATTTAACTTAGTAGCTTTCATTACGCTACCGTAATCCATCTTTCATGTAATAGTATGTGCTGTAGTGACTGAATGCAGTCATTAAAAGAAATTTAATCCATGTATTAAAGTTGATTGTGTAAGGCAAGTCAAAGTTTTTATGCAGAACAGGACAAAAGGGCCTTGTACTCTGAACAAGATCACATATTCATGTCAACATAATAATAATAGCTTGTATCTCTAAAATCCATTCAGCTCAGCTTGAATGATAAATATCAATACTAACAAATTCATACTGTTACATTTTGTTTAGGCTTTCCCGTGGAATGAGCGTTCCATGCAGCATCCTAGGTATGAATGACGTGGCCTGGCAGGAGACAAGAGGTGGGATGCTGCATGCAAATGGTGCTCCTGAGACTGGAGGTGTCAGAGTTCACGGTGGAGGGTCTTTAGCTACAGTTGGTGGAGCTGGACAAGCTCCTGGAGTTCCACATTTACAAGGCATGGACAGGGTTGTCAACCCTACCCCAGGTACCCCACAGCCTCCATTGAGTGGACGATCTCAGGATGACGCCACAGTCGGATACTTCTTTCAGAGGCAGCCTGGAGAGCAGCTTGGAGGTTGCACACCCAGCAAGCACCGCTGGCCAACTGGAGATGCCAATCATGTTGATCAGGTAGAGCATCTTCATTCAGATACCAAGCAATGTATTTTATTTAACTTTGAACATTTATTTTCTAAATATCCTGTTTCACTGAATATTATATTATATCAAAGACTAAATCTGTTACATTTTATGTATTGAATTTTGTGAAGGGTGGTGGGGTGGCAAAGAAGTTGTCAGTTTCACCGACACAGCACACCATTTAACCAAAACAGTAAACGAAACATTATGTTCTATTTGTGAGGCCTGTTCGAGCATGCCCTCTTCTTCATAAAGTAGAAAAGTGCCCTTCAGACAGAAAGTGTAGATACTGTTTGCCAACCCTGGAAGGCAAATGTTGAAAATATAAACAAAATTGAGTTTAAGAAACTTGGTTTGCTAACTTGTCAGCAGGCATTTAACCTCGTGGCTTCTTGTTTTGCTGTCTTAGAGTTTATATTTGCGTGCGTAATGTGATGTGTAACCAGAACAATAAGACCCTGTTATTCACCGCTGAGACTGGATCATGTATTTCACATGCTCAGTTAATCTGTGATGATTTACACCAGGTGATAATCATTCACCAATTACCATTTCCTCTTTGTATTTTTTTATTAACGTTAGAGCACATGAATAGAGCTGCTGTGGGGCGCAGCAATACAAGGACTTTTCTGTCCAAAAATACAGCGACAGATTTCACCCTCACAGAAAATAGGAGTGTATGATTTTCTGATTCACCTTATTTTTTTTTTATTTTTTTTAATCAACTTTATAATAAGGGTACAAAGCGTATAAATAATTTAGTAACCAGAATAGAAATGTTTGTCATAACAGGTTTGGGGTGGTTTTTTTTTTTTTTTTTTAGGTTTTTTTTTAACCCAAAAGCCCCCCAGAAATTTTGT
>JAPZDY010000010.1:14634426-14646622 GCA_029783645.1 Ctenochaetus hawaiiensis
TGTTTTGGGTTGTTTTTTTTTTTTTTTTTTTCGGTTTTTTTTTCACCCTAAGGCCCAGCAGATGTTTTGTGACTTAACCATGTTTCAATGATATTTGTTACAGGAGGAACACAGAAGAAAAAAAGCAGCAACTAACTGCTAAAATAGTTAGTCTATAATTGAATTAGATTAATTTATATAACAAGTCATGGGATGAGTTAGAAAACGGAAAAAACTGCTACAACCGAGTTGTGCTTTTTTATTTTGTAGCCCATTTATAATTTGAAACAAAACCTCCTATATTCAGTGCACTGCAGCATCTAATCAGCTACAAATTAAAGAAGTGTGTCCTTCCAGCAACAATTTCTTTCATGTAGGATTCTCTCGTGTCTCTCTGAAGCCTCCTCACTCCTCGAAAGAACATTAAGAGAATTAGAAAGTCCTTTATTACAGTGAAGCAATTCAAGTTCTTTGTGCCTGCAATCTCCACAGTTGAGTATCCAAGCATATTTTGTGTTGGAGGTTATGCACACCACAGGCAGATCACTGGTTTGTCACAGGGCAGACACATGTAGACTTAAGTTTGTGAAGCAGTGACAGCACTACTTCAGTAAAACAAAACAGCCTCCTCGTTTGCAGAGGGTATAAGTGTGAGACCAGTGCATTGCGTGCTGCATTGGCACAGCAGGGGTGTGACTTTTGCAGTGATAACCAGCCAGACTTGAAATACCCTGTCTTACAGTATTAAACTGCCATGCACTGTTTTGGCAGTCTTACGACTTACGGATTTGTCACTTAAACTGGACTTCCTGGATTAGTTTTGATCTCTCGGTTACCTTTAGCAACACACCCACCTCACCTAACCTACATGTCTTTGATCTAATTCAGGGAGATCTACGACGACTGAGGAAAAGGATTATGTTCTAGACCCGCAACGATGTTGTCGGAAATGCAAAAAAAGATAAAAGAAGGCAAGACTAGTGTTGGAACAGTCTTTAGAATTGAGCTTAGCTTTTTTTAAGAAGTTAAACCAAGCAGAACTGGTGTCAGTGGCTCAAGGCTGCGTATTGGTAGTACATACTTGAAAAGTATTTACCAAAATGACTTTGTACCTAGTGGTATTGAAACCTCTACAGTCAAGCAGTAACTGTAGTCAACCCCCTTTTTTTTACCCATCGCCAAAAAAAAAGACTATTTGTATGGTTTTGCTCTCAGCATTCTTGTTTTATTGCAGTGTGACTGCAGCTGCAACAAAACAGTTGACTGTGGTGTATTTGATGACAGCTGGCTGTTTGTGTGCAGAGGTGCCACCAAAATAGTAGAAAACCATTCAGTTGAAGTACTGTGGTGTTGGTATCACTTCAGGATTTCTGGTATTGCTACACAGCCCTACAGAGGCCTCGTTTTACCTTTATATTTCAGTAGAAGGAATGATAAATCAGGCACCTCAGGGAATAGGCTCTGTTTTTTTTAAAGAGGCCTGTATTCTGTCCTCCCTCTCAAATCTTCAGTTGGGATTTGTGCAAATTGTGTGGTTTAATGTCTATGTTTGTGGTCAGCCCTCTGTGTAAATATTGAATTTGGGAGTCATTTTGCCTCCTAATCATGGTCTGAATCCAATAAAGTGCACAAATCTCTCACGAGTTTGTATGCTGGGTCCCACTTCACATGCATTTCTGAGACATTTTGATCACTAGGCCCTTGTGTTTACACACTGTGGATTAGGTGTTGTGTGTTTTTTCTCAGCCTGATAAAAAGATAGATGCTGTCTTCTGCTCTGTTCTTGTTTTTTTAAACAGCAGATACTGTCCAGAATCACGCTGCATTACAGCCCTTTTTTTTCTTTTTTCCACTTGTGATGACAAAAGGCTCGACAGTTAAGTTTTGTAATTTGTAGTTTGGCACCCGCACTTTTTACATTTACACACAATCAGGAGGGTGAGCAGTGGAAAAGAATTGATCACAGCATTCCTTTAAGTTTAATGTAGTAGTGTTTTTGATTCTAATATTTGTTTTTTACCTTTACGCCTCCATTGTTTGAAAGTCTTGATTGCGTTGTGCTTTTGGGATTTGGATAACTAAGGGATGAATAAAGAGACACAAGAATTGCTTATTTTAAGGCTGAAAGCAGTGTTATCCTGGGTTTAAGTTTTGTTATTGTTTTTTTCTATCAAAATGTTGTTTTTTTGTTATTGTATTGTGTTGATTAGTAAGAAACGACATGTTGAAGTTGTCTGTATTGGTCAAGAATCCTTTGTTGGCTTGAAATAATGTATAAACCATATTTTTTATCACTTAAAAGACCCAAAATATATATTTTCTTGATTTAAAAAATGTAATATATTATCTTTCTCAGGTCTTTACTTTGTAAGCCTCTTTAAAGTGCCTCAAGCTTTCTGTTTACCATCTTGTTTTTCTTCCCTTTGTTTCAGGTCCGTGCTGTGGATGAAATGAACTATGATTTCCAAGCTCTTGCTTTGGAGTCAAGGGGCATGGGGGAGGTGAGGGGGTTTTGGTTTTGCTGTTCAGTTTTGCCATAGTACAGCACTAAATGAAAAGGAAAATAGATTATGAAAGACAAACCCTATCTGGTCTTAAAATGAATTCCTAACATACCTTTAGTTCACTCCTTTACTAAGATCAGATTAAAACCAGGGAAATTTTGTGACCAGTTGAAGAATGAGATTTGGAGTGTTTAATGTTATATTTTTGGCCTCGTAAGGAAATTCTAAGCTAACCAAGGCTACAGTAAACTCATTATGTTGAACATCAAAATTGTAAACTAACCACTGTACTTGAGATTTCTAAATAATTAAATGTTTTTGTTGATAGGGTTGTATTTAAATATTACATTGCACTTGGACATGTGATGATTTTCCAAACATTTGGGAATTCTGTACCATATATTTGTAGCTTCTGCCAGCGAAAAAGCTCTGGGATTCTGATGAGTTGGCCAAGGATGGAAGGAAAGGGATTCTTCTCGGCGAGGAGTGGAGGGACAATGCATGGGGATCATCTCGTGAGTGACTCCTACATCGTTTGTATAGTGTTTTCATGCAGCTCCTCTTCCTTTTAGAGACAGGATTTTTTACCCAGCTATAGTTTCAATACACAACTGTTTAGATATTTGATGGCAGCTTTTCATTCAGATCATTCAGTGTCTCAGCCAATCATGGTGCAGCGGCGGCCAGGCCAGAGTTTCCATGGGAATGGTGATGCCAATTCTGTGCTTTCACCTCGCTCAGAAGGTGGAGGCCTGGGGGTGAGCATGGTGGAGTACGTCCTGAGCTCCTCTCCTGGTGACAAGATGGATGGACGCTACAGGAACGGTGGCTATGTAAGTCAAGCTTCTGTGTCGCTTCCAACTCAAAAAGAGGGATCTCTTCTCACTTATTAAACAGTTATTCTTAAAGTTGGCACATGGTCTTACCTGGTCTTTTTTATGCATACAGGGTGGAGGGGATGTTGACCAAGATGGGAGGGAGAAAGGTGATGCCCAAGAGAAGGTGTCCCCCTTTGAAGAGGACAAGAGCCCGGAGATGAAGGTGGGAGAGGAGAGTGATCCCGCCAAAGCCAACGGAAGAGGCCTATTAAACGGCATGGACAGAGACTGCAAAGATTTCAAGTAGGTTTTTCTTCCAAAGTAGCACAAACAGTTACCATTGATGCTTTAGCCCCTCTAGCAGGAGGTAGGCTTTTGGTATTAGCCTGCCATTGTCCAACTATTTCAGTCAGCATTTTCCTCTCCTGCTGCTGTGTGAATGTTGTTTCTAAATGTTGTAAACTGTTATTCTGTTGTTAACTCCAACAACCTCCGAGCTAGCAGGCTACACGCTGAAAAAAAGACAAGTTAGCCATATCTAGTAGCTTCAAAAACAAGCTAGGAGCTGTTTAAGTCAGGGTTCACCTCCTCCATGTGCCACTATTATGCCTCCTGTCTGCAATGTGTGCTGATGGTGCAACTTCTTTACCGTCCCAGTCCAACTCCTGGAAGTCGCCAAGCTTCTCCCACTGAAGCCGTGGAGCGGATGGGTCCCAGTCAGACAGGTTTGGAAATGATGGGACAGCATCACCCCCATGCCCTCCAACAACACAACCCCAACCAAAACAAGGCCCCAGCCGAGGACTTCCAGAACCAGGAGGCTCAGAACATGGGCGGCATGGAGCAGCAGGCAGGCGTGGAGTCCCTCCAGTTTGACTATGCTGGGAACCAGATTCCTGTGGACTCCTCAGGGACTCCAGTGGGACTGTTTGACTACAACTCTCAGCAGCAGGTTTGTTTAAAAAAAAAGCAGTGAAGAAATTTAACTGTAAATTTAATAAAAAGATTGTTAAGTTTTTTTGTTTTTGTTTTGTTCCAGTTGTTCCAGAGATCTAATCCCCTGACCGTTCAGCAGCTCACTGCAGCTCAACAACAACAGTACGCGCTGGCTGCAGCCCAGCAGCAGCATCTCGGTAAGTCAGGCTGTTTGTCTTACTCCGTGTGTGTTTTTTTGCAAACCGGTTAAACTGCTTTTTGTTGCGAGTTGTCTGGAGATCCGTTGCACAGTCATTTAAATAAGATTTGATATGGAAATAATGAATTACATTTTACTGTTCCTCATATCACCCAGCAGGCCTTGCTCCTGCATTCGTGCCAAACCCTTACATCATTAATGCTGCCCCACCTGGAACTGATCCCTACACTGCCGCTGGGCTGGCGGCAGCAGCAACACTTGCCGGTGAGCATGCAGCAAGATTTTTAGCCCTTGTGCTCTTGTTTTTAAAAAATATAAACACTTCCATGATCAGTTGTGTGATATGTGAATATAACATCAAAATGTTTTGTCCTCAGGGCCCACAGTGGTTCCTCCACAGTACTATGGCGTTCCCTGGGGCGTGTACCCAGCCAACCTTTTTCAGCAACAGGCTGCATCAACTGCCAATCACTCAGCTAATCAGCAAGCATCCAATCAGGGACCAGGCCCAGGCCAACCACAGGTAGGAAGGCTCATTGTAAAAAGCTTGTCTGGACTGACCATAAAAAAATTTCACAAGGATTAAACTGTTTCATAAAGACAACAAAGGGACAATTTAGACAGCGATTACATCATTTTACAGTGAGGAAAACTACCGCGATGTGACTGATTGGAAGTTTTAATGACCCTGTAAACCTTTTCTGAATTCAGCGTTTTGCCCTGAGTCCTACATGAACCAGCAACAACTAATGTTTTTGTTTTCAATTGAAATATGAGATTTCAGTATTAATCTTTTTACTCCTGGTGTTAAAGTGGTTCTTGTTCAGAAGGAAAAAAAAGTCTTGTCACATAAACTTCTGAAGAAATGCCAGAGTTCAGCAACAATTGAATCAATGCGTGACAACAGTAGTGAAGTTGTTAATGTTGCTAGGCAACAGTCAATTACATCAGATCAAACCAAACTTCAGTCAGCTGATCTTTTAACTGTTACTCGTTCAGATTTTGTCCATTTAATGTATTATATAAGTACTTGAGATTATAAAAGTTTTCTTGAGCGTTGAATGCAGAATTTTCTTACCTGCGTCTCCAGGTGATGCGCACAGGAACCAACCAGCGACCTCTTACACCTGGGCAAGGCCAACAGAGTCAGCAGGAATCTCTAGCCGCAGCAGCTGCTGCAAACCCTGCCTTGGCATACACAGGAATGCCTGGTTGGTACCAACACTTACACAGCCAGAAACACAAAGAGCCAGACATAATTCATCTTCACTGTCTGACATATTAACTGCTTCTAATAATGTCTTAGATTAATTGTTCTAACAGTAAAAAAAACACCTCCCTTGTTATTGAGCAACTCTTTGATTTTTTTTTTTTTTTTATGTACAAATCTGTTATTGATGTTTAATGTTTCTTATCTTTTCAGGCTATCAGGTTTTAGCCCCTGCAGCCTATTACGATCAGACAGGAGCCCTTGTGATGGGCCCTGGTGCACGAACCGGTCTAGGTGGGCCAGTTCGTCTTGTCCAGACCCCCCTCCTCATCAATCCTGCAGCAGCTCAAGCTGGTATGTAAAAACTCACCTGTGCATCTTATTTACACTGCGATTCCCTTCCCTCCTTTCCTAAATAAATTGGCCATTTTGACCTCAGCTCTCCTTTTAAACCCCTCACACTCTCCCCTCTTTCTCTACCAGCAGCTGCGGTGTCAGCATCTGGCTCTGGCAACAACATGTCTGGTCCTCCAGCCAACGGGCTGTACCGCTCCATGCCTCAACCTCAACCCCAGCCGCAGCAGCAGCAGGCCCCCCCGCCCAGCAGCGGCCTGCCCTCCAGCTCGTTCTACGGCTCCGGATCTGTCCCGAACACTTCTCAGAGCAGCTCCCTTTTTTCCCACACCTCTGCTGCACCACCTCCGAGCTCATCCCTGGGCTTCAGCAGCACCGGCGGCTCTCTCGGCGTGGGCCTCGGCTCTGCTCTTGGGGGCTTTGGCTCCTCTGGTCAGTGACACAACTGCAAGCTAAATAAGAATTTAAAAAAAAAATCCTTTTGGTGATCTGATTTCTTTGACGGGTTTCTTCTTTCTCCTTGCAGTTTCCAGCTCCACCAGTAGCAGCGTATCTCGCAGGGACTCCCTGTTGGCAAGTTCTGATCTATACAAACGCGGCGGCAGCAGTTTAACTCCGATCGGCCAGCCCTTCTACAACAGCCTGGGTTACTCCTCCTCACCTAGTCCCATTGGCCTCACACCAGGTCACTCCCCACTCACTCCTCCACCTTCTCTGCCCTCCTCTCATGGATCCTCCTCTAGCCTTCACCTCGGTAAGACTTAAGACTTGTTTTACTTAAACATTATAGTATATTTTGTGTTGTTTTGCAAGGTTTGCATGTTTTTAAATATTCTGACAATCCTATCCATTCATTCTGTGATCTTAGGTGGCCTGACGAACGGCAGCGGGCGTTACATTTCTGCAGCGCCCGGAGCTGAGGCCAAGTACCGGAGCGCCGGCGGGACGTCCAGTCTCTTCAATTCCAGCAGCCAGCTTTTCCCTCCATCTCGGCCCCGCTACAGCCGCTCTGACGTCATGCCGTCCGGACGCAGCCGCCTACTGGAAGACTTCAGGAACAACCGCTTCCCTAATCTCCAACTGCGCGACCTACCGGGACACATGGTGGAGTTCTCTCAAGACCAGCACGGATCCAGGTGGCTAAGATGTGCTTTCTTGTTAAAAATGATCTATATTCATGTCATATTTTTCTGAAAATCTTAGCACAGGGAGGTGGATATGTTGGTTTGCCAATCATTTTTTTCTTTATCCTTTTCTATTTTTTTTCCAATCTTCTCTGTAGATTCATCCAGCAGAAGCTAGAAAGGGCCACTCCTGCTGAGAGGCAGATGGTGTTTGGAGAGATTCTGCAGGCAGCGTACCAGCTGATGACTGACGTATTTGGGAATTATGTCATCCAAAAGTTCTTTGAGGTTGGGACTGTCTGAAGTTCATCCAAGTGTAATTTCACTCTCATTAGAACAGAGACTCTATTTTCTGCAGCATCTTCCTGAGGAGTTTGTGTCTTGTGTCTCGTGTTTTGTGTCGAGCAGTTTGGAAGCGCAGACCAGAAGCTGGCTTTGGCGACACGCATCCGTGGACACGTTCTTCCTCTGGCTTTGCAGATGTATGGTTGCAGAGTCATTCAGAAAGCCCTGGAGTCCATCTCCTCAGACCAGCAGGTAATTGTAAGTGAGATTTCACTTCTTTTTTACCAAATTTTGTAATAGAGCATTTCTTTATTTGCTCTTGAATCAATCCAACATGTTACTAACCTCAATTTCAACACAGAAACAGTTACATGTTCGTCCCTGTTCCCTTATTTCTTCACTTCAGAGCGACATCGTCCGCGAGTTGGACGGCCACGTGTTGAAGTGTGTGAAGGACCAGAACGGGAACCATGTGGTGCAGAAGTGTATCGAGTGTGTCCAGCCTCAGGCCCTGCAGTTCATTATTGATGCCTTCCAGGGACAGGTGGGTTTATTAATAACAGCAGTGGCTCAGCTGCCAATCATTCCCCTTTTAATAATCTACATTTTTAGTTGGTGGGAGGAAATGTAAAAATGTTTATTACACCGTTCCAGATGTCGCCGGCTTCTTTTGGCAAACAGCAAAATTACTGAGAAATGAGACACCAGTGAAAAATTTTGACCAGAAAAAAAAGAGAAGCAAAAAACATGAGATATTCTACATTTGTATTGAATTTCTTATGTCAAATTATTATGTGATGGTTAGGAGCTTTACTTGAGTGATTGATACACTGAGTGTGTATTGTGTTTGTTTTAATCAAATGCAGAGGTAAGAAACTTATAGAGATAAGAAATGAGATACTTGTTTTAGAAATCATAAGATTCTCCCTTGAAATAAATTATCCTGAAGCAATCTAAACAAACACTATTCATGAAGTAAAACAGAGTAACAAGGTACCCTAGTATTAACCTTTAACCTAGTACAATGCAGATTTAATGCAGTACCAGTTTTATTTTTGTGAGGAACTACTTTTGTATTGATCTGAAAGTTTTAAATCAAATATAAAATGTTTGTTTCACTTCCCCTTGTTTTTGTTTTTTTGTTTTCTTCAGTGTGAGGTTGCCACCTTTTTTGTGTGGTCTCCTCCTATTGCTTGTTAATCTGTTGTTGGTCTTTGTAGTATTTAGCTTAACCTTTCATTCTTTTACCTCCACTTTCATACACTTTTACTCTTTTGTTGTTGCATCGTCTTTTACGATTTTTTTCTTTCCTGTTATGTATTATCTCTTTCTTTATTCCTTTATAAAATACACATACCTGTATTGTGGCTGATTGTAACCCACCTGCCTCGACCATAACTTCTGTTTTTTTGAAAACGTGCTATATAAATCAGTTGGACTCGACTCGATCTGCTCCTATTTTTACCTTGTTTCGCAGGTGTTTGTGCTCTCCACACACCCCTACGGCTGCAGAGTTATTCAGAGGATCCTGGAGCACTGCACCCAGGAGCAGACTCTGCCCATCCTGGAAGAGCTGCATCAGCACTCTGAACAGCTGGGCCAGGTGAGCACATCTGTCTCCCCTCCTGTCTCATTTTTCACAGATGTCACTTTGACGTTTGCTAGATTGTGACTGATTGTTATTGAGATGTGTGCCTGTCTGGTATATTCGCATGTTGTCCTTCATGTTTGAGCATTTTTTTTTTCATATTCTCAGCCTGTCGATGTTCCTGTGTGGTTGTGGTCTGCTAAGTGTAAAGTGTTAAGGATGAGTGTTGTTGTTGTTGTTGTTGTTGTTGTTGTTGTTGTTGTAGTACTGTCAGCTTTCATTACATCTGACATATGTGATTATTTAAACATCCACCCTGCCCCCTCACTTATTCCATCTAGAAATATCAAGGCGTATCATTGGAGATGACACCCAAAACATATTATACAGTGTCCCGTGATGCACTGTTCAAGGTCAGAGCAATTTGCCTCTCTCTCGCGGATGTCCCCGTGCTCCCTTCCTCTTTCCCTTTTTATGTTTTCTTTTGTTAAAAAAAAAATAAATCTAATTTAACATCTAGATAGTTCTCCGATTCCCAACTTTTACAGGTCTTCTCCTAACCCACTGAACCGCCTTTATCTCACCTTTCCCCTCCCTTCTTGCTTTACACCACAGAGGATTTCACACGGCACATGCTTCTCTGCTGTCTGATGATCCCTCTCTTTTGCCTCCAGCATCTCCTGATCAATCTGTTTTTGTTTTTTTTTTGTTTTGTTTTTGTTTTTTTCTGTCCTTATCATCTTGATTTCACCGTTATTGTTTGATAGAAGCGTAACTCTTAAGTAGGGCTGTAACGAGCGATTATTTTCATTGTCGATTAATGTGCCAATTATTTTTTATGATTAATCCTTTTAGTCTAAAATAAAATTGTGAAAAATGCTCATCGCAATTTTCCAGAGCCTAAAGTGAGGTTTTCAAATGGCTTCATTTGTCGAAACACCAGCTGTCATAAATGACAAAGAGAAGGAGCAAATGCAGTTTTGCTTGAAAAAATGACTTAAATGGTTAATCAATTACCAAAATAGTTGGCAACTAATTCTAATTCAATCAATTAATCAACTAATCATTGCAGCTTTATACAGAAGTGCAACTTTACCCCGAGTACTTGAAGTACTTGAGGGCTTAAAGTGAAGTCAAACAGCAAAAAAAATGCAGGTTCTTGTTAAAACAGATTGACAGGAAATGAATTTGAAGGCAAAAACTTAACAAAATAAAGGTGGAGATCACATTGCCCACCCAACAAATTACTCCTTCTTAACCGAGATCAAGTCAGAGTGGTGTTATTTGTTGCTTGGTCAGGTGAGTCCTTGTCTCCATCTTATCACTCTAAAATTACACCCATAACTGTCTATCACCCATTTCTGAAGGGGCAAAGATGCTTTTGGTTGTGTTGTCTGGTCAGCAACACCCCGAACCAGCAGCATCTGTTTTGTCTGACCTTCCGCAGTGATGACGTAAGGGTTCATGTTAGACTACAAATGGGGGTGTCACTCATTCGTCTACCTGTCATAGTAGAGATGCATGATTATCTCACCAGTTAGGACCAATGGGTAGTGCATGAGTATCAATCAGAGTAAAGGGTGTCGCACGGACTCTTTTTGTGATTGATCATTAACGAAATGGCTCCTTACCTTGAGCTCACGCCTCCACTGCCTCCTGCAGGATCAGTACGGTAACTACGTCATTCAGCATGTTTTGGAGCACGGCAGACCAGAAGATAAGAGCAAGATAGTGGCCGAAGTTCGCGGGAAGGTTCTCGTCCTCAGCCAGCACAAATTTGCAAGGTAAGCTTTGTTTTAAAGAGCTTTACTGTAGTCTGTGACAAAGTGTTCTACATTTCTAAAACATTTAATAAACCAGGACACAGTTTTATTTGATTAAGTTGAGTATGAGCTCAGTGCAGAAGGTTACCAAGAAGAAAACTAGTGTAAACTTCTAAGTGTAATAGTTTTTTTTAGGTCATCGGGAAAGCTAATAGTCTAAAGAAGTATCGTTATTCAAAATAACAATTTATTGCAATTTTAGTTTGCTTTTTTAGCACTAGACCTCAGATAAAAGAATTATACACTTTCAGAGAAAATACACCTCACATGTGAGTCTGTGAGTTTTTTTAGCATCATGCTACACTATTGTGTGTTAGCATTAAGTTAAGGGACTGAATGTTAGTTACAAGAAATGTAAAAGAAGTATCATAATACATGAGTGAATCAGTACTTTTACCATCGCTATGTGATCCAAAGCGCCGCCTGCATGTACATACTCCACAAAAAAAGCAGTACCTATTTCCTCAAATCACCCCGGAGGAAAATATTCATGAAGCCCAGACATCAGGAAAGTTACATCACTGAGAGACACTTCATGTTGGTCATGACAAATTTTTATCACACCGCCTACTGCTTCAATTTAAACACAACAACCCAACAGGCCTTTTATTATGATGTGTCACAAATACAATATGGATATAAAAAGAAGCTGCTTCAGACATTCAGCCTTCGACGTGGAGAAATAAAAGGCATCCACCATGACTGCTGTGATGCCAGTGCTGTGACTCATCCGCTATTCCTCGAATGTGTTTAATAAAAGCTTTTCTCTGCCTGTTGTTCCTCAGTAATGTGGTGGAGAAGTGTGTGATCCACTCTTCACGTGCAGAGAGAGCTCTGCTGATAGATGAAGTATGCTGCCAGAAAGACGGGCCCCACAGCGCCCTGTACACCATGATGAAGGACCAGTACGCCAACTATGTTGTCCAAAGAATGATCGACATGGCAGAACCCGCTCAGCGCAAAATCATCATGCACAAGGTTGGAAAACGATGAAATTTTAAATGATCCTGCAGACAGAAATAATGTGGATTAATGTGTGTGCACAGCTAGAAAGATTTGGCCAGATTTAACTATTTTGTAAGTGATGAAAAGCTCTAGTTGGGACAAACAATATGCTTTTAATTTTATCCCATTTTTGTGTCAGAGCCAGCAGTCAAAACAGTATTTAATAAACTTCTGTAACTTCCCTGCAGGAATCAAGTGTAGGACATGGAAATTTTACTATGTTTAGGTTTTCTTGTTTATTTTCTGTGTTGTACATATGTATTATTGACTTGGTGACCTTTTAAAGATAACCTACATTGACTTCAATCTCTGGCTGAAACAAATTCCTTCACTATTTTAATTTTATTGAAATTTTTCTGCCCATTCTTTTT
>JAPZDY010000010.1:14646722-14681256 GCA_029783645.1 Ctenochaetus hawaiiensis
CTGCCCATTCTTTTTTCTTTTTTTTTTACTTATTAATCAATTTCTAGGGCCAAGGGTAACTGTTCAAATGTTTCATTCAACCAACAGTTCAAAACCTGAAAATATTTAATTGACTCTCACAGAAGGCTGAAGCCCAGTTCAGCTCAAAGATTCATGAGATAAAACTGTTTTAGGAAGCTGCAGCATTGTGGACTTACTTAACTTGTGTTTTAATGAATCTTTGGTCTGAAGTGGGCATCAGTAAACCAGTAAATCACATTGTAGAAACGTGAACTAGTAAATTTTGGGGGCAATTTGTTTAAAAAATGGCTAAATAACCATAACTGATCATTCTACTATTGATCTCAGCTCGGTTTTGAATTTCGCTGACCTTTGCCGTCTCTTTCCCGCCTTCAGATCCGGCCTCACATTGCCACTTTACGCAAGTACACCTACGGGAAGCACATTCTGGCCAAGCTAGAAAAGTACTACATGAAGAGCGGATCTGAACTGGGTCCCATCGGTGGCCCCACCAACGGCCTCATGTAGTCACGCCGACATCCTGGGCCCCCTGAGGAAGTGAAGGAGGAGGAGGAGGATCCCGAGACCCCCAACCCCGCCCTGTTCTGTGAGAGACACTCCTTAGCCATAGGGGTTAGCCTTTGACACACCCTCTGTCGCCCCATTTTTTTGGGGGAATTACCAAAAAAAAAAAAATTTTTAAAAAAGACAAGTCAACTTCACCTAAGAACGCTGTGACAACTGACCCCTGCCGCTCTGCCACCCCCTGGTGCAGGTCCCCAGTGTGGCCACTAGGGGGCGCTCAGTCAGCAGGAGATTTCTTTTTTTCTTTTCTTTCCTTTTCTCTTTTTTTTTTTTTTTTCCTGGGTAAAGCACAAGCCCATTGTTAATGATGTAATTGATGTATTTGACTGGTTTTCATATTATCTTGTACATTTAGTTTTTTACCTTGTAAATTCTCTGTAGAAAAAGAAAAAATAATATACACACATTTGCTGAAATTTACAATTCCTACAAATAACACCAGCAAAGTGATTTTATAAGGCTAAACTGAGTGATCCTTTTAAAGAAAACAAGAACAATTCCACACGTTTTTGTAAACACACTTACCATGTCAGCTGTTCAAATTTAATCTAGGCAATTGAATATTATATTTGTATATTATCCCATGCACAGTAAACGTGTCTCCCATGCCAAAGCAGCTGATGAATTAGTTTTTAAAATAGCACTACATAGTATGGATGGATTCGAACCCCCCCCTCCGTCCGCAGGTGAGAACTATGTGTCAACGTGCCACAGTTATCCGGAGGTCTTCGAGACCGTTTTTTGCGAGCTTGGCTTTGGGGATTGGTGCTTCAGTCTTAGGGTAGTGTTTTTCCAGTTGGTGGCTTTTTTTTTTTTCCTCGCCTCCTTTTCCAGGATAAGTGTGTGTGTGTGGGAGGGGGGGCTGTGTTTGCCCCCTCCCTCCAGCAGCTTCAAGTCTGCCCGAAGTTTCGGTACTAGTTATTATTATTACAGACTGAGCGACCTGAGCTGCTGCATCTACTGAGCCCCGTACGAGCCGTCTTTTTTCTCTCCTCCAGGTGATCACTCGGGGTTTATGCAAAGATTTACAAAAAAAAAAACAACAAAAGCTACTATGAACCTAAAGATGCAGAGCATGAGGTTTTGGTTGTACAGCGGCCGCGAAAAAAACCGGGGTATGATCTTAACATGAAATGAGCGTAGTGTGGTGGGTGGGCTTTCTGCGGGGGTAGTGGGGTGGGAGTGGGCTATGTGTTGGCATGCTGTGACAGGTTTTAATCCTTGGAATGATTTTTTTTGTTTATTTCCTTTATCATGTTTTGTGTAACATCTTATCTGTCTTGTAGTTTTGAGATGAACACTGCCCTAGAATACGGTATCTTTATGTACTGAATAATCATCTCTTGCGTAGAAGTAGTTTAGCGATTGTATAGCATCTTTATGTATGAGTAAAATTGTTGCTTTTGGGTTTTCGGGGGGGAGGGGCTTGCTTTCCGCAATGATGGGACCCCCACCGCCTGAAGGTCAGAGTAGTGGGGAAAAAAAGAAAAAACGTTGTGAAGTGAAGCTTTTCCAAGCTTTTTTTTTTTTTTTTTTTATTACATCTGAGGTGAAATGAACTAGAATTAGTGGGATAAGTTGAAGAAAGGGATGCTAAAAGAACCTTTTTTTAAAAAAAGAAATGGTTCTGTTTTTGTTTTTTAAAAGTTCTTTTCATTTGATTGGGTATGTAAGTGCTTTGGTGGCGGCCGGTGGGGCCATCGAAAGATTATACAATTCACCTGTAATGCTCGTAGTGATGGCTTCTTTGCTTCATATGAATAATTGTAGATTACATGTAGTATATGTGCAGTTAATAAGTGTAAGATTATTAGTTTAATTGAAAAAAAAAAATGTCTAGTCGTGGTGTTTGACAGGCCTTGCTCTAAATTTGTAGTGATGCTTTTATTTCGTCTGTACAGTTGTACATTTGTAAACGTTTATGCTGTAAATGGGATGTCTTTTACACTTTTTTGGGGAGAAAAAGGCAAAAATGTGCATTTTGATGTGTGTATATTCATCACTCCTTTCCCCTTGAATATAATGTATACAGTTTTATTTGATCAAGTGTTATTTTAAAGGAAAAAAATAACTTTATGGCTTCACAATCTGGCATGGATTTTTTTTTGTTTTTTTTGTTTTGTTTTTAATCCGCTTTGGGAAAGGCCAGCCTCTATTTGTACTGGAGCTGTAACATCCACTGTTGATGGTCTTTCTAATGTGTGACAGTTTAAAAAAAGAAGAAAAAAAACACTCTGTACTAAAACTGAGGCTGCATTTCGTCCTCTCTGCTACCATGGAAACTTCACAGGATATGACAAGAATTATTTTTGTACAGAAGAGTGCTGTGTTTTGGAACAGCTACTACCTTGTAAGCAAAAGCAATGTAAAATATTGTCAATTATATAAATATGAACATATGAGTTTTGTCACACTGTCAAAGTCATGTACATTTTCAGGTGGCCTTATGTACATTTCCAGATGTTAGATGATGAAAACAAACTCATTTTTGGAAGCAGAATTGTGACTATGTATGATTAAACTGTTCTTCTAACATTTGACCAGCATGGTTGTGTTTTTCCTGCAACTGGTGTTTTTAGAGCTTTAATAATTGGAATTTTATGCTTCTGAAAGTCTTTCTGAGAGAAAAAAGACACTGAGTTTGAATTAGAGGTTTATTCCCTGTGGTATAAACCCTATAAAGAGTGCAACTGTCACTTGAAACCGATATCACACAAATTTTACCATCCGAAACTTTTATTTTTACAAAAAATTTGCAAAATTTATTCAATTCTGATTTTCAACAATAGCAAAATAAATGTGTCATATTATTATCATACTGTATTTTGGTACAATCTTGTGGCACAGACTATTTTGTATAGTGAACAATGAATTTCTTTGTAAACATATATGATTTTTTCTAAAGTTTACCCTCCTTTTAAAGTTTTATAGTCTTACAGCCTTAATTAAAAGTAGATAGACTGTGGGTCTTTTTGATTAAGAGTTTGTCAGAGTAAAATGTTTAATTGAAAACTACATATTTGCATAAGTATTCGGCCCTTTTTTCACAGGACACATCTTATTCTGTTACACTTTTGGTTGTTGCACATCAAGGGGTGCTGCATTGTAGTGTGCATGCAGCAGGTGCAACAAATAACTTGCATGAGTGAGTTTACCAAGTTATGTCATCTGATCATCATCAGCATCTGAAATACACCTGGTTTTGTGACCATCAGTACGTGCGCATTTCACCACCGAGCTGAAATGCTGCGACCGACAAATCAAACTTTATTCTAAGGAACAGAGAGGAGTCTGGGTTGTTGCGGTCAAAACACTCGCACTTTCAATGCGCGCTCAGCGTGCGCGTGTGCCAGTGCGCCACCTCGTTTTTTTAACATCAGACGCACCGGAAAGTCACTACAGTTCTCTGCTCTCACGGTCTGAACCCGAGAAACGAATTCATGATGCACAACCCAGCGGATGTCTCAGAAAACCGCCAGCGTGCACCTTGTTGCGCTTCTGGGGGGAAACAGCGGACTTTTCCACTGTGAAGTCCGCTGTTTGGTCTCTGAGTCACAGCCGCAGACAAAACCACGCAGATGATCTTCTTCTTGAGCCTGTTGACAAAGATCCTCGAGGTCTCCGACACGGTGCTGCTCAGGAGTCAGGAAACCGCAACGCGCACGTACGCTCGTGCATGTTGCGGTGATGGAAAAAAATACAGACAAACTGGGACTTTTTGTTCAATTAGAAGTGTAAATATTGCAATGTAAAGAAAAAAACTCTAATAAACAAAAGTTATTTCAAAACTTGAGAAAATCAAATACTTCACGTGCAGTCACATTTGTTAAACAGTGTTAGGTGTTTTTGAATTGTTATTGATGCGTTAACGTGTATTTTATTATTATTTAAGCGTTAAATGTTGCAGATCGAGGTGGATACATTTATGGGCGATGTTTATTCTAAAAGTATTCACTGTGTTTTCAACATGAAGATTTATAGCCTATATAAAATCTCTCACTGTGATCATCATAGTTCATGGGGCAAGTGTTATCAGTGGGCGGGGCTTAGGCAGCCGGCCCGAGCTCGAGGTTCAATGGAAACACCTGCGGAGAACCAGTGAAGAGGAAGAGGACACTGTGAACTTCACGCTCAGCTGAAACATGAGGATAGCTTCAGCCGTCTCTTTGTTTCTGACTTTGGGATTAATACATTCAGTTCATTCGTCGGTAAGTAAATTTCAATCTGCAGACTGACATTTCACCGAAGAAGGAGACGTCACATATATCTGACTCACCTTTGCCACTTCCTGGAGTTTATCGAGGTATCTTGCGAAATGTCAAGGTGTGCTTAGACTTTATTGTTTATGGCTTGTGTCTTATCTGAAACCCCATTATGTCCGTTTAAGCAGTTATCGATTAGCCACCTGAGTGATTATTGTGATTATTTTACTTTCTACTGCTGTCAGACAAAATAGAACAGAAGATATAAGAAATATGAGTCAGACGGTGTTTTTCTGTAGAGGAGAGCACACTTCCCATTTTGTGGGTTTTAAGTTTCTTACCAACGGCTTTTTGTACAAATAACCTATGAAAAACATAGAGCAGAGCAATAATTGAATGTCTACTTTATAAATGTTATAATTATATTTTAACATAGCTCTGCTCATGAATTCAAAATAGACACAACTTTTTTTTATTATAAGTCGAAGTTTTGCGCTCAGATGTACTTTGATCCAATAAAAGCATCACCAGCTGGAGTTACTTGGAGAATGCAAGCGAACAAAATAGTCAACTTAAAAACTATTTCAAACTGAAATCAGCACATTACAAGCGTTAATCAGAGAGTTTTGGGAGTCAACAAATGACTCATGAGATTAATGGATCATCAAAATGTTGATGCATTGTTGAAGCATGTCTCAGAAACAGAAGAAACCGGGTTACTGTAGGCAGTGAACTTCATGTTCTCTTGTGCAAAAGTAACTGCAAAACATCTTGTTGCACCTTTTAAATAGAGGAATTATGGCTGATGTTTCAGTTCATTAGGATTTATTACAAACTAAACACAATAATTACTGAAACCCACCAGGCATTAGTACCAAGACAGATGTTTCCAGCTGTAAACTTATTAGAGTGTAAAACTACAGCTGTGAAAACAAGACACAATGGATACAACAAAATATTCCCCTGATCCAGGAAGTACCCAAGGCATTTTTTAACTTTTGCCAGGCAATTTATTGTGTTACTGTGCAGTCTGCTCCGCCTTTTTGTAATCAGCAGTAGTCAGTTTATAAAACAGATGGGTTTATTTCTCCAATCATCTCCACCTGAACTTCATCGGCTCAGAGTTCACCCCTGCAGGCTTTAAACTGTCTGTAAAATGGACATAAGGGGCAACTTTTAAACAGCTGCCCTGTTGTCTTTAAGGAAGCTGTTTCAAATTGGTATTAGCATTTCATTCCAGTTGTTTTCTCTGTTTATTTCAGTTTCCTGGTAACAATCATGTGACCATCTAGGTGTTCACAGTATAAATTGTAAGTTGTCGCTGATATAACAAAGCTAAATTCTTTCATTGACTCAGCACAAACTCTACCCACCCCAGTACAGTAGGTGGCAGTATTTACCTTTAAGATGGTTTTGTGATCTTCCAATAAGCACAGGGAAGAGAGAGGAGGAGAAGAAGAAGCAGTTGTCGTTCTCATGACCTGAAAATTGTTGTACAGGGGTGAAGTCATGCAGTAAAAACTAAAGGAGGGGCTGAAAAGTTGATTATCTGTTAGCTGAAAAAACATCCATTTCATGTAAAGCCACAGAGCGATTTTAACAGACACATGATTCACTTCTACTTTGTCTTCTTAAAAAAGTTGAGTTATGTTATAATGTGGCTGATAATGGAACAGGAAACAGTCTCGTGCTGTTTTTCAGTAAACATCCTTATTACTTTTTCTCAATGCCATCAGTTTTCTGCGCCTCCAGATGACTTGGAGGGATCAGGAGATGAGTTTGACACTTTTGGCTCTGGTTCAGGGGTTCGGTCAGAAAAAGGTAATACTCAGTACCATGGATAATAAATACCAAATGGTTATGATTCATTTTACACTGAATACATTGGTAATGTAACACAATATATTTCACTCTCTGTTTGTGATCTCCAGTTGAAAAGAAGAATATAAACGTTCGAACCAGCGTCAAAGAGGTCACATTATATGACACAAACCTTGAAGTTGGAGCCAAAAATACTTTGCATGTATGTTTCATGACTTTTTTTGCACTATTTCATCACTTTATCATGTGAATGACAGAGCAGGGAATGAAGTCATGCAACTGTTCCTTGTGTCTTCAGGAGTCTTCAGTCCTGACTTCCAGCAAAGCACAACAGCCTGCAAAGGACAGCAGATCAGGATTTGTCATCGTGGGAAAAAGCAAAGGCTTCTTGGAGAGAAAAGAAATCTTAATTGGTATTTTGCAGTGTGTTTAACTGAATTTGAGACAGTGATAGACTGAGAATTTGTTTCCTGACTCGGGCATTTGTGTTTATGTTTACAGCTGTTATTGCAGGAGCGGTAACAGGAGGGATACTTGCAGCTTCACTGGCAGCAATATTAATCTACAAATGGCAGAAGAAAGATGATGAAGGATATGTTTCGGGCCAGCAGAGGGCCTCAGATGATGATTATGACAAAGCCAGCACAGAGGGAGTTGTTTAACTGTCCGCAGTAATGAAAAAAAATGTTTATTTTCTAAGGTGATACTAACAGGTCGTCCTCTTCTACCTTGAGAGCAACTGTAAATGTATTTTTTCCCTTTCTTTTACACTTACTGCAAATGTATATACTGATATTCACAGATAATTTATTTATTTTTATGGTAAAAAAATGGTTGTCTTCAACAATTGAATCTGTTGCCTCTTTTTTAAAGCCTACATGTTAGGCTTATGAAAGTTAGAGCTCTCTCTAAGGACAGTGTGTGTTAACAAAGAAAACTTGATAGCCATTTTTATTGAAGACATTTTTGATAAGTCCAATTAAAAAAGCATCAATGTTATTGTTAATGTTGACTCTATGTCACTGTTGTTGATCTTTCCTCACAAAGCTGCGTGGAGAACTAATTACCTCAATATTTCTAAAATCCTGGCAACAGCCCTGGTTGTACCGAAATTAGCAAATTCATTCTGTTAAGTAGAGAAAACTCTGTCTTATCTTCTAATACAGATAACAAAAGAACCCATGTAATACCTGATATTTATATAAAAATCTAATGGGAACTTATTAAAGGTGTATAATAACTGTAGGTGATCTGCTGCTATTGTGTAACCCAGTTATATATGTTGATATGTGCCATTAAAAATTTAATGTATTTTTACTAACTGATATTAAATGCTATATATATCTATTGTAATCTGTCTCTTATTTTTTTATGATAATATAATAAGCAGATATCCAGTACATGCAGTCTGTACAGAAATATGTATGAAATTAAGTGGCTGTTATGAACATGTTATTTTGCAGCATATTTGTGTGTATATATATATATATATATATATATATATATATATATAAATATAACTATATAACCACAAACTAATTGCCACACTGTGGGAGCTGTTAATTCGTGCTAATAGAAAGCCAATGAGTGAATGTTAAAGCCTATTGGTTGTACTTCTCAATTCTTCGCTGCCATTGGTTCAAGCTTCTGTCAGTCAAAGCTGAGCCCATGGTCCCCGCCTCTTCCGTCCCGTCAGAGCGTTTGTTTTTATCCGCGGTGCAGCGCAGGCAGTTCGGGAAGTGGTGGGCGTTCCTCCGCGTTCGTTCGCTGACTGTTGATGCTGAGAGGATTTTTCTCCTTCTCGACCAGCGTTCCTGATGTTTCTTCCTACACTCGTGGAGGACATGCATCACTTTAAGCCCAGTCGAGACAGATTGTACACCACCAGGTGTTGTGGATGTTGCCATGTCCGGACGGGGACTATCATCCTGGGAACATGGTACATGGTACGTAAAATGGTTGGTAGGAAAAGCAAGCTAACGGTTACGTTAGCGATCATCTGCTAATCAGATGTTACGATCTAACAAGAAATAGTTATTGAATTTAGGTGGTCATTTAAAATGTACACTGATCATATAAGAACAGCCCTTGCTAATGAAGTGTTGGAGACTGTTGTCGCCAACTTTACTTTAAGAAAAAACGTTACTTTGGACTTCCAAACAGCCGTTACTCATCGAGTTAATGTGACCTGAACGCTTGCTATCATTTCAGGTTTGACTGGCTAACGTCATGTGTGTCTGTCGATGCAACCCGCTCAACCTTGGAAAGTACGATTAGTACCGATAAGAATCCAATAGAAGTGACTAGTACGTGTTTAATATCTGAAGGTTAAAAAGATATGACATTTGAATTGTGCGTTTTGTAACGCTAGTTGGCGTAAGCTAGCCGACGTTCCGCTGACTTGCTAACGTGACGTTAATAGTTCACTTAATAACGAGCTTGACTGTGAAGGAATCCACATAAACACAGTTTGCTAAAAGAAAATAAAGGAATGGGTGTTTAAGTCTTTATCCTTCTTTTTACAAGGTTATGGAGATTACAACAATACTATTCGTATTTTATAGGCACGGTGCAGTAGCTAACGGCTAGCTGTTTGCTAATGTTAGCCGTCGTTCGTGCACTAGTCGCATACAGATGAATTAATCCGCTTCCACTTCACCACATCACACGACAGATGTTCCTGTTTCGGTTGCATGATGAAATATTCTAAGTTTTCTTTATATGATTAATATGTACATATAAAACAGAGAAGCCATGTTCCCCTTTTTTTTAATGAAAGCACTTTTTTCAATGTGATAGAGCACTTTGAGACCGATTTACAGCAGCGATTAAAATCTAAGAAACAACCAAGTATAACATTGCAGCTGGTGGTCAACCTGGAACATGAAAAGATTAAAATTATGTCAAGCCTGGTCATTTCTATTCACTTGTTTCCACAAAACAAGTGATTAGTTATTAACAGTAGATTTTTTTGTGCTCAAGCTTGGGTTTGTTGATAAATTTTTGTGAAGTGCTCATGAACAAAATATTTTACATTTTTAGAATTATAACAAAGTGACAGTGTAAATACAACCAAGGTGATTTCATTGAGTGTTTTTTGGGGTAATAGCTTTGATTTACATTTTAGTCATTCCTATGAATATTTATTTATTTTTATTTATTTTGAAGCATCTTAAAGAAACAACCATGAAAAATGATCAGTTGCACTAATGACATCTTAATGTAAAGCCGTTAATTTTTATTAGGATGGGGTTTCGACATCTGCAATGAAAACAAAATCTAAATATAAACCCTGGGCTGTAAAGTAAGAAACCAGCTCACAGTGTATCTCTTTATGCTTATCTCCAATGTGTTGGTACCAACCATTGCTACAAGTGAGTTCGAGTGATGAACAGCGGGATTATGCAGGATTTTGTTTGCTTTCCAAACAAGTTTTTACTCCAGCGCTCCTGTCTCAAAGACTTAATGGAGTAAAAAACTTTTCTGGTCTTTACTTCCCCATTAGCCTGCTGCCTGTTCTGGTTAAGGATTGTTCAAGTGATATTTTAGACTTGAAATATTATTATTATGTTATCTTCATCGTGATTATTAGGATTAAATCTCACCAGAAAATGTCATCTTGTGCTGCCCCAACTCTCTTTCCTTTAAGTTGTCAGAAAACATACGCAGTGAAACACAAGTGGTGTACAGCACAACAAAAAACATTTTCATACCTAAATCTTCCCACATAGACAGACTTTCTTCTCAGAAGTTTCGGTTCTGTGCTCTTTTTAGACAGCTGACTCTTACATAAGATGGCATGACTGATGTTAAACCCTGTTGAACTGTTTCTTTGAAAGCATTCCCAGTTTGTTTTAGTTCCACCTCTCAACTTATTTTCTGGATGAAAGAGTAGCCACACTAATTATCAACATCAAATTACATGGCTTATGGTTAGTTTCAGTTTTCCTTCTACCATGTAGTCATCGTTTTCAATGCATGCCATGTGTAATATGTTTTTTACAATCTTTACAGTTTCTTGTTTGTCTTGTGGATTTTTTTTCAGTTACATACTTTCTCTTGTGAAAATATGTTTCTCAGAGGCTGAATTTTTATATTTAGCGACCTTGAATGGCTCCTCCTTAGAGTGCATTCCCACATGATGATAAAGTGACCTTAACAAAAAAAGGGTGATAAATTTTGTAATTTTGTAATTTTCTGTCCTACTCACGACTCAGCTATTTGATTTTTTTCCCTGCAAGTTCACTGATTGAGTCCTCATCAAAAACCTTTTTTCTGCTCCACCTTCCTTTCCTCAGGTTGTCAACCTGTTGATGGGCATCCTGCTCACTGTAGCTGTGACCCACCCAGAGAACGTGCCCACCATTGACTTGCAGTATGAGGTCATCGACCATTACTTTGCCTCGGACAGGATGTCAGGTAAGCAGCTGAACTCTGCATGAGAATTACTGTAACAGAGTACAGTATAAAACCATGTGGAAATTATACTGAGTTCATCAAGCTTTTGTTATGGTGGCTTTGTTTGATTCCACTGTGAAAATGTGGCTTAATAAATATTCTTTGCCTTTGATTTAGTATCAAGCTGCTTCTGTCACAAACCAGTGAGCTGCTGTTTTCTGAGGCTGAACATGTGATGCATTTTCCACGGGGAGCTCAGCTCCCCACTGACTGCCAAACAAAACAACTCACGAGGACAACAGGCCACTGCTGTGTTGTCTACATGTAGTCTGAAAATGTTGTCATTGATGTTAGTGTCACTGGTGTGGTTCCTTTGTCTGTCCTCGGTGTTTGTGTTTATGTGTGCCTGTGCAGGGTTTACAGGAGCATCGTGGTGCTTTTTCTTTTCCAGCAGGCGTTTTGTTTTGTTGGTTGGCTTGGTGAAGGCCTCTTCGTTTTTTTTTTTCCTGAAACAGTGACTCAGCGGGAGAGGAGAGGAAACAAACTGTGGTGTTTTGACCTTCCCACAGCAGGCTGATGCCAGCACACAGAGGGTGGTGGAGGTTTTCCACAGCCTGCAGAGGCAATGTTGGCAAATAAGTGCAGCTTCATTAAGCTGAACTGATTTTTTTATACCACATTAAAGGTGTTCAGTGATCGAGAGAATATGTGAAATTGATCTCTGGCTATTAGTATCCTAATTTTTTACCTTAGTTTGAGCAGTCAAGTACTTGTCTTTTCAGTTCAGGTTAACTGCAAATGTCAAATATTCTTTGGTTACATTTTCTGCAAATCTGCAACTTTCCTTTCTTATTCAGCTTACTTGGTGGTAAACAAAACATCTCCAAGATTTGGAATGTTGATTCTTACAAAACAGCAATTTGAAGAGGTCACATTTGACTTAAGAACACTGATTGTGTAATTTATCGACCAAAATTCACCCATTTAAGAAAACAATTAGCAGATAATAAAGAGGAAGTTCAGTAAGAGTTGAACAT
Organism: Ctenochaetus hawaiiensis; assembly: GCA_029783645.1. Lineage (NCBI taxonomy): Eukaryota > Metazoa > Chordata > Actinopteri > Acanthuriformes > Acanthuridae > Ctenochaetus > Ctenochaetus hawaiiensis. The sequence continues at coordinate 14,658,766 of JAPZDY010000010.1, forward strand.
TATGTTTCAAACACTAAAATGGTGTTTTCATTAACTTAAATATGCAGGATTATTAAGGCGATTTTAACTTTCCGCCTGAACTACGATGTAATAAAAATAATCTCAAGAACACAGCTGAATAACAAAGAAATGTCTCTGAACTGCATCGTTGCAGCAGCTCCCTCACAGCAACAGGCAGAACAGTTTGAGGAAGCGAGAGTCTGAGTGATGGGGAGAAAAGAGGATGCGAAAGGCAGGCCTTTTAATTATCTCAGACTGGGTTTCATCGACTCTTTACCGACACTACGCAGCCGAGAGGGAGCAGCTTAATGCTCCCCAGAGCTGGTCCTTTAAAACGGAGCTAGCTGGAAAGAGAGAAGCTCTGGAGACAGTTAACTCACGCTGTATGCAAATCAATTCCGATTAAAAGGGAACAGGCGAATATGCATTCACCCACACTCACTCACACACACACACACACACACACACACACATCAAGGCCTAAGCTGAGCTGAGGTTTTAATAAATCTGCCCCGTGTGTTTGGTAAATTGATTTATTCTCCCTTTTCTTCAAACAGAGAACGCCTGTGTTGGATTCGCCATCTCTCTGCTGATGCTCACCATCAGTGCTATGATGGTGTATGGAGCCATCACTGTAAGTGTGCACGGATAAAACTGAGATCCTCCTCTGACAGCATGCACCATTTAAAGCTCTGTCATGGTTTCCTATGTAAAAAAAAAAAAATCCCAGAATGTTCCCTGCATTAAAAAACATCAATTTCAAGTTGTATAAAATTTCCACAATAAATAACTCTAAGCGAGATGTAACAGGAAATGCCAAAGCCCCCTCCCCCTTAATTTTTCTTTTAACCACAGTATATTTTAACTGGATGTTAAAGAATCCTGATGCAGTGGTCGTGTAGCACACAATGCTTCTCCCTCACTGTCTACTCTTTACCTCACAGGCTGGTCACATGGCACCAAGACTAACAGGTTTGATAGCCTTTTCTGCTAGTTGGATGACTGCATAGTTTAAGTATGACACGTCTGCAGGCCGAGTACTCGGTCTGCACAAGAGTTGTGCTTTAGCTGTGCAAGAACATGCTCCCAGAAAACTGTAGTGGATACCTTTTCTCCAAGTTACTGCTTTAGTGTCCCAATGAAACCCTCTAAATGTTTGAATTATCCTAATTTAGCAGAGATATTTGGTTCTTTACACATGTGCTACATAATGTAGGAGTGGAGAGTGAAGTAGATTTTTGTCAAGGCTCGAGTTAAACTGTGCTTTTGGTAGAAACAAAACACCCAGAATGCCTCTAAGAGATTCTGTGACTCATTTTAGAGGACCAGTTTGTGGATTTTTCAACCTTCTCCATGTATTTGTTTGAGTAAGACATGCTGGTGTACACAGTTACAGTGACGGCGCTCCCTGTCTCTGTAGGCAGGCTCTTTTGATTTACCCCAAACCACATCAGATGGCGCAGTCACAGCCTGAGCAGTAGGGGAAAAATTCACCCTCTAATTATACATTTGAAAAAGAAAAAAAACAGGCATATGCTTTAACTTGAAACTCCTAATTTGTGCTCCTAAACAATGAAAAATACAGAGTTTCTGGTTGCTGCTCAAACAACAAATGCATCCACCTCCATAGAGTTTGTGGAGATCAATAGATCCTGCCTGGGAACAGAAAAACAAGAATGTCACGAGTGTGGAGAGGAGGTTGAAAACAAGGCAACATGGTTCTTTCACTCAGTGGCTTCAAACAGGATTCACCTCACTGATGAGTCTGTTGTCACCTGTTTCTCTTCAGCACCGCGACGGCTGGCTCATCCCGTTTTTCTGCTACCAGCTGTTTGACTTCGCCCTGAGCTGCCTGGTGGCCATCAGCTCCCTCACCTACCTGCCCAGGATCAAGGACTACCTGGACCAGCTGGTCAGTGTCTGAACACCAACTACACTAATCTACTACAGCCAAAACACATCCCGACAACACATCCTCATTGTTTTCATTCTTTTTTGTAATTTTTCCCAAAACTTTTACTTAAAAGTTGTCATTGTTTCTTCCTAAGAGAGGACCCTGTTGCTTTTTACAACATGTCTTATAGAAACTTGGAAGAGGAAGTTGAGAAAAGTCAAAAAAACAGCTGACTAAACTGTTGTGGAGTCAGAGACCCTTGAAGTATTAAAGAAAATCGATAACTTTTCTCTTTGCAATTCATGCATGTATGTTTGCACGTGTTTTGTAAAACCTGATCCTGAAGAGAGCTTTAAAAAATCAAATAGGAAAAAGAAATCACCTGGTCATGTATTTAAAAAGAGAAAACACTAAAATTGTCCCTTTATTTTAATATGCAACAGCCTCAATCCTCCATGGAGATTATTATGGTTAACTGTTATCAGTCATGTTTGTGTTCTTGGTGATGTGAGTTGAATAAGTAAAAACAGATTTTATTGATTTTCTGAAATCTATCTTATCTCCCTCAGCCTGATTTCCCGTACAAGGACAACCTCCTGTCTATGGACTCCAGCTGCCTGCTGCTCTTCGTGCTCGTCTTCTTCGCCTTCCTCATCATCCTCAAGGTAAAATTACTGGTTATTCACAGTTCAGCCTGGTTTCATTCAGTGTGTTGGTGCTTTAAGTTTGTGTCGATTTCAAAACAAACTAACAAAGCTGGATGAGGAAATGTATTTTGATTTCCTGTCTGTAGATGCATGAAAGAGACGTGGTTAACCTGCTAGGAAACAACATACGTCTGTGTTTATCAACCGCTTTGTGTTTGTCCCATTTAAATGACTAAAGAGAGACGTTTTTGTTTATTGAGCTTCAGGATTAAAAGTGTTTGGAATCTGATGGTTTTAACTGTGTGATTGAACAATCAGCAAACAAAAAGTCCTATCTTTGCTCTCCAGGCTTACTTGATCAACTGTGTGTGGAACTGCTACAAGTACATCAACAACAGGAACATGCCAGAGATCGCTGTGTACCCCGCCTTTGAGACCCCTCCTCAGGTATGAAAGCTGCCTGAGACGCTCTCAGTCTCTGCTGTCACAAAAACTCAATGACAGTCAGGTATAATACAATGTAATGCTAAAGTTTAGCCAGCAGGGGGCATCTTGTCCACACACTGACAGCCTGTAAAGCCAAAAGATGGTTGTCACTACATATGTTTGCTGTTAAGAGTTTATTTTGTCTGATTTAAAGCCAAAAGGAGAATCATAATACAAAATGTAAGGTTTATAATTTCTGATTTAAAGAGATTTTCACACAAAAACGAAGTTAAAGGAAGTTCCTTTAAAGGAAGTTTTGGTGTTTGTCTCATCAAAAAGTTGTGTTTTTAAGATGCAAAAATGCACACACTTCCCATGTTTACACTAAACCGAGCCCTCTTGTGATGAAACAGATATTTATTTCTAATCAATCAATCTGACACTCATTGTGATCATCAGTCATTCGGTTTATAAAATTTCAGAAAATTGAAAAACATTTTGCCCAAAGTTTACTAGTTTAAAATAATAGTCTTAACAAATAAATATCTAGCACATTTGCTTAAAAATGACTACATAATCTATAATCAAAATTATGCAGCTTATTGATTAAGTAATTGATGTACTAATAATAGAGTACACTGGAAAATAAAGTGTGAGGATGAAGCAAAGATATTTGTCATTACAAATGTGAATATTTGCTGGTGTTCTTAGTCTTTAATTGAAAACGATCTTGAAGTTTTAGACTGTTGAGCTTTGGGAAAATACAGCAGGGATTTTTTTATGATTCTCTGACATTTTACAGACCAGATTTGTTTGTTTGGAAACATTTCTGTTTTCTTTTTCCTGCACAGTGACTCTGTTCCTCTCTGTTTCTTCTCCAGTACATCCTGCCCACCTATGAGATGGCGATGAAGATGCCAGAGAAGGAGCCTCCTCCCCCGTACATGCCCGCTTAAGCACAGGCCCCTGCTGCCAAAACACACAAACACATGTGCACATACACACTCACACACACACACACACACACACAACCATATGCATTCCTACCTTCCCTCACTAATGCTTTCTGATCACCCCCCCTCCTCCTGTGTATGTGTAAGGCCGCTGATAATGTTTTTGTTCGACCCCTCTCTCTGTATTTCTATAGGGCATCTTGAAGGTGTGAGATGAGAAAAGGTGGGAAAGACTGAAAAATGAATGAATGAAAGGATGAATGAGTGAATGAATGTGATGTTTGACAGGCAACAGAAGCCACCAGCCCCCCCTCTCCCCTCCCCACCTTGTTTTTTTATGTCTTAGTAAAAGGGATACATGTGAAAATAAAAAAAATGCTAGAAATGCAGTCATCAGTCCAGCACCATCCTTTCTATAGAACGATATATGAAGTGTAAAAAAAAACAAACAACAGAATATTATGACAATCCACTTATTATAGCTCTTATTGTTGAATTGTGTTGCCCCCCGCCTCTAATTATTAATATCTAGACGATTCCAGCTCAGTCTTGAATGGAGTGTGTAGCACTTTTTTGTCTGTTATTTATTTAGCTTTGCTGTGGTTCAGTTTACCCCCCCTCCCCTCCCAACCAGGCATTTTCATCACTCTGCTGCCCCCCGCCCCCCATGTGTTCGTAAAGCTGGAAGATCATTTTCCAGCTGAGACTTGAGAGATTTATAGAGAGAGACAGCAGGGGGCGCTGATGATGGATATTTTTTTCCTCTGTTTTCTTTTTTTTTCACCTGACATCTGAAGCAAACAGCTAGTCTTGTGAACATTAGTAGTTGCATGCTTATCAACAAACACCCCCCTCCCCCACCCCACCCTCATTACTTTACTGGTAATATGATTTTATCTTAGTGGAAAAACATTTGACTTCAATAAACGTTTCAGAACATTTTTATCGTCGTGACTCTTTTGTTAATGTTGCTGCTTGTCGCTGTCCGGGAGCTTTTGATCGTGATGATGCATGATGTTTATCAGCAGCTCTCATGGAAATGTTAAAAAAAATGTGTTGCCTTGGTTGTTTCTAGACTTTTCATTTGTGCCAAAGTACACTTAAATTTCAGACTCTCTAAAAATGTTGCAATTCTGGCTGTTTGGTGATGAAAAAGAAAAGTTTGGGACTCAGTTTCAGTCCATCTTTACTTTTAGATGGATTAAAACTCATGAGTTGCTCTTGTTTTGAACCTCTGATTGCTCTTTGTTGCTTTTATGTGACTTTCAAGCTGCATTCAATAAAGTTTTGGTGTTACTGTCAGAAAAGAAAGTAAGAAGAATGGATTGAAAGAAGACAGAGAGCAGGAGGAACCAGGTGAGGAAGAGGAGGGATACTGAAGTCCAGATTGTTATTGTTATAACGTGACAGAAACTGTTCAGCCAAGAAAAAAAATAATCTGATTGTAATCAATTTTTTATCACAAACATGGCTGGAGTGTTTTTTTAAGCTAAATATATGAATTCCTGTGTGTTAGTGTGAATTTCTGAGGTTTGGCTACTCAAAGAAGTTTACATTCTGATCTTTGAAATGTTAATGTTGCATATTTTATAAGCTTACTCTCATTTTTTATTTGATATTGTTTTCATTTAACCAGTTTTATGGCTTGTTAATTCAACGCAAGCTTTAGAAATTCTCCATGATATATTATTTCTGGCCTTCTGCAATAAATATGAAAACACCACTTCCTGCTAACTTCATCACAGGAAGTTTAAGTGTTTTTAAATATTACCGAACTTTTCGGACTATAAGCCGCGCGTGAATAAGCCGCACCCACTAAATTTAACAACTAAAACCACTAAAGCTGTCTTCTTCAGTGTCGGAATTTAACAGCCTCAGGATTACTTTGTCACAAGCTTTCTCGTTTATTTTCGTCCATAAATTAGCCGCATCGTAGTTTAAACCGCAAGGTTCGAAGCGTGTGAAAAAAGTATCGGCTTATAGTCCAGACATTACGGTAAGTGGTTTTCTAATTGAAAAAACAATTCGGAGCTTTGTTTGAGACGCAGTGTTGCGTTTGAGGGACTCCTATCATCCATGTGTAAATCCCGTCTGCAGAAACAACAGATGCTTGTCTCGTTATCTACAGACCACCTTCCTGGAGGTCACGTCCCCCCTCCGGATTGGGCGGACGGTTTGACGTGTTGGACCCGGAGCCCCTCATATGTGGCGGCGCTCAGACCCCCGCGGAGGCCGAGCCGAAGCACCGCACGGACCACCGGAGGACTCTCTGCGGTCAGAAACGATGAAGTCCGTCCTCTGGAGCCTGCTGTGCTGCGGGTCACTGCTGCTGTCTGATGTCCAGGCCACGTATCACCCCGGTGCGGGAGACCCTCAGCTGATAACCGCACAGAGCTACGCACAAACCAGGAGAAATGGCCGCCCTCCTCTGAAGACCCTGAATCCAGCAAGTGAGTTTCACCAAAACTTGGAAATCCAAAATTTTTTTTCTGAAAGACAGTTTAAGGTGTAACTTAAAAAAATAGGGCCAAAATTTGAGTCAAATAATCTCCTGTTTTCTGTATTTATGTGAGAAATATTATCTGCAATAATTTTGACAGTTATGATTATTTAGATTATCACGATTTCAAATTTAGATTTTACATTTTAAAAAAGTGGATCAAGCTAATTAACAGCATAAAAAAGTTAAAAGCAGCTTCACTTAGACTGCTGTAAATTTCTCACATTTTTCAAACATTTTTTCTGCAGAAGTGATTTTACTTTGATACTTTGATAAATGCATTTTGCTAATATCACTTCTTTACCTTAAATGAGATTTGGAAACCAGGACTTTCACTTACACTTATAGAGTATTTACACATTGTTGTATTAGTACTTGTACATTTAAGAATAATACTTTCTGTATGCATAAAAAGTATTTTTAGTAAAATGAAAAGTACTTATGCAGTAAATGAGCTATAAGCAAATATTAATATGCAGTACATCAGATTATCTTATTATTTGCAGTACATAAGCAGGATTTTAATGTAGAAGTAGGTTAAAGTAGAGCTGATTTTAACTTTGCACTAAACATGTGTATATTAATAGTGATTTTTTTTAAGGAAACCATTAATTGTAATAAATGCAGGAGTAAAATATGCAAATTTACCTCTAAAATGTGGAGAAGTGCTCATTTTAATGTATAAAATGTAAAGAAAACATTTCTGTTGTATATTAAGTCCAATACTTTAGTACTTTACATTCCACCACTGTTTTGTAGCTTCATTACACTCTTAAAATCTCTTGTCATCAATTTTGTTTGTTTGCATAAAAATGATTAAAGTTGTTTTGTAAAGTACACTTTTGATTCCTGCAAATTACAGAAATTTTCCTACATGGAAAAAACTAAATATTAAAAAATTGAGACCTGGCTTAATGAGATTAGATCATTTCTCTTTAAAAAATTTGACCTAACCAGCAGGAGTTTGACACTTTTCTCAAACAACAAGCATGAAATCTGAAATTCTTGACCGGGTGTTTTTTACAAGCAACGTTCATGATGAATCCCAGCTTGTTGAAAAAAAAAAAAAAACCCAGGTGGCAGAATTTGATCTCATGCTTTGACTAATAATTTGTCTGCGTCTCCCAAAGGAAAGCAAAAAGTTGTCGTAAACTTTACAGTGTCAACTTACACAACTTTTCCTGTTTACCGACTTCCAACCTACTAATGTTCTCCATCACTTCTCCTCTCTGGTGGCCTTGTAGTTCACAGAAGTGATTACACGTATAGAGGAGGGTATCACTACCACTACCAGCCACCACGGGTCCCTCCGCCGGTAGTGTATCCACCCGTCCCTCTGTCTCCTCCGGTGATTTACCACAGACCCTCAGTCCCCGTCCTGCCCCACCACCACTGGTTCAAAGGGCCGGTGGCGCCACAAATGCACCACATGTACAAAGGTCTGTCTCCACCTGTAGCTCTCCATCCACATCAGAGGTTCAAAGGTCACTTCCCTTACAAGTTCAAAGGCCCGTGTCCGATAAAACCAGACCCGACAGTGCCGACAGCCCCTGTGGTTCCCCTCCCAACTCTACCAGAGCCGACAGTGCCGCCAACAGTGCTGCCGACTCTGCCAGCGACTCTGACCACGGTGGCGCCGGCAACAACCATCATGGTGACCACGGTGGCGCCGGCGACAACCATCATGGTGACCACGGTGTTGCCCCTGGAGACCACCGCTTCTGTGACGCTACCGGTCAGTACCCAAAGCGGCCTCATCACCACCGTCAGTGCTGTGGAGACAGGTAGAATATGACCGGTCAGGTTTGCTTTCCAACCCAACCACATGCTCCCCGGAGCTTTTTCCAGGTCAGATCTGTGGTTTCTGTTTCCCTTTGAGGCAAAATGAAAACATGCAGGTGACATTTGAAGAATTTTATTTAAAGGAGCAAAAAGAAGTTTTTTTTTTAAATGAACTTAGTCTCTTTCCTGAAGAGTCAGATGAAACAATCAACTTGGCCTGAAATTTTCTTTAAATATGAAGCTACATCCAGCAGACTCTTAGCTTAGCTTAGCTTAGCTTAGCTTAGCTTACAAAACCTTACAGCGCCTCTAAAGCTAACTAATTAAACTTAAAATATTGAGAACTTTTAACAATAAAATGCTTAAAGTGTCTTTATATTTGTTTATATTTTGTTGAGTTGTGAACTTTTGTTATTTTAATGTTTACAATTAAACTCAGAGAAATCTGCAATTTTAATTAAAGGTAACTGGGTTTAATTTTGTCTCCAGTGACACCAGTCAGAGAAAGGAAGTAAAAAATGTGACTAAATGCAGTAAATTAAACTTAAATACATTATCTGATCTGGCTTTTCCTTCATATTCACTTCAAACATAAGAATGTTGTTTTAATTGAATTCTCTACAGGAAAAAAATGAGCAATTTCCCCCAAAAAACTCAAAAAAGTCCATTAAATTAGATATAATGTTGTTATTAGGTGATGTAATGTAACTTTTGAGGGTGATATTTTTTAAGAAGCAGAGAGGATCTGAAGTCAAACTGCAGAATTGTAGGTTTAAACATGAACTAAATATGTGATGTGACAGGCAGGACTCCTCACATCTTTAGGTGTGACATCACTTCCTACATGTTTGCATCATCATCCTTTTCATTCACAGAAGTGAGATAAAAGGATACGTGTCATGATGAGTCTCTGATGGACTGTGAAACACTGAATGATACAATATGAATCACAGATACTGTATCATTTCACCTGAACACAACCTTTAATTTTACCACCGCAGTGATGCACAACGGTCTCCTTTTGTTGCCATGGGAACATGCATTGTGCATCCCATAATGTCTGTGTTTTATTCTTGATTGTCGACTCTGTTTAACCAACAAACTCGACTGTTTCTCTGAGTGCTGAGTTGAGTTTTTGGTCTCAAATGGATCTTAATCCTGGTTGATGGTTTGGTTGATCACCAGAGACGGACTCTCAGTGCAGGAGCCGCCCCCTCGACCTGGTCTTCATCATCGACAGCTCCCGCAGCGTGCGTCCGCTTGAGTTCGAGAAGGTGAAGATATTCCTGGCCGACATGGTCGACACGTTGGACGTGGGCACGGACGCCACCAGGGTGGCCGTGGTCAACTACGCCAGCACGGTCAAGATCGAGTTCCTGCTCAAGGACCACTTCAACAAACTCGACATGAAGAAGGCCATCTCCCGCATCGAGCCCCTGGCGGCCGGCACCATGACGGGCCTCGCCATCAAGACGGCGGTGAACGAGGCCTTCACCGAAGAGTCTGGAGCTCGGCCTCGCTCCAAGAACATCTCCAAGGTGGCCATCATTGTGACGGACGGGAGACCTCAGGACCAGGTGGAGGAGGTCTCTGCTGCAGCTCGGGCCTCAGGCATCGAAATCTACGCCGTTGGGGTGGACCGCGCCGACATGCGCTCCCTGAAACTGATGGCCAGCATCCCTCTGGATGACCACGTCTTCTACGTGGAGACCTACGGTGTCATCGAGAAGCTCACCTCCAAGTTCAGGGAGACGCTGTGTGGTAGGACCAAGACACCCACCGGACTTTCTTCCACCACTAACCCTGGTTCTAGTTCCTCAGTAAGGGGCACCTACAGTCTGAAGGGGGTTCGCTGCACATTGAGGATCATTTACTGAGTTTAGTGAATTATAAAGTCTTGAGAGAAAAAGCACCAGATGTTCCCGACCCCCACGTGGACTGCAGATGTCGGCACTAGAACCTGCTTGCAAGTTAAACCAGAGTAAAGTCTTGAGGCCGCGCAGCCCCAAACTTTCTGCTTCTGTTTTTTAAAAGTTGGTGATCAATAGTCATTTTTTACAAGAGCAAAGCATCAATACAGTGACTGCTTTGAGTTTATACCTTTTTATTTAAGATAATTTATGGTGTGTTTGGTAAGTTTTTGTCCCAAGGTAGAAGAAGATGAGTTGTGCAGCTCTTGTTGCATGCATGTGCAGGTTAACTCTTTGAAGTAAGTAACTTTTGTGGGTTTTTCTGTTTTGCTAAATTGAAATTTGCAAGTCAAAATTGTCTGAGAAAATGGATAATAAGAACATGCAGTCGTCTGCTACTTCTGTATTTCTATTGAACTAAAAGTACTTTTAACGAGAGCTGAATAATTCATATTCTTCTACTTTAAGCCGTGAACTTATCAATGAGTCCACGAACAGCAGAACCTCACTTTTCAAAACCAATCTGGACACAATGCAATGAAAGAGAAACATGCAATAAATATTAACTTGTGCATAGACTTTATTCTCTATATGGTTTAAATTTATTCAGCAAACACATTTGTTTACGTGCAAATGAATCCCAAACAGCTCTAAATGTGTGAAAATCTCAATATTCTGAAGACATTTGTTGACCTGAATTACAGATTTCTACGATTTTTCCACCACAAGAACTTTAAATATTAAGACAAATGAGGTTCTGCTGTAAATCTGTTTATTTTTTCTTTCTTTCTGATGTTTTTATTGATTTTTTATAGATATTTATGACAAACTATCAGTGATGTTGTTCTTCAGGGTTCTGTGATTTTACCTGTGTTGTCCAACACACAGTGAACCGACTGTAAGCAGTTTGCAAATGACCTTGGCTGAGATGTGGTGAAGGTGTAAGAATGGACCAAGTTTTCTGCCATTAATGACGTGTGGTCAAGTATGAACCAAGAAAAGCTTGCAAATATATATATTTTTTCATTTTTAAGAGCAAAAATACATCAAATTAAATGTAAGAGAGTTTATTTTACAACACATATCGTCTATTAGAAGGAGATTTTAGTCAATTTTCGCTTCCTGCAGAGCTCTTCCTTACTAATGCAAGCTGTCTGCCTCGAGTTTTCTGTCTGTGAGCACATGAAACTGTGTCCATGCCGCCGTCTTGACAGCGCCATCCCTCAACCCCGGCTCGTTCCAGGTCTGGACCCCTGTGCCATGGGACATGACTGCGAACACATATGTGTCAACAGCAATGCCTCCTATCACTGCAAGTGCCGGGATGGTTTTATCTTGAATGCGGACAAGAAAACATGTTCCCTGAAACGTAAGAACGAGCTTGTGTGGATTCCTGCAGACCTCTTGCTGAAATATTGATGCTTTGCTCGAGAGTTTTAAAGTATAAGTGTAAAAGCTTTAAACAATAAAAAGCAATGTGCAGTTTGTGTTTGGCTTCTCAGCAGGGCTTCACAACATCACAACCAACTGGTGCATCATAACTCACCATTGATTGTAGCATTTGTTGGACAATTATCGGGTAATTTTATAGAATTGAGTTGCTTTTCGCTGTGTTTTTTCTGGCAAAGTGGCAACAGTGAATGAATAATTTAGAATATTGAATGTAAAGCTCTTTGTGTTTTAGCCTCAGAACTGAAGAGTGGCTTGTGTTTCCTGTGCTGTCACACTGATGTGATGTTTGCTTTCTCCCGGTGAAGAGGTGAAGGTGGAGGTGGTGGAGGATCCCTGTAAATGTGAAGCCAGGCTGGTTTTCCAGAAGCAGACGCAGGCGACGATCCAGCAGCTCTCGGCCAAACATATCCTCCCTGTTGTTTCAGATGGAAGACGTTTTATTACAAACCTTTCAAAGCTGCTTGTTTGTACCTGCTGGCATGTAAAGTGTCTTATAAACGTTTAAAAGAGCAACGTGACGACCGTTTCTGTCCGTTTTCATTATTTAACTGAGCCCGTGAAGGAGTTTCCTTGACTGGCCTCACTAGCTGATGTGTCGGGGAGGATCGAGCGTCTGGAGAACATGTTGGGTCCTGCTTGAAGATGGACACACTGGTTGGTGTTGACAGGTTTTTTAGGGGGGGTTGATTTGTGGTAAAAGCCTCCCACCCACAGAAGTTTGACCTTTGTGTTTATTTGCTTTCTGCAGAGACACAAAGCTGGTTCGGATCTTTGCTTCCTGTCGTCCAAACTCCCCAAACTGCTGCATGGAGACGAGTGAGGCGGCGACTCATAAACAAAAGTTACAGACAGATGTGGACTCAGTTTCTACATTTGAACTGTGATTTTAAGTTTGGACACTGCTGTAAAAGCTCATGATTTTCGCTAATCTTCTAAATGAATATAGTGTGATGTTAAGTATTCAAAGAAAATAATCATTTCATTTTGTTTCTTCTGTACTATACTATGTGTATTTTTTTTTGTCTGGTTTGTACAAAATTTAATATTGTATATTAGATTTACTTGATAGAAGTTTTTTAATGGAAAATTGACTTTATGTTCCAAAGCATTGAACATTAAAATGTTTTTTTTAGCATTTTTTTCTTTTTATAATCTCTGCTACAATATTGTAACTCTCAAAAGATTCATCAGATGATAAATGTTAAACTTATTTGTCTGTGAATGATCTGAGACGATATGTAAGATTTATAAATGTTACCAAGTTGAAAAACTGAACAATAAAAAAACACAAACAAAGCCGTTGTTGTGCATTCTGCTGTTTTTTTCAGCTTAAGAAATAACACTGATAAAACATAATTCTCTTTTTGGCAAAATTTTGTGAGGCTGAAGGAAGGAAGATGATAGTGAAATGTGTAATAATAATAATAATAAGAAGAAGAAGAAGAAAATGTACAGACAATCAGTTGAAAATCAAAGTAGAGTTTGTCACTGACAGAAAAAATCTAAAAGATTGTGCCAGTTGTCATTTTTTTTTTTACTTAAAACTTCTCTTAAATCTTTTGGACAAACTTCAAATTTCTGCTGCCATCACCACACAATCCCTGCAAAAACAGGTGACTTTTTTTCTTTTTTGTCATGAGTTTGACCCCTGGATTAATCAAAAGGACTAAATAGAGGATAAATTCTCTTTTTTTAATTCAAAAAGTATAAAAAAAATTAACTCTGAGTTTTTCTCCTGTTAAAGGTTCCAGATCAGGACTGAATAATTTGAACTGAGGCGTTTATTCCTCCAGGTGCTCTGATCTACATCTGCCAACATCTGTTCCCCTTCTCCACTGGTGCGGCCCAAACGTCACCCAAAGCCAGTCCATTAAATCTAGATCAAGACTTTAAATGTCAATGATATGACTTAGGTTTAGAAGCTTGAAACTATCTGGTGCAGCCCTAGAAAACTATATGAAGAGTTAATAAATAATTTTAAAAAACAGGTTGTTGCTTAATAAAAATGTCAACCATAAAAATTATATGGCTTAGTTTTCAATAAAAACCTTAAGGAATGCAATGTTAAACACATTTTCTAACGAAAACATTAATAACTAACAAGCATCGTCACCATATCTTTTCTTGTGAAGGAGAAAATATTGCATTTTATTTCCCCTCAACATTAAAGGTTCGATTATGGAGAATCCCACATGACTGCGACCTTTACTGAAGATAATAGTTCATCCATTGTTATCAGGTGTTTAAAAAAAAAGACAACTGGCTGTAAAATAAATTTCTGTGGAAAACAAACGAGACATTTTATCAGTTTTAATGTCAGTTCTGTATTTCTGTGTCAACATAGAAAGCTAAACATGACAGTCCGGCTCTGACATTTCTGTGAACAATGTGCTATAATTTACTCTGGCACTCAAACCGCTGTGATACCTGAGGTCAGGGAGGCGGCCACTTCCTCACCTGTCACCTTAACAATCACACACAGTCACTCAATGTGCAAAATAAAGCTGGATTAAAGTCTAAAATGTATCTGCAAGGCTGAGCAGAGCTTAATGTTGCAGGGTGATTATTTTAACACCTCTTCCTTCAGCACCATCTGTTTTTGCACCCTGTTATCACCATAAAAACAACACACAGGGGTCATCGTGTTGCCTCTGGAATAACTTGGCCTGTTTGCTCGAAACAGCGCCGACAACAGAGCGTCTCTGTCTGCTTCGTCTGCGAGAGGCAGAGAGTCAACACGCCAACGTTTACCTCCAGTCTGGTTTGGATCCTCGCCCTCTTTTCCTTTTACCAGACAGCTGCTTTATGTTTGTCTGCTATTCCAGAGGGCTTTCATGGTTACCACACACACACACAGGCAGGCGGTCAGAGGGGTGAGCCCACCAGTGTTTCAGTAGAAGAAGATGAATGGGACTCACACACCTCTGAGAAGACACATAATGACAGAGAGTTCAGCGAAATGCTAAAGAAAACAGATTGAAAGTGCTCTGTTTCACTGATGACAGTGTTTTTAAGGGTCATGTTTTAAATGTTTTCAATTGTAAACATCCTAACAAACCTTCAAAACTCTGTACTTAACACAAACATTCAGGTTATTACAGAAAACTACCATTTTTTAATCTGAAGAGTAAATATGAAGTAAAAAAGGCCAGTTAGCCTAGTCTAAGTTAGCATAAAGAGTGAAAACACTTAGAAACAGTTAGCTTGATTCCACTTAAATGTTTAAAATATGCCTACTAACACCTCTAAAGCTCATCTATTATTTATTATATTTATATCTCATTTCTTTTAAGCCGTAAAAGTGACACTTTTTGGCAAGGGAACATTTAATTTTCCCAAAATATCAAACTATTCCTTTTCCTGTAGATTTTCTAGCAGTCAGAAACAGGATAAAATAGCTTGTTTCACTCTTTAAACTTTAACGTTAAACAAATGAACAGTTGGAAAAGGTGTTTTTTAAAAAAGCATTTTATATTTCAATTTAACCTAATAATTAATGTAGTTTATTTAAAAAAACTCTAAAAACTGGACTAATATTAATGACTTAATATTTTCTGGTATTATGACACTAACAATAAGATAAAAACATGGATAAATTATAAACAAAAAGCTGTGAAAATGCACTTTATTGGCCTTTGATAGCACCTTTGTTTTTTGTCAAGGCAGTTTTATGCGAATCTGTGTCAGTTTCTTCTTTCCTCTTGGTGAAACAGATCGAACTCTGTTCAGTTTCTGATTGAAATAGACACTCAAAGCACTGAGACGTTTTGACAGCAGTGAAAGATGAACTGCAGTGATACCTGTGGTGCAGTGATGCTGTGGGTTCATCAGCGTGGACGACCCTCCCTGCATGAGCGAGTGTGATGGATGTTCGTCCTGATTCTGCCAGACCAAAGTGGACTTTGATGCTTCGTGTTAATTCTCTCAGCCAACAGCAACATTCAGGAAGCAGGAAGAGGCTTCAGCTCCCCTGAACACAACATTCTTTGCTTCAGGTGTACAGGTAAAGCTTTTAGGACTGTCTACAGCTGCAAGGAATTTTAAGTGGCTGAAAATAAACAATTCTGATTCATATAATGACTCATATAGTGAATTTGGGCACATTTAAATGCATGAAAAAGTGATATTAAATAATGATGAGATGTTTGCTCTCTCATCTGTTTTCGCGTTTGACCTCCTGGATGTTTTGGGATGCAAAAACTACAACTTCATGTGATGAAACGGCCTGCAGCTATCCACAGTTTGCTTGCTTTGCTTGTTGCCATTTTCTCAGCAGTGTCAAAAGCCAGTGGGTCAAACTGGTTTCTGTTTGATCTGGTTCAACTCGTCCACACAGTCTGGAGATAAATGGGCCACAAGCAGGAAGTGCACGCTCAGTGACTGACCTTTACTTCCTTAAAGTGTCTTTTTTCACCAGGACAGCTGACTTCTTCACCTGGGAGATCGTCTGAGAATTTATCACCAGTTTGTTTATGGGTCGCCTCCTTGTCAATACAGCGTGTCTCCACATTGTCCAGACAGATGTGACAGATGTTTGAGTCTAGTGCTCACATCTTTATCTTTTGGTCCTGTAACAGTAACTGTAGTTAAAATTAAAGCTTTCCCAATATATATTTTGTATTTTATATTAATTTTACCTACAGTAATTGCCCTGATGACACCATTTCCATTTCCCAACAATCTTTTTTGGCACAATCCAAGTCAAGTATGCCACCTGCTGTTACAAAAAAAGATTTCTAAACACCCAGTGTCAGTTATTCACTTTTGGTTTGGTGTGGTCTGAATTTAAGTTGTTTAATGGAAAATAACAAGGTAGGATGAAAGGACAATTTATCTGTTTTTTATGTTGCAAAATAAATCAATCAACCTTTTCATTGCATATGAAAACTCAGTGTCTTAATTATATTATGACTAAAACAAAGTTAAAAAAATATGCTGGTGCGCTTGATGAATATTAAGGACATTTTTGTGCTATAGATGCTAACTGTGCATATAAATAAATGATGAGATTTTAGTTCAAGGTTTATGATAATAGCGCAAGATAACAAGAATTTAAAATAGAGTAAAAAACTAAAAAATGATATAAGGTGATATTGAAAAAAGACTATTTTATTAATATAAAATTATACTAATTCAGATATTTTCAAGAATCCAATATTTTTAATTTTATTTCTGCTAAAATATTTAAGGAAAAAAGAAGTAGAGGAATTATATCAGTCTGCTGGCGGTCAGCCCCGCCCACTTAAGACGCACTGAAACACGATTGGAAGTTCTCTTGGGTGACGTCACATCCGCAGTTGGGAACAAACACTACAGCTTGACTAACTCATGGAGGACGATAATTCACAAATACTTGAACATGCTCACTCAGAGTTTAAAAAGCAGAATTTTAAAGAGGCAGAGGAACTGTACACGAAGTTTATCTCCTCCTGCTTACAGTCCAGGTACTGTTCGTCCTTTTTTCTAACGTTAGAGGAAAAACTTTTAGCTAACGTTGTCGATAGGTGCTACACTATATTCTGTTACCCGTTCAATTCTATGACCCGGATTTAGCTGACAGTAAAAGTTAGCTATGCTACCGTTTCAACTGTGTCATTTTATTTCAAAAGAAGACATTTTTCTGTCATGTGTCCACAGGGAGTGTGATGCTAATGGTCTGGCCACCGCTTACAACAACCGCGGACAGATAAAGTACCTCCGGGTGGATTTTACCGAGGCGGTGGAGGATTACACCGCCGCAATACAGACCGACAGCCGCTTTGAAACACCTTTCTACAACAGAGGACTCATCCGCTACAGACTAGGTGAGAATAAACGGGCAGGTGACAGGTGTTTTGGCCAAAGTACACAGTGACACTGTGACCAGCGCTCTGCCATCTTCAGGAATGACGGCGCAAAATCACTTCCGCTCACGAACCGTTTCAAAATAAATGTCCAACTTATGATGACTTTTTTAATATTTTGTTTCTTTTTCTTTGAGTTATTCAAATCCAAAATGTAAATAAAACGCCTAAAATAAAATGATAAATTTTTGGCGTAAGACAAATTGACAAAACTTATACTAACCCTAACCCTAGGGAAGGTATTAAAAGAAAAACCTTAATAAATAAGTCGAGTTACACCCAATACAGATGCTTCCTTACATACTTTACAGTCATATGTTTAGAAAGAGTTGTGTTTGTCCTCTCAGTAGAGTTACAGAGACTTGTAAAATCTTTGTAAGGTGGCAATAAAGCTTCTAAATATGGCCAAATACCCTATTAACGTTTGTGTCATACAGTTTTTTTAATATGCACGCAAGAGAAACTCCTTTAATGTTTCCTGTAACACAAAATACTCTCAGATAAGTGTAAAAACTTTGATGTTGTCAGTGTTTGAAGAACCAAGCTTCCTCTAAGAATCTGGCTCTTTACCACAAGCTTCCTGTTGCACAACACTTCTGCATTTTCTTGGTGTCAGTTTCTTAATATGTTCAGCTTTCCACATGACTGAGCGGCTGTCTTTTAATATAAATAAAGATTAGACAAGTTTAAAAAATCAATCACTGATTAAGTTGCATGATTTTGTATGAGTAGAGTCAGTTTGGTGTGTGCTTGCTTAAGACACTAGATGGTGC
Organism: Ctenochaetus hawaiiensis; assembly: GCA_029783645.1. Classification (NCBI taxonomy): domain Eukaryota; kingdom Metazoa; phylum Chordata; class Actinopteri; order Acanthuriformes; family Acanthuridae; genus Ctenochaetus; species Ctenochaetus hawaiiensis. Next base: position 14,676,946 of record JAPZDY010000010.1, read on the forward strand.
TGTGCTCTTGCTGCTCAGAAAATAAAACTCCTCACTCATAAAAGCCAGTTGGCAGTAAATTACAAATAATAGACTCATGCAGTTTGTTTTATCTTACAGGTTTTTTCGATGATGCAAAGTGTGACTTCCAGCAGGCGTTAAAGCTCAATCCGGATTTTGAAGATGCCAAAGTGAGTCTGCAGCAGACGCTTCTGGACCAGCAGGAGAAGATGAACAGAGGATACTGACATCCTTTTACACTACAGAGTGCACACGGAAATCTAAAAATGTACTTTTTTTTGTCAATTCATTTTAAACAGCTGTCATCTGAGGAATTAAGATGTGTTTATTTAATCTAAATATGAACAGTTTTATTATTTTATCAGCATGAAGATGATTTCAAAAGTGAAATAATCTGAAAGGAATCTTCACGAGCAGCCTTACTGCTGAAAAATGAAGAAGACGTCTCTAACACGCATCACCTGAAGCGGAGCTCTGCTGCTCTGCCTCAAATGTTTTAATGTCCTCATAAAAGAAACTATATTGTATAAATCTGTGAGTGGACGGCGCTGATTGATCGATCCAGGCACAGCTGGTAAAACGAGTCTGGGTTTTAATGTCAGTATTAACGGTACTAGAGGAAGATTTGTGGCTAAAGCTATGACATATTTTTTTGTCATTTTCTTAAAATAAAGACATTTTATGTTTCAAAGGGTGTAAAACAGAAAATCGCTTAAAGCTCTCACAGTCTCTCTGCAAAGACATCTTACAAATATAAAACAAGTGGGCTGCAAAAGCAAATGTGGAGTAAAGAAGGAAAAAACATTTTAATGCTGAAGTTTATCACTAAGATCATTAAAAAAATCTTAACATATAACACATTTCTGTTATAGTTGCTTTTTGTTGTTGAGAGTGCCAAATCTTTGGTTAACTTGAAGTCATTGATTAGCAATCGTGCATTTGTTCTCACAAATTTATATAAATGATTTTGAATTTGGCCACTATGATAAAAAAGATTAATCATGAATGTTTTCTGTGTTGATTTGCAGAAGATCAAACAAGCTCAGCCACATCTTAAAGTAATGAATGGATTCAAGAAAAGGCTCTCAGATTCTTTTTTTTATTTTTTATTATTCTCCAATAATTAAACATGAAAGTATTTCTGATGCAACACACACAAATGTAAATATGTTTGTAAATCAGTAAAAAAAATAAACTATTTTTAATTACAAAACTGAATAATGTGTCTTTATTTTGCACACACAGACAGATTTTTCAGTCTTTTCTTTATTCAAACTGTGTCTGAGGTGTTTGGAGGAGCTCAAATGTGCCTCACCTGTGTGTGTGGTGATTAACTGATATATACATCAGCTGCTGGCGGCTCAGTAAAGCAGTCAGCCCCGTTGGTTTGTTGGTGGGGGCTCGCTGGGGTTTCAGTGCCGAGTTCTGATAGTGATTGGATTCCTGTAGTTTTATTGTTTGGCTGCACTCAGACTGCAACATGCAGAGGCTTGAGAACATGTGAGTTCATTGTGATATTTCTTTTTTTTTTTTTTATGACTTCTAGCTGCTTATTTTTTAATGTTTGTGTTCATTTTTACAAGTTTGTTATGGAGCTTGATGGCTGCAGTAAACCTGTTGGGTCAAGCAAAGCCGAATACGAAGCTCAATTCACAGTCAAGTAAGCTCTCGTTCACATGAAACTAACTTTTTGTATCTCCTGTCAGTTTACTTACAAGCGTTTCCCTCCAACAGGCAGTGGTTTAAGGTCAGACTGTGCAGGTAATCTGTTGAGGCTGTCGCTGGACGAGGCTCTAGCGGTGGGGAACCAGCTCGAGGTTGAAGCCCTCAGTGAGTGTAAAGTCTCTAATGATGATCAGATTAGTTCATCACTGGGACAATCAGTCATTTTTTACCTTTTTTTTCTTTCTTTCTCCCCCAGATGGCACCCAGCACATTGTGTTAACACCCAGCTTGGCTGCTCAGTGTGGATACAGCATGGAGTCCGATCCGTGGGGAAACACCAGGATCTACACGTCTCTGATGTCCTGCTACGCGGACAACAAAGTACACTGAGCTGAAGTTGTTTACTGTGTTTTTCCAGAGATGAAGCACTTTGCATGGCCCACTTGTTCCCCATTTATTCCACAAAAGTGTTTTAAATGGTTGCATGATTACACAGGAAGACACCATTTCCCAATTTTGTGCTTCCTGAAAGACTTAAAACCAAACTTCAGCACGATTTTCTGCTTGTTTTTCACCTTCTAGATACATTTCTCATATGATACAAAGTACTTCTTTAAAAAACATCAGGGCTGCAGCTGATTATTCATTAGCTTAATAGTGTTTTCAATCTAATTGTTTGATCCAGAAAGTGTTGAAATTTCTAGAGTGAGGTTTGCAAATGTTTTATCCAAAATTCTGACCTTCAATTTACACAGTAAATGGCCAAAAGCAGCAAATCACTGAAGCATAAATGGCTGACTGGGATTTAAACAAATCCCTCTAAAAACTAAGGCCAAAACTACAGATTTCAACATTCAGTTTTTTATATATTCCATGTGTTCATTTGTAGGACGATGAAACGTTTAATGTCGGCCTGAGACTCAGGATGTACAGCCAGAGTCCGTCAGACGTGGTCAGTCATGATGTGATGCAGACGTGCAGCTACACTCGGTGGGCCTCCAGAGAAATCCTCTGCGACAGGAACTACATGGAAGTAGGTCACTTTACATTGATGGATCTACAATCTCCTGCATGTGTCATAAATAATAAAAAAGCCACTTTTTCCCGTTTTAGGTATCAAATTACATGGCTGCACCTGCTGTACAAGCTGAAGCTAAAGGACAGGAAAAGGAGGAAAACTCAAAGACCAACGCCGTTCCTGAAGTACGTGTTTAATGTTTCATCGTTACTACAGCTGATGTCACCCTGCACCATTTGGCATCCCATTTTTATGAGACAATATTTTTATTTTTTTCTCCTTTTTTAACCTGTAGGCCTCTGGTGCTGCACATGGTATCTGGAAGATGACGTTTTACACTCCAGAACCGGTGTCGATGGTGCTGAGGGAGGCCGAGCAAGCTGGTTATGGAGCCATGAAAACATCGAGCCGCCTGGTCATGCGAAGCCCGTACAACACCGCAGAAACTTACTCAGAGGATGTAAGAAACACACCTGAACTTCATGTAACCACTTTTATTTTCCTCCTTTTTTTGTAAAAATGACATTAAATCCTCATCGTTTTCAGGTGGCAGGAGTCCCCATGGAGGTTTTCAGGGTGAGCGCTTACCACAAAGCACCACATGGTCTGAGTGTGGTGAACTTGGCGGCAGCTTGTCCCACCGGTGAGTCTTTTAGAGTCTGTGAGGTTCATCAAGCTGTTGTGTTTAACTCAACAGTTGCATTTGTTGCTAACAGGTGGCGTCCTCTTCACCGAGGATGAGATCTCCTGGCACGTTCCTCGCCGTGTGACGCCTCTGATCGACGGCAGCTTCAAGATCCTGGAGATGCACATGGGCATCGACGGGCAGAGGCTGGATAAATCTCAGATGGTGGCACGGGGGTACACGCTGTCCACCACAGACTTCCACATCGTCGTTGAGATCCCAGTGGGCTCGCCCGATGGTTACTACAAGGTTGAGAAGTCACTTTTTTTTTTTTTAATTTGATATGCAAGCTTCCGGTCACTGGTCCATTTGCATGTTTTATTAAAATGTCATGAATTATTGCAGAGCCATGCCCCAGATTACCAGTACCACATCACATACACTGTGGAGCCCATGCTCGAGGTGCTGTGGAGGGCAGAAAACACCCAGGACGACACCAGATACAAGGTCTTGTTCCCCATCACCACCCCTCTGATGCCTCGACCTCCTCGCAGCCAAGACAGTAGGTTCATTTTTCTGCTAGAAACTCTTGAAAATCAGGCTCATGAAAAAGCAATGAACCCTCAACCTGTTCCTCAGATACAGTCCCAGAGGACCGAGTGTTCAGCGTCCACTTGGGAAGCTTCCTTCACGACGTGGAGCTGAAGAACATCACGTTCTCCACCGGGGCTCTCACTCTCGAGGAGTGCAGAGCCAGAGGTTTTACAGTGGAGGAGCACAGCTTTCCTAACGGGAACAAGAGCTTCTCTCTACAAGTGCCCTTTGATGCTGAAGTCGTCCTGAAACATGTGTGTAAACTAACAGAACATGCAGTTTGTCAGCTGAAGTGTGTTTACTGACCTGACTGAGTTTAATCTGGTATCCACAGAATCCTGAACCTTTGGTTACTGTCTACTTCCTCCCTCTGGTCTTTGGGTTTTTCATCCTGCCTGAAGAGACTCCA
>JAPZDY010000010.1:14681356-14699548 GCA_029783645.1 Ctenochaetus hawaiiensis
CTACTCCATTCGCTCATCCGGTGGAGCTGCAAGCGTCTCTGCAGGATGTTGGTGAGATCACTTTGATTTGGTCCTGATGATCTGTGGCTACTTTTTGTTTGTGCAGTAAAACCTAAATGATCTCCAAAAGTCTAGAGAAAGTGTTTTTTTTATACTCTCTTCTGCATTTAGTGCTTCCAACCTTAACTGGCACATGTGACGAAAGCCACTTTTACATCAATGTAAAATATGGAAACCAAGGCAGCAGCTTCCACACCATGGTCGGACCTAGTCAGCTGACACCTGAGCTGGCTGAAGGCTACAACTTCCAGGAAAACAGCACCCACTACAGCCTCACGGTGCCGTACACGTCCAGGGACGCTGCGTTCGAGGTGCGTCAAGCTGCAAAAACTCTCCACATAAACAATCTGCACTGAATAACTTTGACTTTCTGTCTTTGCAGCTCATAACGTCAGATTCGGTCCGAGCCAGACTTGACCTGCTTCTGTTCGATCACATCAACAGCTGGGCGCTGGCTGATCTCTACCTGGCCTGCAACTTCCCCCTGATGACAACTGGTAAGATGTGAAACATGAAGTGTTTCTGCTGCTCGGGTTAAAGCATCTTTTTCTTGATCCATTGCTGCTTTTTCCCTTCAGAGTGTTTCCCCAATGGCACGATAAGTGCTCTGGCTGTGAAGGTGGAGTCGGTGCCCAATCTGATCCCAGGCTGGCTGACTTTGAAGGACCAGTCCTGCACGCCGACGTTCAGCGACGACCGCTTCGCTTACTTCTCTTTCAGTGTCGATTCCTGTGGGACGACCAGAACAGTAAGTTCAACCTCACTTTGATTACAGACATAAAAAAAAGCTAATTTTTAAAAGCTCTAATGCCACTTCTGTTTGTATTTTTGAGTTCTTTGACCACTACATGCTGTATGAAAATGAGATCGGCCTCTATCACGACACCAAGGGAGCAGCCAAAGGAGCCGCCTTCACATCACCAGTCGACCCTGATTACAAGTAAGAAACTTGTCCAGTCTTTCATCCTGATGAACCATCTGCTCAGTTATTTTGAGGTTAACCACACCCTTTCTTTTCTTTTTTTTTTAAAATCTCCTCCTCAGGCAAACCATTTCCTGCTACTATGTGGTCAATGAGACTCAGACTGTTTCCTTCAGCTACAAACCAAGAAGCAAAGAGCCCACAGCAGAGGTCGGCTCGGGGCAGCTCAATGTACAGATGAGGCTAGCACACGGTGAGGCTGTAGTGCATTAGCGAACACGTGATGCCTTTGTGGTTGGTTGGTTTTTCTTAAATTTCCTTTTTTTTTTTAATGGACCTCCAGATTCTTCATACGAGCTCTTCTACCAAGCGGAGGATTATCCGGTGGTGAAGTATCTGAGGCAGCCTCTGTACTTCGAGGTGGAGCTGATGGAGTCCACAGACCCACAGCTGGAGCTCATCTTGGAGAACTGCTGGGCCACCCTCGACGAAGAGAGGACCTCTCTGCCAAGCTGGGACATCATTGTGGACAGGTGGTGCACAGCAGAACATCTCGTATTTGCATCTGATGTTTTTCAGAAAGTAAAATCCCAGTCGTGTTTAATGTTCCTGTATTTTAAGCTGTGAGAACCGTGACGATAGCTACGTGACCATCTTCCATCCCGTCGTGAGCGACACCAGGGTTTCAGTCCCATCGCACGTCAAACGCTTTTCCATAAAGATGTTCACCTTCACCAAAGATGAAGATGTTCTGAAAGATGAGGTACAGATTTTAGCACCGATTGGCCACAGGAAACTGCATGAAATCATGCATTTAAAATCCTTCTGTCCACAGATTTTTGTCCACTGTGACGCAGTGATTTGCGACACAAACAGCCGAGCAGACGGCGCCTGCAGAGGCCAGTGTGTGCATCCTGCAGGCACGAGCAACTCCAGACATCAAGGGATTAAAGGAGGAGAAACGAGGAGTAAGTTTGACTAAATCTGCAAGTATGGACTCATAAACTCGGCGCTGATGGTCTAAAACTGTCTTGTGTTTACAGAGCAGAGAAGTAAAGAGTCGACGCAGCAGAGGCGGATCTCCTCTGGACCCGTTCTTCTATCGAACTCATTAAAACCTCTGAATAAACAAGTTTCTTAACACTTTTTGTCGATCTGAATCTTTGAAAGTGTCCTTACTTTTTCCAAATTAACAAGGAGGTTAAACGCAGTTTGCATATTTGATCATTTGACCTCTTGTACTTTCATTCTTGTTCCTTTTTTGGGAGAGTTATTACAGAGCGCTCAAATCAACAAATGACTTCTGTATATAAATGCACTTTGAGTGCAGGAAGATGAATGTTGCTGTTATGGGTTCCCTGTAGTGAAGACTGGTGGCTTGTTCTCACTTTTAAACCGGATCTTTTATGAAACTTGTCTTTTTAAAAGATCCTGAACCAAAGTTTCTGCTGCGATTTGTCTTTATCTAAAATATGGCCTCCTCCTTGAGCCAGATGTGTCTGATCTCAGCTGTTTGTGCAGAAACTTTGAATAAATGGACCTGCAACTTAAAAAGAAAACAGTTTACATCCTCGCTGATCCAAGTGAAGATGGTTCTTAACAGGTTTTATCTTCCTCCACCCAAAAAAACTTATGATGGTGCTCCAAGAATCACATTTGCAGTCGTCCAAATACATCATGGTTACTCTGGATTATACAAACTTTACAGTTTCACTTTAACTGATCTCAATCAAAATGAAGATGAGTGTAAATGAATGTGATGTTGATGGAAAGTCATGTTTCAAGGATTTAGTCTGATGAAACTGCAGATAAGTTTGAGAGTTTATTTGTGGCCTGAGGGAGGAGGAGATGACTTACACGGCTCATTAAATGTGTTTAAAGATCAATTCAGAGAAAATGTGGGGGTTCGTTTTCTTTTATGGTATTTCTGCTCTGGATAATTAAAATAATGCAAGTCAGCACTAATAAAAGACAGTTTTGAATCTTTTCATGTTTGTCGGCATCGAAGTAAATTAATTCAGAATAATGTTCAAACTCTTTAAATGACAAAGTCTCAACTGAAATCACCTTACCCATCAATAAATATACCGGTCAGAACTTTTCACCAGTCCAGACTCAAAAGTTTGATAGCACTGGATTTTATAATGCAAATGTTTTTCTCCAGTTCTTGCACTTTTATTTCCAAATATACAGTTCAAACTTGTATATTTGCAACTAATTACAATTAGATTATTAGAAATCCTGTCACTGTGTAGTGACTCTAGAAATAAAAAGTAGAAATCCACCTACTTGTGGTCAAAAACACACTGCTGTATATTCATTTTATTCAAGATTAAAAAATAGATTTGATAAAGAACTTTACCGTCTTCAGCTGTTTGTAAGTGAAGCAAACTTAATTTACAGTTTAAGTAAGTTGCTCTTGAATACACTAAAATTTAATGTCGTGTATTTGTGCTCTCATTACTTGAGTCTCATGTAACCATGAACTTTTGCTAAACAATATTTATACAAGAAATTAAAAGCTTTAGTTCTTGCTCTGGATTCACAAATCCACACAGATCCAGTAAAAACAATGAAACTGAACTCTTGTTAAAATGTTTTTATTAGTTTGAACTGATGATCACGGCTCCTGATGACACGTGTGTGAAACTGAGCCCAGCTGAAACATCTCGTCTTTGACCTGCAAGGCAAGAAACACAAACCTCTCAGCTGCTTCAGAAACATTTGTTTTCCTAATCATACAACAAGATTTCATACCTTTTATTCCGTTTTCCAGGTTTGAACACTGACTGGTACAAATTCCACCGAGAGGATTTCTGGCATCACAGATCACAACATCACAGTGGACAAAGAGCTGCAGGATATGAACAGATGTGAGGTGGTTGTCAGTGATATTTACAGCTGTTTGGGTCAGTTATTCATGACTGAAGCGTTAGAAAAAGAGCACAGGTGAATCTGTTCTTATAAACCACTTTACCTGGTGACTCAAGGTGTCCTGGTCCTCGGCGAAGGCGAACATCTGGACCTCAAATCGTTTGAAGTGAGACGGATACTGAACTCTGCTGTCGGGCCAAACAGGGTGGAAGATCACCTGGTTCGGGTCCACTGGGTTCACACAGCTGCAAGGAAATGCAAAAAATACAGTTTTAACTCTTTAAAAAAATGCCAAATATTGAATTTTCAAGCATGTGCGGAAGTCAAAGTCTGCTGGCTGAATGACTAACAAGCCATTTTATCCAGATTGGATCAATAACACCTTGTCAATGAGGGGAAAGACTGACATGTTTCAGCTTTAAAGTGGAATTCTGGTATTTTTTAAAACCTTGACTCTACTTTTTAAAGGTTTCTTGGTGTGTTCCAGTCATTTGCTCACCAAAAAAAACATTAATTCCTTTTTTAAGTTACCCGTTGATGATGAGGTTCCACCTCGGTTGTGACTTCCTGTCGTCATCCAGCGTCGCCCAGCAGTTTTCCAGCTCCAGTGACACTTTGGGGTTCGTCGACCTCGTCAGCTCCACTTCAAAATACAGCGGCTGCTGCAGGTATTTAGCCACGGGATAATCCTCAGCGCTGTGAAACTCGCTGTAAGAGTCGTCTGAGGGGAAACAGCTGAATTATTAGAGATTCAGACGTGAATTTAAAGACTCTGCACACAGAAAGTTTGGCTGTAAAACACAGAAAACTGAGCAAATTTAAACTTTAAAGCACATTGTACTGATTTTCTTGTTAAAAACTAATCATCTTAATGACCTTTATGTCAGAATTACTCACTAAATTATCTCTAGATCAATTTGGTTGATTGCCTACTGTCTTTGGAAAACAGTCAACTTCATTATTTTAGGAGCTTCCAGTCATTTTTTTTGCCAAAAGTTTAGTGACAAACCTGATTCAAGTCCCTTTCTATCAACGCTGACATGACAGGAAGATCTCTGTGTGCAAGTTTGAGTCATTTGATGGATTTCTTAAAAACACTGTGTGCTTTCAAACGGCTTCACTGAAAAATGAAAATGATGTGTTTAAAACAGGAGCTTGTTACCCAAAGCGAGTCGCATGGCCACCTGCAGCTCGCCTCGTGCGTTTTCAGCGTACGGTTCACTCCTGCGAGGTCTGGTGTGAAACGCCACCGCGTGCGTTTTGTTGATGTCATAATAACAAGAAACCTTCAACCTGAAGAAAACAAAAAAAGGAAACCCAATGAGAAAAGACTTACGTTTTTAAATTTGTGTCACATGTAGCTTTAATTAAAATAACTTTAACAAAAACTGTCTGAATCCAGAGTCAGTTAACAGCTTCCAGTGGACATAAATGTGATATTTATTATGAATTATTCTGCAGATTTACTTGATTTGTGTGTAAATGTAACAAAATAGTGACAAGTGTTGTGTCTTTTGGGTTTTAGACATTTGGTTAAACATAAAAACCATCAAATAAAAGAAAGAAATGCAGCAAATTCTCACATTAAAAATCTGGGACTTGACATTTTTGTTTAAAAAGAAAGACTACTAATTGATCTCTTGACATCTAATTGTTTTACTGTGTTTTTTAGATTGAACACTCACTCGTATTCAGGCTCCTCTGACTTGGATTGTCTCATCATTTCAAGTTCGTCTGGCAGAGAGATTTCATTTTCGTAGAGCATCATATTGGACAAAAACTGAGAAAGAAACAGGAAACCTTTGTTTTTTTAACCGGTCAGATCTCAGCGTTAACAGATTGCAGCAGCAGGAACATTTTGTCGGTGGTGTTTCACCTTCCTGGTCGTCCCACAGGAGCTCCCAGTGAAGACGAAGTAAGCGTAGCGGTCGTCGCTGTACGAGGGGCCACAGCTGGGGTCTCTGAGGGTCAGCTGACTGGGATTCAAAGTGGGAACAGACTCCAGTTTAACAGCCAGAGCCGTCATGGTTCCATTGGGAAAACACTCTGAGAGACAAATTTAGATGTTTGTGAGCACCGAGTGTTTTTTCAGACAGTAAAAGTGTTTGTTTTTCTTTAACAAACCAGTCAGAGTTGAGAAGAAGTTGCAGGACGTGGAGAATTCTCTGATGATTCTGTTGCTTTCTGGATTTCTGAGGGCAACGTCGAGTCTGGTCCTGATGGACGACGACTGGACGGCCTGAGAGGTTTACAGAAAAGAAGTAGTAATGCCACAGAGATAATCATTTATCACTTTGATTGATTAAACAGATCAGGATGGTACCTCGAACGCAATATCTGGGGCGGTGAACGGCACCACGAAGCTCAGGTGTGTCCCGTTCTCCATGAAGCCGTACTGCTGAGCCAGACTCAACGTCATCACTCGTTTTCCCACCACGGTCTGAAAGTTGAAGCCCAGGGTCCCGTATTTCACAAGCACGTAAAAGTTCTGATGGTCGCAGCCCCCAGAGATGGAGGGAGGAACTGCAGGGGGGAACAGAAATGACAGATTTTAATAGAAAACATGTAAATCTAGCTTTTTGGTTTACTGTGAAGACGATTAACAACATCTTTTAATTGCAAACTTTTCTTTTCTTGACTTTTTATGTGCTAATTCCCTTAAAATTAGAGAAATTGCTGTCTATTTTGTATAATTGGTATTAATTAATACACACCCATGTCTACTAATTTAGCCTCCAGATAAGCAGCGTAAGAAAAAGGTGCAAACTCAGGCAGGACGAGCAAACCGAAGGTCAGCTGAAGAGAGTAAACTGTCATCCCCTTTTCTCTCTGTGGGGACAAACGAAGATTAGCAGTTAAATTTAGGAGGAAAGAATGTGTGTTAAATTGAAAGTTTAGAGTAAAAAGGTTACCGTTTGCAGCACCACAGGGTTCCTGAAAGGCACTTCCAGTGTGAAGACCTTGGTGCTGCTGTTAGGTGACAGCTGCTCCAGGACGTTAAAGCCTCTGATGTTACAGTCTGTGACAGACAAAACCTCAGAGGGGAAGGTGATGTTCATCAGAGCCACATCGGAGCTGAAAGGGCCGAGCAGCACCTTAAATATCTGCTCCTCCGGCACGGTGTCTGCGGGGCAGAAATAAGGAGACGTGAAGGCAGCTGGACAGGAGTTTCCTCCTTAAGACGAGGAGATAAGCATCAGTCTCTTACTGACGTTTCTGAATCATCAGCTACTCAATAAATAAAAAGACAAGAAGACTCACTGTCGATAACCTGTGGAGGTCGAGACATTAAAGGTGTCGTGATGGGAAGAAGGACTTTGTATCTCGTGTCCTCGTGAGTGACGTCTTCAGTCCAAAGCAGCTCCAGCATCGGCTCGATGGTGTAATAAGCGAGATACTGACCATCCTGAACATAACTCTGCAAACATCAAAACATCCTCAGTCAGGCTCTCCATGAAGAAAACATCATGTCAAACCCAAAAGTTAGAATAGTTTGCATCTTAAAAACAAGGTTTGTCCTGATATTTGCTCGTCAGGATCAAAGATTTTGAGTTGCACTGAACTTTTGCTAATTTTTTAAATCTCTTTCTTGATTGTTAAGTTAAAATAAGGAAAATATGAGATGTAATTTACAGGATGAGAAGTAAAAGATGAGGGAAAAGCACATTTTTTTGTGCTGCACAAACAATGATGATTTGAGAGCTTTAACTGTAAAATGGCTCAAAAGGCTCAAATATTTTAGTGTAAAGATGAAAAATTGAAGCAGTTGTTTAAATTTGCAGTTTCTTTAAACTTGCTTGTTTAACTTCATCTCAAAAAAAAGATGGAAAGATGAACAATTTACTTTCATTTTTATATTTTGCCACTTATGGATTTTGTTGTAGAAAACTAAGTTGAACTACAGTAGTATTTTTTTTTTAAAAAAAGGTCATTTTGGGTCTGGCTTTGTATATGAAGAGGCTGAGCCTTAGTTGCAGGTATAAAAACCTCATTTATCATTTATAAACTGTTCTTAAAAGTGACTGACCTTGAAGTAGCCTCCGACCGCCCCAACTGGGATTTCAACCACGATGTAGATGTCGTTCACAGACAGTGAGTATCGCCTGGCGGCCATCTCTGCAGCATCCAGCCGCTGCCCATCGACGCCCATGTGAACCTCCAACAGTCTGAACTGACCGGAGGAAACCAGAGGGTCGATGTGCCTCGGCAGGAACCAGCTGATTGTGTTTGGAGTGAAAGAAACGCTGCCTGCAAAAAACACACAGGTAAGACAACATGGACACTGATTTACGGTCCCTCGGGAGCTTTTAGTACAGCTGAAGTTTAGAAACTGAAGTGATGAGCTCTGCAAGTTTTGATCAGATTAATAGTTCATTCATTTGTACTGTTTTATACTTATTCAATTGCAGGAATATTTTGCTCATTTTGACATATTTGCATGTTTAATTTTTGTCCAAAAGGTAACAAAAGTCACAAGTTAACACCAAGAAAGGTCACTAATAATACACGTTCTCTCATTTTGCAAAACTTTACAAAAGCAAAGCTATTTGTTTTCCACTGTAGCCTGAGCTAAGCTAACCGGCTGCTAGCTTTAACCTTCACATTTACTGCACAGATATATGTGGTTTCATTTTCTCATCTCACTTAGCAGGAAAAAATAAGCACATTTTTCAAGATCAAATTTCTTTGAAGGTCTAGTGTTTCAGATTTGGTGACATCTAGTGGTGAGGTTGCAGGTTGCAATAAACTAAATACATGTCAGCTAACCGCGCCCTCCAAGCATGTATGAGAGCTTATAGTGGCCTTGAAAAATATCCATCCTGGACTCTTGTACAATGGCGGAGTCTGACAGAGGAATATCTCCCTCTGCAGATAGAAAAAGGCTCATTGTAAGATAAAGAATGCTACAATTCCTGGGTTCAGATTATATACAAAATTAAAACAATAATATTCAGTTTCTGCCAATAGATCCTCTTTAATCTTACACACTGGACCTTTAACTGTTCAACTTTATGTAAATCTTATATCCCAAACATGAGGTTTAATTGCTCTTTGGCCCTCTCCACGCTGCCAGGATGCAGAAGGGAGGAAATTATTGGCTTCCTGGTTTTAAAATCTGAATACATCAAGTCTAAAATGACTGGAAAGAGCCAATAAAATGTCCACTATGTGCGAGATTAATTGCTGACTATAAACTCCCTGCTAGTGGCTGAAAACCTTATTTCCCAGAATAAATACTCAAGACGTGACCTCAGTCGTAGCTTCACTCCTGCCTACTTTCACCCAAACATGTGCGTTACCCTCCAGTGTCGGACAAGCAGCCGATGCATCGATCTGAGTCGCCAGCCACTTCTTTTCAAATATGACAGAAGCTCTCAGCACCATCATGGGCACCCCAGCTACCTGCAGGTGAAGTTACAGAATATTATGCTTTGTTTAGGCTGAATTTTATTTAAAGATGTAGGAAATCCAACATAATGGGGTGTAAATAAAGCCTAAGTAGCCTGCCAATGGATTTAACTGGATTTCAGACAAAGTAATCAATATCTAAAAGGCAGTTTGATTGCATTATTTAAGCTAAATCCAATAGTTTGCTGGCTGCAGTCCACTTACATTCTGGGTGTATGTCTCAGGGGAAGTCGGTGGGCTTCTCAGAAGCAGCCTTGTCGCAGTGTTTGCAATCCCATAACCCATCTCCTGGGCCTCGGCCACCTTCATGATCTTCTCCTCGGGGGTGAAGAACACGAGCGTTGTGATTCTGAATCCTGCGTCTATGGGCTGCTTCTGCAAAGGCAAATAAAGACAAGCCATTAAGTGTGAATAAGATGTGTTCAGGGGATTTAAAAAAAAAGATCAAAATGAGCTCAAACCTCAGCAGCACGTCGAGGATCACCAAACTTTGAATTAGCTCCTGGGATGGGATGTTCAGGCAGGGTGTAATCATCTGGAGCTGCCCTTTTCACAGACACCTGGAAATGAAGCCTCTGTGAGCGATAATCCAACCTTTCCTTCTTCCTTCTGCAGTGACTTTAAATGCACCAGACTTGACGCTCACATGGGAAATAAAGCCACTTATCACATAAAGACTGCAACATGACCCAGGAGAGTCCTGCTGCTGCGTTCACTTGCCTCCATGAAGTTGAGACCGCAGACGATTTCCCTGGAGGCCCAGGCAGCGTGGCGGCAGGTTTCAGCCACCTGGTACATCTCGTCTTCAACCATCCTGTTCCCGTACAGTCGAAGATTTAATGTTGTCGTGAAAGCTTTATCTCCCTGCAAACACATGGAAAAACAGACTTAAAATGATCACACACACACACACACACTCGGAGCTGCTTTGCAAAATGTTATCTCAGGTCTCGTTACCACATTTTGAGCAAAACAGTTTTGAAGGGAGGCATAAATCACAGCATTTCCCAGCTGGTTTATCTCCACACTGAAGCCGCACTGAGAGGCTAAGCTCGGTGTGAGAGGGATGGCAGTGTTGTCTGTGGAGCGAGAAGACAGGATTGTTGGTAAAAAGTGAGAAAAAAAGTGCAGAAAAACAGTGAAATCAGATTTGTCAGCTTACTGATGACAGCGGCGACTTCAAGAAGATTTCCTCCAAGAGGTCCGACATCCACACGCATGACGTTCCCGAGGCATTTTGAGCTGATATCTTGGATTAAAAAGTTATATTTATGAGACATTTAAATCATGCTGGAATCATATGACCATGTTTGGTACAAAAACATTAAATATTGACCAAAAACTCACTAATAGAAGGCTTCTTTTGAGCTTCAATGTTTACAAGTGCACTCAGGAGAAGAAACCACCTGAAAGTGATAAAAAAAAATCATCAGTCAAAGCAGCAAGAAACATCTGAAACTTAAATGAAAACATTAAAAGAAAAACAAAACAAAACTACAAACCCCGGCACAACTAAACGGGCCATGGCACAAGAGGTGGAAAAAACAAAAAAAAAAACCTCGAGAGTTCCTCAAGAGTTCCTGCAGGTTATAATGAAGTTTGTGGTGGGATTAAACTCACCAGGCCGACCCTTTGGACAGGAAGAGGGAAGTTCCTGCTCAACAAATACAACCACACACAGGTGGATCCGATTACAGCCTGATGGGGGTAATTGTGAGGCCTGAAATGAGACTCAACATGCTGCTAAAAGGGCTGCTTTTCCCTCATGACTCACATTTAAAGAAGCAAATTTTATTACTGTGATCATTTACAGCTTCAGCACATGCAGACGTGCTAAGATACATTAGTGTCTTTATACTATAAAATAGTTTTATAAGTTACAGAATAGAACTTTAAGAAATATTTTAAAAAATTTGTAAGAAAAATGAAAACTACGCATAAAAATCTGTTTTGAAAGGTGTTTTTTTGCATAAAAATCTCCCAGGATGTTCAGATGTTCGTATCACATCACCTGTATCACCTGTGTCACCTTTAAAAATTAGAAACTAATAGCCAAAGTCAAAAAATAAGCATTAATGATGTGTTAAATTAAACCCACATCCCCTAAAACAGCTAAAAATAATATATTTTAATCAATAAAAAGACCCTCCTGCTCTAAAAACACATCTTTTCATCAAAAAAATAAAGATTGCATCTTTGTCACAAAGCTCAATTAATCTGTTGTGTTCAAAACAAAACAAAACAAAAAAAAAGCTGGAAAGAGATCATGTTTGGGATTTTTTGCTCCATAAATCACTTAAATGATGAGGAGAGTGAAGAGACTGACTGTATTCATCTCATGTTAATGGACAAAATAAATTAAGCTCTGAACATTTTGTCACAAAGCCACAAGACTGTATGTAAGAGGAGCCAAATGAAGACGTTTTTAATAAATGAACGAGGCAGTGAAACAGTGAATCTGAGGAACCTGCTGCTCTCCTCCGTTAGTAATTAAACTCTGGCTGTAGTTTAGAAAAAACTTTAATTAAGAAACTTTGTGCCAGAAAGAAGCACAAATGTGAGTTTAACCTTAATGAGACAGAAAGGTGTTAGAATGCCACATTAATTTCTGGAGTCGAAGAAAAATGGAAGAAGAGTTTTATATTATAAGCAGCACATCTGTGAGATAACGAGGATTAAAAAAAAAGACTTACGAATTATTACATAGATTACAAAGTGTCACACAGCAGCGACAACAGATTTTTTCTCATCTACTCTCATTATAAATGTATGTTGCAGTCCCCCCTTTGCTGCCAAATACAGCGTTACCGCCTGGTTTGGCAGTCAGCCTGCCAGCGGTGCTTCTTTCACCGACGACTGAAACGTCAGAGTGTGATTTCACTTGTTTTTCCTCCTCCAGCGTGCAGACAGCCGCCTTCAGCTGCTGTTAGTTTCACACAATTAAGTGCAAAGGTTTAAAAAAAATATCAAAACATGCTAAATTTATTATTATTATTAATTAAAGAAAGCCAATTAGCTTTTAATTAACTGCAGGGATTGAATATTAAAACAGATCTGCAGCTTTTTTATTGTATAATTTTTGATAGAAATCATAACAATAATAGCGTAATGTGAGAGGAATTTCTTGCAGGGTTTTCCTTCATCTGTGCAGACTCCCTCCCTCCCTCCCCCTCTCCTCCCTCCTCCCTCCTCCCTCGCTCCTCCCTGCTCCCTGTAAAAGGGAACAAACCGCCGCTCTGCCTCCGTCCCGCCTCCACCTCTTCTTGTCCCGTCCGTGAAGCAGCAGCACCGCACTCCTTCCCTCCTCCACCGAACTGCTGCGTGCACCTTTTTCTTTTCTTTTCTTTAAATACCATGATGTGAAAACGAAACCACCTGGATAAAAAGTTATTTTCATGGAAAGAAAGGCTCCAAGTGCAGGTATGTGTCAGCTTTGTGCTTTTGCATTCAATTAAAAGTAATAGATTCATTCGCATTTAGGGTTTGTTGAAGACATCTTGAAGAAAGATGCTGTTTTCATGCAGAATCAGCTTGTTCTTCTGAATTTTTAAGACAATATAAATATTAGGAGAAACCAGCAGGACAACACATGCTTGGAAAAACAGTCTTTGCTTGAAATGACATGTGGGTTCAGTTTCAACTTGTTGCCTCTCATTTCCTCCGAGTTCGTCTGGTCCGTTCTGTAATTTGATTCTCCTCAGCGATAATCCTGCACATGAGCCCTCAGAGAAGTGACAGTACCTCGCGCCTCCTCGCTCACTCCGGCCGAAGCCATTTCCTGTGTGTGTGTGCTGTATTGATTTCCTTCTCTTACCGATGGCTAATGTGTTCTGCAAAACAGTGCAGTCGAATATGTCTTGATAGAAAATCTCTCCACACAAATGAGCCACTTACAGACTTCACTCTTTATTCTTGTGGGGTCATTTTCTTGCCATTAAAGCAAAAAAAAAAAAAATATATTAAGCTGATATAGTTGTCATTTCTTGTGGTTTGTCTCCATGTGTGTGTGTGTCATCAGGACCATGGGGTATGGGCAAATCCTCCACCGGCGGGGGGACGAGGAGGACCAGGTCCACCTCAACGTGGGAGGGGTACGACACCAAGTGGATCCGGACACGCTGCTCCGGTTCCCTCACACCCGCCTGGCTCGTCTGCTCCGCTGCCAGAGCGAGGCGGCCATCCTGGAGCTGTGCGACGACTACAGCCCGGCCGAGAAGGAGTACTACTTCGACAGGAACCCACGGGTTTTCCTCTGCGTGCTCAACTTCTACCACACGGGACGCATCCACATGATGGAGGAGCTGTGCGTCTTCTCCTTCAGCCAGGAGATCGAGTACTGGGGCATCCAGGAGCTCCACCTGAGCTCCTGCTGTAACAACTGGTACCACGAGAGGAAGGAGTACATCGAGGACAGGGACTGGGACATCAGGAGTGACGACCAGCAGCCGAGCTTCAACTCCTCGTTCGAGGAGCTGTCTGCTCTCGATAAAGACCTGGCCAACTTCAAAGGCGCCTGGTGTGCAGAGGTGAGGAGCTACGTTTGGCTCCGGCTGGAGGATCCAGGTCATTCGAGAGGTTCAAAGATCATCACCGCGGCCTCCCTCGGCTTGGTGTTGACCTCTATCATTGCCATGTGTGTCCACAGCATGCCTGAGTTTCAGCGTGTGGACGACAACGAGAGACCCATCGAGGATCCGGTGCTCGCCATCCTGGAGGAGATCTGCATCGCCTGCTTCTCCGCCGAGTTCATCATCAGACTGATCGTCGCACCCTCGCGCAGGAAGTTCCTGGGAAACCCGTTGAACATCATCGACGTTGCCTCAATTTTGCCGTTTTACGCCACGTTAGCCCTGGAAACAGCTGACGAGGACGCTGCAGAGGAGAACGAGGACATAGAGAACGTTGGGAAGGTGGTGCAGGTTCTGCGCCTCATGAGGGTTCTCCGAATCCTCAAACTTGCTCGCCACTCCATCGGGCTGCGAGCGCTGGGCGCCACCATCCGCCACAGCTACCAGGAGGTGGGTCTGCTCCTCCTCTTCCTCTCAGTGGGGATCTCCATCTTTTCTGCCCTCATTTACTTTGCAGAGAAGGAGGAGGAGGACACAGATTTGGGCACCATCCCGTCGGGCTGGTGGTGGGCCACGATCACCATGACCACGGTCGGTTACGGCGACACCTGCCCCGTCACTTTGCCGGGGAAGATAGTGGCCACCTTGTGCATCATCTGCGGCTTGTTGGTGGTGGCTTTGCCCATCACCATCATCTTCAATAAGTTTTCAAAGTACTATCAGAGAAACAAAGCCATGGAGGGCCAGTGCATCAGCAAACCGGAGAGACAAGACCCAGAACTCCCTTATTACAACATCAGAGACCTTTTCAAGGAGAGTGTTTATCCCTTTCTGGGAGCTTTCGCCCTCAGGAACAGTGAAAGCAGCGCAGGGGACGAAACAGATGCCTCTAGTCTGCAGGACGTAGAGGTGTATGATAATGACACTTGTGAAAATGGGCCGTCGAAATGAGAATCCTGCGTGTCGCTTCCCTTTACGACTGCAAGTCACTGCGTGCCTCTCCATCACCGACCCCCCCGTCTGCACTGTCTTCCTCCTGCAGCTTTGAGAGAGAAATATCATGGCCATGAACTTTCTTTTTTTTTTTTTAAATCTACAAGGGAATAGCTTGTGAAAAAATACAGCGTCGCTAAAAACCAGGAAACCTAAAGGGAATTATCTGAACTTTGCTTAGAGGTTTTGAAAGCCCATTTTCTGCTTGAGGAAACTGCAATGATGCATGTCGGAGTTCATAATGTTAATGTTTTTTTTTTTTTTAAGTAATGCCCAGTATTGATTCGTCTGCTTTCTGAAAGTTCAGACTGAGAATTCGGCAGATGCTTAAAGTCTAGAATGACAATAACAACACTGTAAAAATGGTTTTATGGATCTCTGAGTTGCCTGATGTTACACCGTCTGCATGAACAGCAATGAATGCATCTTGAAAGGGAGAAATGTAAATTGTTGTGTAGAATTATGCAATATTATTGATGTTAGATCCACATCAATAAGCTGGTTAATAGATTAGCTGACAGTTGCCAACTGTTTTGGTAATAATTTAAATATATTGAGTCATTTTAAAGGAGAAAAGTGTCCAAATTCTCTGATTTTAGCTCCTAAAATGTGAATATTTTCTGGTTTCTTCAGTCTTATATGACAGTAAACTGATTCTTTTGATGAACAAGAACCTCAACTTGGCCTTAGATCCACTTTTTTCACCTTTTTCTGACATTTTAAAGCCCAAAAAATTAATTGACTACACGAGAAAATGATTAACAGATTAATCAATAACAAAGATAATCAGCAGTTGCAGCCCTAATTGATATTGATGGAGAGAAGGAACATTCTACCAACATTGATCGATTCTGTTCTGGTTCTTGCACCCAATTTTTAACCATTTGAAGCGATTTGAACAATTATTGGAGCCTAAAAATTGGATTCTGGTTGTGACCAGAAAATACCAGTTTTTCCTTGAATTGGTGATGTTAATAATTGCAATGATTTCACATAAATTAGTGAAAACTGGTTTGAAACACTGAGGTTCCAGGAATCCTGAACAGAGGAAGTTCAAGCACAAAGAGCTTTTAGTAGGAAAAACTCTCTGAGAGCTCGGTGGAAATCACTGATATGCCGGATTGTTGTTCTCACATTTCTGTTTGGGACAGTTGTTTTGGCATGATGGGTGACTCCTGGAGATAAAATCCTGTGGACACGAAATAAAACTCAGTGAATCAGAAGAAAAATGGCTCTAATTTGTGACATTGCGACAGTAAGTTTGTACTCATCATTCCTTCAGATAAGGTTTGCAGCTCAGGTTCATTGCATTAATTTATGGCCAAATTCCTGCGATGCAACAGACTGAAACAACTCTAAAAATGTCTGCAATGTCTCTTCATGGTGAAACGCACAGAAACTGCAGGAAACTTTCTTTACCTTTTCTATCCCTCATAGTATTGATTTCCTGTCCCCTGTTATAACGTCCAGTTGGATGAGCTGCTGTCCTGTAAAAGATCTTTTCTCAGCAGGGGTCCGAAGGTTTGACCAGATGCGGCTGTCCAGCCGAAATGTTGAAGGTTAAAGTGCAAATTCTTTTTATCTTCTGACAGAATTTCATTGCTTTTGAGTGATTAAAACCTGTAAAAATGAAGGTTTATAGGAGTCAATTTGGATTTAAGGAGGAAAACACGCAGTTTTTACTTTGCAGCAGATTGTGCAAAGTCTGACTGCAGCCAAACCTAAACAGATAAGCCTTTTACCGTCTGATTATTTCCTAATTGTAGTGAATGAGTTTCGATTTCTTGGCTTCCTGTATCAGGTGTGCATCACACAGGACATTAGCATATTGCTTAATCCACACTTTCTGGTTTATTTTTTGGCTTTGTCAGCTGACATTCATTGCAATGACAAACACACAGTAAGTAGACAAGCATTGATTTTGAGTAAATAATGCACTTGATGAGATGCAGAGTACAGCTGAAACCGTTCACACAGCAGAGGCTTTTCAAACCACATCCGAGGTGAATAAAGGGGGAAGAAACTGGGTTCTACAACTCAAAATTATGCTTTTTTTGTTAGATTTTTTTGTGAAAATATTGCATGTTTTCAGCTCATCTGGACATTCTTCAAATTAAGTAATCTGAAAATGAGAAATTACTAATTTTTGTGGACTCAAGTCAACTCTGAGGCTAAAACCTGTGATGATGGCTGCTTCGTTTTAGCAGCTCACAAAGCAAAAAGGTTGTGAACCTCTGCAATGACAAAAATAAAGGGAGATAATGAGGTTTTGCTGGATTACTGGCAGTAACGTGTAAACAAAAGTATAAAAATGAACTATGGTGCCATGAAACATTAATAGTTGCGTAAAATGAGAATTACCGCTGCCACACTGACACCGTGACTGGTGCTGTTTTAACGTTCTTTTGAGCATAAAACATCCCTTATGAGCATAAAAGGCCAATTTAACATACGGAAAACTGTGAAAAATGCTGACACATGTCAGTGTGTGAGGTAAAAACAGGAATGTATTGTTTGAAAAACATCATCAGCTGATTTCTGCTCCGCTGAAAGTGAGTTTAAAGACTCTTGGGAGGGATGCTGGTCGAGCGCGGTCGATCACAGATAATGATGGGTTTGTTGCTCCTCACCATCACTCGCAGCTCTCTGGCTTTGAGCGCCGCCTCTGTTGAAGGATGTCGATGTCAAAATTCTGTCGGTGAAAATGCGTTCACTTATTGAGCTTGTGTCAAGATGTGTATCTTCATATTTTCCCATAATTTCCAGCTGTGTCTGCCTTTCGTCTGATTCATTAAACATGGTTAATAATAGCTGTTGTAGCTGCGTCTGCACTGCAAAACAACTTAGATTAAACACAGATTAAGATCTGTTTTTTACAGATGATGAAGACCTCAAAGATCCTACTGTTTCACCTTATTTTGAGGCTCCTTTTTGTACAAATGATGATTTAAGACATTCCGTTAATGTTGAAAGTAGATTATAAATTATCCTTAATACTTGTGTTCAAGTAATTAAATTATGACATGCACCAAATAAAAGACTGGATGATATTTGAGTGTAAAGGCTCAGTCACACCAGAGATTGGCAAGAAATACTACAGCCTAGTTAAGCTCATTCATCACTTATTGGATAAGCTAGAAAAACTGTAAACTAATCTAATACTTGCCTAAATCTCAAGATTAAACCTATAGAGACCTTATGCCACAAGAGAGTTTCTTTATTAACCTAATTTATAAAGATACTAAAACTTTTGCTTCCTGTCCTTGTGGCCCGACATTAAGAGCAACTTCTTCCCTGTAGATTTTTAAATGACTTCTACCTGACTGTCATAAAGTTAAACTGGAAAAATATAATGTGCAACTAAAA
>JAPZDY010000010.1:14702581-14713508 GCA_029783645.1 Ctenochaetus hawaiiensis
CATTTATATAGTGATTTACAGGAGAAATCAAAAAATCGAGATATATATCGTGTATCGCGATATAACCTAAAAATATCAAGATATTGGTTTTAGGCCATATCGTGCAGCTCTAGTAAGCAGTAATTAGGAGTTTCACTTAAATTAACAAAAGCAGTGTCATTTATATCCTTGGCAGGAAGTGAGTGATATTTTGAGACTCCTCATTCAGTTTCATTTTTTTGGTCTCTTTTAAAGCCTTTTAGGTTGTAAAAATCATCTTATTCCACTGACAGCATCGTACATATGTTGTCACGTGGTTTCAACGTCAACTGCCTATTTAAGCTATGTGACACAAAATGGTAAGTTTTCATTTAAATAAATGTCTGCAAACCTCTAACTCCTCTGTGAGGTAACAACTCATTTTAGTTTTACTTTTCCCTTCTGTCCACAGGCTCAAATTAGATCCAGTCGCTCACAGAATGATGGAAATAGGTCGATTAGTGCCTCAGTATTTTTAATTAAAAAGATAAGTTTTAGTTTGTTTTGCAGACACTATAATTCTGGGGCATGTGGTATTAAACTGCATTTGCTCTTAGCACCAAAAATTAGAGGTTTGACCAAATTTTTGGAATCTTAACTGTAATTTAAATAAAGATGCATCTTAGTAATGTTTGGCAACAAATCTTCCACTTACATTACACCAGTGCAAGTATGTTTGTGTGCATTTATATTATAGAATGCTATTACATTTACTTTGCCAAGAAAGTGTAATAGTATCATATCATCATTATCTTATTACCCTTTGAAAAAAATGGGTAATACTGCATATTAACTGCTTCTCAGCTGATGTTTATGAGGCATTTTATCAGCTTTAGTCCCACTTTTGCACTTCGGTCAAGCCATTTGTATTTATAAAATATTCAATAAACCCATGCTATATCTCTGCAACTGTAAATCACATGTTCACAAGCATTATATGAATTGGATTTACGTTTCATTAATGCATTTCAGAGCGAGAAAGAGTTGAGCTGGGCCGGGCTGGAATGGGCTGTGCCTGTGATAAAGAGGGTTGGATGAAAAATGTCGAGTACATGACTGCGGCTCTTAGCTGCGATGATGCACTGACGCACTCGATATCCATGGAGAGTTGCAATGTAGAGAGCAAGGATTTAATGGAGGCAGTAAAAGAGGGCAGGAGGGCTCCAAGTCCTGCTAATGAATCAGAAGAAAGGAGGAGGAGGAGGAGAGGGATGGGCTGGTGAAAGACTGGAGGATGAAAACACTACATGTTCTGCAGAAGACCTTTCTGACTCAACTCAATTCTTCTGACCTCATGACGCTGCATGAGCTGAGCACTTTTCCAATGAAGGTTAAAAGTGTTTGAAGTGTTTTACTGGAACTATGAGCAGCATCAGCCTCAGATAGCTGAGTGGAAGCGGAAAGGTTTATTCATAGGGAGTGAAATGAAACAGAAGTGAATAGGCAGCTTCTCTACAAAAGTGAATAAAATTAGGTAAATTATTTGATCACTATTTGTTTAAAGCTTTTTGATCCATATAAATGTTTAATCATTGTAACTTGTAACTGTAGCTTATTTTAGTGGTGAAACCTCAGCAGATTTTAACTCGTCTCAGCTATGTGGAGCATTTTAGCATGTTTCAGCTCATTGTTCAGGTTTTCTTTGCCCCATATCTTTACTATTCTAGTCCAGTCTTACTGCAAAATTTCCACAAGTAAACATAGTGGTGCTTTTACCAGCTTAAAAAAATCTGATTTTCCCCTCAGGAGGAGCTAAATGGACTTACATTCATCATACACTTGAAACTTTATTATGTGATACATCCATATATATATACAGCTTGTTGTGCTGTTCTCAGTGACCAAAAAAGAACATTTAAAGCCAATTTTAAGCCCTTTTTGTTTACTCTAAATCACGTAGCTATGAGCAGGTGCTTCAGACTCTATCTCCAACTTTTTGTCACATTTCTAGAGACCAGACAGATTAAAACACATTTTACATAGACAACAACCCTGCAGTTAAACAAAAAGAAACATCAGTAGCTACAATCCTCCTTTCACAACTGAAAAAGTAAACTCCTGGCTCCTGCCTTCATGCATCCAGCAGACAGATGTATCATCCATGCATCCATTAAACCCATCGAGGCTGAGAGTCACTGCTGCGTGTCTTTTTTTAACCTCCATTGTGGATTTTACAGCCATCTGATGTTAACTGCCTGCGCCATGTAATGCATGTGCCACGTAATTGTGCCCACTCAGCCTTTCAGAGCATCAATAAATGTCTGTAATTAAAAATCAATGAGAATCAGCAGCTGTAATGAATTCTATTTTGGCTGTAGTTTAGTTTCGTTCTGTGCAACATGCTCTAATCTCTTTCTAATTGGCTCTTTGATTTACGCAGATCTTTTTTTGTTTTATTTTTTTTTACTTTACTGCGGCATCTCGGTTAAATGGCTGTGGAACAAGGAAATTCATGTGATTAAACAGACGGATGAGAACATCCACCTCGTAAAGTTAATTTAAATTATGTTGATATTATGACCATTGGCCTCAGACCTCACAGAAGAGATTTAAAATGGAAAAGGAGAGAGAGCTCTCTACCTGTCTGCCTGTATCTGTATCTGCCTGTCTGTATCTCTATTTGTGTACCTGTTTCTCTCTACATCTATCTATCTATCTATCTATCTATCTATCTATCTATCTATCTATCTATCTATTCATATCGGTCTCTTTTGTTCTGTCACTCTATCACTTTAGCGTTCTCTGTTTGTCTCTCGCCCCATCTATCGCTCTGTCACTCTATGGCTATAACTCTATATCTCTCCATCTTCATACATCCATATCTACCCTTTCGATGTCTCACTCTTACTACATTTCATCTCAATGACTATCTCTCTCTTACTTCATCTCTCTGACTCTCCATAACTATCCCTTTATCTCTTTCTATGAGAAAGCATTTACAATAGGAAAATGTATGAATTCCATGAAGGAAAGCCATTCCTTCTCTCTCTGTGAGTGATTAATGCGGCTCTATAAAGAGAATCTACAAATCACACAGTAACAATGAGGAAGTGAATGATCCTGACAACTGTAATGGTGACAAACTATGAGGTACATCTGTTGCAGATCACGACTAACCCCAGTAATGATGGTGGATGGAGAGACGCCATCTCCGTTAACTGCAACTACCTCCCAAAAAAAGTTTCTTTCATTGTATTTAAGTTTAAAGCCAGGTGATCTTCCGCCTCACAGGGTCATCTCTCTCTTTTTTTCCTTCCTTTCTTTAACTAAATTTGCTGTTTTTCCTTCTCTTCTTCACTCTCTGATATGATGCAACAAGCTCTCAAGGTCACATTACTTACTTCAGGTTACAGCGTGTTACAGGCTTTAACATTGAACATTAAAATGGAAATCGACTTTGCCTTACTGTGAGATCAAGAGCACTTAACAAAGCTCTGAGGGCATTATTCACCGAGTAATTGGCCGCTGCATTGCTGAACTTTATTGTGCCCCAGTGATTGCTTTGATTAGCCCGAGATGACCCAGTAGATAATTGATCTGCCTTTTTTTTCCTCCGGTGTGATTTATAGTTTTATACCTTATTAAAAGGTGTAAGATCATCTAGTTTCTGTACAGTTTCTTCTTTTTTTTACTGAAATTCTGGTACACTCTCTAAAATGACATGCTGCTGCTCTCATTTGAGTAGATTTTATCTTTTAATAAAATAGCTAAAAAACAGGAACTCCATTTACAATGAAGCACGACCGCCCTGGACTGCTGCTCTGGTCTGATGATCCATAAAATTATTTTGGGGGTATCGTGCCAAAGTGATTAATCAACTCATTTGAAATATTCTGCTTTTTCCCGAAGATGCAGCCTGAACCTGAAAGCAGCAGACTTCTTTACTGTTGTCAGCAGAATATTGATTTTCATTTTCTTGATTAATTTAATTGTTTTGTCTTGGTTTTCCAATGCAATTTTACACTGAGACTTTAGACGAGTTTCTGAAATGCACAAACACGACTATAGTTGACCCTGTTCACCCCGTAATTCCATATATTTGCTGGAAGCAAAATAACCTCGTGGACTGTTTGCAGGAAAGTATTTTAGTGTTTTTACCAACCAGGCTTTTGTTATTCTGTGAACTTTATTATGCATTAAATCAGCATGCTAGCTCAGTTGATGTCGGTGTTGTGCAGAACAGTCTCCGTTTCATCTACGTGACATTAATATTCTATTACATAACCTGTTTTCAAAATCCATACACCGACTCAAACATAAAAAAATCCTGGTGGTTGCAAAGAACGAGCTCAGTTGTTTACATTGGAAGTTCAGATATGGATGTTATTGGAGTTGTCAGTTCAATTTAAATAAGAGCTGCAAAGAGCAGAACATGAGTCTCTTTGTGTAATGGACAGCGACAGTGTATTTACCTGAATGTGTAAACAGAGAAAGCACTTTTGGACGGAGCGGCGGTCTCGTCTAATAATACACGAGGTGCAAAATGTGTCCACAGAGTGCAGAGTAAAACAACAGCCCTCTGTGAGGTCATTAGGAGACAAATAAGTCAGATTTAGATTGTTCTCTGGCCCCAGAGGCAATGTTCTTATTGATCAAACGTACAACAACGTGTAACTAAAAGAAGATTTACAGGGTGCCGTCTTCATTCCTGCATACAAATGTGTCAAAACAAAGAAATGAACCAAGGCAATGAGGAGAACGGAGGTTTATCAGTATATCACTGCTGTCAAAATACTGCCAGCTATTAAAGGAGAAAACTAGGATTTATGACTTTCTGTGCGTTATGCTTGAAATATGGAGGCGACGTGAGAAATACTGATGTTTATTTCACTGAGGTAAGGTGAGAAAACTCCAGTCAGCAGGTCTGAGCCAGGATCATGTTGTTCCTTAAAAGAAGCGCTGCATGTTTTATGTATCGAGGCACCTCCAGTCACAACAAAGGTGTAGTTTGAAATACTAAACCTTAAGACAAACAGGAGGGATCTCTTAACAGTCTGCTGCCTAAATCAATGAGACTAGAAGCTGTGCAGACTTTTCTAGTGGAAAAAAATAAACCAACTGTTTGGTTTTAAGGACAACATTAGGAATGTGCATTATTTAGTGGAATAACTCTAAATTTGTGTGCTGAAATTTATAAAATAAGGCCAGTAAGGTGTACAAATCATCCCACTTATGGACCAAAATTGATGTATACACGTCTGAAATCTACTTGCATAAAGTCAATTTTTATTTGTCCTCATACAAGTTGTTTTATTTATGAGCAGTCGTCATCGGCAGCCCTCTAAGTTTCCATTCAAGTGAGACGCTGACGGCTCCTGTTATGAAATTCCAGCCATGTTTTTCAGAAACTTGATGTGCCTTTGAAAAACAGCCCCTTTTTTATTCACCCGACTCTCAAACTTGCTTGTCACTGCACAGCGTGTAGCTGAATCTTCCCCGATCCTTGAACGCCACTCAGCTGAACTCCTGTTTGCAGGATAATTTAAAGGTTCTCTTTGCTTCAACTCATGAATAGAAACTTTTATTCTCTAAAATAATTTACTTTACAAGATCATAGTTACACGTACTTTGCAGGTTAAAGGTCTAATCTTGCAGCTGTGTTTGAGTTTAAGATTGCTGTGCCAATCACATAACTATTTGTTTCTATTGGCCTGTGCAAAGTGTAAATGCCCAAATAAATAAATGATAAATGATAAAAGCGCAAATAATGACAAATAAATGCACTCAAGCAGTAATTACTGATTAAAATTAGCTGAAAGGTTGCAGAGTTTAGATCAGCATCTGCTCATCTGTCACATTTGTTGGAGTCAAATGCAAATTGATTTTAAATTAACTTAAATGGCATCAATTCTGATTTGTCTCAGCACTCAGATTTAGTAATAAGAAAAAAAGCTTAATTTGAGAGTAAAGATAGAAGGCTGACAGGAGGCTGATAGTAAAACCAAAAGACTGATGTTTAGTTTCACCTTTAATTATAATTTTGAACTTGCATGTGGCACTTTTGCTAAGCTATCTTGTGTTATTTATAGGTGTTAGTATTACGGTTAAGTACCCTATGAATATAAAACTATATGGTGTTCGCCATATTACAGAGATAAAATGCAGTATTTGCCCCTTAATGAGAATGTCCCTCTTAAATAAAACAGGCAAAAGGGCTCATATATATGTATAAATCTCATAAATGTATGACTTAATGCTAAAACCTTACTTGTGCTTCAATGAATAATGGTAAAGATGTCAAACTGAGAAAAGCCCCTTGTCCCTCATCACACAGCTCTCAGTGCAGCTTGTTCACTAATGGAGCTCTGGCTGCACGCCTCGATCGATAACAAGACGATGATGCTGAAGAATCCCTGATTTCAACAAATCAGAGCCCATCTTCTAGTTTACGGCCTGGCTGACACTCCATCATGTCCGGAGGCGGGAGGGCTGCTTAATCACGGCTGTGCTTGTGGGTTCAGGTGAGACAGACCATGCTGGCAAAATGCAAAGTGAACACAGAAAACAGTGAATCAAAGAGATAAATCTCAGCCTCGGGGCTACTACATCACCTCCCCTCTGAGAGGAGGAGGCTTCATGTCGATGACTTTATGATGGATGACTGATTCAGGATCCTCGAGATCTGCTGATGGATCACAGGGAGATAGACCAGAACATTAACCGAGCTCAAAACTGTTGGCTCAGGGGTTTTAGGGGAACATCTTTATGCAGAAAGAAACATGCTGATGTGGTTTGTGTGTATAAACTGTGGGTTTACTGGAGCGTTCGTTTGTTTTGGGTGATTTATTCCACTTACACTCACTAAATATCCCTAAAGTTAACTAGGATGGATGTAAGTTTAAACACACTGAGAGCAGTTTACGAAACATTTAACTCATTAACAACAAATTATAATTTATGTAATTATTAATAATTTATTTAACAACAAATATGAGGCAGAGATGAGTGTAAATCCACCTTAACTCTGTCACAACAAAACTGTTTTTTACTCAAGAATAATAATTGAAATTATGCAAAATGAAATTAACATGAAACAGATGCAGGTCAGCTACATGAAGATATGGTCTGTTAGGCTTAAACAAAATAATTGATTGCTTTTCTTAATTAATAATGCTCTTTAAATGTAGTCAAATGTGTCTCCAAGTATGTAAACAAATAAGCCACATTTTAGCCCCTTAATGACACATTGTTTTCACAAATCTAACAAAAATGTTAAGTAATGGTTTTAGGAGGCTACAAAAAGCATTATAGAGACTTAATAAAATTAAAGGAGGAGTGATTTTTCCTGACATTATGTGACACTCATCTCACTAAATATTTACAACCTTAAGCAAACAATAGAAAATCTCCTTAAAACCTTAAAAATACATCACTATTCAATCCAAATGTGCTCTTGTGAAGTTCTTTTTCCACGTTTTTTTGTGAAGCAAGAGTGTTTTATTGCAGCATAAGCAGAGAGTAATGTCCTTGTGTGTGTGGTGCGTCTTTGTTAAAGTGGTGACTCGGTGAAGATCGGCCAAAAGCTCTTGTTCTCTCATGGGAAGATTGGCAGGAGTCGGGAAATGAGGAATGAATTGAGAGCACTTACAGTGAGTGAGTGCATTTGGCAGCACTACAGTCACATCCCTTTAACCCCCCCTCGGATAATTTCAAATTTCAGCAAGGTGGCCTCCCAAACTGCTTATTTTGCAGAGTCATAACAAAGCAGGAGTGTCAGGTAATGCACAACAAGTGACTTTGAGTAAGAGGACGAGCAAATGGGTGCGGCTTTGCTGATACAGTCGAATCAGTGATTTAAAACCTTCTGTCTAAATGTCGTACTTTTTAAGACTGATCACACCTGGTGGAACGTTTTATTAAATGTCAAGGACATCTCTCATTATCTCTGTCGCTCCTTAATTTGCATGAGAACATTAATACAAGTTTTACATCTCTGCTGTAAAGGTGAAGGTCAATTAGCAGATGCTTAGCTCAGCTTAGCTTAGCTTAGTTTAGTGGAAAAGAGCTAGCCTGGCTTTGAGCAATATCTGCCAACCAGCACCTGTAAAACTAACTATTTGGCATATCATATTCTCATGTTTATTCAAACAAATGATATTCATGCTAATTGCTGAGATGCTGGTAGGCCTGTTGTGTCTAAATCAGCATCTAAATCAGCTTTTTCTCCCTGTTTCCAGTCATAATCGTAATCTAAGTTAACTGGCTGCTGGTGTTAACTTTTTATTTACTGTACAGACATTTAAGTGGATATCGATTTTTTCATGTAACTGTGGGCAAAGAAAGGTGATTCCTACAATATCTACTATTTCTTGAAGCTGCTGGAACCCCATATTGTCCCTCAGGAAGGACCTGATGGATGCAGGTAATAATTTCCCCTTGCTGTGACAGGATGAAGAGCCTCGTAGTTCAAAAGCCGAGGCGACACCTCAAGGTGCAGATTGAAGCAGAGATCCGTGTGATCCAGATCTCAGAAAACATGCCAGTGTCAGTCACGAGCGCCTCGTATTTCCGAGGCATCCCGACTTCGCTACACTGGTGATGGATGGATTGCACGTGAGGGCCATTTGCCTAATTGTGAGAGGGAAGGGTAATGCTGCTGACTCCAGCTAAAACACTGACAGATGGGTTCAATTCCATTACATGAGCTACTGCGCAGGGATGGAGTCGCAGCTAACTAGCAGCTGAGCTCAGGGATCTTTAATGTTCCCTGCACGGGACCTGACGTTAAAAATGCAGGAGAGGTCTGGATGGAGATGACAGACAGATAACCAATCGAAGCGAGAGGTGTCGCAGGCCGAGGGGTCAACCTGGCAGATTGCATCCCTCAAGGCCATTGACCGCGCATCGAAATTGAGCTGAGTGGGTTGTCAGTTATATGGTCGTTGTGGTCGTTACACGGTTCGGCGTGAAGGACGGATGGACGTTAGCGATGCCGGAGAGATCATGCGATTTACACACAGCAGAAAGCAGCATCTTCTCATGCATAATTTGAACAAGCTGACTGAAGGTCTTCTTCAAATGCAGAAAATGTGGCTGATTAAAGGGATTTTTCCATGAATATTTTAAGTCAGTCTAGATCTGTCTTGACTCTGCCATTCCTGCATCTGTTTTTGATCAAAGTCAGGTTTATTGCTAATCATTTTCAGTATAAAAGGATTTGCTATGGTATTTTGGTGCTTGATAATAACAAAATTATTCAGAAAAAAACTTAAGATAACAGCTGTACTCCAAGTCAGGATGCACAAGTATATAAAAAACAAAATTTACAACAAAATATGAAAAAAATATTAGATTTTCTACCCCACAAATTAAAAACGAGCAGCTTGTTGGAGGAGATGTGTTGTATCTATGTGCAGTCACTTTATGAGCATGCTACATATCCTGTGGTCTGTGTTCATCTCTGCAGGAGTGACACTGACCTGCAGCCTGACAGATCACATGAGAAAATGATCAGTTTTATCGCTGAGCTGATCAGCATAAATAATATTAATGCACATTTCTGCTCTGCATCAGATTTAACCTCAGCCCTGCTGTAAAAGAACCATCGATCTCTGCATTTGTCTCCCAGACATTTAGTGACATTGATCCAGCGTTCTGCCCTCGTCCTCCCTCGCCAAACGCTCCGGTCTGCCTCGTGATGCCTTCATTGTCTCGACTATCTCTAACCTACCCTGCTTTATGCATCGAGGTTTCTAATGGGGCCTTATTAGCAGGCTCACTGCTCAGAGAGGACATCTGATCCTCGCTGCAGACCTTCAGTGCTTCGTCACGAACACCAGGGCAAAAAAGGGACACTGGATACACCACACAGTCAGTTTTATCTCACTGCAAACACTCGATCTGTAACTTGGACAACATGTCAGTGATGAGCTGCCAAACATCTGGACCAGCAAACATAAATTTCCATATTTTATGACCAAGTGTCATTATTTTTTAATCTTTTTTAGGAATAAACCAACACTGAATTAAATCACCTGGTGTCTCAAGTTTTTATTTATTCAAGCTCTTTCTGAGAGGATTCAGGATAAGATGGCTCCTTAAATTAATCTTAACCTATTAGGAGAGGACAGCCATCCTGACTCAAATCTGTCAGCCTTAGCTGTAGGTTGCTTTGTGTCTGGTACTGATTAGCAAAAGTTAGCATATTAGCACGCCAAACTTAGTAGAGGGGTGAAAAAAACTGCAAAAGATTGGCATGTTGACGTTAGAATTTAGCCTTTAGCTTAAAGCAGGTTGTCACTATTAACCTTACATAGCTGCTAGCATAGCAAAGTTAATTTTTTTTGAGATGGTGAAGGTGAAACAGTGAGTAACAGCTCTGTTTGTGTGTTTGCACTGGAGTTTAAATGCAGAGTGGTAATGAATACTTTCCATGACTATTTTTCATTTCTTTATGCGAGTGTCATTAAATCCAGGAGCCGAATAAAGCAGTGAAGTCAGAGGATTTTCCTCTGTCTTGTCTTGGCTTGACAGGGAGTTAAGTGTGTGTGTTTTTGTGTGCGTGTGCGTGTGTGTGTAATCCAGTTTCTTCCAGCTAATCTCTGCAGCAGCACAAAAGCAAACGAGAGCTGTCGGTCCAACTCGTCAGTGAGGAGTGGAAGATAGAAACGGCCGCTTTGTCCTTGTCCTTGGTGATGTCAGGTCAATATGTCTTGCATCTCAGCTCCTGAGGGTGACAGGCTACACTTCCTCTTACTGAGCACGCTCTTTAAATGGCTGAGTTATGTCACCACCGATCAATGCCAAATTTCATAACACCTCCGTAACTCAAGATGGGTTGGCTCTCGAGCACTTAATCTGTGTAGCCTGTCCAGCACACTAAATCAGCCCAGTGAGTGCAGGATTTAGGATTTACGTATTATAATAATAAATCTTCTTTGTTCTTAAATTCAGATGTTGGTGTAAGCAA
>JAPZDY010000010.1:14723990-14745243 GCA_029783645.1 Ctenochaetus hawaiiensis
AAAAAAAAAAAAAAAGGAAAAGAAAATCAGTCAGACAGCGGCGTCTGCTGAGGTAAGCGCAGAAAGAGCAAAACCTATATTTTCATAATTATCGTCACGTCTAGGTGCGTGCAGCGAGG
Source organism: Ctenochaetus hawaiiensis (assembly GCA_029783645.1). NCBI lineage: Eukaryota > Metazoa > Chordata > Actinopteri > Acanthuriformes > Acanthuridae > Ctenochaetus > Ctenochaetus hawaiiensis. The sequence goes on from JAPZDY010000010.1 coordinate 14,724,110, forward strand.
ACGTTGCGAGCTGAAGAAGTTTGGAAGCGGCAGCCTGAAGCAACAAGGAGGCGCCTGCAGTGCAGCTGCCATTTGGCATAACAAGAAATACAGGAAACGAAGGGACTCGTGCAATCACCCGAGCGATAGCCACTGATGTTATGTGAAAAAAATCAGCAATAAGGAAGCGCCGTCGGTGCTAAGTGCTGTTGGGCAACCGAGCGGATTAGAGAGCATGAATAAAAGGCAGTGTGTGTACCTTATCAATGGTGCTCGGGGCTCTCCATGGCCAGCTCCATTGAGTCACTTTGGTTTCGATCAAAGTCGACTGCATGCAGCTCCATGAAGGGATTGTGCGCAGCAAATGTCATAACTCTGACAACTTTCCCTCGAGTTTCACAGCGCACAATATGGCGAACAGGCGAGTTCACAACCCCACGAAAACATAATCCAGAGGCCGGAGAGGCTCATTAACGCTGTAGTCGCAATGTTGCACGGTTTGTGTCCGTGAAACCGTGCACTTCAGGAAAACATGTCCACAACTTTCTCCCCGCATCAACGAGTAAACCACACATGAGACGGTGGCTGTTGTGGGAACTCCGCCGTGCTGTGGCCCCGCTCGGGTATTTTCGCAGATTTGCACACCGCGCTGCGCAGCTCCACCGCGAGCTAAACGCCGTGTTTTGGTTTATCCAGATTGCATGAAACGCGGCGAAACTGCGCAAACACGCAGAAAGTTGTGCACCGCAGGACGCGCCGCCTCACCCCAAAACAGCTCAACTCACATCCTGTTGTCCAATCCGATTGTCTGGCCACTCCTATCGCTGTATCCGTGTACGTTTGTTTCGCTGTCATGGCTTCCCCGGAAAGCGGAGTCTCAGCTCGTCACACGGAAACAGTTTGTTGTGGTTAAAAAACACGGCTGAGGTCCAAATTTCAGAAACACTGAGGTCAAGTTCAAGCATCTCCCCTCATCTCACAACCAACAGGCGTAGAAAAGACATTAAAATATGATTAAATGTTGAGCTTTTTCTTGTTTTAATTTGTTCAACGTGTCCATCATGTTTTCCATAACACGTGTTTTACTGACAAAAACAATCAAAGATATCTTATCTTAAGAAATCTTTTCTCTAACATTAAAAGCTGAATGTTCTCTACTTTACCAGGAATTTATCTGATAAGAAAAATAGCCTAATTAAATTGATTTATTGATTTAAAAATGTTTATGTTCAACTTTTAAACAACCTCTATGTTTAATATAAATCATAAAATATAATCTTAACTTATAAAACTAAGATCTGGGAGCAAATTACAACATCTAATTTATTTGTATGATCACAGTTTGTACTATGTTTTTATCTGTTCTCAGCAAAAAAAAATCAAAAACATTCTTTTGTAGGATCTTTTAGTTCAGGTTTTGTTTAGTTAAATTGCTTTCTGGACAAAATCTGAATCTACGACTTCCCATCCTTTCATCCTGCTCTGAAGCACATGACACACCAGTTAGTTGTCTTGGAATGTGTTTTCATTTTAACCTTCCATTGATTAAACAAAAACAAAGCAGTCGAAAACACTTCACAGTTTGAACCACTGCGTTGAATCTGGTTTTGTAATCTTCCCTCAAGTGGCAGCAAAGCAACACAAGAGGCCGCAGGAAAAGGTTACATCACTTATGATACATTAAAATCCTTATAACAGGAAGTGGATCTGTCCAAGGGAGCAACTGACTGTCACTTTGAGGTTTTTAGCAACTGCTATGCTATCTAGTGAAGCTAACTCTCAGGGTTTGAAAGGATGGCCAGACCTCATCAAACACTCACAAACACAGACTGAACATGTTAAATCTGACCAAACATCTCCAAACATTCCAAAAACAAGGACGGGCAGCCACGGCACACCAAAAAAACATCTGTGTTTGTTGGAGAATGTTTGGCGTGAGCGCCACAGGCTTTGGATGGTGTCACAGATACATCTGAAGCCTGGGGCGCTCTGCCCCGAGTCCACAAAGGGAGGTGCATCTTTTAAGTTGTGGTGAGAAGGACTGGGGTCTTGGTGAGGTTCAAACCTTCTGTGGCATGTGGGTTTAAAGTGCAACCACCTATCTCCTCGCTGTTGCTTCTAGCTTGTGGGTTTGATGGAGAGGGGCTTAGTGGGGTCATATGAAGCAACAGAGAGCAAGACAGAAGGGTTTTAATTTGAACTGCAGCTCTAAGTAGAAATCCTTTTAGTAGGTTACCAGAATTCCCTGCTCCTTTGGTCTAGCCTTATCTCCACAGCATTGTGTCAGCACTGGAGAAAGATCTGGCTGCACCCGTTGTCTTTCCAATCACAAATATCCCTTTCTAAGCTCAGGATGCAGCAACAGTGCCATTGCAAAACAGTAGCACACATAGTGCAGAAAAAAATAGACTTATACCCACAGTGTTCATCCACTGCAGACTACTTCTACTATTTCATCTGCTTTTTTAAAAAACAATAAACATAGACTGATTGATCATGTCCAGTGACGATCAATTAATGCTGCTGCTGCAGAGTACCATCGTGCTGTTTGCACCACATCATGCTCTGTGTCTGTCAGCGCCTTTGACTCTTTGCTCGGTGTCGTGTTTGCCATGTTGTGTTTGCTCCACGCCGTCAGTCTCTCAGGGATGCGGGAGTTTGCGGATCAATCAGGAGAGACCTGGCGCTGTGACGTCAGCACCGCCGCTGTGAGGGAGCACGAGCATCATTCCCCCCCCTCCCTCCTTCATCCATTAGCAGGCTAGCTGGCTAACTGTAGCTCAACGCCAGCTATGGTCCATCACCATTATCTCATTTCTAAAATAAGCAACCCACTGAAATGACCTGGATAACCGAGAGCACACTCGGGGCATGGGGACTGCTTGGATTTTACACACTAACGGGAATCGCAGCGGTGCAACGGAGCGAGGTAAGAGGTCAGAGCGGGTTTGCTTCCCAACGGTTGTCCTCAGTAAACATGCTAGTTAGCTCGTTTCCAGGCGCCGCAGCGAACACATCGACGCCTAGCTAGATTAGCCTCTTAGCGGCTAATCCTCTCAAACGACAGATTTATGGCCATTTATGACGAGTGATAGCCGCTGCGCTGTTCATAGTTGTGTTTTTGGATAAGAGTCGAGCAAACCGGACAATGTTAGCTTGCTATTTTATTGTGATCATAAAGCATTGGTTAGCGTCTCACGCGAACCTTGGAGATGTAACTAGCTAATCGTTGCATCCGTTTAAATGGTTCTCCCTCACATGTATCTGCCAGGCAAAAAAGGAGATGTGTGTTGATAAAAAAAAAAAAAGTGGCTTCTCTGCCATCTTTTCCGAGCCCATTGGCATGCAGTGTGCAGAGATTGGCGAGCAGTGAACGGAACTGAATTTTAAAATCTGTTCTCTGTGTTTCAGTGAGGGCTTTGCGTCACTGATGCCAGGTGCAGGCTGTAGCTGAGAGCACTCAGGATGAGTGGGGCTGGAGAGCACACAGACATCCTGTCAGTGGCAGACGTGGTCAGAGACAGATGGAAAGTGGTGAGTATCTTATTTTGGAGGAAGAAAAACACTAAATTAAATAGAAAAAAATGTCAAAAGACTATGCACTTCTCTGCTATTTTTCAGTCGAGGAAGATAGGTGGAGGTGGGTTTGGGGAGATCTACGAGGTTTTGGATCAGCTGAGCCAGGCCACTGTTGCCTTAAAGGTGGAGTCTGCTCAACAACCCAAACAGGTGCTGAAGATGGAGGTGGCGGTACTGAAGAAGCTTCAGGGTGAGTGATGTTTCCCCCTTGACAGTGACATATCGACTGAAACTCCCAGACAGTGACTGAGTGGCACCGTTTCCCTGAAAATGTCTGCCTCTACCCCCTGCCAAGTTGATAAAAGATGGCCAAGTAGCGGTAGAGGTATTCTTTTGCTTAAAATCGAAACAAATTCTAACGCACTGTCCTAACTTATGCTGAAATATTCCTACACTGATTTTAATTAATGTGTAAGTTAACGGATGCAACAATCCTGATTAAATTTGCACACAAATATCATACAGGTTCCTAATATTTGTGTCTGGAACAGTGGCAATACACATTAAAGCCAAGAAAAGGAAACATATAAATATAGTTTTCAATGAGCATCAGTGATCAAATGGTTTTGTATTGATACACATGTGCATGCCTCTTTGACAGGCAAAGACCACGTGTGTCGCTTTGTAGGCTGTGGCCGAAATGATCGTTTCAACTACGTGGTGATGGAGCTCCAGGTGAGGATCTTTAAGCTGTGAATGTTAGTCAGGAGTTTAACGACACCAAGTGCTTTATGAGCCTGCATCATAAATTTGACTTGTTACACTCGTTTCCCGTCTAAAGGGGAGGAATCTGGCAGATTTGCGCAGGACGATGACCCGCGGCACCTTTTCGGTCTCCACAACTTTGAGACTTGGCAAGCAGATTCTAGAAGCCATTGAAAGTATTCACTCTGTAGGCTTCCTGCATCGTGACATTAAACCCGTAAGTCGATCCAAAATGTCTTGATAGCTTGTAAAATGTATTATCATTGAATGTGCATGTTGACCGAGTGAAAGTTATATTTGAATTGTAGAATATATGGTATGATTCTCAATTCACCATTTAACTTGAACTTGCTTGTGTTTATCGCCCAGTCGAACTTTGCAATGGGAAGACTAGCGAGTACCTGCAGATGCTGCTATATGCTTGATTTCGGCTTGGCCCGTCAGTTTACCAACTCCAGCCAGGAAGTCCGTCCAGTAAGTACTCTGTGGCGACTTCCTCAAAGCATTGTTACAGCTTTCTTAAACCAAACATCCTACATGTCACCAACTCTCCGAGGAGCTGTGTTAAAGCATATTCTGTCAACAGTAACATGTCGCTTAAAACCAGGGAGTGACCGAAACATAGGTGTCATTAACAATGGATTCAAACGGAACTAGAATTACAAACTAAATGATACGACTAACTAATGATATATGATATAACTGAATGAGATGATTTGTCTTTAACATAGTGCTCATAGATACCTCAAAATGTCAATAAGGACAGATAAACTTGATGTAAAAGATAAACAATGATATATTTCTTTCACTTTTCCATTATACCATGCCTTTATTTTATCGCTATTCTCTTCCAGCCTCGTCCTGTGGCAGGATTCAGAGGAACTGTGCGATATGCTTCAATCAATGCTCATAAGAATAAGGTGAGTGCCAACTGAAAACACAAACTCTTTCCTCTTTAACCATGAAATTACTCATATTTGTGCGTCTAAATCTGTAGGAAATGGGCCGCCATGATGACCTGTGGTCCCTCTTCTATATGTTGGTTGAATTCATGGTTGGTCAGTTGCCCTGGAGGAAAATTAAAGACAAAGTAAGATCCTCTGTGTATAGTTCAGCATATTATAATTAGCAATTCATTGTAAATCTATCTAGTTAAGCGTTTGTTTTTCTCCACTTTCTGCTTTTAGGAACAAGTAGGAAATTTAAAGGAAACATACGACCATCGCCTCATGCTCAAGCACCTTCCCTCAGAGTTTAGCACCTTCTTGGATCATATCCTAACCTTGGACTACTTCACCAAGCCTGACTATCAGGTCGGCTATCTCTTGTTTGGCATATTTTGCACGCAGTGTTTGTTCTTCTCCCGATGCCAAACGCTGACGCCTGTGGTTTCTCTGTGACAGCTCTTGATGTCGGTGTTTGAGAATGCTATGAAGAGCCACAACGTGCTGGAGAATGACCCGTACGACTGGGAGAAATGTGACTCCGAGGATATGCTGACCATCACTGCCGCAGCAACCACTGCTCAGCAGCTCACTCGCCTCACGCCGGCTTACTTGGGGTATTTACAGTCAAATAAAGCTCTGCCACTAGTGACAGAAAGCTGTTAATTGTTTTAGACTGGATGCATTTTCAATTGTGCCATTCAAACTTCCTTCACACTGTGTTGGATGTGAGCTCAAATGTATGCCTGCAGCTTTTTATAGACAAGAAATGTGCACAGTCAGAGATCCCTGAGAAATGGCTGCTCTAAATTGTGTTGTGGAAAAGAGCTGCAGCGGTGACCTTCCCTCTCCTCCACAGCATGGCCAACGCTTCGGTGCTGCCGGGCGAGCTGCAGAGGGAGAACACCGAGGATGTCCTGCAAGGGGAGCGCCTGAGTGATGCAGACAACTGCCCCCCGATCCCCACGCCGACCACCCCCGGTGGAGACGTGTGGGAAGAGATGGACCGCAACCGAAACCACAAACACGCCCAGCCGTTGATCAGGAAGGTTAGAACAAAGTAAACTGTGAACTCTCAGTTGAATTTTCCAACGTGCAATGACATTTCAAGTTTAATTAAAAACTCGCCCCACAGCTGTATTAATCCACCTACTGTCTGCCACTGCTGTCCTGATACTTGAGTAAAGAAAGAAAGACCTCAATGTTTAAAGACATGGATGTCTTGCTACAGTTTACTTGGGCTACAGATGCAGTATTTCATGTTTTTAACCATCTTTTCGACCATTCTCCGCAGGTTGTAAGTGAGGATGAACACAGTCAGAACCAGGGGAACCAGAGCCCGAACACCGGCTCCATGCAGAGCTCTCCCAGACGGGTGCGGTCGGAGACCATGTTCCTGGACCGAGCTGCGCCGCTGCTCCGGAGGATGAGACACAGTCAGAGTTTGGCGTTTGAGAAGAGACTTGCACCCGAACCCAAGCCGACCATTGAACGCTTCCTTGAGGCCTAGTTAGTACACAGAACACACTCATGACAACTTGCACAAATGTCACTTTAGGGAAACCCACCATAACACATGCATATGTTGTTTCAGCTTGGGAAAACAGCGTCCTATCCTTTCTCAAGTTGGGGAGAAATCCATCCCTGAGAGGGGACACGAGCAGCCTCCCTGCAACGAGGAACACTCCGGTACTGCAACCATCGACCCAGAGGAAGGTGCAGCCAGCAGCGGCTTTGTGGCCGTAAACCTCAGTCCTGTGCCCCAGGAGGGAGACTCACAGGAGTGGGTGATGCTGGAGCTGGAGCAGGGCAGCGGCTCCGGAGCCACCAAGCCTCCAGGTGAGGCTTCACACAAGGAAAAGGCTGGGACGTGCACACCTGCTGAGGCCGAGAACCAGCCCTCTGAGCCGCAGGATGGCCAGTCCACGGCGGTGCCGAGCAGCCCCGTCCTGTCGCAGATGTCCATGCCTGGCACGTGGTTACTAGGCCACAGGAGACTGCCGGGAATGCTGGGACAAATGCCCTCAGTCATTATGGGAAGATCCCAGATAGACCAGGTAGTGGTGATCAAGCATTTCATCGTGCAGAAACTGCAAGCAGTAATGTGAAATGAAACTAATAATCTCGGTTCACAGTTGACTGGAAGTTTCTAACAGTCTCGAATTAAGAGCAGTTCTGCCAGAATCCCAGATGCTGTCTGGTTTGTGCTACAAAAATCAAGCCAAGCGATACCTTAAACAGATATTCCTGATCATTTTGTAACATTAGTGTTTCCAAACATTTATCTGAGGCAGCCTGCCTCAATAGTTTTAACAGTGACCAACAGATTTTCTGTTCTGTTTATCCAAGTTGAACACATGGTTATCATTAGGGTTAACTGCTGTGGAATGATGCATAAACACTCCTTAGTCAGAATATGAAAAAAGGGTGTTTTCACTAACATTGTGTGAATGCAGCATTAGCACAGTGTTGTTTCAGTCTGTGCCCACTGCCACGGAAACATGGATGTTCAGACTTTTATCAGTTTGACAACCTCCAGACATAGATTTACTGAGAGGACTGTGTGTGTTATTTCAATCTGTAAACATGCTCATGTAAATTGATATTTTTTTTAAACAAGGTTTGAGATAAATAATGGACGGAATTTTCAGATTGTATTTATACTCGATGTGTAAATAAACCCCCCTAACAATCATCAAACTCTTTTCAGTCCTCCAGTTGTGCTCCACAGTCCCCAGTTCAGGAGAAGAGTGATGCAATACCATTAGAGGCACCGACCGATAAATCTGACAAAGTCCCGGAGGAAGTGGTGACTGATGGAGAGAGGTTGGAGTTAGCTCCAGTGCCAAGCCCAGCAAAAGGCCCCACAGCTCATCTGACTAACGACAGAGACCCAGAGAGTGATTCCGGTCTGCCTGATCGCTCCTCAGAGCCCAATCAGAACCCCCAAGCTGACACAGCAGGAGGCGCCATGGAGAGCACCGTCACCGTCTCCTCCTCTCCGCCTCCGGCTCTGCTCAGGCGAAGAGACTCCCCCTCATCCCCGAGATCTAGTCGAATCCCAGTACGGGACCCCAGCGGCCCCCTGGACTCTCCGAGCAGGGACCTCCACTTGGAGAGGCGTCACCGCTGGAGCAGCCCGGTCCCCGGCTCCCCCACCCACTCACCCTCTCCGTCTCTGTCCTGCGACAACCTCCCCTGTGCGTTGCCGAGGGACAGGCTGTCCTCAGAGCGAGGCTCCCGGTCCGACTGTGTGGGAGAAGACCCCCTCTCTCTGTCCTCTTCATCAGGTAGCAAGAGTAAGATCCCTCGTCCTGTGAGCGCCACCTTCATACCCGAGCAACTGACGAGCAAGTTTCTGCCTCGACCGCCTCCTGGGAAACCCCCCATCCGCCCCTGTGTGGACAACAGGTGCGACTCATGCTCTGTGCAGCTGCAAGAGAGCTAATTACTGAGTGTAAACACCCTAAATAGCTATTTTTTTGAGAAAATGTCATCATAAATAATACTTAAGACAGGGCTACATTTCAGGAAAATCTTAGTGATGATGACTTTAATTGATAAAGCGGGAAAGATCATCACACACAGGATAATCATGAGGTCTTGTGCTCTTTTCTCCAGGCGTCGGCGGTTAAGAGTGCGAGCCAGCAGCACCAGTGACGCAGACTTCCTGGCCAGTCTGACTCAGCTGATGCAGGACCGCAGCGGCTTGCTCTTCAGCCCTCCCCCTCGCCCCCGCAGCTCCTCCTCCTCCCTGCAGCGCTCCCTAAGCTCCTCCCCTTCCCGCCAGGAGTTCCGCGAGGCCGTAGCACTGCAGGGACGCAGCCGCTCTCCATCCAGCTTCTCCGGCGGCTCTCCTCCCGCTCGACACGCTCATCCACAAGACGGGTTCGGATCAGGTCAGTGGGGTCACGGCTCCAGGGGGAGGGGCCTGATCTACGAAGGTAAAGGCTCCAGCAAAGTGAACCGATGACTGAATTAAACACAAATGACTGAGCGGCATGGTGCAACTGTAGCAAGAGACCGTCTCTCACCGAGTCCCTGTTAGCATGTGTAAATATGGTATTTACTCAAGGGAATGTACTGTATGTAATGTAAAATGTATGATAAATTGTATTTATTTATTTATTCATTTGTTGGATGTCGCTCTCTCTCAAAATACTTGACAATGTGGCTTGAAACCTGCAGCTGAAACAGAAAAGGTTGAGAAAACCTGAAGATTGCCAACTCTTTACCTCTCATTTCACTCCTCTCTGAACACCCCATGTAGGCCTAATATGAGACCAAAAAGAACATGTTAATACTCGAGGGATGTAAAAAGTGATGCTTACTGTAGATATGTACCATTAAGAAAAAATGGTAAACACTAATAGAAACCATGTATTCACTTTAAGAACGCTAATAGTAAATAACACTACATGCAGTATTTCAAAACATCAGCATTCATGTACAGAATCAGGGCATGCAGCCCCTTATTGACCTCACTCCTGTAAAACAAGTAGATTATTTACAGTATGTTACGATGCTCATCTGGCATATCAGTGTAATAGTGTGCTTTTTACTTTGCTAGAAAATATTTGCATCAGCATATTAGAATGTACATGTAAGTGCACTCATACCTGAGTATTGTAAAAGTGCATGAAAATCATTGCAAAACTCTTTTTTTATTTTTACTCATTTGTACAATCTGCCGAGACATCTGTATTTTTATTGAACCGCTTCTGATCAAAACAGATTATAATGTAGACCAGCAATGATGTGCATTCTTATTTCATGTACAGTGACAGTAGATGGTAAGGGAAAGAAAACTGTTATAAATTGAACATGTCTCTTTGTTTTTGCATTTTATTCTCATCATAATTCAAATATATACAAATTAAGTAAATTCAATAAATGCCAGATGTCTAAAAATGATATGTCCTGGCTACATGTGCTGTAGTTTTTATTTTGATTAAAGGGTCATTTCACTTAAATCTCCTCACTAGTGGTTTCTATGCATGTGAATAGTTTGGGTTTTTGTTGCTGAAGATTTAAGTTTTCTCCCAGATTTTACAACAATTTAATGGGTGGATTTAGTTTTGTGGCATTTGGCTATGAAAACCGATTTCTAAAAACTATTTGCAACAGTGTCCCAGTTAATTTGGATAACTGACGGATGATGGACGATGGATCGTATTAGATCTTGAGTCCAGTTACCACATAAAAGGGAAAAGGGGTAAACACTGTCACCCTGTTTAAACCTGCTCAGATGATAAAAATGTGGATTTATACTCCAGTCTAAGTCAAGTCACACCAGCTCAGGCCGCGACACGTCCCCTGAGAACAGCTTGTCAAATTCTGTCCAAGCAGCTGTTTTCTAAGACAGACGTCCCTGTAAGCACAAGAGAGACTGCTGATGAGCCGGTGACTGAGTGGAGAGGGGTGGTGGGGTCCCTGAGGACAACAATAACAACATGTAGCCACAAGTTTATGCAACAGCAGCACTGACAGGAAGTTAAAGAATGTGTGGACATGGAAAAAGACAAATCTTTATTAAAAAAAAAAAAGTTCTCGGCTGTTTTTGCCACTCTGATTCCTCTGGAAAGCTAACTTTTTCTAAACATCAACAGATAGCAGTGTTTGTAAACGAGGAAGTGGGTGTATTAGACACAAGAAGACCAGTGTGGTAGAAACAAGTAGGTTATGAATCTTGACTGTTGTGCAGGAAACTGAAACCACAACAAATGGCCAGATGTTGACAATGCAACAAGCAAATAATTTACCAAAAACAATCTCACAGAAAGATTCGCTCAGCAGCTGCACTGGAAGGGTTGAGTTTGGTATGTTGTCTTGGAAAATGTAGCTGTTGAAAATTTTCCTGTTGTTTTTTTTGGAGCACTTGAAGCACCTTTTGTTAGCTACAAATACATATTTTTAATCTTAGATCTTGTGGTGTTTTTTTGTATGTGTTTGTTTCCTATCAATGGTTTATTCCACAGTCAGGGAGAACTTTCAATCTCAAGCAACTTCCCAAAAAGTTAAGTACTCGTAAAGGCTCGATATCAGACTCAATCACAGCTTAACGTCATCAAAAACCCTCCTAACAGTTAAGTGGCTCTGAGCCATGTTATTTTGGGACAAGCTATTCGGAAAAACAAATAACCCTGCTCTATGAGAGCAGATAAATACACTCCTTTTTAAAAAATTCCTGACATTTGAACTTTTGACCATTTTATTCCAATAAAATGTAGTTTTTTTGGATTAAAAAGAATGTAAGTTGTGGTTTATATGCTGTATCACAGGCTCTTTTATTTTGACACTCTGCCTCTTAACCTCAAATGTGTAAAGCAGCCAAAAGAAGACAGTAATACAATTTTGTAAAAAAAAGTTTATTTAAAGTACATTGTTGTCACAGAGGGTAATATAAAGTTATATATCTTACTCAACTGATATCTGCATACATTAGTTAATAGACAGCTAAAATCTTAAAATGCGGAGTGCATAATTGCAGATGTGCATTTTGAATGCATCATAAAAACTGTATTAAATCCGCAGCAAGCAGCCAGCTCAGCAGCCGGGACACTTGGTCCAAACAAGCAAAACATGACCTTTAGGTTTGAGGCCTAGAAAAGAGGTGCAGACTGTCTGGGATCATCTGGTAACACGCTGATGGAGTCCTCTGCTTTTCCACACAGCATGCAGAGCATAGTGTACTCCTGACAACACAAAACAGACTTAATATAAACAATTGCAACTGTACTGTTAAATTAACATGTTAAATTACAAGTAAAAAATCCAAAATAATTTCCCCACACATGAATCTACTCGGTTATGGTCATGAACCAGTAACAAGACGCCTTACCTGATATTCATCAACAACAGAGAATGTGTATTCATGCCTGGCGATGACATGGTCACAGTTTTTACAAACATCTGGAAGGACAAAAGGAGTCAGTTACATGTGGATTAGATAGTTAATTAATAGTTAGTTAATTAATGTTATTTCCAAAGCCACCAAGATTCAATGAATTACGAAAGAGTTTGTTAATTCTCTTTTGGTTTTAATTGCATGTCTTAAATCAATCACATGCCTCACAGTGGCATTAATATGCTGTTTTAAAAGCCTCTTTAAAGGCTTTTCATAAGATAATGTGAGCTGGCTAGAAAAGAGTAATAAAGAGACTGGCTGCTGTTATTGGGCGATAAGACCAGTTGATGGTAAAGTTCATTGTAAAGGTGGTGAATGTGGCTTGGGTCAGAAATCTGTGCGTGCCAGTACAATTCGTCCAAACAAAACTAGGAAGTATTTCTTTATGGACCTTGGCATTGTCGTGTTGAAACAGGAACAGCGTTTTCTTAAAACTGCTGCCACAAAAGTAGGAAGCATACCAAGCCTATTGTCTAAAATACTATTGTATGCTGTAGCTTTATGATTTACAGATAAATAGAGCAGAGGACCAAGTAAACATCTGAGAAAACTAGTCAGAAGTTTTCTCATGAATAAACTGGTTGGTAAAAATGTGTCAGTTCACTTCAGTGGAAAACAAAAGCTTGACTGACGGTCATATGTGACTATCTCCTCTTCATCATCATCCTCTGTGGCTTTATTGCTGATCAGCACAAAATCCCTCTGATGGCAGTTTGCACAGCCCAGGTAGTTCATCAGGTAAGAGCCATTCTCCAGACAGGTGTTCCCCTGAGCACGAGAGGACAGGAACACTTAATATTAGGAAACCACATTACATTTTTTTGCTTTCCTGATGAAACTCTGAACTTTATAACCCCATTATCCAGACAGCATCATCGTTTGCTGGTAAACTGAACGATGACTCCAGAAATTCGCTAACGTTAACGTTACTTATTGCTATTACTTATGTAGCATTTGTGCGTAAGAACAAGCATCGGGGTATCTAAAGTGCGTCAACTTACCCGGTCCGGGTATTCTTTATGCACGCAGCCGTTGCACATTTTAACGTAAAAACCTTTTTTCTAAGTCAGCTAGCGAAAACACGCTAAAACGGCTAAATAATATTTAGCATAAACTTCTCTTCCGGTGATTCCTGTTGCTCATTAGAGCTTTAAATGGACCTTATTGTCGGACATCGTTGAAAAATCCCGCGTTAGCTCCATCCGGTCTTTTGTAGATCGGTGATAACTGTCCGCCGCCCCACTTCCGGTGTCGTCGTTAGCGAATGATTGGACTACGTAGACGTTACGTAATTTACGTTGGCAAACATGGCGGTTGAGCAGCAGTTCAATCTTATCGCCATGTGAAATTTGTCTGGTAATTGAGATTTATTTAATTCAACTGTATTATTTGGGTTAATATGGTAAATTTAACTTAACGACGTTAACTTTGACAAGCGGTGTGTGTGAATTGTAACTGAAGAACCGTTAATACGCAACAGTTTGACCTGAGTGTAGTTCAAACGTGTTGGCTGTTTCAGACTTGACAAGCATGCCGTGCTGCTAGTTTAAGCTAAAGTTTGATAATTAACCATTTTATTGTTTAATTTGTTATTAACTGTGTGCTATATTCACCCTAAATGTTGGTTGATAACGTAAATGCTATTGACAGGTTATCATCTGTTGGCTAGAGTCTTTATACTGTGATGTATCTGTATGATGCTGTTTAGACACTGGAGTTTTGATTTGTTTATACTGCATTTAATGCTTTTATAAAGCGTTCACATTTATGCTGTTAACATTTTTCTGTTGTTTCACCTGTTCAGAAATGGCAAACGTTCAAACCCCTGAGGGGAAGGTGGGTAAAGCCCCCGTGAAGAACAACAAAAACAACGCAATATTCTCCCAGAAGGTCAAAAGCATCTATTGTATTTTGTGTCGCAGGTCATATTTGAAAGATGTAAGTGACTCGTACTTCACCTATGCATTTAAATGATTTGTAGTGCAGGCTAATATGTGAGTTTTTATCATGCAGCCATTACCAAATATATCTACAATCATAACAATATGATTCCCAACTACAGGAAGCACATGTGCATATGCATGGCATGCTGCATCACCGAGAACTGGACCTGGTGCTGGGCAAGTGAGTGATGATTATCAAATAAACAGATGTGTTCCTGTCCTGTTTGTCATAATAAATAAAAAAAAACATAATTTTTCATGTAAAATTTACTTTATGCACTTTTCTGATATGTTTTTCTTTGAACAGGAACTCCCTCTTACACGACTGTCAAGCATGTAAGGCCTCCTCCATGGGTCTAAATGAGTACGCTCAGCACATCTCCACTGCTCAACACATAGCCAAGCTGAAGAGCTTGATGTCTAAAAATGTAAAGCCCTTCCCTCTGACAAAGTATCTGGGCGCAGATGCAATTGCCCGAATCCTGAAGAGAAACAAGACCCTAAAGTGCAAAGAGTAAGAGTTTTGGCGATTCATCTGATTTTAGTCAGACCGATAGTATAATTTTGTTGTTTGTACTCTGAAATCATGTGTCTTTTCATCACAGGAAGAAGGCAATGAAAAAGAAGAAAAAAAAACTGAAGCAGTTATCTGGTCCGAAGGGTACAAAAATGCCTCAGGAGGCTGCAAATAAAAATGTAGTTAAGTCCAAAGTGATCAAGCTGGAACAAAACAAAAAGGACAAAAGCCACAGTGTTGTTGTTCAAAACAAAGAGAATAAAGTGTCTAGTCTGCAAAGACATCCTCACTATCGAGGATCAACCCTGCAGAATCAAAGTGGAAAATCGGCTCATTTTCCTGGAGAGCCTGGAGGTCGAACCTGGCATCATACTTCTGTCCGAGCCCAGTTCGTCCAATCAGCTCACCAGCTGAGGTATGAAAACAACTCTGCTGTCAACAATCAGTGCAACGCAACCAAAGCTGTGTGTTACCAAACAGACAGACTCGTTCAGAGACCACACAGCACCCAAAGAGAAGCCACTAACATGCCAGGACACATAAGATGGCCAGCTGTCAACCAGTATGATCATCACAACAAGCAGTGTGGCGGCGCAGCAGACTTCACCAGTGATCACCTCCCTCAGAGTGGAGCCATCATCTTTGGCCACAATGAAAGCGCCGAACAAGAAGGTTCACACTGTTCAGCTCAACCTGTTTCTGCAGGAAGTTCTGCCAAAACAGCTCCCATAAGAGACATTGATGTCAGTACGATGCTGCGGCAAATCAGAAGAGCTCTGGGTGTGAGGGAGCCATGTAGAGCAGATCGGGAAGCGAGGAGGCAGATCAGTGAAGCAGTTGGACCTGACGGAGGGCAGCCAGCATGTAGCTCCTTCAGGAACGACGCCAAGGAGGCTGCACCCCATTTCAGTGTTTGTCCTGCCAGTATTACTCAAACGGAGCCAAAACAGACAGTCAACGTGACACAAGCAGCAGCTCAGCAGAGCCCAGTGGTTGCAAGTGACTCAAATGGGCCATCAAACATCAGGGTGAGGGAATCTCAGGGCGCCTTCGATAACCAAACTACACTCAGCCGATTTTCAGGCAGGAGCTCATCCTCTGAGCAGAATCCAGATGTTGCCCACAAGAGTCAAACTGCCCACCAACCGAGCAAAGTTCAGGGGGAGAAAGAGTCTCTGACCCTCAACTTGTCAGGGGCCAAGAGCAAGTTAAACTGGAGGGAGGAGGGGAGGAGAAAGAAGCAGGAGAGTGAGAAAGGCACGCCAAGGTAAACCTCTTCTCTCATGCATCCAGTTTAATCTTTGTTTGTTAAACAGAAATCATGATATTTTACCAGATTTAATCGTATGTGTTAACAGGTTTGGAATCGAGTTTGGGAACCAGCAGTCTGACCAAAACAGCTCAACACAAGCAGAGGACCTGCCTCTGTCGGAGGGTTTCCACTGGGAGTCGATCCCAGACTGTCCTTCAGGTTCACACTGGACCAAACTACCTCCTGCACCACAAAACACAGCAGACGATGACTCTCATGCAGAAACACAGACAGACACTCAGAAGCAGCAGCCTTCAGAGCGGCGTGATGCAGCAGAGGAAGGCTGCAGCAAAACCGTCTCTGTGAAGTCGGAGCGAAACAATGAGGATGAAAACAGAGATTCGAGAGACCAGAACAGTGACAGAAAGAGAAAACACAAAGAGGTGATGGTGAGTAGGAGGGTATTGTTAGGCTGAAATGTCTGAAACATCCAGCTTACCACTGTATTTTTGTTGCTAAACTTGAATTATTGTGTAATCCTACAGTATGAAAACATTTCTGAAAAGGAGCCTCAGGGGAAAAAGAAGAAAACAAAGTCAAAGAAGGGTAACCCTGATACTTTCATGTGTTGTGTTTTTGACAGATTAATTTCATAAATTAATAAAATTCTGGGGTTTTTCCTTTCATTTTGGAAGGAACTTCAGCAATTTTCCACATTAAAAACTTGTATTTCCAGTTGTTAAACATCATTTAAAAAAAAAAAATAAGTCAATTTTGAGTCCTACAATGTTATGGCCGTATGTTGCCTAATTAATGGAATACTTAGAAGATATGTTTTGTTTTAAATTCTGTGTATTACAATGTTTGTGAATGTTTCCAATATCGTCCACTAAATATCATTTTTTTTCTTGTTTTCCTGCCTTACAGACCAGAACCAAATGGACCAGCTGCTGGCCGTGTCTCTGAAGGAGGAGGAGCTGAGCCAGTCGTTGCAGGATCTGGACAAATCTCTGGTTCAGGCTCGCAACGCCCTGCAAGCCGCCTACGCAGAAGTCCAAAGACTCCTGCTGCTGAGACGGCAGGTACCACCACTGTTGTAGAAAATATCAGAAATCTTTTTTCCTCAGGTGTCTTTTCATTAGTTTACATAAAATTTTCCCTCCTTCTCGTTCAGTTCACTGCTGAGGTCAACAGTCTGAGAGCCAAGCGCATTGAGATCCTGCAGGGGATGCAAGGTAGAGCAGATTTACCCTTTGATTCAAATGTCTTTATACATCACAAATAACTAACTATTTAATCTCCTAATGTCTTCCAGGAGGATACTTGGGGGTTAATAATGCAGAGAAAGCCCCCACCTCATCAGCAGGAGCTGCTGCTGCTGCTGCTATGCAGCCAAGACTCTCTCCCCTTCCTTCCTCCAGTGCCTTCCCCACCTCCTCCGGCCAGCTACCACCTCCCACACTGCCAGCACCTCCCGTCAGCCAGCCTCATCCAGCCCCCTCGGCCCTGCCAACCATGTCAGTGAAACAAGAAATGCACCAACCACCTGCAGTCTCCTGTAATCCTGATGCACCTCAGGTCCCTGTGAACCAGGCTGTAGCCCTGTTTCCCTCCCTGCTGCATGCATCACCTCGCTTTGCTGCTCCAACAACCACTGTTACCTCTTTTAAACAACTGAGAACAGAGGAACCTACGTCAGCCAGTCCTTCTTCTGCATCGTCTCCCAGACAGCAGGAGCAAGTGACGCAGGCGGGGTTAAAGGAGACAGAGAGGTCAGAGGAGGCTGACAGCGGGTCTAAAAAGGAGATAACAGGAGGAGGAAACCTCAGAGAAGCACCTGAGAAGCCTGTCTCCGCTTCAGTGCCTGAAAGAGAACAAAATGTAGCTGCTGCAGCACAGAGAGATGATGGAGGGAACGAGAGCGACGCCTCAGTGGAAATGATGGAGCCCTCCAACCAGGTGGTCATCGATGTGGATGAATCAGACACAGAGGAGACCGTCTCCAACGCTCCCGTCCACCAGGAGCCTCCTCAGAAGTCTGTCAGTGTGGAGTTCAGCTCTGCAAGCACACAGACGTTTCAGCTAGTTAAAGATGAGAGGTGAGATCTTTACACAAGCCTCAGTTTGGTAAAGAAACTGCTGTGAATGTGAAACATGACAGACTCTTTTCTCTTCACTCAGAAAAGCTCAGCCTACACTTGCACCTGTGAAAGATGCCAGCGCTCCTTCAGGTGAGTGTTGTGTCTCCTGTTTGCATTAACGTCCACATTGTACAACATTTTAGAGCATCTAGCATCTGTATTAGTGACATATTTCAAAGTGGAACACGACAGGCAGGCAGGACATAAAATGGGAGGTGAATTATAGTGAAGCAGAGTTGGATGCTTGCTTTCAACGCCACATCCTCCTTTAACACCTTGTTACAGGCAGGCAGACCTTCTGTCGAACCACAGGAGGTGATGGGTTTGTTGTTGAGGGGATAACATGAAGTAACCCTCCATTACCTGTTGTATTTTTCATCTAGGTGTTAAAACAGTCCACTGTCAGATGCCTTGTGCACAATCTGGAGCTGTTACAGATACAACTTTCATCAATATTAACTTATTCTGAAGACAGACTTACTTTCCATGCTGTTGTAGCCAACTAAGAAATCTTGACTAAATGTTAATGATTGATTGGTGGGTTGACATTTTGATATTAATGATTACAATTTGCTAGTTTAGGCCTTTTTAATCAAACACCACATTTTGTTTAATTAAAAGAAAACAAGATTTTACTGTATTTTGATAAATTAATACAGTGAAACAGATTGTGCGTTATTGGTTTTAAATGGTTAAATACGTGCACAATGTGACTTGGGATTTGATTTTTAAAGGAAAAAAGGGGGCATTTATAGTTTTTCTTTATTTAGTTGCAAGTCTAACAGGGAATGTTTGGATGCAAAGATAAAATGGAGCCCTAAAAAAGTATTTTTTCTGTAATTACTGCTTTTTTTTTTCCAGAGTGTGTTAAGGGGGTCGAGGATGAGGAACCGTCAATAGGAGTTTTTGAGAACCACACAGGTCCCGTCCACGGCCTGCAGATCTACGAGGGCCTGTTGTTCACATGTTCAGGAGACAACACCGCTCGGGCCTACAGTTTGAAGGTCTGCTCGAGCTGTTTGCACTTAAAATAAATGTAGTAATAAAACAATGTGATATATAACACATAAAATGTGTTAATAAGCTTTATATTTTGTTTCTGTGTAAGCAGACCAGGGAATGCCAAGCAGTGTTTAAAGGTCACACAAACAAAATCAACTGTCTGCTGGTGTCGTCTCTCCCAAACCTGCCGACACGTCTCTTCACCGGCTCCAGTGACCAAACCATCTGCTGTTACAGCTTAAAGGTACAACACATCTGGCCAAACCTCATCAGCGCTTCTGCTCGTGACTCCTTATCAGACTGGGTCTCATTTTAGTGTTTGTTGTTACATGAAATCATTTGTTACATAAACTCAGCATGTTGTCATCTTTTCTTTGCATTTTTTTTTTTTGATGTTTTGTCTTAATTTGATGATTTCTTTGCCTCCTCTCACCTGCAGTCTGGAAAGTGTCTGGAGCAGCTCTCTCTGCCTGACAGAGTTTTGTGTTTGCACGTTGCCTGGAATATTCTGTTCGCTGGACTCGCCAGCGGATCAGTGGCTAGCTATGACATAAAGGTGAGTGAAATGATTTTAATGCTCAAAAATCATGAGTGACAAGGCTAAAATATATTGTCCTCCATGTCTGCAAATGAAATGCTGTAGAGTTTACTTGTATCTTCTTCCGCCTCGTCCCGATCTCTGGCTTGTCAGACTCTGAAGCAGTTGGACATGTTTGAGTGCCACGGCCCGCGAGGGGTGAGCTGCCTCGGCACGGCACAGGAAGGCGCCCGCCGTGTGCTGCTGGTCGGCTCCTACGACAGCACCATCAGCGTACGTGACGCCAAGAGCGGCCTGCTGCTGCGCTCGCTGGAGGGTCACACCAAAACTGTGCTCTGTATGAAGGTGAGGAGATGATCCTTCTGCTGCAACCATTAAACCTAACATGCTTTAAAAACGTCACTTCTTCTGACTCTTGTAGAAAAATGAAAGAAGGAAACACAGATCATCAAAGAGATATAACTGCATGTGCATCAGGTTTGCTTATTTCAACTCTCTTTCAGGTGGTAAACGACTTGGTTTTCAGCGGCTCCAGTGACACGTCTGTTCACGCCCACAACATCCATGTAAGTAACTTGCCTCTAAGTGTTCGCACAGACACACTTTCAGTTTGTTTTTGTGCTTTTAACGTTACAAAACTATTAATCAGATCATTTTTTGTGTCTTGAAAGATCAGCACAAATATTTGTATTGAAGTGAAAAAGTTGATATTATTTGGATTCAGTTTTGTTGAATCTGTCTTTGTTTATTCTGTTTTGTTTGTGTTTTTCTTTGTTTCTGTTTCATCTTCATTCACGTGCTGCCGCCATTGTTTTTGTCTTCCTGTTTTTTTTATTTGCAGACGGGTGAGTTGGTTCGTATCTATAAGGGTCACGGTCACTCCGTCACATCAATAGTCATCCTGGGGAAAGTGATGGTCACGGCCTGTCTGGATAAACTGGTCCGAGTTTATGAGCTGCAGGTATTTATGACTCTGTTTTATGATGATGTGCGGTTTCAGAGGTGAGCAGCTGAGGTTTGACACTGATTTCTTTTGTTCCTGAAAATTAAGAGAACCTAATTTATCTTTTTATTCATTTCTAATTGCTTCATCCTCCTTTGTAAAATACACAAAACAAGCCTTTCCTTAATAATTACAATTAGACTTCCTATAGTTTCTCTTTTAAGTGTTAGTGAGGTACAGTCAAGTGTTTAATGTCTCCTTCAATCCAGGACACAATTTGAAAAGATCATAAATTTGTCTCGAAACCTGCAGATATCTCGTGTTGTGTTGTCTTATTTGTTTTCTTGTGTTTTTTCTGCATGTTACTCATTGAAAATGTGTGTCTTTCAGTCTCACGACCGCCTGCAGGTGTACGGAGGTCACAGTGACATGGTGATGTGCATGGCTGTACATAAGAGCGTGGTAAGGAAATAAAGAAAACTGGTCAAGCTTTAATGTTTTAATCTAAACTTGCATAACAGATATTCTTTTTGAAATGGAGTTTGGGTTTTATATCTGCCATTGTCTTTTTTTTCATCCAGATCTATACAGGCTGTTATGATGGCAGCGTTCAGGCTGTAAAGCTCAACTTGATGAAGAACTACCGCTGCTGGGTAAGAGTTTATATACAGTGAATCTTGATGT
>JAPZDY010000010.1:14745999-14756044 GCA_029783645.1 Ctenochaetus hawaiiensis
CTTTTTGAAATGGAGTTTGGGTTTTATATCTGCCATTGTCTTTTTTTTCCACCCAGATCTATACAGGCTGTTATGATGGCAGCGTTCAGGCTGTGAAGCTCAACTTGATGAAGAACTACCGCTGCTGGGTAAGAGTTTATATACAGTGAATCTTGATGTGAAAATTTAATTTAAAGGTTCTTTATATAAAAATAAAAACTACTAATACCAGCCTTTCACAACAAATGTTCAGCATCTCTTATACAGAATCTTAACTTCATGAGTAAACACTTTACTGTAATTTCCGGACTATAAGCCGCTAGTTTTTTCATGAATAAACACTTAACCGTAATTTCCGGACTATAAGCCGCTAGTTTTTTCACACGCTACGAACCCTGCGGCTTAAACTACGATGCGGCTATTTTATGGATGAAAGTAAACAAGAAAGTTTGTGACGGAGTAATTCTGAGGCTGTTAAATTCCGACACTGAAGAAGACAGCTTTAGTGGTTTTAGTTGTTAAATTTAGTGGGTGCTGCTTATAGTCCGAAAAGTACGATAGTCCTCACCTTTGTCTTTGCTTTCGCTCCTACAAGAAAAACATCCAACATTCTTCTGCTGACTGTTAATGTTCATAAGATTTAATATATTTTCTGATTTCCTTGTGCTAACATATGTGACCTTTGCCCCTTGTTCAGTGGCAGAACTGCTCTCTAATCTTCGGCGTGGCAGAGCATCTCGTGCAGCACCTGGTTGGAGATCACAGCAACCCCAAACTGCAGATGGTCAAATGTCGCTGGAGAGGCTGCAGCTCTTTCTTTTCCACCCAGAAGTCGGTTAGACAGGTAATATAATCAGACGCCATCTTGGTTTAAAAATGTGATGATAATCATCAGCTCATCAGCTGACCAGTGTGTCCTGCATGAGTGCATGTTAATTGCATGTACATTTTTTATTTTGACTAACAGCTTTGTGATTAAAGTGAAGGTGCTATGTCAGATTTGAATTGGTTGAACATCAATATGGGAACAGCTCTTCAGTCTTGCTTGTGTTTTTTCTGCAGGAACTTCCCGAGCACATGAAGATCCACGTGGAGAACGACAGCAAAGTGCAGCTGTGACGGCTGAGGTGAAGTGAGACGGTTTCATCCATTAAAACAAATCAGCTGATTTTTTTTATTTCTTTCAAAGTTTCAGAGTTCCTCTGTTAAAGTCCTTTTTAGGATTTTCCTTTTAATTTTTCATTGATGTCCAGTGGAAGATCTATTTTTTTCATGAAGCTCTGATCTTTGCTCTTTGCTGTTGTACATACTGTAGGAACTCTGTGATGGTGAAAAGTCAAGGGCCACTTGATTTTGATCTCTGAGGCTGTTTAATGACAGAACTGAGGACAACAATCAGTTCTGCTCCTAAAACATTTAATTTCAGCTGTTTCCCCCAATCAGTTATTAACAATTTGAGTTAATAGGAACTTAAGCGTAAGCTTTATGTGAAGAGTTAAGTTGTTCAGTTCAGTTTTTGATCTGTTGGTCAACCTGTTTCCTGAAACGTGGACATGTCAGCCAAGAACAGACTGGAGGTTTGTGGACGTCTGCAGAGAACAGCGCCTCCTGGTGACGCAATCTTTTTCACCTGCAGACATGAAAAATCTGACCGAAGCTGAATCCTGCCTACAAATTACTTAGTATGTTTATTTTGGAGGACACCTCGCGGTAACTTCTGCAGAGCAGCTTATACTGTGAAAATTCAAAAAATCAGACTTCAGTCAATCTCAATTGGAGGCAGCAGGTTTTTGTGTTTTAATGTTTAATGTACGTAGTTCTGTCTCAGGCTCTTGTGTTATGCTAGCAGCAGCTAGTTTTATGTTTCAGCAGATACGGATGTTTGGAGCTTACTTCTTTCTGACTCCACAACCTTAAAATTTTCCTCATTTTCAAACAGCCATTGACACAGGAGACATTATTGATTTCTGCTGAGCTGATGAAATAAAACAGGCTTGTACACTGTGAGTTAAACTAACTTAAACTCCGGAGTTTAACCATGAACGGCTAATGTTTAGCAACATGTACTTTCTGTAAAAATGGCTAAATGTGCACTTCTACCTGCTTGCTAACAAGTCAAATGCCTCTTTTTTGGATTTGGAAAATATTCCAGTTCTGCAGTTTTTCATCATTCAGTGAGCGGGAATTTTATTTTCTCCGGACACTACGGAGAAAAGTGAGAAGTTATCTATGACTGTTGTGTCCGGTTATATTTGAGAGTTAAATTTCTTGTATGGTAACTAAAAGTTTATAAAAAAAACAAACAAACATCAAATTATTTATAACTTTACATTTTCACATTAGCCTGCTATTTATTTCAGGAACTGCTCGTCCTTGTCCCTAACATCACTTTAAACAACATAAATTTAAAAAAACTCATCTGCGGAAATGAGACAAAGTCATGAAAGTTGTCAGACTAAACTGTCCAGAGATCATTCATAGGAATGCTGCCTTAATTTTTGTAAGTAATACTGTACAGTGTGTATTTGTATTTTGTTTAATACCTACTGTATGTGTACAGCAATGAAGACAAAAATATAAGCTACAGCTTTTACCTTTGTTATATTTTTTTAAAAAAAAGCATAACATTCAGTATTTATCAAACAAAATGTTTATTCACTCAGTTTTCAGACATTTATTCTTTAGCCCTGTTGGTTCTTGCTTTGCATTATTAATGACATAATGTTTACAGCACAACAACTTTACAACTTTAGCATCAAGGGTCAACTCTACATCTGTAAAAAAAAAAAAAAAAAAATTATAAGGACAACATCTGCCTGCTTCATCACTGCTTCATATCGCTGATGTGACATTAACAGACTACAACAGGCTTCTGTTGCTCTTATTAGCACTGTAGAGTCCAAAATACTGATGTTTCAGGAAGCAGCTTTGTTTCCAATACAATCTCAGTCACTTTAAAAATAAGCAAAAATTAAGTTAACCTTAAATCCAAACCATCACAGCTTGAGACATGACAGATATTTTTATTTCACACATTAAAAGAGAATTCATCAGACCCCTGATTTTGACTTCAAGACTCTGTCCGAATCTGTGCAAAAATACTTAAAAAAAACAAAACAAACAAACTTAAGACACACCAACTTTCCGCAGCTGCATCGCTGATCGAGATGGTGGTTTAAGAGTACATGGTCAGCTGGAGCCACTGCAAAGAAACATAAGAAAAACAAATGTGAGCACAAAAGGTTTCATTTAAAAGCAAAATACAACACTGCTGATTTAATTTACACATTGGTAAAACTTGCTTTTTATGGTTTGTTTCAGAAAAGTTTTGATTTAACTTTTTTTTTTTATTTTGGGCTGCAATTAGCTGTTGAATTAAACTGCAGCGTATAATGAGATTTTCTGATCATTTTTGTAGACAAAATTAAGTGAAAATAAAGTATAAAAACCTCTCAGTATAATATGATCCATTACAGCAGTACCTCAAAGTTCAGCCTTAAAAAAATAACAAAGCAAGGTTATAATTACTTAAAAGAAGCATGTTTTCTTCTTTTTCTTGATATTCAGACTGTAATGGATCATATTTCAGCCGGTGATGTGGTTAAAACCTCTGGAAAAACTAACCCTAACATACATTTTCTCTGGGTCAAAAATTAACTTTGATTTCCTTCATTACCAGCATGTCTACATTAAGTAGTCATCTTGGGAGAAAATCAAAGTCATACTGTGAGCAACAACCTATAACATCAACAGAAATATAGCATAATATAGCAGAATATCATTAAAGTTACTAAAACTGTCTTACCTCCAGGACATTAAGCTTTATTATTCCATCCCCATCTTTGTCAAACGCATTAAAAGCCCCTGAAAGAGACACAACAGATCAGTGTTGATTCATTTCTGCAGGCTGGAGTTCATGGGATGGCTTCATCGTGCAGAGTTTACTTACTGAACATGCCCTCCAGCCTCACGAAGCAGCAGATGTAACTATCGAAGTCGATGTTGAGGTGTTGGTCTGCGTAGCGCATGGCGATGATATCATATAGCTGGTTGTTGAGGTGAAAACCTTTGAGTTGAGAAGACAAAACAGAGATCTGATTCACAGTCAAAAGCTTAAATGACACAACGGGCTTCGAACAAGAGGCTGAACATTTGCCAGTGTCATAAAATTTACATTATTAGCTCTGGAAAATGGAAAAATGGAAATATACCATATAGTTAGTTTGTAGTTTCTTGCTGCTCACCTGCATCTTTAACTGCGTTTCTCATCTCAAAACTACTGATGAAGGAGGATTTGTCTTTATCGTATTTTTTGAAGATCAACTGAAATCACACAGAAGATAAACAGTCAGGTGAAAATGGATAGGTTTTGCTAAACATGAGCAGAAGCTGAGGTTGATAAAAAACGGTCCTACCTGCCAGGCTTTAATCTTTCTCCACAAGTGCTTGAACTCCTGCAGGTTCAGCTTTCCTGTCCCATCAGTCTAAAAGTGGGTCAGTTAAAGAAAAAACAACACTGCTGCTGAAATTTAGAGATGTATCTGACTTTTTTAGCTCTTTTTTTGGTGTTTGTTCAATAATTGCATGTGGATATTCTGAGGGATTAACAAGTGATACATTTATTTTAAAATTGAGTTTAAATTATTAAAACTTTCTGTCTTAAAGACATTTCTGGTATCATAAGCTGTACCGTAGGGCCTGTTATAACTTTACAATAAAAGAAAGCCTGAAAATTCACTAATTTTGTCAATAAAATTTAAAAACTGCCATTGAATAATATTTTTCTTACTCCTTTAATTTTTGGTTGCCTGTTCTGTTGCTGCTACATCTCGATTGTATGACAATGAGGCCACACCAGCAACCTCCTCTATCGTATCGTATCGTATCGTATCGTATCGTATCGTATCGTATCGTATCGTAACGTATCGTATCGTATCGTATCCTATCGTATCGTAACGTATCGTATCGTATCGTATCGTATCGTATCGTATCGTATCGTACATGAAGCTGCTCTGTTATTCAGTTTGTACTCATTCCTCCTGCTTTAACCAGTTGTAAGGATACATCCATCAGGGCGATCATACTCCGACACGTCTCAAGGCTGAAACCCTCTGTCTTTATTTCATTATCTGTAAAAAAAAAAGAGGAAAGCTTGATTAATCCACACGTGACGGACTGTATTAATAAACTTAAACTCTCCTGTGAACTCACGTTTAGAGAGAACGTTGCTCATGATCGTCTGGAGTTCGCTGGCACAGATCTGCATGTCCTGATGGAAGCAGGAACCGTTTGTTGCACATTAGCTCAGATGAAACACTCAGATTTCCACATCTGTCCTGTTTTAAACTTCACTGTGTGAACTCACCTCACCAGCAATCTGTTGGTAAATGGCTCTGAACTTTTTTTCCTCTTCAGTCTCCTCCTCGGGCTGCAGAAGTTTACGCTGAGCAACAGAAAACAAAGAAGTAATTTATTATTTATTGGTACAAAAAAAACCTTTTTTTTTTTTTTAATATTTTTTTTCGGGCTTTTTGGCCTTTATTGGTTTTAGGACAGTGTTGAAAGGGGGAGACAGAGAGAGAGGGGGTAGTGACATGCGGCAAAGGGTCTGAGCCGGAATCGAACTCGCGACCGCCGCGCGGAGGACTGAGCCTCGCGTACATGGGCCGCGCACGCTAACCACTGAGCTAAATGGCGGCCCAACAAAAAAAACCTTTTTAATCACTTTGAAGTGTTAGACAAAATTCGACAATCAGTGTTTTTTAAATATTAGGAATAAGTATGAAGATCAAATCTACAAAGGCACCAAAACTTGAGACAAGAGAGTTTAATTTTAAGGGCCTCTTAAAATGTGTTGTAGCCAGTGGTGGAAAGTAACCAAGTACATTTGCTCAAGTATAATTTTAAGGGAATTTCACTTCACTTGAGTATTTCCATTTTTTGCTACTATATATCTCAATTCCACTACATTTTGTAGGGTAATATTATTGTGGATTCAGATCAATATAAACTAAATTTGGATGTAATACAGCAGATTAAATAAACTGTCATTGAGTCAAAGCGAAATTTACAACTACTTCAGAGAAACATCACCTTCATCCTGCTGCAACGGGACTTTACTTTACTTTTACAGTGAACTAGAGTGATGGAGCCTTGCAGTGATGATTTACAATAAATTATTACCAGATTTTTAATAAATTAATTGAAAAAAGTAAAAAATTAAAAAGTGTATGACTGCCTTTCCTATCATTATACTTTCATCATTTATCAATTCCAACAAGTCCTATTTACTAGAATCTTAAAATAGTCGAACAGGTTTTTCCATTTCTTTCAACTGTTCCTGTTCCACTATAAATAACATTAGGTGGTTGATTGAGCTTTAGATGCATTTCCCCAGAAGACCAGAAGGGGGCAGCACACAAGAGGAAGACATAAACAGCTTGGCCTGCATGTACACAGGCCTCAGAGGGAAACAGGTGCAACAGAGACACGTGATATTTGTTGGCTTCTAACGCAATTGTTTTATTCCCAGTGATGATATTTGACCCGGTCAAGACTGCATTTCAGAGCTGTCAGTCACAACAGATTACAACAGGTCAAAGGTCACTATGAGCTATATGCTGTATGTTTGTAGTATCAGCATTTCAGCTCAACAATAAACAGTTAATCTAAACACACTCTGTGCTCTCATAACATCGAGTTTACCTTTGGTTTCCTCTTTTCTCCCAGAATGCCGTCGTGCTCGATTTCTTTGTTGGCTCGTGCTCTGTCTGACACAAATACAATAGGCTGGCCAGAAACCAGTGGACAGAGACAAACAGGACAGAAAGTAGAGAGTTAATGCATGGTTATTCCACATATTATTATCTATATAAATATATGATGGCACAAACTATAAGTGCAAGCACAGACAGCACATGATGGAGGTTAGCAGCAGTGCAGGAAGCAGAGTTTTAAATCCTAGAGTGCCGTTGCTGCATGCACGCGTTACCTTGTCTTTCTTTTTCTTGTCTTGCTGGAGGCCAATAAGACAAGGAAGGAAAGGAGGAAATGAGATGAAAAAGAGGGAAAGACACTTGTATTTTTTGAGTGTTAATATTCTTGTGGGGGGAAAAACAGAATGAATTCAGTGAAATGAATAGGAACAGGACAGATTTCAAGAACAAAGAAGATGAAATATGAGATATAGAATATATTAAAATCAAACTGATAGTGAAGTGTGATGGTGTGTTATAGACACAGTTCTCTTGTTGGAAAAGGAAAGCTTCCATTTGGATTGAAGCTTAATATCAAGATTACTGAGTATTAATATCTCATAATATCTAATCTCCTGTATTTTAAGGATTTTTTCCTGAGATATATTATAGCAAATCAAAAACTCTTCATGAACAAATTAAGCTATTTATGCCAAGAAAAAGATGATGTTTTGTTTTTCTCAGCCAAATTTATCTTTTTTTATCTTAATGTAAGTAGAAAACAACACCTTAATCCCTGTGTAATGACCTGCTCATTTGTTTTTGAAAAAAAAAAACTCCTTCAGTTTATTTAATTTAAGTTCTTTACAAAATAAAAAATGTAGACATCGTCTGTTAAGCCTCTTTTGAGCCCTAAATTACTATTATACCAATCCTCTCATCAGCTGTCCCATGAAAGAGATTTAATCCACATTAAAAAATATTTAAAAGACATAAAAATGATGTTGTTCATATGCTTTGACTCATTGCACTTGCAATATGAGTCAGAAATATCAAAATATATTGTAACATATGTTATAAAGTCACTACATCTTCAATCACATTGCAAACCTGTGTTTGGTCGGAGCCGATCATGTTCTCCGTTTCCCTGCAAAGAAAAAGGAGATATTTTAATCCCTGCAATGTTTTGCAATCATGTTGTCAACAATCCCCAAAAATAACATCAGCGAGAACACCAAATATGGCCGTCGACCCTCAGAGATCCTTACTCGGACGTGCTCTGCTTCTCAGAGAAGACCCTGAGAATGAACTCTCCATCCTGATTGGCTTCAAAGGTCGTGGGGATGATGACATATTCCCCCGGAGGCAGACGGAAACGCTCCGTTACCTCCCGCAAGTTGATGTAGGTCTTACATTTAGCTTTGGAGGCCGTGTACAGGAAGAAGTCCTTCGGCAGATGTACGTGCTTTCCACTCATCTGCAGGCAGAAAGAAAACATGGTGGGCGTTAATAAGCCTCTCAGATTAGGAAAAAGTTCATACTGAACAAGTTTCTAAAGCAAAGAAATTGCTCAGATTTTTTGTAAATGCTCACTTTCTTTTTTTGCTGAATTTAGATGAAAAGATTAATCCGACTCTCATGTTTAATTGCATTAAGAGGTAACTGTCAGCATTTAGCCTAGCTTAGCATAAGGACTAGACAACAGATCAAGTTCTGCTAACACTGCTAACACACACACACACACACACACACACACACACACACACACAACTCTCTGAGGAAAGACGTCAATGATGTGAAAGTGCTGACGTCATCAAAATAACATCCTTCTCCAAAGATGGTCATACCTCCTTTGGCACCTGCAGAAACAAAGAAGAAGTTTGAGTCAATGAGGAAGTTTTCCTCCAGGGAATGTTTATCTGTTTGTGCAACATTGGAGAGAATCTGAGTCATGAGATCAGAACCTCGTAGATGGAAAACCCAATGGTGAGGAACCGAGCTCCTTGGTGACGCTGCTTCCTCCGTCCTTTCTGCATCAGAGCCACGACGATGGTGCAGACCACCCGCCCATCCTCGGGGTCGTCATCCTCCTCGTACAGCTTCAGATGATACTGAGGGTTCGTCCAGAAAGTCTCTGGAAAACACAGGAGGTAAATCGGCACCAGAGGGTCTTTAAAGAGGAATAGAAGCTGCAATAAGAGCTGATAATAAAATCAGCGAGGTCTACCTGGGAAGTTTCTGCAGCCTCCAGCCGAGCTGCCTCTCACCCAGCGACCCTCATTGACCGACACCGTCCAGCTTTGTCTTTTGTCTCGGTGCAGTGCGTCAGGGGTCAGGTTGCACATCTCCAGCTTTGTGAAGTTCTTCTTAAAATCCTCAAAAGACATCCTGAGGGAGAACATGAAAGCTTGAAGGATCCCTCCTCTGCTACTCTTTCTGAGGTTTCTTCCAAAATTTTTGAATGAGCCTAAATTGAAGCTGTGAGGAAACGAGTGTCACGGAGGTTTAACTCACCAAAACTCACTTGCCTCTACAGTTTGTTTTTTTAAGTTTTCCTTGTCTGCGATGGAAATGGTCGACCACTCCTTTGAACTGTGGAAAGAGCAAAATCATATGAGCACACACTCACCACAACATAAACAAAGGCCCTTTCACATAAATAACATCAGTAAACCTGGTTCACATGGTGTTTACACATATTTCAGCTTTAAAAAAACATAAAAATATATCTAAATATGACAATAATCTAAGTCTTTTTCTAAAACTTACTTTGCACTCCATGGTCCCTTCCACAGCACCCGACCCCAGGGGTTACGCAAGCGAATCAGGCGAACTTTGGTTTTCTTTCCGGCCTCATCGCACTAGAAACAACAGCCAGCCTGTTACTTTCAAAGATCTTATTGCACCAAAAAATATTTAATATGCATTTACAGTTAGTAAACACTGTTCTGTACCTCTGCCAGGCCGATGATGGAGTAAGCGTGACCCTTAACCAGCCCTTGTTCGGTCCGCGTCTCCAGTTCACTGGCTGACAAAATCTGACAGACATCAAACCAAAGAGCTCTGAGAAGGTTTAGAGGCAAAACATCTGAAATTATTGTTTTCAAATTTTAACAAGCTAAACAATAGATTAAAAGACAAAAAATCCAACTTAACACTTAAATCCTACTTTTATTTTAATGTATGAGTTTAAATAATACCGTAATTTCCGGACTATAAGCTGTTAGTTTTTTCACAGGCTACGAACCCTGCGGCTTAAACTACGATGCGGCTAATTTTTGGACGAAAATAAACGAGAAAGTGTGTGATGAACTAATTCTGAGGCTGTTAAATTCCGACACTGAAGAAGACAGCTTTAGTGGTTTTAGTTG
>JAPZDY010000010.1:14756166-14766664 GCA_029783645.1 Ctenochaetus hawaiiensis
TTCCGACACTGAAGAAGACAGCTTTAGTGGTTTTAGTTGTTAAATTTAGTGGGTGTGGCTTATATTCAGGTGCAGCTCATAGTCCGAAAAGTACAGTAATCTAATTATATATAATAATACAAACAATCATTTTATTTTTAATCCTTGATTAAAATTTTGATTAAAATCTAAAATTTCTCTGATTATAAGTGCATATTTATTCTTGCTTGATTTTGAATGTACAGCTTTAACTTGTACTTGTAACTGAGTATTTTTACAGTGTGGTATTAGTACTTTTACTGAAGGATCTGAATACTTACAGAAAAAAAAAGAAACAGGCTGTTTTTCACAGGAAAAAGACATGTATATGATGTTTTTTGATAAGGTTTGTTTTTCTATTTTTAAACGTCCTCCTTAGCTGCATTTGTTTTTTATATTTCTGCCAGTTGTGCTGCTTCATAGCTCCTCTAACAAAACAGTGTTTGCTTTCATGCTTTTGTGTTTGTTTAAGTCTGAATTTTTTTTTTTTATCTAACACTTTTATTTGCACTCACATCTATGGAGCAGCCCATCAGCGAGCCTCTCTCCAGCGCCTTCCTCATGATGCTGTAGAGATCTTTGGGAGCTTCAGACAGCTCGAAGAACTCAGTCACTCCACCTGTGAAATCCTCCATGGCCTCCAACGTGTTGCCCCCTTTCAGTGCCTCATAAGAGCCGTGCAACCTGAGAGAGAGGTCAATCATTTCTTTAATGCGCTGACATGTCGGGTTGTGTTTTTAACAGGGTATGCAGCCAGTTTGTGAAACATGAAGATGCAGGAGTTGTGTTTCCAGTTACTGTCACTACACTGCAAAAAATGTAGACCTTGATAACACAAATCGTTCAAAATTACGAGGTGAAACTTGTTTTACTTTTAAGCAAACTGACAGGTTTGCAGTTTCAGGTATTTTCTTAAATCAAGCAGCATCATTTGAAAGCCAGTGAAGTAAAATTAACTGTTTTTTAATACTTAAATATTTGAAAATACTTTAAACTATTTTAGGCCTGCAGATTTCTGAACTCAGCTGAATGTAAATAAACATCATGGATGTGCAGACAGTCATAACGTTTGCTTACTTTGCATAAGCTTTTTCCAGCAGAGCGCTCCAGAACTCGTTCTGTCTGAAAGATCTGGTGAAAACCAGCTGGTTGTTGCATGTTGGGATGCGGTCGTCCACGACAACGTCAATCCATTCGCCATAACGCCAGAACTGAACACAAGAGGGCAGAACACAGTTTAAATAAGGAAATCAGTGTGTATAAAATTAGTATGATTAATATGGAACACAGATAGCTTAGCTTAGCCCGATGTCTGCAAACAGAAGGGAACAGCTCATTTTGCTCCATTGTAAGGCAATAAAATCTGGCCATCAGCCCATCTGAAGCTCTCAAATCAACATTTTTGTCTCATATTTTTAATCTAACAAGCTGTTTCCATCGTTTTCCTAAGATATTATGTCAAAAACTATGAGTTTAATGCTTTGCTAACTAATTTAAACATTAGATTTATTTTGTTTTCGCACAAAACTGAAAGTGCAAAAACAAATTAGGCTAGTTCCCTAAAAGCCTATTTCCCAAAATACTGATTTATTCATTTTGGTTTAAGCAGCTATAACCAAAATATACAATAACAGGTCTTTTGCTTCAGTTCAAAAATAAACAACAAATCAAAGCATAAATCTACAAGCTTCATATGAGCCTTATCATCTAAGACTGTATTTCACATTTGTTGAATTCACATCAAAGCATAATTAAAGGTGAAACAGTGTATTTAATGTGAAATTTAAAAGTTTTAATAAAATAATATGTCTTTTTTTGTTTCATTCTTCTAATTTTATTTTAATTTAGTCTATTGTAATAAACTTCATTTCTTTCTGAGCTGCACTTGGTGGGTAAAACGGTAAAGTGGAACATGTTTTCTTGTGACATCTCATTGTAATGTAAACTTGAAATAAGACATAACAAACATCCGTATGTAAACCTGGAAGTGGAAGATGCCGGCGTAGTTCTCGGTGAAGCTCTGATCCGGAGGAATCACTCTGTACAGCAGCTTCTCGTTCACCGTCAGACAGGCGATGGCGGCCAGCAGCCAGCAGTCACCTGTCAACGGCAGATTCACGAGCTATGAAAACACTTAATACGAGCTCAATGCTTCAGAAAGTGCCGCAGTTGTCGCAGATTAAATCCACATTGCTGCAGGTGTCAGCCATTAGCAGACGTGAGGTCAGATCAGGAGGGTTAAGGCGGATCTCCATCGTCGCTGCAGCTGTTAAGCACATTCCCGGATCCGGTTTCTGCCCCGCATGTCTTGGCTGTACGCTGTGTTGGGATTTTATTTTCTTACCGTGTGTCTCGTGGGACTGCTTCTGCTTGTAAAGAGTGTATTAAAAAGCTGTCATAGCTGAGACACACATTTGATCATTTGCACCATTAAAAAAATTAACATCCATCAAGGCGCCAGAGTGTTTAAATCTGATGTGTCTTCCTTCATTTTCCCTTGCTAGTAACCTACGTACCTTTTATATTCTTATTTGTGTTCTATTATTATGATTATGCAGCTTTAATAAGAAAACAAATGGTGATGCAACATAAAGATAAACTCATAGAGTCAGTGCATCATCTCACACCAAACCAGATACAGTCAGTCAGTTACACATCAGCATGCAAAAGTGCTTTTTGAATGCAGAGACGGTTTAAATGTTACCCAATTCTCCCTGACAGATGTCCGTCCTGTTGGCTCCGTCTATGATGAACTGGGGGTTTTCACAAATTTCCTGTCAAAGAGAAACGAGAGTGTCACAGTGTTTTTTTTTCCTCAGCATGTTGCAAAATATCTGAGTTTTACATCATTTTTCTCATCGTTAAATATTGTGTAAGAGTCAGATTTCAATAAATATATGCATTAATCTTATCTGTGATGAGGAAAAACAACAATTGCTGCCTGAATGTCCCCATTAGGTCCACATTAATGTGTCAATAAGAAATACTTTTCCTTTAAAAAAAAAAAAGCTGTTTGAAAGCATTGTTTAATCAAGTGCCTTTTCCCTTTATTAGGTAAAAAAAGATTACAGGTTATGCCTTTTTAACAGGGCTGGATACAGAAATCTTGATAATTTACTAAATCTGTTAAAGGTTATTTTATTATCGACAAACTGAGCCTCAGAATTAAATGAATTTTTTAACAATTTATTGATTTTCTTTTATGCAAAAGTCTAATAAGGCTGCTCGTGTTAAGAGAACATTTTTTGTAAATTAAAACTTTTAATAAATTGACATATTTCTGTTTCTCAGAGTATCATATCATGTAACACTGGCCAGCATTTGAACTTCGGAACAATTTAAAATCAGTATTTACAAATCTGCTCCTGCTGTGATTAACAACATGTGGGTTTGACCCTGAAACTGAAAGCGAGTTGCACGGATTCTCCGTCTCAGTCGGACCTGCTGGGACCCTGAAAGCCCCTTTTGCATTTGCTGCATATTTATGAGGCAGCAGCTGCTGGAGGTTCCCCGGTCACGACCCTTTAGTCCTCTGAACGAGTGATAACGTTGTGCTGAATACAGAAACGCCTTCACCTCATAACTACGTATCTCTGTCAGCGCAGAGAAACTGACTGCGCCTGTGGTCTTACTGGAAATGACCAACTTACCGTTCAGCTAGGTTATATTTCCATACATTTATTAGAGATTTGGGGGGTTTTTTATGCTCAACCTTTGACTGCATGAAAGAAT
Organism: Ctenochaetus hawaiiensis; assembly: GCA_029783645.1. Lineage (NCBI taxonomy): Eukaryota > Metazoa > Chordata > Actinopteri > Acanthuriformes > Acanthuridae > Ctenochaetus > Ctenochaetus hawaiiensis. The sequence continues at coordinate 14,759,917 of JAPZDY010000010.1, forward strand.
TGCTGTGTATGTTTATTCACATTCTGTTTAAAAGTACATGTTGCTTGTTTAAAAAAGGATTTTATGTTTTATGTTCTCTGAGAGCTGCTCATAACTTTTGAATTTGGTTCCCCAAGAGGGTGGCAAGATAAATTTGAGGGGTAACTGAAAGATTAAAGAATGAAAACATATCTGATACACTAATAATGCATAAACATCAGACTTTTCTCTATTTTTTGACAGTTTTTTCTTAAAAATTGAAAAGGCATCAGTTCATTAGGCTTTAAACTTAGCCATTAGAGAAGAAAAACATGGAAACAACATGTAAAGAGGAGTCACAAGCCAAAAAGGCTGTTTTTGAAACCTCTTTGAACAAAGTAAAAAAATGCAATATGATTAAGCAAAACAGCACAGCATTTTAATAACACAAAGTATAATTTTCATTGTTTAAAAAAGGAGGAAAACGATATGATTTAGACACCAGAAAACAAGCCGACCATAGCTAAGGCTGTAAAACGCAGCCTCATGATCCTAATTTAGATTGTGCTCTGCTGCTGAACCCTGGATGGGATTCATGTATCATTAATCTCAGCTGAATGACCTGAGTTTGTTGTCAGCTGGCCAGACCTGCCGTTGAGCAACAATCGAGATTTAAATTCATGTAACGTTAGATTTTGTTTTTTACAAAGCAGGAATCTGAAAATAAAGTCATTTTTATGTTCAGTTTGTTATTTATATTTACTTTTACATAAAACTTCTTAAAACAAGCTTCCTTTTCATTTAAACATCTATGACTTTAATAAGAAAATAGTTCTTATGTAACTGGTTCTTATGTAGCTTTTTGGCAGACAGGCACTGTTGACTGATTTAATAGTGTGTGATTTACGATTTTATGGCGCTCAGGATTATTTCTTTACTCTTATATCACAGAAAAAAAGTGTAATTTTGAAAAATATTTATTGTTGTATAGTGTGCTGTAATGTGTACGATGTCTTGGTGTTTCATTGTACTGACTTGTTTTTCTGCTCCGTTATTAAGTTAAACTCAGCTGTGTGTTGCACTTTTGACCAAACAAAAGCATTTCTTATCTTATCTTAATTTGTGCCTGATTTAAGCTTACATAAGGGGAAGAATAAATTAGTCTTGTTTTATGACACATTAATAGAAATATTCACAGCGGTCACATAATACTGATAGAGACAGTCACACCTCGACTGGTCATGCCAGTTCAGGCAGAGGTTGAAAGTTATTTAATAGCCGACATTCACCTGATACTGAACTTATGAACAGTTTAAGATACTTGACTTAACCTGAGTGTCTCTATTTAAAAGATACTGAAGAGACTCTTTTCATAGTTCAACTTCTTTTGGGGAATGAGTAACTTAATCTCATGTTTTGACCAACAATACAAAGCTACAGCCAGTTAGTTTAGTTTAGCAAATAAAAAAAGGCTGAAAACAAGAGAAAACAGCTAGCATAGCTCTGTCCAAGAGTTAGCAACATCTCCAAAGCTCCACAATAAAGACGTGGTATCTCATTTGTTTAGACTGAATATATCTTGCTGTTTACAGTTTCTTTTTTGTGCCAAGTTAAGCTAACATTTACAGGTGGATTAAAGATGATTTTCTCATCAAACTCTGCAAAAAGTAATCAAACTATTCCTTTAAAATTTCAACTCAGCTACATTGATCTAACATCTAAATTTACTTGTGAATGATTAAAACAAAAAATATACATTAAAAGGTATTTTCTATCATTTAAAATGGAATATTGTACTAGATTTGACAACAAAATGGTTCTACCTTCACAAAAAAATTAGCTACAATACTTTTGAATTAAAAATAATAATCTGATATTACATAACATATCCAAAAATGTATAGTAATGACACTCTTAAAGATGTCATTATGCATTAAAAACTTTGCGTTTTGCTAATAAAACTACTGTAATTTTATGCAGGAGTTTGAATATCAAGTATTTTCACCCTGGGTTTGTGTCATTTCTTATATTTGCATTTCTGTATAAAAGTGTTTTTTATCTTTGTCACTGTGTTGGTAAGGATATTTGTCTCTTTGTGCTGAACAAAGCTCAATGTATTTTGCCAAAAGTTCTGCTTTTAAGCCTACAAGACAGAAGTATGTGATGTCAAATGCATCATGTTGTAAGACGATTAAACCATCTTGCAATAGTTTGCCATAGAAAACAAAACTAAAGCTGACACTGAGTTGCCACTATGTTTCTGCGCACTAATGGAGGACATCCTGCTGAGTTTTTGTCAGCTGACTGTGATTACAGAAAGTGACAACTCGGAGATATGCATCCACAAACATGCAGCCATATCAACCCGACACTTCACCCTTGTGTTGTGGAGGAAGTGATGAGATACACGGGGATTTTAGAGAAGGGCCACTTTTGCATTAAGTGTAACTTGGCCTTCCGTGATGACATAAGACTGGCACTCACCGAGGGGCGTTTCCACTCGATCCTCATCGATGGTTTGTGGCTGTAGAAGAGTGAGGAGTCATTTGCAGGAAACAGAGGGTCCTCAAACAACACCTTCTTCCTCACATATTTGTCCCGCAGTTCTAGAAAAGTCTTGAGACGCTTTGCATCCTTGACGGCTTCATTCCTGCTCAGGATGGCAGAATAGATGGAGTTGGTCCCGGCAGGAGGGTAATCAGCTTTGTCATCGGGCCCCGAAGATGCTTCCCTCTCAAAAAGCACTTTCACTTTTGTATCTTCAACAAGAGGCTCTTTACCTTTATATCCCTCGTCCTCCATCCTGTCGGCAAACGCCTCAGTCGTTGGTGTTCCTGTTTTAAAATCAGTTTATAAAAAAAAAAGAAGAAAAGAGAAAAACCCAGCAGTCCCTCCTTATTTGCTGAAACAGATCTTGAACTTGCAAAACAGGCCAAAGAAACTTCCTGTGTCCTCCTTGACTCCAATAATCACTTTTAGTTCCTTTATTTTCTGTAAATACTGTCACTGCCCTGAATGACAGCCCTTCGCACCAGCACTCTCACCGTCACTGTTGTGCCTACTGGTGCTGGGTGCACCTAAATATAGGCCTCTTTAAAGGAGGGGAGGAGGCTTCTCAAAGGGGGGACCTGGTCCTAGTCACAAGATTAACAGGTCACAGTGTGCTACCCACAGGGACTCTCCAAAATCTCTACATCTAACTTAAGATTAGAGGAAACACTTTGGGAGAAATGAAAAATAGATGATGCAAGTCAGAGTCGGCTCATGTATTTGGTGGCAGGTGCACTGTGTTTTTGAATTTAACTTATCTGGATTCCTGAACTTGAGGGCAAATAGGATATAAGGCCAATTGTTAGTGCTTGTAATCAACAACAAAATGTGTTATTCACGAATAAATACTCATTCTATTAGTGACCTTTTTCAATGCACATGATACCACCATGTGATTTACTATACTCCAAAACTCTGCTCAGCATCTATATAATGACACCTAGTGGTAAAACAAACAAACTGATGTGTAAATCCTTTCAACCGTTGTTAATGGCGGACTAAATAGACCATTCATCATCATGATTCAGTTGGCCTAACTCTCTGCCAATCTCGGCCCATATCAACTAAGAAGCAGGAGGCTGTAAAGCGCGGGGTTGCCAGGTTTGAGAAAAACCCGCATTGATGTTTCCGTATGAACCAGTAGGTATGAACTGACCTCTGAGTAAACTTGTGTTGTTAAACTGACAGTGTTTTGTGTTACATTGTAATACTCAGGGTAAATAAAAAAATTGTGAAATAGAGCCAATTTTTTCAACCTTTTAAATCAAGATTATAAGATAATAAATCTAATCTATGACGTTTTGAATCCCAATTAGGGCAAAGGGTATATTTTTGTTATTTGAAACACTTCAGCATTTTTCTGTCCAAGTAAAATTAGGCTTCCATGTTACCACAAATTATTTTGATAATATTTGCCTTCCACAATAACATGACTACACAACTTTTTGAGCTATGTAAATGATACATTTATAGAAAAAATGTGATGACATGTGGAAGCTCCTGAATAAATTGGTTTTATAAATATATATATAATATTTATTTGGAACCGGGTTGTGTATGTTACACAACACAGATGAATTTCCATTTTGTTCCTGATAAAGGCATCTTAGATTATTTTTAAAGTAGATTTGGACAGGGTGACTTTTACGACAAAGCTATGCAATTATATGATAATGCAGGATATCCTGTATTGTACGGGCAAATTTCCTTACAAATTCAATCAAAAACTAAATTACACACGTTAAATTTGAGGATTTAGTGGGTCTGAAGAGCCTGAGCAGTTGAATATTTTACTAATATACTATATGTCTGAATGTTATTTCTAACTTATGCAATAGTAATGTTGAAAATGTCACTTCATGCTCATAATATCGTAAACTCATTCTGTATCAAAGGTTAATCACAGACAGCAAAGTTCCTTCAGTTATTTGACAAGCCGCAGAAGGGGGATGGGCCTTACTCTATCTGGCAACCCGCCTCGGCTCTGACGTGCACAGCTCGTAGGTAGTGCAGTGTGCATCTGGAAGTTGTCGCCATCATATCGGGCTAAATGTTAACCTAGCCCTCAAGTCAGTCAGCCGTTGTCGAGGATATAAAGTTACTGACATCTTTAAGCTCTCTTTGTTTCCTCTGTCGAGTTTCTGTGAACTGTTGTGATGTTATTAATCAGTAAACGCGTTTAGCACTGTTGCGAAAGTGTGTAGTTTTCTCACATTAGCAGTGGCTAATTTTCTGAGCACACATTAGCAGAGCTGGAGTCTTGAGAAGGAGCAAAGGGGCGGTGGGCTGCTAAAACTGTCGCTAGCTAGCAGCGAACCAGCCATCTAGCTGGCTAGCCGGTACAAAATCGGGAGACATTTGTCGTGAAAGTGAATAAAGCCACGGCTGTGAACGTCTGTACATGCTCTCCCGGTAGTTTTCGCTGCAGTCTCCTGTCAAGTCGGTAACGTAACGTTGCCGTAGCCAAGGAGCTAGCAGCGGTCGCAAAGCTAGCCGCAGCTCGGCTGAGGAAGCAAGAAGATTTACAACCAACAAAGCAAACTACATAAACTGGGACTGGTCTGCGACGTCGGGAGTCTGTTAAACTGGAGCTGGCATCGTCACGTTTCCTGTCTTTAACACGTACGTCCGACTTTTATTGATTCTTGAATTTATGATGCGTTTTTATTATGGCCTTTGCTGTACAGTGCTAACTTAAATCAGTCTCCACGGGTATTTCCTGTGCTGCAGCTATGATGCTAAGCTAGTTTTAATTGCGATGCAACTGCATAGCTTTGTAATTGTGCTCATCGGTCAATAAGCCAGTGTTATAGATTATGATGCTGATACTGTGTTCGGTCATTTCTGGCTCTTGTAGCAGGCTGTCGGGCCTGACAACCGAGAAGATGTCTGAGGGGGAGAACAAACAGGCTCCTGACTCTGCCCAGGACGGGAAGTCGGACCCCGTGGCAGCTGCATCCACAGGTCAGGGGGTTTCATCCGTGTCCCCTCCCGTGTCCACGGTGAGCCAGCCTCCGGCCACCGCTGCCACGGAGGATGAGGAAGAGGAGAGCGAGGATGAGTCAGAGATTTTGGAGGAAAGTCCGTGTGGACGCTGGCAGAAACGCAGAGAGGAGGTAAAGGGGTGTCAAACATAAAGAGGAGTCAAGTTTACCTTCAGTTGAGGCTTAGATAACCCCTGATGCATTATTTTGTTTTCTGCCTGAAGGTGAATCAGCGAAACGTCCCCGGGATCGATAATGCTTACTTGGCCATGGACACGGAGGAAGGAGTCGAGGTGGTGTGGAATGAGGTCATGTTCTCAGAAAGGAAGAATTTCAAACTACAGGAGGTGGGTGCAGTTTTTTTAGGCCAACAGAGGTGGTTGTGTCTTATGCTGCTGCTTTCAAAACATGCATAATAATGTTCATTCAAAGGAAAAGTCACAAAGGACAGCGTTTATACCCACAAGAACTAAAGAGCTTTGACAAGGTTTTAACATTTTTTGTTCAAGTTGCATTCTTTACTGTGATCTTAATAACAGTGTAAAAAACCTTGAGGTTTTCTTGTTCCCCTCCGGCTTTAAGCTGCTTAGGCAAGTGCGTCTTAGACTTGTTGCTGCCGACAGCAAAGCAGAGTACAGCATGTACCTGAGTGGTTGCAGAAAGAATTTTTCAAAAAGTTGGAGGGGAGGGAATTAGCAGATCAGAGGGACTGGTATTCAAGGCTCTCGTTTGCTTATTCCTTTTGGCATTTTAGGCATTTCGCTCGTAGATTTGCATCGTCCTCAAGTGGTTTCTATTTTCTTACACCTCTCTTGGATGAATAAGTGGCATCACTTGATGATCTAATCTGTTGCTTACTTGTGCAAATAACAGCAATAAAGTAAAGGTGCTATTTCTGTTAGAGAGCCACAGAGTGCCCTTTATTAAGACTTGTTGCCCACTGGTGCTATAGTTAGAGCTGCGTCACGATGAGTTTGTTTAAGACTGATCGCAACAGGCAGCTTTACAGTTTCAATGTGCATATGACCGAGAGAAAGCAGATGATCTCATTCTGAATGGAGCTTTTAATGTATAATTAGTTCAGAATTAAACAGCTGGCTTTGAATGGCTTTGAATAGAGTTGAAGAGCAAGACTCAGATTTACTTCTAATGGACACTCAGTTGCAGCTTGAGACTGACCGCTTATACAACCTGCAAGCTGAAAATAAATATGTCTTTAGGATATGATGAAGTCTTTCAGGCTGAACTGTTTGACT
>JAPZDY010000010.1:14786955-14818683 GCA_029783645.1 Ctenochaetus hawaiiensis
CTTGAATTCTCCTTTTCTTTATCTCCTCCTGCAGCCCCCTGTCCTTACACTGATGCATTCAAAAACTGCCGTGCACTGAAGAAGATCTACGGCTGCGGTCACAAGAAAATGGTCGCCGTATGCTCCGCCCTCTGCAAGTGTCCCAATCTGCTCTCTTAAATGCCAGCATGAGCTCTGACTCATCAGTTATATTCAATAAAAATACCCAGCATTAAAGCTTGTGTACCTTTTATTTTATTTTATACTTAAGGGTATATGACCTATTCACTGATCAAAAGGGATCAAACAGGAAATTTATATTACTGATACCAGTTTCGAAAAAAATACCTCCAAAACCAGGTGAAGTTTAACAGTTTTTATGGTGTAAATTTGAAAAGAGGAAGGACAGCAAAATCTACCGGATAGATTATGCACAAATTGGAAGCAAAATACATCTAGGACATGACATATAATGTGTAATCCATTATCCTTGTGGAAAATAACGTGTTAGAAATCTGAATCAGAACTTCCTGCAATATTGATCATGATAGACTAAACACAGGCCAGGATGAATTACAAGAAGACAATGATAACAAGAAAAAAACAAAAATGTCTTGGAAAATCTTTAAGTGTCCAGGGAAAATTTTTTACACATTCTCTAATTTCCTTTGGCTGGTAATAAACTAAGCAATCTAGCAGAACTCCCAGAAAGTATTTCACTCAGGATGGACTGATAAGAATGACAGAGAATGACAGGATGCGAGATGAAATCATATCTATTGTGCACAGAAAATTAGTCTTTGGTGCTTTGACCCCAACAGGAAGTAGAGCATCTTAGGAAGCAGCTTGATGGATTAGATACTTCCCATCTAAAGAAGACTTCCCCAGAGCCTAGACACTGGTGGTGTTAAGGAGGAATGATAGTTCATGTAGTAGAACTTCTGGTTGAAAAGTTTGTTCAAAGATGGACAGTATCATGATTAGGTGGAGAAAGGGTGGAGGTGGGCTGAGCAAAACCTGATTGATTACATCAGAGAGACAAGGCACTTTTAAATTTGACAGCTAATAACTGATTGGTTAAAAGAGAAAGGGTGGTAGATTGTGATTGGATGAAACAGAAGATGAGTAGAAGAGCTTAAGGATAGAGGGAATTTAATGGTGACGTGGTGGGCATGTTCAAAGAGGAAGCCCTCCTGACTGAACTTCAGCTAAGCTTCATTTCAAGTTGCAATGCTCCTGATATATGAGCACCTGATATAAATGTATTTGCGTCCACTGGTTCATAAGCATCACAACTTCCTGATACCTGATCAGAAGCAGCACTGTGCTGAACTCTGCATGATCTGCATCAACAGGCCTGGGATGATTCAGACTTCATGTCGAGGGTTGTGTCTACAGTACAATCAAAAAGCAATCTTCCTAGTGAAAGAGTCTTCATCTCCATGACTCCTTATAAGTTAAATGAACTGTAACATTTTTTACAAAAACTACATTTTCTGTGTCTCATTTGGCCGTGAATTAATTTCCACTTGAAGACATAAAGTTTAAAGTTCAATTGAACAGTTGCATGAACTGAGCATCAAGTGAATAAACATTACTGAAAGGTAAATGTGAGTGTAAGAGTGGGAACAGGAAATGAACCCAAATGCAGATAACGAAGGCAGACAGCAAACAGGTCGGGGATTAATTGAAGACGCAATGAGACGTATAATTGCTGGGAAACTAAGAAGAACACATCGTCATAATTATTAAGAACACATGACTTGTAACTTTCCAGACATCATCAAAGATGTTTCACAGGGGCCACATTGATAAAATGTTAATCCTCAAATTGATTGTTAGTTGAAAACCAGGATGCCCCTGAGGTTGTGTGTTCATCTGTTTCGTGTCTGTGCCATTGTTACTATATAAATCCCATCTGTGGCTCATTGAGGTTATCATTCATTGATACAACCATGACTACATGCAGCTTGGCTTTCCTGTGCGCTCTGGGCCTCTTTGCTGCTCTGCAGGTGTCTGGCACCTCAGCATTGGTCGTAAGTGAAATTAAATGTTCTCTGAATTAGACTGAGTTTATATTTCTTGTCACGTTATCCTTAGATTCTCTTTTTATACTGAACATACAATCCTGTACTGTATTTATTGTTTCTGATGTGCAATGCATTAACCATTATTTCTCTCTTATCATGGAAAACCATGCTTGATGCAGGGTGAGTGTGATTATTTTTCTTGTTATTACTGTAATATTTGATATATTTATACACATTCAAACTCAATTATGTCTTATATTTTGGTTCAATTGTCTTTATTTAGATGCTCTGGAGGTTTCTGGGGATGAGATTGGCTTCCAGGCGGGTTAGTGTTTGTCCTGATTATCAACATGAAATGTTTTATACTCACAGGCATTAAAACCTCATAACATCTTGTTTTTTTGTTTTGTTTCTGTTTATTTAGATGCCACTGAGGTTTTCGATGACCTTCAGAGAAGTAAGTGTTTGTAAATACTTCTATTTTTTGTTTAAAATCAAACTTTACAAAATCTTGTTTTTGAGTTTAAATGTGTATATTTTAGGCAATTTTTTTTCATCCTCATTTAAAGAGAGCAAAGATGCAGGGATTGGCATCACTGCATCACTTATAAACCAAAACAAAAAAATTGAAGATTAAACAAAGATTACATAGAAGTAACGGCTAAATGAGTTTAACCTCAGCAAGTGGAGTTTTTGTTTCTGCATCAATAAATTTTCTCCTTTTCTCTGTGTCCTCCTGAAGGACCATGTCCTTACCAGGACATCTTCAAGGACTGTCGAAGGAAGAGGAGCCCTGCTAGCTGCAGACTTTCGAAAATGATGTACGGATGTAAAGCCACCTGCCGTTGCCAATAATTGCTCTTTTAAATGCCAAAATGAGATGTGTCTCAACAGTCATTTTCAATAAATATACTCAGCATTAAAAGCTTGTGTCTCTTTAATTTTTTACTAAGGCTATATGACCTGTTCAGAACTCCCCAGAAACTGCTAACTCTGCCACCTAAAATGGCTCAGTTATGTGCAGGGATTATATTAACATTCAGATGACACTTAATTGATGACCGTGTCTTGAATAAGCTGCTTGGGAAACACTGTGAAGACGCCTCCATGTCATGTCACATGGCAGCATGTACAGGTCGGATGACATTACAATAAAGTGGCCAATTAAGTGGTAATGGGCATGTGGTTGGGCAAGTTATACTTTTACGGATAAGAATTTCTTGTTAGAAGGCTCGATCAGCATCAGCACCTGAGAAACATGTTTTTGTGACCACTGGTTCATGAGCACCTGATCAGAAACAGCACTATGCATAACTCTGCAAAGATCATCAGCTTTGCTTTAACAAAAGTAACACTTGTCTTTACTTACTTGGTCAACATCCTCAAGCCTTTTAAAATGCCTTAAATTAAAAAAACCTAAGGATTGAATAAATCGTTGGGTCGTACTAGCTGTGTCTCAAGGATAATTGGATGAAGCATTGCCTGGTTGAAATCTTTTGTGATGAAACCGTTCTATATACAGCAAAAAGCACAAAACAAAATGTTAAAAAGGTTGAAAAAATTGTTTCCTCACTGTGGGGGAATGTGTTTTTTTTTATCTTTTCCTACTTGTAAACAGTTATGCTTCCATCTATAAAAAAAATTATACAAGTTCTAACATAATTCCTCAGATAGTGCTCAAAACACATTTATTTGAAACAGGTCTTAAGACAGTCCATAATTTTAAATTCCTCTGTTAAATCAACAATATTTGGTCATAGTTTTAGTACAAAGCTGCTTTGTTTTCTGATCTGTTCTCATTTGTAATTTTTTTTACTGCACGACCAATTAAACAAAAAAACCCAACACATTCCATTTCAAATTAAAAGCCCTCTAGCATTTCAGTGGACATCAGTTTTCAAAAAATTTCAGGGACTTGCATTTTTCTGTAACAGTACTACAAATGTAGCTTCTGCCACCTTGTGGAACTTGTACTTCATTGAAAACTACAGCTGCAATGATTTTGTGAGGACATTATGTAACAGGTGCAAGGAGTTTATCTACTTGAGTTTTTTCTTATAGTCTCTGTTTGGGTCGATGGCGCCATCTGTCTATTTTTTGAGACACGACTTTTATACATAAATTAACATTTATATCTGTATTAAACCACATTGTGGTGTGTTATAAATCAGTGGTTTTATGTTTATGTGCTCCTCAGCTATGCCTGTGCCACCAGAAATAGTTAACTTTAAGAATTTTTTTGTTGTATACGTATTTAATTTTGCTTTGTTCCTTTAAAATCATCAAGACATTAAATCACAACTAGGCTACAAAATTTAAAGGGTGGCAATAAAATCTAGAACTTATTTCCTGTGAAATTCTTAATACAAAGAGGGTAAAGATGCAGAGCAAGGAGATATCACATTTCCTAATAACCAATACAATGAAAACTTGAATTATCATCACCAAAATGTCTCCAGGTTATACAGCAAAAATTAAAATATAAACATTAATACATGTTAGAGCTGAGCCTGTGGTTTTTTGTATTCATTATTTTTTTCTTTTCTCTGTCTCCTCCAGTCAACCACTGCCCTCACACTGATGAGTCTGAATCTGAAGCTGCAGCAACAGTGTTGTGGCCTCTAGGTGTACCGCCTCCTGCAAGTGCACCAGTCAGATCATTTAAATGCCCACATGAGCTCTGACTCTTCACTTTATGCTAAAAATAAATATATTCATCATCAGAGCTTGTGTCTGTCAGATTTAATACTTCAGGCTATTTGAACTGCTCAGTTGAGATTAAAAAGAATATTTACTTTGGTACAGTCCACTTTGGATAAACAATGCCTGCAGAGCCAAATGCCCTTTTACTGTGTGTAAGGTGCATTCTAGCAAAGAGGAGGGACAACACATTTGACAGGCTGGATTTAGTACGAATAGGCACTCAAAAGTTAGTTAAATGGACATCTTTACCAAAGCTGAGACAAGTGTCACCACATCCGCTTTCTGTCAGTTGTAATAAACCACTGATGATGTGTAATCCCTTTTCTTTTTACAGATGACATCCAAGATTTAAGCAGTTTGGATCCAGTAAAATATGTAAAACTTTAGTTCTAAAACTAAGAACGCCCATCTTTTACTATGTCATGCTAAACTAAAAACACTGTCAGGTTAATGCAAAGGATGTTTGTCTCAAGCTGTCTGGAGGAACTGGATGGGAGGGTTTTATCTGCACCAGACCAATCAGGAAGCAACTGAACATCACCTGTGTTCAGTCAAGTACTCGTCATTATTTACATCTCTTACCTTGTGTAAACACATTGTACAGACATGTTCAACTTAAAGAAAACATACGTATGCAAACATGGAGATTATCCCGTCTGGCAGACTGTGTATTTAATAGGCAGTGACAGGAATGACTTTTAAAGAAAAACATTTACGTCTGGGTTTTCCCTCTGTAATAACCCTCTCACAATGGACGAAAAAACTCGCCACAGCCTGCTAATATTTGGATTTGGACAATTGGCAGTGATTGAAAAACGATAACCCACTAGACACACAAATGTTCATCCATTTTGCAGCTCAATTTAAATGAAACGTAGCTATATAAATAGTAGCTTTACTGGAGGCAATGAATGCCTGTCACATAAGTAGTTATCTATATAATGCAACTCTGTCATCCATCACCTTTCAAGCACGAGAACATTGTTAAGCCAACAAATTTGAAAGAGCAAATGAAGTAAAATAAAAAAGTATTGCCATTTTCCTCCCTGCTGATTTGAACTGTGCCCTGTTTTCAGGTGCATCCATGAGGTCAAATGCAAAACAGAAAAGTTTAAGGAAAACTGGTCCACTGGCACTGGGAAAGGAGTTCATTGCATTTATTTTGCAAAAAATTAAATAAATGAGCAGCGGTGTAGTTCCTTACAACCAAGGCTGAAATCCAAGTTAAGAAAATGACAAAAAGCATGTGGGTTTATGTTTTCAAAGCCATAAAGCACAGTATAACCACCTGAGACTTTGTAAGGGGCCCTCATTAATTGTGTTCACATTTATAAAACACCTTTCTTTCTCAGGACTCAAATAAAAATACTGTGCAATTCAAAAAAGAAAGCTGCATTTTCACCAAATCAAATGACAAAGTAATTCATGTCACCATCCAGAATCGTCTTTACTGATATGAAGCATCTTGAATGTGAGAAGAGAAAGGAGAAAAAAGCTCTCAAATGAGCTAAGGGCTGATTTAAAAACCTTTACAAGAGGAAGTCACGCAATACCTGCCCTGAGGTCATTCTGCTTCAAGCAAAACTCTCCTCAAAATGAATAAAAACATGCAAAACCTTAGTTTAAATGCAGCTTAATACACATCGTTTGCACCTGTTGTCAGCCCTGCAGTTATTCTTATTGAAACACCAGCAAAACACACACCAGCCAAATGTTTAGTACGTTAGAATAAATATGCAATTGAGTACTTTTCATGGGTTTTTAATAAATCAGGCCCTGGGAGTACTAGACTTCCCTGCATGTAAACCAGACTAGATATAACAGAGCAGTAAACATGCTGCTTTGCCAATTGTATCAAATTTATAATGCATGAAAAAGATGAGTTTATCAGTTTTGACAGTTTGGACTTAACATATCTAGTCTTTATAATGTTATTTATAGAATTCAAGTGAATTAGAATTTACAAATGATTTAAAGCTTTGCTACGAAACGCATGGAGAGGAAGTTGCATAATGTCGATTGATGGATAAAAGAGACCTATATACATCTGTGTACAGTGCAGTATGCTGCAGAAGGGAATAAAATTTTGTTTTCCCTTATTCCCACAGTGCAAAACACAAAAAAACTGCAACAATCAGACTACACACTGACTGCAAGAGTGCAAAGAGCTCTGTTGCTCAGTCACAAGAATAGGCGTCTCATGTACAGAGGCTGTATCCTCGCTGCAGTGGCCCAGGATTCGATTCCACCTTGTGGCCCTTTGCTGTATGTCATTCCAAACACTCTTTTTCCCATCTCCTGTCATATCTCCATCTGTCCTATCCAATAAAGACACAAAATCCTGAAAATACTTTGAAAAAAAAAAGAAGTGCTAAGAACTAAAAAACACACTAAGAACATACAATTGCGTTAAAATAAAAAAAGTAAAACAGATGTATTGCAATCGCAGCGGTGGCAGTTTCTGTGTCCCTGAGGATGTTTGAGTATGTGTGACAGATACCAATTAAGGTTTATTAAAAGAGCAGACAGGGCAGGGCAAAAAATTAGTGCAAGGCGCCAGGCAAGTGCTAGTTAAATATCCAAGTCGCTATTAGATTTGCTTCAATAACAAGTCAAAAATGTAATATAATGTAATATAGTAAAAGTTTTAATGGTCACCAGCCATTCAGTTGTGGACAAAATGTCCATTTTGCACCCTGCAGACAGGTTACACTAACCAGTAAAGACCATAAAGTGGGAATGTTAAAGCTGAATGAACTGGACATCAAGGCAATAAATATCACTGTCAAGCAAGTGTGAGTGTGGCAAAAGGAAATCAATCCAAATGCAGACAACAAGGGTTGACAACTGTGGTTTGGACCATATGATGGCCGGTATAAGGTAAAGAAAAAGAACACATCATCATTATCATAAAGACCACATGGCCTGTAGCTTAACATGACTCAATGGTGCCATGTTGACAAAATTATAATTATAATCCTCAGTTTAAATATACATTGAAAACAAAGATGCTCCTGAGCTTGTGTGTACATTTGTCACATGTTCGTGTGATCGCAGCGAATGAACATAAAGCACACCTGTGGCTCTCTGAGGGCTACCAGTCCTGGATTCAACCATGGCTATGTACAGCTCGTGCTTTCTGTGTGCCTTGGGCCTCCTTGCCTCTATTCAGCTGGTTGTAAGTGCGATAAAATGTTCTCTCTGAAATGGAATTATATTAAGAAAATATTTCTGTTTTGTTATCTTAAAAATTATTTTTTTTCTGAACATATATCTTTTTATTTTTTGGTTCTAATCTGTAATAAAATGTCCATTTCTCTTCAACCTCTGAAAACCAAACCTGATGCAGGGTGAGTGTTGTTTTATTTATTGTATATTATGATTATTTTATGATTTACTATGTAACTAGTGAAGTACTGAAGTAAACCTTGTGTTTTGGGGGGTTTTATTGTGTTTATTTAGCCAGCACGGTCTCCCTCCAGGACCAGAAGGTAATTGTAGACATACACAATGCCATGAGAAGAGGAGTTCAGCCTCCAGCAAGCAACATGTTGAAAATGGTAAGATTTCTCACAAAAGCTCCCTCATCAGAAAAAAAGATGATCTAAAAACATAGTAGTTGGAGTATTTGCTGATGTAAATATTGTAGTTTTTCTCATTTTTTATGCTCCCCACAGAGCTGGAACAAAGAGGCTGCAAAGAACGCAGAGAAGTGGGCCAGGACCTGCGCCATGTACCACAGCAGCGACTCCTCCAGAAAAATCACCAGTAAGTTCATTAGGACACCTGCCACCTTTAAAACAAATCACACCTGACCTTATCTTAAAAGTCAAAAAATAGGACAAAGTTAGAATTTCCAGCACCATTCAATTACGGGGGGGTAGCAACCCCGACGCACACCCCCATTCAAAGAAAAGGCACAGAGTTTGCGCATCTTGTGTGCGTTTGAACGTCCTGAGCCGTGACCGCTCCTCTCTCGTCTCCTTACCGACGGCTTTTCCGTGCTCACACACGCAGCGAAGAAGAGGATCAAGTTTGATTGACAGCAAAAATCGGGACTTTTCTCTCCAAATGAGGAAAAAGACAATTTGCAGTTTGCAATATCCGGTTGAAATCAATGCACTTCTTTTAAGCGCTTCAACATCCAATCATCACTCAAGTGTGTGTCATGCAAGAGAGACGACAAAAAAGGTAAAAAAAAAAAAATAAAGCATGAAAGAAAAAAACAATGGTCAGCTATCGCTTTTACTTTTAAGGTGGTTCCACTGATGTACAACTTAGTTCAGGCACTGAGTGACGTGAAAGAAAACCCTCCACCTCAAAATTTCCGGTAGTTGTCGGACAGCGGTCATCACCTGTATGAAAGCGCCACAGTCTGTTTAACCACAGCAGTAAAAGCAGCAACACATCATGTTTTGTTTTGTTTTTTTAAAAATATCTACAAAGGTAAAAAAAAATTGCTTCTACAAATGCTATCTAGCTAACTAGCATGGAGGAAGATTAGAAGTTGTTTTGTTAAATAAGTTTTAAGAACTGATCGGCAGCACTGATATTTAATTATTATGAGTAGACCAGCCTTTGACGTTATTTTGATATTTCTAGTTTTATTTAAGTTGTTTGACAACCGACAACACAACCTTCAAAAGGGAACACGCGTTATTTGCACGCGTGCGCGCGCGTCGCAGATCAGACTGGTATTGCGTGAATGGATACCACGCGAAAATCAAATGATGGGTTGTGTTAATTAGAACAATAAAAATTTAATGAAAATGCTTAAAATTATTTTTTATATGTAGAAATGTTAAATAAATTAATTTACATCAAACAAATATAGATTAATAAACGTTACAGGTAACTGTGTTTGCTTTAAAGTAAATGCTTAAAAGAGAACTCTAGACTAATAGTAACATGGGTTAATGAGCATTTGGTATCTGAAATTTGCTAAAAAAGTCAGTATAAATTTAACTTATGAACAAGCCAATATGAAATATGGTTTATCATCAATATTCCAATAAATAGCTTCATAAATAAGTGGAGGGAGGAATAGATTAAGTTTAACTAATTTTAACTGCAGACTGTCCATAATGAGAGTCAGACTTTCAAAATAAAAGAATGCAGCAGATACAATGCACTTCTTTTCATAATTGGTTTTAAGCAGAGTATGTCTCTCCTCTTTTTTCACTTCAGCTAGCGGCTGTGGGGAGAACCTGTTCATGTCCGGCAACAAACACACCTGGGATGAAGTTATCCACAGCTGGTATGACGAGGTGAAAAACTATCAGTACGGAAATTTTCACTCCATAAACGGAAAACCCATCGGACACTACACACAGGTGCGCCTTAATAACAGTTTCTGCAACAGTATAATATCATACCTTACATTAATGCGGAGAGCTCCTGATGATTTTGTATTATATCTGTTGTTCTCTGCACAGGTTGTTTGGTACAAGTCCTATCAGGTTGGCTGTGCTATGGCTCACTGTCCTAACTCAAAAAGTTACAAGTACTTCTACGTCTGCCATTACTGCCCACCGTAAGACGAGACCCTTTTTTCACTGAATATTCACATTAATTTGGATCTAAGTTCCCATTGTGTACTATTAAATTTAATACTTTTAACTTGAACTTTTTAAAAGATGAATCCTAAAGTTGATGCAACAAAAGCACTTAAGAGTAAAGCTGCTTTTTGCATCTAGTTTGTTCTTTCTCGACATAACAACCAGTCATTGTGTAGTTGGGCCGTGCTGAGCAGTCTGAAGCTTCAATCATGACCCTGACATTTGAATGCTAAATCAACATCAGACAGAACAATAGCCGTCAGTGTTAATGGACTGTTACTTACAGACGGCGCTGTGTGCAGGACAATGAGTAAGTTTGCAAAGTGGTGGCTGCAGACAGAGACAGGCAGCTGCATCAAAGCTTCAAATGCCTACAAGTTGTTATTTGCCTTCTTTTATCTTTACGATGTATGGTACAGAACTTCTAAGCACATTTAAAAGCGCCTCACATGTAGATGTAATTATTTCAGTCAAATTAAGGCTTTTGTTCAAGGAGATGGATGCATAAAATATGTACGTGACTGAAGCTCTGATGTGAAAAAATGACATTCAGTATATAAAAGCCCTATTAAAAAGTTATTAAAGAACTGGTTTGTCTTTTCAGACTGTATCTAGGACATGTTTGGGCTTGGAGTTTTTTTTTGTGCTGGCAGGTTTAATATTTAATATTTTGGTCTCCATTACAGTGGCAACTTTTATAACACCTTACCCTACTCGCAAGGACCATCCTGCTCTGCCTGCCCCCACGACTGTGACAACAAACTGTGCAGTAAGTGGCAAATACAGCTCTGGAAGTGTAAATCTCCTCATTAAGTTTGTGAATAAGAATGTTAAAGTCGACACAATAAAATATAGTATTTATTTTGACTGCAGTGCTTGAGATAAAGATCATAAAAATGCATGACTGGGTGATATGACATCGCTAATAATGCAATGCAATAAAATCCTAAATTATCAGAAAAACACAACATTTAAAAGTTACATACAAATATATATTAGGTGAGCTGAGCCTCAGTGAGTGAGGTTTTTATTTATACATCTATTAATTTTCCCCTTTTCACTGTCTTCTCCAGCCAACTCTTGTCCTTACACTGACAAGTACACCAACTGTGCTGATCTGAAGAGGTGGCAGGGCAGCTGCAGAGGCTCAGTCAGCAAAAACTGTCCCGCTACCTGCAAGTGCAACCATACGATCCAGTAAATTTGTTCACATGAGCTCTGACTCAGTGCCAAGTTTCAATAAATATACTCTGCATTTAAAACAAGTGTCCATGTGGTTCAATATCTCTCACTGTGTGACCTACCTACTCAGTAATGAGAAGAGATTAAAAGAGGAAATAAACTTTGGCATGGCACCTCTCTGGACAAACACTGCGTGCAGAGCCAGATGCCCTTTGACTGTGTGTCAGGTATGAACTCACAGAAAGGAAGAACAACACACACGACAGGGTGGAATCGGTCGAAGCAGGGAGGAAAAGTTAATTCCTGAGATTTCCCAGAGCGCCTTTGCCCTCATTATTTATTGCAAGGTATTCTAGTAAAAGGTTAGCACTGAATTAGTAGCTAAATTATTTAACTGCAACTTTTTTACAGATTCAACAACCCAACATTTTATGAAGTAATTCAAATCAGCTCCACCTTAAACAGCTACATCTGCAATGTTGCATGAGTGTCATTAATCCTAGAAGATATTTACATAAAACTGTGAAAGAAGCACTTTTGTTACTCAAATAATATTTTTCTGATAGTGTTTGTGTGGAACCCAGTAAAGCTTTGGATCACAGCCCACAAATTACACGTTATTAGCTTCTATTTAAAACAGGGTATAAATAAACTTTTTATACGAGAGATACTTATTAAAAATTACTCTCCAAGTATCTTATAAATTAGGAGTGTTAATAATTACAGAGTACAGTAATTTTATTACTTAGTAACAAGGCAGAAACAGTGTGAGGAACGCAGTAACTGTCAGTAGATTTAGATGATGTTAGAAAATGTTAATTTATTGTTTTAGTTCAGCCAAAACTAGACATTTAAAATAGATAAAAACATTTTAGACCAACAGAAATCCGGACTTGTTGGACTAACATAAATAGACAAAGTGGTTGTGTGTTGATTTACTAAAGCATGTTTACATCTCAAAAGGCCCAAACTTGGCCGAGGCATTCTGCATGTTGTGGGTTAGAGTCGGTCCTGCTGTGGTCTTTAACCAGGAGGTCGAACAGTGTAGGAGGTATCATCATAGCCAGTGAACGGCGAAGCAGCAGGATCAGCCCTCTGTGTCAAGTAGGTTGTCCTTAATCACGTCAGGCTGCATCTTCCTTCCATACTGCATGCCTTCACTTTGCGTTTGAATAAGATCCTCCTACTCGCATACATCAGGCTGAGAAAGTGTGCCTCTCCTCAGGGGTCAGGCGCACATGTTCTGGCTGCACAGCAGGCTGCAGGTTCAAATGCGACCATGTTTGTTTGAGCTAGACTCGAGCACAGATGGATCTACAGACTCCACTGGTTGAAGTTTCTCCAGACTGGATCTGCTGGGTTGTTTTGTTTTGTTTTTTTAAACGTTATAAGTCTGCTCTGAGTTTCCGCTCTGAACTGACAGAGGAGGTTGTTTTCATTTTGGCTTATATCTTAATCCGCTCTAACTTAAACATTAGACTTCCTATCGCCACACTGTCACACGCACCGCCATTGTGTGGAAATTAGCTCCCGCTCGTGTGATAACAAACTTCTTTCATTGAAAATAAACACTTGGGCTGAATTTCTGTAATCTTGTCTGCATGCCAAAACAGCTCAGCTCTTCGTAACCACAGCATGTGAGAATAAGAAACCTTGTGTTTCTGCTCCGTCACCGCAATCCCCATGAGGTTTAATGGAGGGGACAGATGAGAGCGCCACCTGAAGTGCAGGACATGGGGGGCTGGAAGGAGTTTTATTCCCCCGGCAGAGGGGAGATAAGGGGATGAGTTTTTCCTCTGCCAGTTGGTCCAGTGATAGCAGAGGTCCGCTGGCTTGGCCGAGCTCGATAAGGACGGCCATGCCATCCTGTGGGGCTTATCAACTCCACCAGCGAGCCTCAACAGTTAGTCCCAAGGCCAGAAAATGTTTATGACTTTGGCGTCAGTTTGTCTCCCTGAACTGTAGATTGTGCAGTATGGAAAAAATAAAACCTATGTTTATATTCTACATTGTAAAAGTTATTTTAGATTTTATTTAAATTAACAACCTGATCTGGTGCATCCTGCCAGTTTCTGCAGCCGTGATGAGCCTCTGAACTCACTCAAGCTGGTTTGAAATCAGATATTCTAACACAGCACACATTTTCTTTATTTTTTCAATACAGTACTATATTTAAAAAAAGTTGAAGAGAAAAAAATTGAAGAGATCAAGCAGGAAGAAGATGAGGAGAAAAGGGAAATAAGTTTAGCGGAAACAAAAACAGCCATATTCATAGACAGGAAGACGCTGAGAGATCAGTTGCATCAGTCTGTCCAGACTGAAGACAGTTCATTTAGTCTGAGCTGTTATCTCGCCTCATCACGGTCCCTTTGGATTAGAAACAGGATGCCGAAAAAAAAAAAAGCAGCTTGTTGTATTTGAATCTGAAACAAGATCTCACGGCTCAGTGTAGCAATCAATGTATTCAACTTATTTTGCTCAACTTAAAACCCACGATTAAATCCTCATTGACACTGGGTCAAATAACATTTCAAAACAGGGGCCGATTTTGTATTCATCTGCATAGAAAACTAGATGGGAGGGTTTTATGTTGCACAAGAACCAATCAGACAGTTTTTTACTTTCTCTTGTGCTTTTCCAAACCATCAAGTGCTTATTGTTTGTTAGTTTGCATACACACATCTGGCGCAGATGTTGACTGAAAGGAAGCTTTACACAAAGCATCACAAGAGTGAGTCACAATGTTTATGTGACTGAGTGGCTTTCATTCAAATATAAACATTTCTTCACATTAAAATCCTTTGACTTTGTCTCAAGTCTGGGCTCATGAGGGTATAAAGCATCATTTTTGATTAATCCTGTTCACCAGCCTAAATATGAACAGTCCTTTCTTTGCCTCTCTCTCTCTTGTTTTTTTTTTTTTTTAGTTACAAGTGTTTTAGCTGCCACAGCAATTTTTTATTTGCCATTTATAAATGATCTTTTTTTGTGTGTCTTTAATCAAAGTCTGAGTGGCTAACAAGATAGTCTGTTTTATTAACACTACCTCCTGACTAATTTTAATGGACCGTGAGTTATTTGAGACATTCAGGTAACATCCTATTGCCGTTTAGGACCTTCAGCAGTTTAATTGCCCCAGTTTAAGACTTAATACAGCCTCATACAGCCACTTCAGACTGCATTGAAGTGTCACCTGCACAAAGAGATCTTGCACCCACAAAGTACAACAGAAACACGGAGGCCTCCCCCTGATGAACACTAGTTATGCTGCTTCCTTCCTTTCATTGACTGCTTTGAGGTGCGACACAACAGAACCTGCTAACGGACTCTCAGCTCGCCTCTTAAGCTGTCATCACAAATACAGGAACATCCCCAGAGCGCCCTCAAACCAAAGCCCACTGACAACAGATCTCCTCCATCACATGCTGAAGCACTGACAGATTAAAGGCATGAAGGGAGGAGGTGTGTAGCCACGGCACTCTCTTAATTTCTAATCTGTAAGTGTAACCACATGCTTCCCTTTATTGTCCAGAGGAGCTCATGACCCATGAACTGGGTCCACAGTGTGGGGTTTTGTGTGCCCTGTGCTTCCTCTTGTTCTCGTTAGGGTGACCGTTAATGTTATGAGCGAGCCTGATTGGCTACAAGTTCAACCAGTGGCCAAACACTGAGCTCTCTTCGCATACTCGGCTTAATAAAACAGACCTGGTTCACGTCAGCCATTAGCAAACGGGTGTTGTTTTTTCTCCGAGCAGCTGCCTGTTTGATAGCTACTCTCACTCAATGGTCCTCTGGCAAATGCACATTAAACAAACATTAGGAAAGGGGTCCCGAGCCATTCGCGGGGGAAATGGTTAAAGTGGGTGTAGGCGTGTCCCAAAACACAATATATGGCAAAAACATTCATTCACGCAAAAACCACAACTGAGGAAAAAAACAATGCAATCAAGAGTAAGAACGGATTTAAGATCTCAAGTAAAAGTTTGCAGTTTTGAGTTTTATTTTAAAGATAACAGAGGTGAAATGGTAGTGAAGAGTTTGAGTTTTATTTTATTTCTTTCTCCTTTTTGTTGATTTGATGTTTTTAGTATTCTGTATGGTATTTATTATTGTCTCTAATATATTTATAAAGGGTCATTTTTATAAGGCATTGGTACCGCATTGCAAAAGACTTAAAGTTAAAAGAAAAGCAGCTTTTACAAGCAGATTTGTATCTGTTTCTACAAGAAACTAAATAGAACATAAAAATGTTCATGCCAGAATGTCTTCTGGGTGATAAAATGAAAAATTCAAACTTGGCTGAAGTTACAATCTCCAAATATCTTCCAACCTTTAAACCACTGACAGTTAACAATGTTACTGTAGGACCTTTAACTTCTCCCACTGGCACTCAATGTGTGGCCAAACAGATTAAGTTTCAGCAGCAGCAGAATGTATACTGTGTATGTGTATATGCAGTACATTTATCTGGCAGTGTAGGAAAAGGATATAAAAATACATTTTAAAAAAGGTACCAAACCATACATGCAGAAGAAAACAACACAAAAACAAACCAACACTGACCTGCAACACTTATATAAGAAAAACTTTGTAATACCAAATAGACATAGTACTAGCCGTAGGGTTAGTTAAGAATACTCAATTTCTAAACTAAACTCGGCTGAAATGTATGTAGGCATCTGCTCTCCAGCGTCCGACTGATGTATGGGTGTTATGAAGTGCAGTGGCAGACGGCATGGAAGAGTTCCAGGCTCTGTTACTTCTGAAGCCGGGGCCCCAAAGACATCCTGAAGGGGCCTAAGCCTCACTGAGAGAGTGTTACCGCATGGTCGTCATTTTCTAACGTTTGAGAGACCTCAAACCAGACTTTACTAAAGCCATATTAACGTTATTACACTAAACAGTTTTTGCCTGCATCCATTTTAGTGTTTATAATGTGATGAAGGCGAAATATCTACAATGTAAAGAGCAGAGGTGCAATGAAAGTTCACATCTCACCCAATCATCGTCATATTGCAACCAACAAAAGTTACAATGCTGCAACAAGTTAGATGAGGGGGTGAGGAGAGACTGTAACTGTTCGAAATGTCACAAATTAAAATAAGGTAAAAGCAAATTCATATTTGACAATTTATTAGCTGAGAAACTCCCCAGAAATCCTGCATGGTTTTTGTGCAGTACTGTGCTCAAGTTCTTTTTTTTGTTGTTGTTTTAAGAGGTGGTTTCTATGCCTTATGCAACCTTTCCTGTCACCAGTCATACTGTATTATTTCTGAAATTTATTTCTGTATAAAATTCCTGAAAATTGATGCCTGGGAAAAATGCATATCCGTCCTGTTGCATCACACATGTGAGGCCTCACGCCCTAATGAATATTGCATGAGAGCGCAATATTTTCTCCAGAGCGCTTTTTTTTAACTGCGGTTATATCTCCGGCTATATTTTCTACACTCAGTCTCGATAATAAATAAGCCCCACGGGTCTTTACATCTGCTTATCGCTGCTGCCACAGTAATCTGACACAGACGTTTGCCGGGCCTGACATTTACACAGAAGACTGGGGGGGAACATTCCTTTATCTCATCCTGGTAAATCTGTTTGCCATTAGCTGGTGTCAGACAGATGCAGGGACCAAATCCATACGCTTCACTCAGGAATGACTTGGTCATGCAAGGGTCATACAGTCACGGTGCATTATTTCAGCGGCAAGTCGATGCATTCCTGATATAGCAGTTACGTGATGTGTGAGAAGATAGTTTGAAAGGTCAAGTTTCCAACTGGAAAGTCAGGACTGGGTTTGCCGGGTCATTTGTAAATCCTTCACTAAGTTTGTATGCAAAGGTTATCCTTAATAAGTTCTCAGCTAAAATTAGATCAGACACAGAAGCCATGTGACTGTTTTCTTGCAGGATTCTTTCCTTTCGAAATATATTTAATTTGATTTATTTGATATGGAATGACAGAGAAATTGATCGTTCATGCAAATCCACCTCTGCTCTGGAAAAGTGCTTTGACACTGTTGATTGTGGTTGTGCATTAGGACACACAGCCATGTTTCTTTCTGCCTCTTGCTTTTCCTGCATGTCTGCTGCTTTGGCATCTAACAAACTGTTAAAGTGTTAATGTCACACACGACATCTATGACTTGTCAACAGCAGCTACAAACAGCGGCATATCTGCTATGAGTTCATAGCCACTACAGCTTTTATTGCAGCATAGAACCTAACCACAGATGGACGATTTGTCTGCAAAGATGCAAAGTCTCGACTGATTTTTAAATGTTGGCTGTACAGTTCACAGTGATTATAAACTAGTATTCTGGCTTGAAATAACCATCTGTAGTTCCTGCCTGTAAACACCTTGTTGCTTGATGTATTGATGCATGTAAAAGTCTTGATTAGAGCCATAAAGTCTACAGGCCTCATTTATGTAACAGACTTACAATCCATTTGATCTTAATTATGACCTCAGCAGAAATCCATGTATAAGTAGTTATACATAAACTCTTACTTTGATGTGGAAATGATCTTATCTTTAATCAAAGTCTAGACTTGAGGTAAGTGAAATTCCTGCTGGTCATTTAGGAGTTTTGGAGTCTGAATGCATGAGCTTTATAAATACTGAGACAGACATTAAAAATAAAAGGTGTGAGGACTTAGCCTGAAAATCGCTGAGGTTAAATGAGGCTTTTGTTTTTGTCCTTTGTAGTCCGAGGTCAGACAATTTGTTTTTAATATCAGCTGAAGTTTTGTCATCCTGCTCCACCTTGTTCACGGCACACGCCTAAGCTGCGTGTTTGGTTTTTATTTATCAACCAACTGCTTGGTCCAAATAAAACGTTTGCCTGGTTTTAATCTCTTGCAGGTACCGTCAATTTAAGCCAATTCTGAATTTACATATCACAGATTAATACATTACAAACGAGATTCCTAAAAGGTGCTCGGCTAACTATTTTTAATGCTCAGCATCTTTTATAACTTGAACATAAGCAAACATTTGTTTATATTCAAGTTTTTATTTATTTTTTATTTTTTATTAAAATGAGGCCCAAGGGCTCCACATCAGCTCCACATCAGCATCTGGCTGAGGGAGACGATTCATATTTTCAGTCTGACAGGTCAAACTTTTGGGGAATAGAAATGATCCAACTGGGGCAGATTCTCAGTCGGTAGTTGTGTCCATAGTTGCATAAGAGAAAGGCGTCTGCTCACCACTGAATGCTTTACAGCCACAGAGGGAGCACTGAGCTTGATAAACAAGTTCTTAAGAAGTGTTATGAGATTTTTCTTAATTATAGTTCTGCCATAACCAACTGCAGCTGTTATTCAATTTACTGTAGGCATGTAAAGTATTTTTTTAGATCTTTAGATATGTGTAATTTAAGGGGCTTTGGGCATTCAAATTATTTAAGAATTTCTTATTTCTCTGCTGTTGTTTCCAGCCAGTTTAGATGTTTTGATGACAAAATATTCCAACCCTATGGCAGGACAAGAACATTAATGTTGAAGAATAAAGCAAATAATATGAAATTAATAGACAATGATTCTTTTTATGTCCAGTGTCAGTTCTTTTTAGATTATTTATTTTTAACATATTCACTCGAGAAAATTGGTGGTCATGGCAAAAATAGATTCAGCTGAATATTAAGGCTCATTATTTTCACCACATTCTTTACTTACAGTTCAGTAAGAATATAAAGAGAAGAATCCACATCCAATATCAAGGACAGAGGTTATGATTTCTGAGAAAGAATGCTTTTTTTTCAGTCTAAAAGTACTCCCATTTTCCCTAAACTCAGGATTAGCAGATCAGTTTGATTTATTATGAAGAAAAGATTGGTAAATGGCAGCAAGTAGGAAAAAAACGCATGAAAATTAGTAAATACCATAGAAATAAAAGGTGTATAGACTTGTGGGGGGTCAAGTCATCAATATGGAAAAACTTCAAAGGAGGCAGCACAAGCACTTTGCTGATTTTTAATCTATTTTCAATCAGAATGAAGTTCAGTGAAGCATTCCTATGTTCCAAACTACCTTTTATGCTCAATAAGTCCAAAGACTGATAAACTGAAGCCTCACAGATTTTCCTAAATAATGCCTGAAGGCCTCATATGCACTATAATAAAAGAAAATATATGTATGTCTGGGAAAGAGTCTCAATTAGCCTCCTTGTGACCTTGTAAGTGAACTTAAACTAACTTTGCATGCACACAAACATAAACAACCACATTCCTTCTGAGAAAACTGCAAATATCACATCAAGTTGTTTGTAGAAACCAAACACAGCCTGTTAGACTTGAGGCTAAGCATGTCTGTTCAAATTGATGATGTTTCTATCAGTGATTTGTTTTCAGGTGTTAAACTGTCATGAGAAAAGCTTTAAGAGGAGAGAACACACAGATGGTCTTCCATATACAGCGACAGCACTCTATACTGTACATCTGTGCAGCTCTAATGTAATTAACATGCTTCCTGTAATAACTAACATGTGAGGAAACATTTAAACAGCTGGATCATCATACAAAAGACACATTCAACATACGTCCTGCTTTCTGTGGCTGCTGGAAATTCTTTGATATAATCAGGGAATTGCCTTAAATCAATATTTTCCAGATGAATTTTATTACCCCCGGCTGAAAGTTGCATTAAATCTTGTTTATTATCTGCTGGATGCCGACCATTTTTCGGTGTGTAAATGTTTTACATGCTCTAAGTTTAACAAGGCTCATTAATTATATCATATACACAAAGCTCCGCCCTGTTGTTGGGTCTGCTCCGCCGTTTGCGTGACAAGTCATTTTCTATATTTTCCTCCCTTTTCTGCTCCACCAACATGCCTCAAACCACCAATCTCTCTACATCCTGTGCATTGAGAACCAACTCCCCATGTCGTTTGAGCCAGGATGTTTTTTTTTGGTAGCTTTTTACTCCCCCCCCTCCCCTCCCTGCCTCCTAATTCATTTTCCCTTTTCTATGGGAAGTGCTGGGCTGTGGCTCAATCATTTTAGTTTTTATTAAGATGTGGTGATAACGTGGCAGGTTGATTGCCGCACGGAGCCACACGAGGAAAGGGTGCGGTGAAGGCTGTCAATTAGGCGTCATTTAAGGGAGGCAGAGCTAGATAAACCAAATGCAAGATCACTGCAGGCAGCATGACATCTGGATGTCCTGCAGAGGAAGCTGCAGCGCTGGCTATCAACGGCTTTCAGCCAAGAATAATTTCCACACAGGGTGGATTTTGATTTTTTATAAAGACTGAGGGAAATCAAAAAACAACAAAAGAGGTGTTAATGTTTTACTGGACTATGAAAATGATTAACTGGCATTTAAAATTTAAAAAGGAAAATTCGACATTATGTTTTTAAGTCCAACTCTTGACTTATTACACATCGCCCCTGTTTGACTGCAAACCTCGTCACTTTCTCAACCAGAAAGAATGTCAGAATTAAATTTTTACAGGGTGTTGTCATACATTTTGTGCTCGCAGTGGCCTGGGACCAGAACTTGCCTGGTTATCTTTGTAATTGAGGAAACTACAAAGTAAAGCAAAGATTTATCTGTGTGTGTGTGAGCAAATAGAAGGAGTCCCACGACACTGCAAAGTAACCAAACGGACCCCTCCCCCACCCCATAGGTCTTCATTAAGCCAAACTTACACTGCAAACAGAAATGCTCTCAAAGTATTACATAACTCAAATTACTACTGCTAAGGGAATTTAATACCTTTACTTCTGAAAATGTCCCAAAATTTTGTGCATTTTCAACTAAATTCATCATAATTCGACAGTTGCATGAAAACCACATGCAATAATGCTGAAAACTTATTCAGATCTTCTAGGATTTAAAATGGAAACCCTCCAGTAACAACCACAATGCTTTAGAAAAGCATGAACAGGCTTCAAAGACTCGGTTACTGTACATCTTCCTGCTGTCAAGTATGTTAAAAAAAAACTACACTGCAATTTCTGTATCACTGTATCACGTTTTGCACATGTGGTTTTGGTCCCACAGCTTTCATACTGTACTCACGCTCCTCTGTCTGCACTGCTTTGACTGATGCCTGCTGCAGAGTAACACGATAGGCAGGGAAATATATCCTCCACACACCTGTTACACATTCAGGCGCTCTCAGCCAAACTTCAAACAGCACTGCCATCTGCATCTGCACTTGTCTGCAAAGCTTTTACGAACATATGTGCTGGTGTAAGAGGGACTGGTTATGGTATGATGATGCAATGTTTGACTGACAGACAGGTACTCTCTTATCTGAACATTATCTGACAACTTATCCAAGGCTTGAAGGTTTCTATTGAGCCTGTGCTCGTTGCCATAATTTCTTTCCAGATGTGTACCCTCCAAACCCTGTGATGTGAAACACTATGGGATGCTATGTAATTGCCCGTCACATAAATAGCATGAAGGGCTACCGCAACATAAACATGATGAGAGCTCGTGATTGTTCTTGATTGCCAGCGTCTAACACGATGATTACCCGCCTGCACAGGCTTCCCTCCGAGCGGGCTTATCAGGGTGTGCAACTGTTCAGCCCCAGCCACAGGAAACAAGGGGTGGGGTACGTTCAAGGGGGGTGTGGTGAGAGTGCGGCCTAGGGGCTGGAGAGGAGGAGCGTTCATGCGCTATCATCCTTTGCATTCCAGTTCACTCCAACATGCGGCTTCACTGGTATTGGGAATCACATGTGGAAGCCAAAGACGCTGCGAATGTCACACTGGTTCAAAACATTTTTCTCTATAATAACAGGCCAGATTGTGATTATGTTTGGTTTGCATGTCCATGGTCCCAAAGGATGAGTCCTACCGAATTCCTTTTAGATAAGCTCCAACCACACGGCAGCCATCTTGGCAACGCCTCCTGGCAGATATTTCAGGCTAAATGAATGTGGAGAGACTCATAACTTCACTTTTATGGGTCACTGTTATTCGTCTATGTATGTGCGAAGGTTTACGATGTTAATTTCTCCCATTTCACAATTAAATCTTCAAGTCAAAATTTTCCTCAAAGAGAGACCGAATCACCTTTTCATGGCATGACAATCATATACAAGAAATGAGAAGATCCTTTCTTTTCACTGAAATGCTTCTCATCTTTAGCTTCAATAAAAGTCACCCACAAAGCTTCTGAACAGGACTACTTTGACCGAAGCATGTCGACCTCTTCTCCTCTACCACCACATTACACCAGGCATAAAATCCTGCAGTTGTGTAAAGAGCTAATGACATGTGTCGAGCAGAATAAAACGGATTCAAACAACCTTTTCACAGAACATAAACAGAAGAAGTTTCTTAGAAAATCCTTACACTTAACATTCGTCTCCACAGGAATTTTAACATCTGCTGGTTCAAAGAAGACGAGAATTCTTCCAGCTGGAAATGTGAAATATGCACCGCACATATGAATACGATAACAATGATTTCTATTGCCAACAACACATGTATCCACTTTACAAGAGATTCCTTGAAAGCTCTCTGGTGAAATGCTTCAGCTGAAAGGTATCTTCTGCTATCAGCAGACAGTGGAGAGACACTGACTTATTACAGTGAGGACAGAAGCTGTTTCATAACTGTCATATCTGGAGTGTCTGTTTGTTGCCTGGTAGGTTCACACCTGTCAGAGTGTCCCTGAGTAAAAAACAAAACCTTTATCTGCTCTGTGATCCAGCAGGCCAGGACCTCCGTAGTTTCATGCATACAGTATTTTCAGCTACGTTGCAGAGGTTTGTAGAGAAATGACAACTTAAACGTCTCAAACATTATAATAAGGCTTTTTTTTGGTTTTCTGTGAGAAGAAAACGTTATTTGAGGTCCTGTCCTTCGAATGTAGCGTAACTTATTCAGGTTAACATGCACCAAAATAATCTTGTTTATTTCAATTCAGCTCAATAGGATTTAGATTGATTTGTTTATCTTGAATGAAGTCATCTCGACTGACATTTCACTAAAATTTTGAAAAATAAAGAGCTAAGAGCTATGTGAGCTACAGGGTGTGTTTGAAATCCTCCCAGCATGCACTTGGGCAACAGATTCACAGACATAAATCTCATTTTATGAGTCACAAATGTCGGTTTGTTCTACCATGTTTCCAAATGTTTCACCACTTTTATCACTTTTAAAGAAACTGGATATTACCAGTAAAAGTGATAAAGAGCTATGACAACGCAGCTTTAATTCTGTTATTAATTTTTTTAAGAGAGTGATAATCTGTAATCTATCTATAAAGTTTTACAGGTTATAGTAAAACACAGAGGCCTCTTTAGCATGTTGGTGCATTTTCACAAATTATGAGTATGGATTCCTTTTTACCACAGAGGTTATCTTGATGTTTTTTGTGATGGTTTTATCCAGAGAGTAACATGAGCTCAGTTATCTCATTATGCAAAGCTTCCTTCCCTCCTGTGAACACTAAGCTAGTTTCTCCAACCAATTTACCCGTGAACTCATAGCTTAACATCCATAGAAACAGGTTACTTTATCAGACACATAATGTTTCATTCAATCACGCAGTATATTTAACTTCCAGCCTCTGGCTTTCTGAGCTCTACAGGCAGAACAGATCTGCAGCTTCACTCTGAACCTGCCACAGATTGAAAACAGAAACAGTACAACAACAAAAATTTCCCAGTGGATGCACTGGCTATGCAGAAGACTTCAAAGTATCTCCACAGTCTCACTTTGAGTTGAGGTCAACAATCACTGCAGGAACTCTCCTCCATTTATTTATCGGGCCTCGTAAATCAGGCTGGATTATCGAAGATATTGCTCATGCAAAGCTCTGCGGGGCTCACGCATATTTATGTTGAAAGTTGTATGTGACGTTACCTGGTTACCCCACCCAACACGACTGCTTTACAGTTCTGATTAATGAGGAGAAAGGACCTGGCTTTTGTCCGTCAGACCGACTGGCTTCTGTTTTCAATCAGCCACATACATATCTCCATATGGAGGAATCCTCCAAGCTCAGGAATGTGGTGTTGATCCCCTGAGCATCAATCAAATGGGGGGGGGTACGTAGCTTTACACAAGTGCAGAGGTCTGCATTGTGCAGCTTGACAGGAGGAATCCTCATCAAGACACACTGGTTTTTATGACAAGTGATAAGATGTAAGTACTTCAGATGTTTGGGCACCCAATAATGATGCATGTGGCACTGACCTTTGCATGAGAAAGAGCTGAACAACCCACACAGAGGAATGTCTTTAAAAACATATCAGCTGCACGTTGATATGTTTGACAGAAGTCAAAATGCCAAATAAATATAATGGTAAAAAAAACTGACTTTCATTTAAGTTATCTTTCAGCTGTCAGGAATTGCAAAATTTATATCCATTTTGTAATTTTTCAATAAATTTATTACATTTTTCCATCAGAAACGCAGCCTTTATTTGCAACTTGACTGTATCTGCTTTTACTGCAGATAAAGTTTGATGTTTTTATGGATATTTCTAGAGAGTTTCATCAAAAAGCAATCAAGACCGCAGGAATATAGATATGAGGAAATGAATCTCTGAACCTTAGTTTGACCTTTACATGCGAGTGACTAAAGCCTGTCCAGGGAATGTCCTGACGCAGAAAACTACAGCGAACTAAAGCAGTCGTCTATCATCCAGCTCCTTCACTCTTTGATCCCTTACATTCATCGAGTCGTCTCGTCATTACAGCGAGACTCGTGTTTTTTGTGACGGATGAACCAAGTGAATGGAGGGTCTATACAGTCGGTCTGGTCTCAAAGCAGCACAGGACATCAGAGGGGTTTGTGTAGTCATGTACGTTGCGTAACGGCACATGAGGGTCAGAGACAAAAGGATGGAGCACATTTAGGTCTGATGGCTTGTTTATTTTCCACAAATCTGCGCTTTATGGTGTGGTTGTGAGTGAGCGGAGATAAATCGCTTAATGGTTTTCCTGGAATGCAGAGTTCACAGAGAGGCTAGATTAAAAGTGATTTGAGCTGATAAAGGAATTAGCTGTTTAGCTCAGATGTCTTTTTTTTCTCTGCTTTGTTGCTTTAATGTTGAAACTTTTTCAGATTCTGTGAGCCTAAACAAGCTGACACATTTATTTCCAGCAGCAATAATAGGGTTTGTTGACTGAAACTGAACATTGTTCCCTATAAGACTGACACAACTTACACCAAAACACAAATGAAGCCTGGATTTTGAAGGAGTATGACAACATAGACTCGGTGAATTCAAACACAAACAAACACTTTGACAAAGAAATGGCTAGATCCTAAATGACTGTAGCTAGCTGTAACTAACCACTTACATGCTAGCAAGCAAGGTTTCTAGCTTAAGCTCAGGGGGTAGAGCAGAAAGTCTGGGTTTGATCACCTGCTCCTCCTGTCTGCATGTCTCAGTGTCCTTAAGCAAGATGCTGAATCCCAATTTGCTTCAGATAGATCTTTTATCGGTGTGTAAGTGTGGGTCTACATGTGCTACTGATAAGCAGCTATAATTGAAGAATTCTGTCACAATCCTAAAATAAAAATTATGTTCTGCTCTTGAACCTACTGTCAGTAAAGGTGGGGAGGCAAAATTTGAAGTACAATCTATAACTACTTCAAACACAAGATAGCAGAAGTTTGCTGAACAACACATTTTTGCAAGCACATTAGCAGGGAGCTCTAGATGCAGATAACATGTAAAAAGTAAACATTGTTCATTTGCATTCACTACCAACACTGCAAAAATACAAAACTGGATGAAACTGACAGTTAGAAAACTCATTTCTTGGGCAATAGGAGGAAAAAGCTTGAATAATTTATTAGAAAAATGCATTTGAACTACAAACTCTTGTCTCACAACTACACATGCAAATGCCACTTGTGTGGAGCAGGACGTGCAAAGCAATTAAATCAGTTTCCTCCTTTTTTTTGTTTGCACAGAGAGAAAACATATGAGATATATGCCAGGCAGGCAGTTCTGTCTGCTTTCAGTCTGTAAACTAAGCTAGAATAACTGTCTCCTGCCACTAGCTGTATGTCATGCACATTCATAAGTCTTATTAATCTGCCAATCTTGTTGTGGGAAAGAAAGCAAATAAGTGTATTTTCCCAAACTTGTTTTCCATCTCTGCATAAAGTCCTGCTTGTTAGTGACAGTTACCAGTGTCAGTCTCTTGGTTTAATTACTAGTATTTAAAGGTTACAGAAGAAATGCTGACAAACACAACAAATAGGAGCAAACTGGAGGTACCTCTGGGATGTCCTGCCATGAAATATGAGTCTCAGAGGGTTTACTGTTATTGATCAGTCTTGACTATACAAACAATTCTCATGCTCGCTGTCAAAACGCTGATAAATTACAGCGTAGCAAAGAAAAGTTAATCCTCTGGAAAACCGTAGACAAAATAATGGGCTGAATAATTGCCAAGTGGAGCTGCATCATTATACAAACATTTTCTCAGGGAAAGGCCACTATGGAGACTAAAAATGATTAGATACAGACGGCTATCTAGGAAAGTGATGGTTTATTTTGTAATTGATAGACTGAAAACTAATAAAAGAGACAAGAGCTGAGAGAGGAGAAGGGTAAACTGAGGGAGTGTCTGCGACTGTCACGAATGAATGACTGTGGCTTTTCAACCACAAATCCCCCCAATGTTGTGAAAGTTAACCAGTCAGCTCACTTGTCTGTGTGAAAAAAACAAACATGGCTCCGCCCACTGAGAAGCCTCCACTACCAGCCAAACACTAGTAAACTGTAGCTCAAAATATGAGTCAGTGCGAGTACCAGTTCTGGCACTGCTGCAAACTTTTTGATATCTGTCAACATTTGGAAGCAATTTCCCAAAAGATCTGGGAAAACCCTCACTGTGCTCAGCTCCAAGACAAACAGAGATGTGTTGCTGGCAGTGATTAGCCTCTCTGCACATGCATACAGCTCTCGGCCCATAATGAAGGACCTCTGGCCTGAGGTAGTTTGGAGAGAGGCCTCAAATTGTCACCACACTCGCTGTGGGAGCTACTTACTCAATCGGAACCTGCAGGCCAATCGGAGGAGTCGGCTCTGATAGTTTCCAGTGGGAAAGGAAGCACTGGCATGCACTGTATATAACAGTTGATAGCAAAGGACTTGAACTATGAAGCAACCTGATCGCACTTACATGCACTGACGACAGGGGTCATGGGCGGGTCGTGGGCGGGATGAAAATGTGCAGGATTTGTCGAAGCAACATCTTTATCTTGTTTATTTATTTATTTTTTGTATTTAACCAGGAAAAGGTTTTGTTGGGATTACAAATTATCATTTGGATAAGTGTCCTGGCTGTGATACGCAGGATGTCCACAGAGCCCACAAATACATCCTCTGATGATGAAATTTGGACCCTGACAAACCCTCACACACTTACAGTTGTGGAAAGTAATTTTTCAGGAGGATTCATTCATATTGTTATAAAGAAAACAAGTACAAAATAGCCCATAAATATAAACTTGCAAGTGATTTGTTGATGGGTTGACAAAACAGGTCAACCAAATATAGAGAGCAACAGTTAGTGCTGATTTTAAGATTTACACCAACATCAAGACTTATTTCTAAAATAAAAATGTAGCCTCAGCTTTAATTTTATCAAAAGTTGCTAAATGTCAAGCTTGAAGGAGGCAGAATAATTATCAAAAGATTCTTAGTATTTCCATAATGATACAGACTTTTCACATTCCACTGAACATAATGACAGATAGAAGGTTCAGTGGCTTTTATTTGTGTTTGTATAAAGAAAAATAACTAAAATGGCCCTAAAGAGCCCAATCTTCTTTGTTTGAATTCCAATAGTGGAAAGCTGAAGTAACTTAATTTTTTTTTTAAATTTTGGAATACCTGTTTTTTTTTAAGGTTTCAATTTTAATGCTACCTTTTATTTTATCTCCATTATATTGATCTGACAGTTAGTTACTTCAGAGTATTTTGGTTGTCTCAAAGCAATGTGCTGAGTTGGCTTCTAAATGAGGGGATTTTTGTTTAAGGTCAATTTGCTGCTGTTGGCTTTTTTTTCTTTATTAGTTCATTAGTTGTTTTTTTTAAACACAGATGATGTGCAATAACCAGAAATAGCTAATTTGCATCTGTGGTACCAATGCATGATTCCACTGTTGCACAGAAATCTGAACATTACATAAAAAATGATCACCTTTGCCTGCTGAATTTTTGTTTTTCTCTCTTAAGGTGGATCCCTTAAAAAACTGCAATACCAGTATTCTGGTGTTTGAGTGTTTGAGGTCATCTGCTCTAAGAAAGAGGAACAGTGCTCAGTAAAGTGGAAAAAAGAGGAATTTAAAATAAAACTGCAATTGCATGAAAGCTGCTGCATATTTTCTCGCACAAACCACTTTTTTTGAAAAGTTATCTCCTTGAAGTCATTCTGTCTTTGTATTTTTAATTTCTTTTCATCCCCTAATTGAAGACATGACAGAAAAGTTAAGTCAACAAATGAACAAAACTAAACTTTGACAGTGAAAAATGAGTGGGAAGCAACTGTCATTAAGTATCACTCCCATGTTCGCTAACTGGGGGCTGAATGTCACTACGTTTGTGTTTTGCTTTGTCCCCCTCCGACGCCCAGAAAGGAAACCCATCCCCATGAGCAAAGTGCATGCAAGGAGGGGGGTGTTGACCAGCCAGGCCCCAGTCTTCTGCCCTTTGATTGGTCGCCGAGAAACCTACATCAGTTTAAAACCAGACAACACTTTCCTCCCTCCCTTCACACAGCACAACCCCTAAAAAAGACTGATAGGGAGGGATAGACAGGCAGAGTTGGAGAGTGTGTGTGTGTGTGTGTGTCACAGACTGTGAGAGATAACCAAAGCTGGTCTCAGGATGCCTGCGTATTCCACCAACATGAGGATGAAGTTCCCCATCTTGGCCTTGCTTTTGGAGATTATCACCATCATCCTGTTTGCCGTGTTCGTGACCTACGATGACGGGAAAAGTCACGGACATGACGCGCACAGCAACCAGACCCACTCTGCGCCAATGGATCTCTACCCCAGTAAGTCGACAAGGGGGCTGCTGGCTGAGGGATGCTCCGCTAGTGGACCCCTTTGGTCGCCCAACTATTTTTTAAGGAGGTTAAAAGAAGGGACAAAGTGTTGACTAACACTTCTAACACACTGCACTTGCTGCAGCTTTGAGGTTATCGTTCTTTATAATATTAAAAGTTTGAATATCCAGCAAAGCTTTGTGGTCTTACAGAGGCAAAGTGCTGTCCTGCTCACTCGGTAGTATCAGCAAAAGTAGTCTGATGTAGAAATGAAGAAAAATGCTGAAATGAAGCTTGTGTCTATTAAAAAAAAGTAAGAAATCCACAAATCTTCCATAACTCCAATTTTTGGCTCTCTAGTCTTGAACTTTGAAGCTTTGGTCAAAGGGAAAGATGCTGCCATCTTCCATTAGAATTATGTGATATCTAATTTTAAGGTTGTTATTTTCAACTATTTGCGATCAGAAATAGAAGAATTTTGCAGGTGGTTTCCAGAGGGAGTCTGCTGAATGCAATAAGTGGAGTCACGGGGTCGAATTCTCAAAGTCACAAAGTCTATTCATACGCATGCAGCTGAGGAGCCGAGAGGATCCTGCAGGGAACAGTGTCAGGTCTCATGCAGTGGAGGTCACATGTGATTTAAATTAATGTCTTAAACACATAAATATCAAGAGAACAAAGACAGACAGAGCAGAAGATTATGGCTGAATTTTGTGTGTGATTTAAATGCATCATGCATGTGTTTATTTCTTCTGCATAACTTAGTTAGCAAAGAGTGACTCTGACAGTTGTTGGGCTTTGTTGCATCTGGATCTCTTATCTATGATAAGTCTGGAAACCGCTGTTTTACTCTGCAGATGTCTGCTCTTGACTGGGTGGGGCTGGTGTGGCACATAGAGATTAGCTCAATAGTCAGCAACGAGGCTGAGCATATCTGCTTCAGATAGGATGTTCTTGCAGTAAACACTGTCTATAAAATATAAAAAATATGGCCTTCTAGAGGATGTCTGTCATTAGTAAAGAGTCTTCTTCACTTTTATACTTCACTCATACTTAGCCAGAATTGAAAGTTGAAGATTCAAAAACAAAAAAAAAATACTCTGCCTTAAATAATAATTCATTTTATCATATGGATTTAGATACATGACAACCAGATGCTATTTTTGAAAAAGTATCAAATGAGCTTCT
This sequence comes from Ctenochaetus hawaiiensis, assembly GCA_029783645.1. Taxonomy (NCBI): domain Eukaryota; kingdom Metazoa; phylum Chordata; class Actinopteri; order Acanthuriformes; family Acanthuridae; genus Ctenochaetus; species Ctenochaetus hawaiiensis. Next base: position 14,817,588 of record JAPZDY010000010.1, read on the forward strand.
AGCGGAACAGCCTCTGTAGCACATTGTAATTAAGCTGAATGAGCTGTAGTCACAATCATTAAGAAAATGGTTGCATAACCTGAAGGCTTGAGGTTGCGTGCAGAGAGAGCAGCTATCCGACACGTCCCATACATCTGTAATTATAGCTTCAAAGGAAGACAAATAAGCAGCGGACATGAGCGAGTACGTAAGAGTTAGCGCAACTTTATCATCATTATGAAGCAAAGCAGTTTCATTTTAAAACAAACATAAAAACTATTTCTGGCTGTATATTAAGATGACACACTGCATACGTTTCTAACTAAAACTCTCGGAAAGTAATTTTATCTTGCTGATGAGTTGATTGGAAGAGTGAAATCATTAAAGGCGGGGACTTTCGCTGCACTAGCATTAAATTTTTTAGATTTTTTTTTTTGCACTGGCTGCATCACTTCTGCACCACAGTGGGTCCTGAGGGAATTCCCTCTCTTGTCCTGGCTCGCTTGATTCTTCCGAGGATTACCTAACATCTGGGCGTGGTGCCAGTCGCTGTGGCTGCCGTCCAACTTAACCTCCTTCCCATCCTCAAACTACTGTTCACCTCAAGGCCTTACAAGCAAGTCTTAGTCATCCAGCTGCAAATGGGAGGGGAGGGGAGGTTAAAGTGCAAGTTGAAGGGCAGAGAGGTTTTCTTTTAAAGCAGCTCGGTGGATTTGAGCCAAATCAGATATTTACACCACGACTTGCTGCCTCCGATATCAGGGCTCAGCAGTGAAAATGCTGACCATGTTCTGCAGCCAAAGAAGTGAGGAGGTTTCAACATGACCGTCAAAGAAACTTCAACATGTTTCTCTTGCTAAAGCAACCAGAATCTTCATAGGTGGTTTGACACTAAAAGCCAAACATTTGAACCCAGAATCGTTGTGTAAACATGGAGTAAGTGAAGTAAAAACTCATTATTTTCCTTATCTGAGTGAAGTTGAGTACTTAATATGTATTACAGCTTGAATTTGTTTATACTGATAACAGCTCCTCTGCACTGAAAACAATATTTTGGAAATGTTGGAACTATTTGACCCTATGACCGAGTAAATTAGAGCAGATGAGTTACAGCTGA
>JAPZDY010000010.1:14836129-14855027 GCA_029783645.1 Ctenochaetus hawaiiensis
GGACTGTTTTAAATAATAATAGGAAAGTTAATTTATACAGAAAAAAAGCCATTTGTTACTGTAAGATCTTGTCAAAGGTGCTTTAAATGCTCATGAGTTTACACTGTGTATTTCTCAGCAGTGGTTCATTTTATTTTCATGTTGTACCTGAGTGCATTTTGTCTGCAGTCTATTCATTCTGTACCACTGTCTTCTCCTATTAGGCGCCCTTTTTAGTTTCATAACTGTCCTCTTTTAATCTTGTTTCAATCTGTCTCAGGTTGTCCTTCAAACCGCAGCGGCTGCACATGCTTTAATACTGCGATGCTGAGCTGTAGTGCAGCTCAGATTATCAACATGTGCAGAGAAAACAAAGCGACAGAGTGAGATTATCACTGGTCTAAACCTTCAAAATGGAGTCAAACACATCCAGCCAAGACAATCTTTAGTTGCACTGTTTCTGTAAAATATTATTTGATCTAAATTTCTTTTACAGGGGAAATTGACAAGTAGAAGTAGGGCAGTTAATGGTTCATGTCAATGCTGGTTAACTAGATTAATTAATCCTTTCAGCTATAAAACACTAAAGTGCCCAAGCTGATGGTTCCATTTATTCTAATAGTTTAAAACCCTAAAATAGGTTATTCAATTAAAATGAAAAATAAAAACCAAGAGAATCAGTAAATTCTCATATTTCAGAGCTTGTAACTATCAGATTTTGGACATTTTTAAATGATTATCATATTCTTTTGTTCATCTTCTATAGAAATAAAAAGGAGCTAGTAATGTTAATGTTCAACAGGTGTTGGGATATTCAGGATTGACGGGACATTACTAGGGAGCTTGAACTTACTTTCTTTGTTTTCCTGCTGTTTTGCGTTAAAACTAACATTTTTTATGATGAGCTGCTGGCTTCTTTTAGACAAATCCAACCTGTGAATTTGTCAAAACAATTATTTGGTCCAATTTGTTGCTCTTGACTCCAAAATTGAGAATAAACAGTTTAGAAAGAAGCTTTACCTTTTCTTCTTCTTCTTCCTCTTCTTCTTTTTGAGTTTTTTCCCTGGACTCCACAAGAAACCAGATCACTGAAAAAGCAGAGTGAGAAAAGTCCTCAGATATCAGACGGTCAGTGTGGACGGATGCTGAGGAGAGAAGACTGTCTAAATGAAAAGCAGAGTAAGAAGAGAAATGGATTCTCTCTCTCTCTCTCGTCCTCTCCGGTATTATCTCCACCTCTCTCTCTCTCTCTCCCCCTCGTCTCGTCTCTCCCCTCCTCCCTCCCATGAGCCTCTCTGGCCTGCCTTTACTTGTTGCCGGAGGTTGGGGGCACCATCTCCTGCGGGAGCCGTTGGATCACGGCCCCTGATGAAGTGCTCATGTAGCTTTCTACGATTCGCTGTTGCCATAGTGATGCTCCTAAGCCTATTTGTCCACAATAAGCTCCATCGGCTGAAAGGGAGCTGGAGAGCGATGAAGAGGCAGATAAAGAGGACACAGTGGGTTGAGCGGCGAGATGGAAAGGAGGGAGATAAATCAGGGGATGTTGTTTTGAGGACACGGTTAGTTAGCGTGGCTTGGCCTCAGCGGCGGCAGCTTAGTTAGGGTGGCGAGCGGTTGCAACATCTGCAAGAGGTCAGCTGGTGTAAATTAACTTCCCACAGATAATGAGTCTCACTGGCCCCAGAACAGCCATGCATGAATTACAGGAAGGCTGGAAATGTGCTAATTGCAGGAGGAAAAATGTTGATGATGTGGTGCAGATGGTAGATAAGCAGCAAGGTAAATGGTCCAGATTGTAGGTGCAGTCGTCGTGTAGGTGGATATCAAGGTTTGTTGGTGTTTTTTTTTTTCTGTGTATGTGTGTGTGTGGGTGTGAACAGCTAACCTCAGACGGTTTCCTTCTGCAGAAATTCACATTAAACTTAAAAATTCAACACAACATCATCATCATCCTCCTCCGCCATCCTCCTCCTCCTCCTCCTATGCTGCCAAATAAAATGCAGGGTGAACTATGAACTATGTTTAGTCAGAGCAGAAACATCCAACATTGCATCAAGAAAACCAACATGAAGAGTTTCAATTTATCTGACAAAAAAAGACTCATTAAACGTCATTTTAACTGTTTTCAAACCATCAAACCTGCTGATGTATACTGATGTGCCTGTTAAAGAAGGTAATTAAACAGTAAGCATTTTTTTTTGCACAGCAGACATTTTGAATCATTAAGGAAAGGCACAGATGTAACTAATAATATTAACAATGGCTCTGGATAATATAACAGACCAGTAAGATGTGACAGGGAGGCAGTGAACCAGCAGGAACAAGACCAGGACCCTGAAACTGAATAAGCTTAATTTACTTAAGCCTATTATTAATTTTATTATTGAAACCTGTAACAAGTAAAAAAGGTTTTCAGTGAAAAAAGGTCTATAAAAACTCTGTTAATAGCCATAATTTAGTGTTTTTAATCAGAGTAAATAGATAATCACACGGTGTGAGTTAAGGTGAGGCCTCAGACATGTAAAGGCAGCGTTTCCACCTCAGTCTGAAGGTGACAGATGGGCAGGTAAGCTCTCCATGTAATCCAAACAAGATCCCAACAATCCCAAACAGTGTTAAGCCTCTAAATTGATTCCCTCCATCAGCTCCATGTGAACCTCACAGAGCGAGCTGCTGACGGTGCGTCACCGCGCCCTGATGTTGTTTGGCGATGAAGCACCTTTGTGTTTCTGACGCAAGAGGTTTTGGACCTTGTATCATCTAATGTGTTTGTGGCCAACAACCCAGTCCGGTCCTGCTCATTCGGGCCGCTGAGTCACACATGGTGTTTATGTTGACCCCCGGTGGATTACGAAATGGGTGGAATTCGCTGTGTTGGAGCCAATTCAGTGTGTTTTCAGTGTGTCGTTCGCAGAAAAGTGCACAAAACTTGAGCTTAAATGTTTTTCTTACTTCCTTTTAGCAAACAGCCTTGTAAGATTAGCTGTGGCTTAAATGAGAAAACTGATCCCCCTGTTACTTGAAAAAGGTGGAGAAGCAGAAAGTTGGCTTGAAAAGTGAACTTTGAACTGTGGTATCATGAAGAATAACAGCATTTTCAGGATTCTTTCAGCACAAAAGGCTCAGTTGGATTACCAAAAATTAGCTGAACTTAACTTAACACTTAAAAACACTGTTTTTTTCATGTGTAGAGCTACATTAAACATAATCTACTATAATGTAATCTTACTAAGTGATTTTCACTCAAAACATCATTTATAAGGTATTAATGTGTCAGATTTAACTTGACCTGCTCCTGCCACCTGGAGTTTAGCTGGCTTGCTAGCTCGCTTGATAGCATCTAGCTAGCTAGTGCTAATTCCCATAAACGGGTACCTTTATTTAAGAAAAAAATGCCCTGATGAGCTTATGAACAACCTGGCTGACAAAAACTCAGTCGCTAAAAAAATCTGTAGATATTCTGGCAAAGTAAAACTCCCAAATGTGAGTCAGAAAACACGTAGCATGTGTGTTTTTGTTGTTGTTGTTTTTAACATTTGCCATAGTTTTGTCAGTGTGTTTTTGGTGACATCTTGCAAAAAGGGGGCTCCACCTATAAACTAGAGGTAATAATAAATTGGGAACCTCTTCAACACATCCTGATTTTATACCTGTATGCCAAAATGATAAGGCATATAGGCATAAAATATATAAATTATATGTTAGCTAAATGGTGGTTGTAATATAAACACAAATGTTTCTTACTGGGGAGCAAACTAACTAACCAACTAATTAGCTAAGTAAATAACTGATCAAGTGAAAACCAGCCAGATGATGTAACCTGATGCAGACTGTTGTTCACACCAGTATTAGTGTTGTTGTCAGGCTCTTGTGATCAGTCAGCGCTTCCCTTTGACTCACTCTGACTCACCGTCTATATTCAACACATCCTTATCTCCTGTTGGAGATTATGAGATTTATATATCAGGATCATCTTGTGTCGATGTTTCAAAAAAAGACCCATTACTGTACAGAGAATTATCAAATTATAATCCAATTTTATATCAGTAGCCTTCAGTTAGCCAGCAGCTAAGCTAATAACCTAGCATAAAGCTACTAATGCAAACAAAGTGAAATACAAATGTTTAAAACAGTATTTAAAATTTTTATATACTTCTTATGAGATATAAATAGGGGAACTCGTGTCTCTTCTTTTGTCACATAAATGCAAGCTCCTGATATATAAACCTCATAATCTCCACCAGGTGATAAGAATGTGTCAAATATAGAGGCTGAGTCAGCGTGAGTCAAAGGGAAGTGCAGACTGATCACAACAGTCGGCATCACGCAGCATCATGTGGCCAATTTCAATTAGGTCAGTTACCTAGATACTTAGTCAGGATTTAGACAAGCAGCAACAACACACACAGTGTCACATTAAACCCAACAACCCCCTATTAGACAATGAGCCTGATTAAAAAATGTTTTTCTTGAAATTATTTTAAATATATTTTTGATTTTAAGAGTTATTTACAAAAAACAGAAAAAGAGGAAATGGGAGAAGCTTCTATCTCAACAAAATTACCCAAGGAATAGAAGCTCACAGCCGCTATATAAGATGTAACTGCCTTTAAATAAATGTAAAACTAAATAAAATGCAGATGAGTCTAATCTGATTTAAGTTTTTTTCATATAGTGTATTTTTTATTTTTAAGATAACCCTACAGTAAAAAAGTCACCAGGTGCTGCTCTTTGTCTTCATCTGGTGGTTTAAAAAGAAGCCACAGTCACAAGCTTTTATTTTGAAAGTACTCAGAATGCTGACCTTTCACTTCCATATAAAGTTGAACAGGTGACTCTGCTTTTTGTTCAGACTACCAAGAGACATGACTGATTTATTTCAATACTGTACTTTTACTGCTTCTATTGAACTTTGGGCAGCAAATTATTTCCGTAAAACTGAATTCCTGCACCCTTAATGTCGATTTTACTGTATAGTGTTTTATCTGATTTCATTTGTCTTATGTTTTTTCTATATTAATCAATTTTATTTTTTAAATTTTACCATGTTTTTAAATGTTATTCCTATAATTTTTTTAGGCTTATGTAAAGCACTTTTTTGTCCCTTGTTTGTAAAGGATGCTTGACCTATAAAAATAAATTTGACTCTGTATCTGTGTAAAAAACGCTGATGAAAAACCAATAAAACATGACATCAGCCGATGCTCTGAACTCAATTTATTTATTTTTTGATTGGAAAGCTCATCTCTGGGATTTTCTCAGCACCCAAATTCACCACTAGAGGGAGAGTTTTCACCATTTTTAGCTGCTGGGAGGCTTCATAAGAGCTTTGTCTTTATCTCTGCTGCACATCTCGCTTTGCTGGGACAATAACCCCAGCAGGTGGTATACATTGTGTTATAGATTTTTGGGTGGAGAAACTTCTTATTTTGTTTTGACAACTCATAGCTCACATTCTTGAGAGGGGAAAAGAAACATTTCATCAACAAACAACCTGCCACCACACCTCTTGGACAAATATTAATCTGCGTACATGAACACATTCCTGACTGAAATACCATAACAACAATGAGCGGAGGGGCTTCAGAGGAATAACCCCCCCTCCTCAGGAGAAGTTAAAGGGTAAACATTTACAGTGAAGACCGTGGTGAATTAGAAATACAATTTCACCCCACATCAACTTTTCGGAGCTTGTTGTGCAGCACATTAAAAAACAATCAGGCCTTTTCGCTCCTCCAGTGAATAAACACCGGCTTGTTTATTCACTGTGCCGTGGACAGACACAGACTCGGCTGAATGTGAGCTTTGTGCAATTGTCAGACTCGTTCACATAAAGCAAACCCCCCCACCCCCTCAAAAAGAAAAACACATCTGCCAGGCTTTTGTGCACTCCACACTAAAGTGAACTGAGTAACAGTCACATGATGAGCCGTGCACAAAACCCTGATACTGACCTTAAAGTTCTGTTTTTCTTTCTAAAAAAAACCTCAACTCTTCAAAAACATTTTCTTTGTTGTACAATGTTGTTGAACTTTTAAAGGAATCCAGAGGGAAGCAGCTGTAAGACGCTTAACATGTTATTCCCCTTTGATAAATGGAAAACTTTATTATCATGTATTTATATGATTTTTGCACCTTTGATCTTATTTCACGTATATTTGTGTGAGGATCCTTTCTCCTTTTTCAGGATTATTAAACTACTCAAATTACAGGAAATAAATACCTTGAGTGTAACTAAGTAACAATGCAGCAGACGCTGAGGCCATGTGTTCTGCATTTCTTTTGAAAATAAGGGCTTGGTATATATATTTAAGAGTAATTACAGTATATTTTAGACATAAAATATTTAGAGGGGCAGTTTGATATTTTGGGAAACAAACTAATTTGCTTTCAGGCTAATACAAAGATTGATTCTACTCTTATATCTGCATGTTAAAGCCACTTAATTTTATTAAAGTACAAAGGCTGGAAACAGATTGTCAGACTTTGTTTGAAGGTAACACAAAAAAAGCTCATGATGCTTTGTTGGTTTATTACATAAAGAAAGATGTGAAAAAAACAACTTGTGTTTTGAGTCAAACTATTTTTGCTGATCCAAGTGACACTGAAACCAGCAGATTCAAGAAGTCAAACCACAAATCAGAGGTTTGAGGACGTGAAGAAGTATATTTTCAAAAATGTTGAACTAAGGACATTTCCTCAAGCAACATACTCAACAATGCCCGTGAGATGCTTTAAGTATCTCTGTTTTATAATAGATTGCTTTTGCTTTATAACATTTCAGATTTCAACTTATCTCTGACAGCTATGATAACTTGTTACTTAAAACAGATTAAGTTTCCTTCACATCTACTGTTCAATGAAAAATAAATCTGGAGATTAAACTAATTTACAAGTAACAACTTAAAATGTTGCATTTAAATACTGCGCACTTAAATGTCTATTGCATAAAATTTAGTGGCCTCTAGTGGCGAGGTTGCAGATTATAACTAATTAAATATCCCTTTGTTCAACCTCCACCTTAAATCATGTTCAAGATCTTGTGGTGACCAAGAAACTTGCTAAAAATTGGAAAAAAGCCTCTCCAGAGCCGGGATTTGGTTTGCCCTTTCTTGGCTGCGGTAGAAACATTGTGGAGAACCAGCACCTTCTTTACATATAAAAGGCCCATTTTAAGATTATATAACCATAATGATTTTCTTTTTGAGATACTTGTACACTAAAAATAAAACACAGTTATGAATATTAGATTCAATTTCTGCCATTTACTGAAGATAGATCCTCCTAAATCCAACACACTTGACTTTAAAGTAAAGTATCTGTGTACTTTCTCCATCACTGCTTGAAACCATCACCTGTGTTGAGACGTGAAGAGAATAAAAGCTGGAGAAGTGTGAGCAGGATGATAAGGAGGGACGTGAGGGGTCTTTCTGGGAAAAGAGGGAAAGAAAATCAAACAGAAGGATTAGAATAAAAAATGCAGACATCTGCAGGTGTAAATGTAAATAGCTGTCATAGTCTTGAAGTTTCTTAAAGTTTCTTCAACTGTCCTGTCACCTAAAATGGCTTCCTCTAATGTCATGTGTCCAGCTTCTTCCTTATCCGTCTCAATAAACAGCCTCTAAGATTTTCCCTCTTGCTCAAACCTCATTATGTAACCCTAAAGCCATGAGACAACACACATGTTCTTCACTGTTTAACTGGAACTGAAATCTCCTCGCTGCCCTCTGGTGTGACTGTAGGGAAGGAAGTTCAGGGCAGATCACATGAGCGCTGTGAAAAAAAAAAGATTTGCTGACATCCCCTTTTTCTTTGGCCTTTGTCCAGCGTCCCATTTTACTAGAAAAGCCTCTGTGGACTGCGAACTGAGGTCAGTGAATCAGCCCTGGGAGCTGAATACTCTCATAGGTCAACACGGTCCGAGCTGCTGGATTAGCAGACATAAAGAAACTGTGGAGTGAAGCTCAGCAACACCTCATGACGGCCTGAAGGGTTTAGCTTTTTTACAGGCCAAAATGAATTAATACAAGTTTATGCTATCATTATTTTTTTTACAAACCAATATCTCTGCATCATATTGTCAATTAAAGGAATAGTTATTAACAGTTAGGGAAATTAGGCCACTTTCATGGCATGTGCAAAGCTTTAAGGAGTCTTACAGTTACAACTAGGAGTGTTTGTTGGGCAATAAAGGCCCTTCTAATATTGCAGAGTTGTGTAAAGGTTAAAAATAGCACTCATATATCCATTAAACTGTATTTAACCTTTCACAAAGGAGTCTGACTAACACGAGTCAGTCACGTTTGTTTGTTTTTTCAGTCACTTTCCCTTTATTGAACATCAGTTTGATTAGGATGCAAGAAAAGTTTGCTGGTTGTAAATAAAAACATGGATGCTTATTACAGGTTGATAACTGTAATTTTACAGTTACTCTGGTAAAGAATTCACAAGGCATTTTTTATCATCTAGTGAAAAGTTAGATAAAATCTCATATCTCTCAATCTTAGTCTGTAAAGTATGAAGCTAAAGCCAGGAGATGGTTAGCTTAGCTTAGCTTAGTATAAAAGCTATGGAAAGCAGTTGGGAAACATCTAATCTTGTTCTCCTCGAAGTACCAAAATACAGTGTTCATTACATCTTTAACTTACTAATGAGCACTGTATCATGTTGAGAGTTTTGTAGTGAAACTTTTTTATTTTTTGGACAAACATTAGCGTACGCTCAGCACTTCTGTGTAGTGTCTTATTTGACAAAAATAACAAGCTTTTTTTGCAAAACCACAAATTCTGTTATTGTACATTAACATTTGTGTAGAGTTTAACACATGTGTTGCATCATATTATTAAGTGAGCTCTATAGCCGTTATTAGATGTAATTTTAGTATCCTCTTGCTAGCTAGGTTGAGCTAGGCTAAGCTAGCTATGCCACTGTTCTCCATTCATTATGCTAGGCTATAGTATGAAAGCTAATATCCACACCTAAATATAAGAGTGGAATCCATCTTCTTGGCCAACTCTAAGCAAGAAAGTGAGTACATGTATTTATTAAAAACAGTTTAATCTGCATTAAGTGACTGCAGCGCTACAAGCATGAGTGCAACATAACTTATCATCACTTTAAAGCTAATGTGATGCCGCTGGAAAAGACTTTTTACGAGAGAAGTGAAACCAAAACAACAAGCTGGAAGGCATTAAATTGCTTCATACAGCTGAGTGGAAATGTTTGGTGATAATTATGTTGGATTGTCAGTTTTATATCATATTTAGCCATTTTATTATAGCAGCTTTTAGCAATAGAGACTGAAAAACACATTAACAAGGAGAGTGATGACATACTTTATAAAACCAGTTATATAAAACTTATCCTAGTTTTTCCTGCTGCTGGATTGAGCGGGGATCAGCATGTTAGCTTTCAGTCAGTCAGTGAGTGTGGCTCAGACACCCTGAGGCATGAGTTTCTGCCTGTTACATGGCCATATTGCTGGGCCAGATGGCTGTAAATATAATGAAATGAAAGACTAAATTCCTCTCTATAAACTGGAAGTCACTGTCTGTGCAGAATGTTATCTCTTAAGCCTGGGAAATGCCACTTTAATGGTTAATTGATTCAGTCTGTATTGAAAGTCTGTGTGTCTTAGATAACACCAGAAATACTTTTAGCTTGACTCCTTTGCGGTGGGAGTCGATGTTTTGCCGCACACTAGCGTGGGATTGAGTTTGCCCTTTCGATGCTGAGGTGAAGTTATGACCTTGTGACATCCTGAGCAAAGACCTCGCGCTCCCTTTCTGGTGTAAACAGGCAGGAGGACGAGTTCGGCAGACAACAGGTTTCTGCAAAGGATAGTTGAGTGTATTATTTTGAATTTGCTGCTCTGAAGATCCCCTAAAGGCTTTTGGGAGCCTAAAATGTTCAAATTGGTAAATGCAAGAGGATGAACTAACTCTAAACACCAAATATCTCATTACTATTGCAGAGCTTTTGTCCTTCCTTGTTTCAAATGTAATTTTTAATGTGTTACAAAGGAAATGGTTAATTCTTGGAGAAATTGGTTACTGTCGCTTAAACATGAGTTAGTAATTGAACCAAACAGCAAGAAAAATGTGCACTTGTGCATTAAACTGAACTACTTTTCAGTGGCTAAATATGTAAAATAAAGGTTTAATTTACGATTATTTTTACTATGGAATAATCTGCAGATTATTTTCTTTAAGAAACTGATCAAGTCTTTGGTGTGTCAGGTTTTGAACCAATTTTGTGTAAACCAATGGTTCAAAACCTAAACAACATTCAATTTTACCGTCAAAGAAGCTAATAGCAAATGTTTTCCACTGATTCATAAATTAAATAACAGTTTCAACTCTAATATGAAGATCACAGTTTAGTAAAATGAGTAAAGAGTCAAATGTGAGGCCAAGTGAAAGCAAAAGAGCAAAAAGGAGGCTTAAAAAATGTATTTTTCAACTTTACAAATGGTGGTCTGGTTGTTGATTTTGTCACATAACAGCAAAAAGTTCCCACATTTTATCTTTTCTAAATAATATTTGCTTTTTCACCAAGAGTACCTTTTGTCCCGCATTGCAAACAAATGTAACAAGCAAAGAAAGTGTAAAATGCATGTTGATCTGTGTGTGCACTTTCCCTCAGATCGGCTCTGTGTTGTTCACCCAGGGCATGCTGGGACAGCAGCTGCTGACCTCAGAGGAGTGAGTCCAAACATCGGCCTGCTCAGGACATCATGAGGAAAGTGAACGTAATAAAAAAAAGAAAAGAAAAACAAAGAGTTTGTTCTTGTTTCCTGAAAAACTTCCAAGCTTGAGCAAACAAGTTTTTACAAATAGGGGGGGAAAAAAATTTAAAATTTAAAAAAAAAACACTTAACTGGTTTCCAGCTGGTGAACTTTTTGTTTTGCAGCTGTTCCAGTTTGTCTGTAACCAGTTTATATCCACCTCAAACTTTTCAATAACCAAAAAAGTTTCAGTATCAGCTCTGTGTTGTGATGCATTTGTGGAAAAACATAATTTTTTAAACAAACTTCCACCACAACGAAGCAGTGATAAAAGATCACACCATCTTTACATTCAATATGACTTTTTTAATGAATAATTCACTAGTTCATTCACTTAATTCACTCAATTCACTAGGATTAATAAACAAACAGTTTTACATCTCAACTCTAATTTTTTTGATTTTTTGAGCAAAAGATTTTCATTTGCTTTAATCAGTGGACCCCAAACTTCTTCTTATGACACGTGGGGCTCACAAATGAGAACCACTTGCTCATATATTGACATTGACACTGAATTCTTGATCTTAAAACAATAAAAGATGTGTTCAAACAGCGAACAGTTGCAGCCAATGCCTCCATTGTTTTCAAAGTAAACTCAGCAGCAACCAGCAGCAGGAGAAGGGAGGTGGCTGCCCTGTTTTACTGTGAGCAAGTAAAGCTTTTTACAGCTGCCGCTCGAGAAGGTCAGCACTCATTCGTTTTCCATGGAAAGTGGCTGATATGCTGCATAAAGCAAGCTGGGAAACCTGGTGAACAAATTAAAAAATTTAAAAAGAGACGGTTATTTGAGCTTACGCTATGCTAAGGCAGCATTAAGCTAATTTCCTCACTTACAATTGATATTCATGTACCTTATGCACCTCAAACCTCAGTGGTTTGTTTATAGTTTATCATTTGCATAATTTAAATGAAAAGCTTTTATGTTAACGCTTAAAAAATTTTGATCTCATCCTGATTTCTTATTTTGAAACTTTATAATTCACAGGAGCTTACTTGGATGTAAAATTTAATTGTGATAATTGCTCATTTTAATTCTTATTTGTTGTTGTTGTGGAGGAATTTTCACTCAACGAAGCAGAAAAGTTCTCTCTCACACTTTTGTTAGTTTAAAGTACGATTTTTTACCCCCAAAGCAAGATTTCGACCTTTGTGTTTGCTGACATGATGCTGACAATCTGAAAATACAGAGAACAGAAAACGAAAGATGTTCTGTTGAATCATGATAAATTATATTTCACTAAGCAGATTGGCGTACATATACACTGTATATGTGAGCGTGTGGGAGGGGAGCATTTCAAAAGCAAATAAATGAGTTATGTGCTGCTGTGCTGGTTAGGAGAGAACGTTTACTCCCAGCAGTGAAGCTGCTGTTTTCACAAAATGCCTCTTGGCAGTTATTACACACATCCTTGAGATAACATGTGTGTGTGTGTGTGTGTGTGTGTGTTTGTGTGTGCGTTGCCGTGGGGAGGAGTGAGCTATGTACAGCAGCAGCATTTTACTGGGTGTTTGTTGTCAGAGATACCATGAAATTCTCTGAGCTGGAGGCGAAGGACATCAGGAGAGGAGAAGAAGAAGAAAAGCAGCAAACATGTTTTCATGTAGCTGCAAAATTCAACGACATTTCATACAACGAAATGCAGCACAGTAAATCAAGTATATATCACATTTTAAAATGATCTTAATCATTAGTTTATTATTTTTTTTGTTTATTTAACTGTTTTTGTTTTCATGATAATTCTTGCAACAATTGCAGAGAAATTTCCCTTGAAAAACACAAATGTGGACCTCATGGAAAGTCAGGAGATCATCAATTCCACAAACTTGATCATCTGAGAAACGTGAATGTCTTCATCAAAAATCATAAAAATCCCTCTAGCAGGAATCAAGATTTTTTCCCAGGATAAGTGAAAACTTTAACCTGCTGCAGACGCCATTTCATTTTTGATCCAACATGGCTAAAACTGTCAGAAAATGTCAGATGGTCGTCATGATGAGCTGTTTTTTTTCAGGTGCAAATACTGGTATGTTCAGTTCCACCTGTTTACATTTGAAACCTCTCACTAAATGCCTGAGGGAGGTTTGCACACTAACCAGAATATTCAGGTTTTTTTATCAAACTTTTGTTCCTGCAGATCAGTAAAAAGCACAGTGTCACTTCTCTCCAGTTAAATTTGCATCAGATAATTTCATATTTGAAAGCAGAGAGTTGAGAAGCTGGTTGGGACTTTGGAGCTTCGAGGTTGAGCTACTTGGTGAAGTCCACCATGAAGTCTGAATCCCACAGCCGCTTGTTTTTTACTGAGCTCCACGACAGGTTTTCTCATCATCTGCCTGAATATTTTAAGACAAGCCGACACTTTGGAACAATTTCACTTTGTTCAGAGCCAGCAGCTTCGCAGCTTCAACAAAGGCGTCCCTTCACAAACTCTCCTTCTGAATGAGGTTTCAGTTTTTTTGGCTATTAGCTTCATCACCGCAACACTTGTCTGCATAACATCGTCTCTGTCAGAATGCAGCCTTGTGAAAACTGATCGTTTTGGCACCCAAACTGCACTGATGTGTTAATTTTATCCAAATGCATTTATTTCCTGCAAATCATCCAGTTTAAAGTGTTTGGAGCTGAGATTAATGATTTCCTGTTTTTTTTTTTATCACTGTGATTATCTCTTCACAGAATAACTGGCTTTTCTTTTCTTTCCAGTTTTCCTGGAAAACAGAACAGAACACAAACACTTTTCTTTTCTTGATAATCTCCATAATGCACCGCATGGATGTCACATACATAACCACAATGAGTGTGTTGTGTTCAGGGACCACCCAGAGGACATGCTAGTATAATATAAGTACAGTATTTCATTTTTGTTGCAGAAGAAAACAAGTCGTTACTTATTTTATTATATTTTCTTTTAATTTCTTACATGAATTGTGCCTCGTAGCGCTGTGGCTAACACTGTGGCTAACACAATGTTAGCCACAATGTTAGCCACAGTGCTGTAAGACAAACTCTCCTTCTCTGGACTGACAAGTCTGCTATATGCTGGAAGTTTCAGGCTTTTTTAGCCGTGATTGACTCTCATGTTCGTGATGAATTAAGTCCAGCTTGCCAGAGGTTTGTTTGAATCTCAGATTTTAAGGAAGTGCGCAAACATCACCCCCTTCAGTTGAGGAAATGAAAACACTTCTATAGTAACAAACTTTCATGGAAACAAGTTCGTCATCAAGGTTTAACATTTTAGGAGAGGAAGCATTTGACTGGAGGGGATCTGTATTTATTCACCAACCCTGATAATATTTAACTTTCTTCCGTCTCTTTGCAGCGTGATGAGCTGCCGCCGTCCTCCTCACACTTTGTGCCCAAGTCACCGATAACAGCTCTTTAAAGATGGCATTAATCTTCACTGTATGCAGATTGCGGAATCACTGAAAGGAGAGCGAGTGAGCATGTCTGTTGTGGATCTCTTCTCTTTTTTTAATCAGTGATGTAACAAAACTAGTGCTGGTTGAACCTGTTCACCTCCACGACCAAAGTCTAAGTGGCGACTGACATTGTCGTCAGTGAAACATTAACCTGCAAGTCTTTTTCCCGACATCTTCATTCACGGGAGGAAATACAAGGTTTGATTTGTACGTTTGGTTTGATTACACAAGGAGGAAATGAAAACATTAGTATGTGAGCAGCAAAAAAACCTAAATCAACTGGAGTCAGGGACTTTTATACCAAAAATATATAGATTTTGGATTATGCATCAAATAAGAAAACATGTAATTTGTGCAGATAACATTAAATTAAAGAAACTGCAACAGAACTCACCAGTGCAGGTCATAAAATAGAGATAATAGAGTAAATTGTACAACAATGGAAAACAAAGAAAACAAAAAAAAAGGGTTTTAACATCTTTTTTTAAGCATTCACTCCAAACATGAGGACAAAATAACACATTTTTAACTATTTAGAATATTTAGATTACTTTGAATTTATAATTTATAAACTAGAAGAAATCATTATGGTTTGAGGGTTTTTAAAATCATGCTTTGTGCATTTTTATTACCAATTCAAAGCCAAAACAAAGGCCTCAGCTGCTCTTCCACACGTGACTCAGTACAGTAAGAAAGGCCCAGGTGAGCTTCCCACCCTTTTATATGATCAGGTGTCGTGCGCATGACTTCCTGTTACCTTCCCTTCTCCGAGTAAACACATTTTGTCACCTGATACAAAGGAGGCCTAACACGATGAGTGTGCAGTTTTGAGATATAATCGCTCTTCAGCTGAATATTTCTATTTTAAATCCACTTAATAAAGATTCTCAACACATGTATCTGCATTTATGATTAATCTTAGAACTTTTTCTACTTTTTAAATACTTTGACATCCACAACAAATCTGCAGCGAACACATATGATGCAAATAATTGCAATATTTTTAAATTTGGGATTAAACAATGTGTTTTGCTGTGTTGTTTCTGCTTTAGTTACATGAAGGATTTGAGGGGTTCTTCCCCCACTGATCATCATCATCATCATCATCATCATCATCGTCATCACCAGAGAGCTGGTTAACATTCCAGCACTCCTAATCTCTTTGTAAGGCCATTGTGGGTACAAACCTGCCATGTGGTCAGATTAAAGGTCTCTGAGACGAGTGTGGGAGAGGACAGTCCCAAAGCAGACTCTCTGGTGATTCTCGTCCTCTTTTAGTTTGGACTTCCATGTTTTAAACTCATCAGTTCATCTGTTTCTGCCCCTGACTTCCCTCATGTGTGCGGTTTACAACTGGTTTGAGGAGGAATGATCTGGTTTACCGAAGTAGCGACATTGTTTCGGTTTCATGTCACTTATGTCAGCACAAAATGTTATTTTTAGTAATATCATGTCATTTACTTACATTTAGCATTTGATTTTCTGCACATGCATTGTCATATGTGTGTTTTTATGGTGTCTGACGGTAAAACCTAGGCAATTTTTTCATGTTAAGTGGACAATGAAGTTTTCATAAGCATGTCAGATTAAAATATTGAGATAAGTAGATTGCAGAAAAACAAAGTGTTTTAATCCCAAGACCTCTTGGATGACTAAGTGCAACCTAAATAGTATACAATTTACTGAAGTAATTATTTAAAATTGACCCAAAACTCTCTGCTCAGTTAAAACAAATTGGTTTTTGTGCAAGAATGTCAAAGATATATTTTTTTAAATAATTCTCGAAAAGTAGTTTCAGTTCAATTTTTTGTTTTGTTTCGCAATATTGCAAGTTGAAACTTCAGTGAAAAGGTTAGGAAAGTTTTTTTTTACATGTTTTACATAGAAAAGTAGCATTTAATGCAATGCAATTAGACACATTGGTGCTTTAAGCTACATGCATGTTAGCATGGCAGCAGTTGCTCGTTTTGCTTTGTTGTACAGTGCAGCTTAGACTGTTGGACCATGATGGATCATTAGTTGAACAATTTTTTACCAAATGAGGGCAGCAGATGAAAAGTCAGAGGATCATTACAGCTTTTACATTTAATCCTGTAGGCGACATTTACGTTTGTAGCAAATGACAAAAGTTGGGATCACTAAAGTCGGTCTGCTTCATCCTCTGGGAACCATGAATGGTTGTATAAAACTGGTAATTTATTCATGTTTTGCTGAGATATTTCAGTCTGAATAGCATTCAAAAGTAAAAAGGAAGAAAAGAAAAGAAAAAGGAACCAAAGATATGGTCCAGTTTCTGTGTTCAGCTACTGTGGGGTAATATAAAACCCCCCATTTAATGAAGTAAATGAAAGCACCCTTTAGAAAGTGCAGGACAAAGGAAGTGAAACAGGCTGTAAGCGTCACCATCACTCGAATCCATTAGAGTCTGAGTCATCAGTTAATCTTCACAGCCTACACACCGACTGACGCACGCACGATCAGGCTGTTCAGCATTTATTCCAAATTTACAGTTTAAAATCACTTCTTTGTGGCCCACCTGCCAGTATTTCAGCCCAGTGTTTCTGTATTTGATTCGTTTCGAGGAAACCTGTCCGACCACAGAGCCCACCGTCACATATTACACTCTGACTATTGAAAAATAATGAAAGAAAGACCCTTTAAAATTAAATAACAAATATTTGATACCTTGTACATTTAAGAAATCACTTGAAGCTGCATTATACGTCAATAGGAGCGATTTTCATCTGCATATGTGTTTTTTTTTAGTTATAATTAGGCTATACATTGAAAAAATTTAGGTCAGTTTACACTGAGTTCACAGGGCAGTAGGCGAAGAACTGTTTTGGTAAATATTGGCACAGAGTCGAGCTCCTGAATTGATTGTACAGGGAGTGAATTGACCCTTGCAGTTGTTAAACACCAGCCTGATGTCTGTAATGTGGCTATATGACACAATGGACTCTTATCTTATCTGATTGCAGTCACTTTATCTGTTTATTTTATAACACTCTCTCTTATATCAGTGAAAAACTGTCTGAAATAACTCTCTACCCAATGCACTGAATTTATTTTAAATTGTTTTTAGTGTTTGAATGTTTGCACTGTGAAGTATAAATCCTACAAAATGTCATTAAATTTAATTAAAAAAATGTCCAATGTTGATGGCAATGTAATATTAATGTTAAAAATTTTTGTTTGTGTTAAAGCAAATAAATTTTAGTGACAAGACATAAATCTTGGTAACTATATTGTCTTTGACTGAGTTAAGTACAACACCTTTGTTGTTAGCATTGCAAAAAAAATGCATTTTTCAACAATTTAAAGACTTTTTAAAATGATAAATTCAAAATATCTTTTCTGAAACAGTAACACACATAGAGTCTTTGTTTATCTTAACAATTTAAATATCACCACACTCAGAGATTAAGGTTTTTCACTGGACAGGGAGGGAACTTTTAGTTTGTGACGGAAAAAGAAGCCATATCAGTAATTTAATTGTGGCCCTCAGGTCACCGTGAACTTGTAATTAGGAGGACAGATAAGATAAGATTAATTCAAATCTCAAGAAAGAACAGCAAGTATGAAGTCACAGCCAGCCAACCGACTAGCTTAGCTTAGCACAAAGTCTGGAAACAGAGAGCAACAGCTAGTCTTGATGTGGTCAACGGTGACAAAATGCAGCTTTCAGAACTTTTTACTCTTAACCCAGGTTATCTTTATCCCAGGGTTGAAAGCATTCTCGTGCTTCAGGCCAAGAATAGCCCAAAGCTAAGCTAAGCTAAAGATAGGACTAGCCTAGCTCTGGACTAAGCTAATTATAGCCTTGGGCTAAGCTAGCTGAATTGAGCTAAGAGTAGCACTTGGCCTAGCTAAGGATAGGTCTGGGCTAAGCTAATCATATCCTTGGACTGAGCTATGACTGGTTTGGGCTAGATATAGTCATAAACTAAGCTAAGAACAAATCGAGGCTAAGCTAAGGATAACCCTGGGCTAAGCTGACCATAGCTTTCAACTAAGCTAAGAATGGCCTTGGACCAAGCTAGGTGCAGCCCTGAACTAAGCTAAGGAGAGTCCTGGGCTAAGCTGGGCTAAGGATAACCTTTGGCTAAGTTACAGATAGCCTTGTGCTAAGCTAAGAAAAGCCATGGACTTAGAATTATGAATGAGAGAGGCTCTTTCATATCATATCTTTCAAGGTCACCTGGTAACTATTTTCTCAGAAACATGGCAGCTCAGTTGAGGACATGAGGCTAACTTTTGTGCTTCATCCTCTGTAGGTTATTGTATCCTGCTCTCTCTCCCCTTTGTTGAACGACTGCAGAGTTTTAGCTTATGCATGTGGTTGCGATTACAAACGCTGTGTTAGCAAAGGTGAGCCCATTTAGCAGCAGTATGACCTTTCACCCTCACATCCAGCCCCACCCTCCTTTGAACTCAACCTCGTGTCCCGTTCACCCTGTTTGAAAATCCGAGGGACACAGCCAGGGAGACAGATGGCCTGGTGCGACCACACAAACACACACACACACACACACACACACACACTTGGGATTGTTGCAGGACTTAAAATATCTTTAAGTTATGTGGTCCTCTATTGTTCTGAAGCCTTCCTTGCTGTCAGAACAAAATATAACACAGATTTAAAGACTGATCATAGAGGTCTTCTCATTTAATTCTCAATCAGAAAAAGTCACCTTACTTCCCAAAAT
>JAPZDY010000010.1:14856543-14870555 GCA_029783645.1 Ctenochaetus hawaiiensis
ATTTGTATGTGCAATATCTTGTAATGTGCAATGTTGACTATGTGCAATTCATTATGTTGTTTGTCTTATCACACTGTTGAGGCATGTTGTGCGCAGCATACGAGTCACAAAACAAATTTCCCTACGGGGGCAATAAAGTATATCGTATCGTATGTGCAGCGGCTAACACAGTGTTAGCATCTGTGCTAATGAAAAAACTCTCAATTTATGTACTGACAAGTCTACACTATTGGAGCCTTCAGGTTTCTTAACCTGTAATTGAGTTTTGAGTTTTTAACATAACAACGTAGCTTGTTGGATTACAGCAAAAATTTTAGGGAAGTGAACAGATGACGCTTCTTTCAGGAGAGGAAGCTGAAAACACTTCTCTTGTAATAAACTTTTCATAGTTACAGGTCACTTGTATCAAAGTCTGACACATGTTGGGGGGGGGGATCTTTAAGGTTGTGTTGAGATTAATAGTCAATACTCTGTAAAAATGAATCAAATATCATCTTATTTTATGATTTGTAACGGTTCCAGTTTCGATGGCTTGATAAACATTGAACTAATAACTATTATGACCACAATAGACCTCCATTTCATCATTAATACTAGAATTCATATGAGGCTTAAAGCTTTTTACTTTCTTAACCTCAATCCTGTTGTTTCAACATTCTTACCTGTTTGCAGTAGTTAAAAAGTAACACATCAGTCGAGAACTTATGTAAGTCAAGTATTACAAGTATGTCAAGTATGAGGTATTTCCATTCTATGCAACTCCGCTATATTCAACAGGGAAATCCTGTATATGTACTACATACTGTTCTATACAAATACAGTTTTTGAATAGTAATGATTGATTAAACTTTTTGTCTACAATAACAAAGAAGTGACAGGTGAATTAACTGCAGATAAACAATTCACGGTAGCAGAGAAATGCATGCCTAATTTGCTCAATGCTTAGTTTCAGTAACTTTGAGAAACTGGATTTGTAGGCCAAGTGCAGTAAAGTTACTATGACCTGTGCACGACCTCTGCTCCTTTAAACTCATCTCATCTTTAATCTGCTTCACACTTCTATGGATTAAAGGAAAGTCAAAAAATGATCAAAGTTTGCACTTGCACTGTAAGAAACTGGTTTTCAGTCTCTGAAGAACGTTAACAAAACTGAACATAAATCAGAAGTGAAACCCGTTTTAGTTTATCAATGGCTCCTTGTCACTTTTACTATTGATATGCAAGGAATCACATGATCAATCCGATTATTTGTTTGATCATTCATTTAACCAACATGGGACCAGTTTTGTTTCAGTCTGCACACTTGATTTTGACCCGTTCTGAGAACTTTGATCAAACGTTGGGTTGTCATGTATTGTGCAATGCCCTTTATTGATGAGGCATCTTTAATTATAATAGTTCTACTAAAAACTTTGTGGAAATGCAGGCTGATCTGAGAAACAGCACCAACGCTCCAGAATCCTGAATGAAACTGGCTCAAGATCAGATCTAATTTGGTTTAAAAAACACTCTAACTGTTTTGCATCTTATTGCAGTTGTGTTTTTTTCTCTTTGGCATCTCTTTGTGGTTGTTAACAGTTGTGTTAACTGACACTTCATGGAGGCTCTGATCCAGGAGTACTGGGCCTGAGTCCAGTAGGCCCCCCCTCAGTAATCCATCCATAACTCTATAAGCCAACTATCCTACGACTCTGGCAGAGAAAAGGCACCTGGTGAGGTCAGGGGGCGTATGCAGCACCTGGCCACCCCTCTCCAGCTCTGCCCTGGAGCAAGGGCAGGTGAAAGGTAAAAGGTGTTAATGCTTAACTATCCTCACTTCCAAACTCAGCCTCCTCCAAAGTCTCAGAAAGATCAAAAAGGTTTTTAAAAGATGTCAGTTCCCTTTGGCTTTTCCTTGATTTAAGTCCCCTCACAGCATCCAAATGTATGATAAAATACAAAATTAACACCAGTTTATTTTGACTAAAAGGGTTAAGCGGTAGAAGAAGGACTTTAAATAAAGAAAGAAGGCAGCAAAGGACAGATTTGGGTTCATCAACTGTACCAAACAGCCATATTATTTTTTTTATTTCACAATGACACATTGGACAGGTACTGTGGATATATAGTATATCAAAAACACATCCGTTGACATGTCAGATATCTAAAATAAAAAAAAAAAAAACACTTTTCAATTTGCACACAGAGCTCAAGTTTTAAAAGACACAGAATAAAAGTGACCAGACATAACAAACGAAGGAACGCATCAAAATACATTTCCCAGCACGTAGTTATATATTGCATACACATTTATTCGGGAGTGGAAATCTGAAACACATCGGAGATTTGCCTCAAAAATGAAATCTGTGGTGATGAGTGAAAAATCATAAAAGTTCCAAGGCCACCATACGGACTTCAATTCAGCAAAAATAGCCGGCTCAGCTGTCCAAAACGGAGGACAGAAAAGCTATAAGATGAGTCATTCCCTAATCCCTACACAGTTATGAGTAATGTTGGGGGATACCAGCAGGTACTGGTAAGCAGCAACTGGAGCTCTGCGTGGAGCTCCAAAAGAGTCGAACACCGAGTCTCAATTTGGTCATGCAAACATCAGAACGTCCTGGAAATACAAAAAAACCCTCCCTCAGCATGGACTGTGACAAGGCGTCGAAGACATTCAAGAGGATTTTTTTTTTTAAACTGAAATCAACAGCCATCATCTGAAAGCTTTCCAGTACAGATTCGTGAACAGAATAATTTCTTCCCACTACGGCCGACAGTGCTCATTTCTTCACGACAGACCCAACCCTCTGGCTCGAAAGGCATTGAAATTTGTGAACGAACGTTTTATTAGGTGACCGTGCCGTTGCAAGAGTTTCATTTACACCGTGTCTACTGTACTTAGTGCTATACCACAGCAGTTTGTTTAAAAGGCAAGGTAAGAGAGGTGTCGATACGGCTTCTGCATCCAACTAATGCAATTAAAACTGAGTCAAGGCCAGAGAAAGTCTCGAGAAACTGAATAATTATAAAACATCACATTTGGAAAAAAAATGACTACAGCATATATGATCTGTCCAAAAAATTCAAGACAGAAAAAATTGCAAAAATGTTTTCTATCATCCAAACTAATTACAAACAGCATCTACAGAGAGATATAGATAATTTCTAATAACTTAAATACTTAAATTAGTATGTAAGACAATACTCTTCCACTTGGGGCCAGAGGGTAAGAAAATAGATCTGCTCAAAGCCTACGCAAAGAAACTAAAAAGGTAGACTCTTTGCCAACAGGTCCATAGGCTAAACAAAATAAGCTTGGGATGTGTGCTCCGACTTGCATGTGTTGTGTGTGTCCTTTTGGAGGAGAGGACGTCTCAAAGATCCCTTCAGTCCTGCAGTGAGAAGCTTTGGCACAAAAAAAACACCATGGGACGAGATGACGCTTCACAACACGGTGCTAATGAGGGACACTCATGCAGGCTTCGCTCCACTTCTGGAGGAGATAAGATCAGTGAACCCCAACATGCATCGCCGCCATACTTCCAGGGCAACAGACAGACAATAACAGAGGGGTGGAGAGGCAGAGGAGAGGCCGGGAGGGAGGGGAGGGGTGGGGAGAGGTGAAGGGTGTGAGGGAGAAAAGATTGAATGTGTGCACACGGATGGGGAGGATTTTTCAGCCACAACTGGAGGCAACGACAGAAAATAAAAAGCTTATCGAAAATTATTTCGTGTCGGGGCCTTTACTGAGTCACAAGTCAGAGAGATAACAGTGTCGATGATGATGGGTTTAGCTTCTCCTCTGTTTCCCAGCTGTCCCCGCCATCTCACAGAGATGACTCCACCTCTCTCGTGATGGTAACCTCTGCCTCAGGGCGAACCTGAATGACTGCGGCCTGCTCTGAAGTTTCACTTATCACCTCCAGGGCCGAGGCGCCAGGAGCCTTGCAGTCACTGCTGGCCTTTTTATCAGAGCCTGTGTTGTGTTTGTCTGCCGAGCCGCAGCAGAGCTTGGGAGCGCACTGAGTCCGACAGGAGAGCTCACAGAGGGAGTCCCGAGACTCCGAGTTGAATGTGACGAACTCCGGCTGGATGGTGGTGGCGTGGATGCCCTCGTTGTGGAAGAAGTCTTTGATGCGCTTGGCCACCTCCATGTAAGATGTGGGGTCGTGGCACTTTATGTGTGCGGTGGCGATGATGCGGCTGCCCGCCAGCTGCCAGATGTGCAGCTCGTGGATGGCCAGGACTCCTTCCAGACTCAGCAGCCGCTCGTTGAGCCGGTGCATGTTGATCTGCTTGGGTACGGTCTGCAGGAGGATGAGGGCCGATTCTTTGAGCAGCGGGTAGGTGGTATACAGCAGGATGCCCACCATAATGATACAGAGTGTGGGATCCAGGTAGAGGACCCAGCAGGGGCCAGCAACCTTCCCCCCGGTGCTGTTTACCCCGACCACTGTGTGATTGACATGCTTGTGGTCTCCGTCGTGGCTGTTGATACATGGGTTTACGCACTCCTCACCAGCTTTACAGGGCTGCCACACAAAGGTGAATATCAAAGCGTTGACCACCACAATGACGGAGCCCAGGGCATCACCCAACACATGCAGGAACACGCCGCGCATGTTCAGCTGAGACGAGGAGTCGTGGTCACCATCCATCTCCTCATAGTGGGTGTTGCCGTTCATCTGCACCTCTGCGCTGTCTTTGCAGATGATTTCTGAAGAACAAAAACAAAAAGGTTAGATTGGTCAGGGAAAAATGAAGTGAAAGTTTCAGAATGAGTCTGACTGTGACACTGAGAGACTGATATAACATTTAAAATTACATATAAATACAGCACAGGAACTGTAACCACAGTTGAAATGTTGCATTGAGAAAAAACAAACAAGTGTCTCGTTACGGCTTGAAAAGAAAAGCTGTAAAAATGAAGTTTGCAGTAGGTAGATTCAAAGATGCTATAAAAGCCACCGAAGCACAAGTTCACATGAAATTTACGAAACAAAAAAAGGAAAAACGCGGCTTGCAACGTAATCAGGTATCATGTGTCTGATCTGCTCCGTTCAGAACCAAGAGGCTGATTAAGGACAGTTCACTGAGACATTCAGTCTATTATACTTTTCTTTCTGGCATTATTGCAGCTCTCACTGTGGGAGGCGATTCTCTTGTGATCCAGTCTTTGCTATAAGCGCTGTGGGCTACAAACAGGATAAACATATCAGACAACCAAGCTGGATTACAGTCCAGCATGTGGGATCCAAATCTACAAAACACACTGCAATTCACATTATAGGTTATCTGGCAATTTGAGATCATCTGCAGCCGCATATGTCTGTGCTGGTGAAGCCAGTGAGCAAAGAATGGCGCATTTGCAGTGAACATTTGAAAAGTATGATGCCACACCAGCAGTCTTACAATGATATTTACCAATACAATGCTTTATTTTATACTTTATTCTTCTTTAATCATGTGAAATTATGTTAATTCTTTTGATTTCCTAAAATAAACATTTTACATTTTATATAATTCTCTTAGTCAGAAAACAGCATGTAGCACAGCTGTGCTTCAGAGTGTTTTAGTGACGTCCAAGCAAATACTGAACGACTAACTCAATCAAACGCACCATGCTCAAATTTATCACACCACAAGTTGAATGGGTTGTAGCTGCTGCAGTAGTGGGGAAATCCCACATCCCATTATAAAGAAAAATGCTCGGGGGTGCTGACTAAAAGCAAACCCACACATATAGTCATTGTTTTTCCTACAAAAAGGATTAAAAGCAATTTTCTTATGACTGTAGAAGTTTTGTACCTCGTTCTCCCTTCTATACCAGTGTGTTCTAACATATATAAAGTAATCCAAAGTGTTTTACTATTTTGTCGATAAATAACTATATTATTTAAAAAATATATATATAGTCTAAACAACATGTTACTGGCTAAACTGACCATGTGTTTGATTACAGTTTGCACTGAATAATGTAATTATCATGACCCCTCTTTGATATGATATCAGCATTGTAAATCTGCCATCTGCCGCCCTGCTCTCTAAATATTGACCATTGAAAATCCATATCAGTTGACTACTAATATTAATCATGCAGATTAAACTATTAAATGCAAGTAAACAACTCTGAGGAAATGGCACCTGAGCAATGGCTTCTCATTTCCCACACAAGGACCCAGCCGGGTCATTTATCAGCAGCTAATGGTGTGGCTGGGGCTGTCAGCTCCCCGGCCACACTGATGTACGAGCCAGTAACAGCGATCAGTGCATGGAGGAAGAAAGGATATAGCCTCCATTTATTGAAACTGGCGGGGCCTAACAGTGGGGGGAGACATGTTCTTCTGTACGTTAAACCCTTCAGTGAGGAAGGGGGAAGGAGGAGGAGGAGGAGGAGGAGAAAGAAGCTTTTCATGGGGGTGGTCTGTTGCTTTATTGTTAAGTGGTCATAAAACTCTTATCAGACAACAAATTAAGAAATGAAACTTTTTTTTTCTGTGAATGCTTCTAGTATCCTGACACTAAAGTAGGCTTTCTAACAATCAGTTCACCACTACTGTGGGAATTCACATGGTACAGTAATAATGCGCGAGATCTTCAGGAATTTCGATTGATAAGACACTTGAACAAGTTTAAACTTGTCAAAAAACGGACCCTTCCTGGCCCTCGAAGTCTTACACAAGCTCCCACATATCTGCATTGATAAGCCCGCAAACTGTGGTCAGCCTCGCGAAGCGTGAAACTCGATGCTTTACGCGTTTGTCAGTGAGGGTGGCCACGTTTCCATGGATAGGGTAACCCCCCCCAAAACAAATGTCTGACACCAGGCACAGATGTCTAGATGCCACTGTCATAGATGAATCAATTAGGATTAGTCACCAGGGGAGGATATTCTCTTGTTACAGTGAAGATACGTATGTACTCTTGTGCAATCTGGACAGCACACAATGGAGATAATCTATGGCACATGCTGTCAGATAAATGAGGCAGGATTTGCAGGGTTGTTAGGACACTCAGCACTGACCTTTAGTATTCATTTAAGCATAAAAAAATACAAGATTAAAACTAAGATTGCGCCAAAATGCCCCAGTTCTCCTCACTCACCGTTTCTCTGTCTTACATCACCCGGACTGTTGTGATTTCCCACCAAGTTGTTGGTTTCCTCTCCTGAAGACCCATTTCCAGCCTTCTGCGACTTGTTGTTTTTGCCCCTCTTGTTCTTATTTCCGTGAGAGTGACCCCCGTGAGAGTGGCCGTGGCCCCCGCCGGCGTGTCCGTGAAACAGGCAGAGTCCGAGCAGGTTGACCAGCAGCCCGACGGCGCCGACCCCTGCGACCATCTGCGGGCTCTCGATCTCGTGGGGTTCGGTGAAGCGCTCTATAGCCTCCAGGACGATGGTGAAGCACAGCGCCGTGAGGAAGACGGCGTTAACCAGAGCCCCCATCACCTCCGCCCGGATCCACCCGAAGGTGTTCTTGTTGGTCGCATGGGTCTTCTCCGCGAATCGCACCGCCACCAGAGCCACCACCAGGGCAATGACGTCCGACAGCATATGAAAGGAGTCCGAGAGCATTGACAGAGATGCGGTCATCCGGCTGACCACCACTTCCACAATGAAAAACCCGAAAGTCAGTGAGAGCATACATAGCAACCGGACACGATTGGGCTCACAAGCCATTTCCCTTCGTCGAGACAAGTTTCGAGTTACCGTGAAATAACGTTTCGGCGAGTCTTCTAACGAGCTCACTGGGACATCAGCTAGCTAGCTCTCCGGTCCAGAACAACTCCAAGCTAACGACTTACGTTAAGCTAGGTGGCTCTCTAAGACAATACAATCAATGCTAACAACGTCTTCATTCACTGTTTCTCATCCGGCGACGGCAGCATCACTGAAATATGAGGACAACCCCGGCTGAAATTTATCCAGGACGCGATTCTAGATAATGAGTATTTACACTGCCGTCGTCGCCAGCATATTCCAGCGATGTTAACCGATGTGCTCCGGTTTGCAGACGGTTGAAACTTTGCACCCGAGCCGGTAAACTTTCCACACGGAACAAGGGACAGTTAGGACACGCCTCCGCCGATTTCTATTGGTTGAGGGCACCAGGTGAAATCTGATTGGTCTAATTTTGCAACTCTCAAGTGGGCGGAGCAAACGAGCCAGACAACAGCGGTTGCTACACACGCTAACGGCACCGTAATCTGACAATGACGTCCTAATCGAGCTGTATCTATGCATTTATAACACACCCATGATCTGTGTATGAGCTGATAGTTCAGTTAAAAACTTATTTATTATAACTTTGACACATATTCAGCAGATATTCATGCAAACAGAGAAGCATCGGTCATAATAGGCTATTTTCCTATATTCCTATGTTCCCATGAGTAATGTATATTTAGCTCTTTTAGTCTATTTTCTTGTTTTTATTCTCTTGTACTGTATAAATTACGCAAAAATCTATTCAGTTGTGGAATCCTGAGTTGCACACGACGAATAATTACTTTGTACCTGCACCTTGTACTAAACTATCATTATTATCTCAAAATAATTTGAGTAATTTATCATTATTAAGAATAATAAAAAAGTAAGATAAGATCATCTTGTGTTTAGCTCAGCATGCTTTACTTAAAGTGTCTTCCAGCGGTTGGTTTGACTGTGATTTATTATGGTCTGTCTGCCCTAAGTGTTTTATGTTAAAAATAATGAAGATATTAAGTAGTTTTTGTGGGAATTTAACCAAACACAGGTATATCTAAAAAAAAATATGTTGGTAAATAAAATAGGCTCAACCTTCATTATTTGAAATATATTCTATTATCTATCTCTTAATCTTAACCTGAAGGCCTATAAGTGATCAAAACATAATATAACGTCCTCTTAATTATATTGTCTAATCTGCTATTAATGAAGAACAAATGCCTGTCAGATGTAAAAGTTCACGCTGTGTTGCCTGTAATCACTGGCTAAAGACTCTTTCAATTCAGCAGCTGTTCTTTTCATGGGAAACTGATGACCCCCTGTGGGAGTTATCTGCCTTGATGAAACACTGTAGGATGGATTTGTAGTATAATTGTAACGGTGATTAAAGACTCATTATTTCTGAGTAATTGTCTTTATTTATGTATGACAGTAGGTTTCCCTATAAATCCCTATTAGAACCTACAGTACAATGACAAGATTTTAAATAAACTTTTGTGGCATTCGGGGTCAAACAAAACTGTGCTAGTAGATCTGTTTTGGTATATATATGTATGAATAAATAATACATATTTCTATTACTATGCATGAGCCTTTGACACGAAAAAATTATTCAAAGATGATTTCTTTTTATCTGTTGTATTATTACAGATACAATTCATTTAATAAAAATCTACCCTTTTATATTTCCAGTTTGTGAATGAAAATTCACTTTCATTCATTAAGAACAGACAGTACATTCACAATCACACCAGCACACCACACGAAAAGAAATACAAATGACAACACACAGAATCGAATCATTTCCCTTCACTGCCGTCACAGCTACTCAGTAATAATATAAATACAGCCTAAATTTACATCCAGTTATTACGACTAATCGCCTTCAGTAGCGTTCACATTCAGTCATCAGTCAGTCAGTGGTATCTGTGTGATCAGCGGATGCCGAGTATCTGTTTGCTTCTGAACTGGCAGGTCTTCTCCACTTCGTTCAGCGCTTGAGCTCGCAGGTTGGCCACCTGCAGCCTCCTCAAAATCAGCTCCTGGGAGGCGACGCTCTGACGACTGTGGGGACGCTGGTTCTCTTTGCTCTCACCTGCAAAGTGGACCTTCTTCTTTCCCGGAGAGAGGTTCTCCTCATCTGTGACCAAACAGTAAGGAGTCAGAGATCAACAAAGGTGAGATTAAACCTTTTGTCATCAGGCAGATCTGACAACAGTCTTTGCAAATCATCATGACGTCACGATAACAGATTGCTGAATCTGTGGTATGAACTGATTTTTTAATTAAAAAAACAAGTTCATTTAAGTTCTTTATTGTTGTATAAAAACAGTATTTACATGATTTAAAAGTAATAAATAAACTTGATTTAAGTCAACCACATTGAAAACAGAAGCATAAACCCATAAAAACGCCGCTCAGTTCTCGTCTCGGGTAATTAAGTCCAGAGGTCTTCGGCCGATTCCCATACCTATGTCCTTGTTGTAGTAGAGTGCCACGTCCCTCTTCTGCTGCAGACGGTTGTAATTCTGCAGTAAACTCTCCGCCCTGAAACAGATTGATGGCGAGTTTGCATCAGTTGGTAATACTTAAAAAGACATCATTGTAGAATGTTTTATTTCAAGCCTCCTAAAATCAAAGTTTCACCTCGCAAGCTTCTCATTTGACAGTCGCTCACGGACGCAAAGCTCCTGCTCTCTTTCTGTGATGAAAAGACGACAAAAGACATCATTATTATAGGAATCTGTAGAATATATTTGCCATGTGACACCAACATTTTTTAATTCCACATAGTTGAGTTGCATATATGGTGGACATGCTGTTATAATCCCTGTCTCTGGTTCTGTAGAAATGGAAAAAACTGAAAGTATGTCAACATTAAGCTGCAACAATTCTGTCAAAAGCAACAAGTACAAACTTGTTCCTGTTAAACTAGTTTACCTGCACAAAGTTTGTTTTCAGGATTTGGTTGAAATTGATACTTTTAAAAAATGAGTTTCTCAACCTCACCTACAGGTCTATCATTTACTTAAGCTATCAGCACAACACTATTAACTCTGATAAAAAAAAAAAAAAGTTTTTTTAGGTTGTGAAAAGCCCAGCTGCAGATCAGCGGGGGGTCATGTGTCGTCATGGCTGGGTCACAGTATAGTTGTTTAATGTGGGGAGGGGAGTGGAAAGAGAAGCCTTACGCTCCAGCCTCCCCTCACGCTCCTTCAGGGCCTTTTCTCTGTCCCGCAGAGCCTGTTCCCTGAGTCTGAGCTCTGTGGCAGAAGGTGACGGTTCAGCCGGCTTGTGAAGGGGACAGTCAGAGTCTGCAGACTTCCTCCGGAGTCGCAGCTGTGCCCTCCTCTGCTCCTCAGCCACAGCTTCAGCCAACAGGCTGCTCTGGAGAATCGACTCCACAGAGGGCCTCAGATAGTCCTGGTAAACAGAAAAACTATAATAACTGTATCCAAACCCTACATCCCAACATGAAGTGACTAGTTTCAGGGGTAAAGAAGTACAAGTGAAGTTTCTTAAAAAAATTGATGTCATCTTAAGTAAGTCGTAGGATTGTTAAATGACTCATCTCTAACCTTCAGGTTGAGCATTTTGCTGAGCAAGGTGTTGAGCTCCTCAGAGTATCGGTACGGGATCCTTCTGTACTTTCCCTCTCTGATCTTCTCTGCCAGCTCTCTTTGGTTGTAAGCAGTGAATGGAGGACTAATGAGGAGAAATCCATGGAAAATGTCAGAATAGCAGTCCAAAAACCAGCTGCTGGGAAAAATCAGCTTGAGCAGAGGAGTGAGAAAACTTACGATAAGGCACACAGTTCATACAGCAAACATCCCAGTGACCAAATATCAGACTTCTCGTTGTACGACATCCGGTTTATTTGTTCCTGAAAGAAAAATGGTGACAAGGTGGCATATTAGGCCAAGACTTGGTAATGATAAGAAGGGGCGTGAGGTCAAGTTCAATGTTCCAAATGTTCACTAAAAAAGGTAGTTTGAGAAGAAAAACCTCAAACAGTTCTGAACTCACTGGAGACATGTAGTAAGGTGTCCCCACAAATGTCTTTGCAAAACTGGTGTCGTGGTTCAGGATCCTGGCGAGGCCAAAGTCTCCGAGCTTCACATTCTGCCTGATGTCGAGGAAGATGTTGGCCGGCTTCAGGTCTCGATGAAGAACCGTGGCCCTGCCGTCGCTGCGTCTGTGGCACTCCTTCAGAGCTAACGTGAGCTGTGCCATGACACGCAGGATGAACTGCTCCTCCAAATAACGCCTGTCATAACAAAACACACCCTCTTAATCCTGCAGATTCTGTCAAGAAGCACAGTTGTAGAGTGGAGTCAGGACTCATAAACTGTATTTGTATTTTAAGAAATCACAGTCACCTTTCCTTGATGCATCGGGAGATCAGGCTGGACAGGTCCCCACCCTCGCAGTACTCCATGACAATGTACAGCGTGGTGTTGGTCCGGTCTATGATGCGGTCGTAGTACCGCACTATGTTTGGGTGCTTTAGTTCCCTCAGGAGGTTCACCTCTGACACAAGCATCTGCTTTTCACTCTCCGCCATGGTGCCATAGTCCAGCTCCTTCCACACCAGGATCTACAAAACATAAGTGGCTAAAATTACTAAAATATTACTTAAAAAATGTGTATGTATTGAAAACACACCATTTATTATGTCTCTGCTGGACAGAGGCTGGAATGGCAATTCTTGCATTACATCAACTGATGATATATGATGTAAAAGGAGCATAAAAAGAGATGTAAAGTCGGACTAACTCAGTTAAGTAACAGAAAAGTTACATAACAGTATCTGAAGTTCAAAAATGGCCGCAGCAGACCACAAGTGACACAGTGACAAAGTAAGGCTGTGGCTGCAAAACCCCTGATCATGTTAAGCTGAGCAATAGTGTTTAACTTCGCACAAAATGAACTTTGAAAGATGAAGACTTTATTCTTTCTTGTTTCAAAGTTAAAGTCTTGTTTTAAATATATTGTAATGGTGCACCTTGTCGGCTCCATTCTTGTTTGACGGGTACAGATGTCATATTTTAATTTCCAGCGGGCCAAACTGACACATTATAATAGATTTCTCTGTCCTGTTCAAACAGATACTCAGTTAATCTTGTTATTTAAAAAAGGCTGTAAAATGTCACACTGAAGAGGTAAATATTTACTTAAAATATGTCTGAAACTATCAATTTAGTTACTGCCTATTTTTTTGTGGACTAACCCTTCTAAAAAAAAAAGCTGCATTACACTTCAATGTGTCAAAGACAGATACTTACCCAAACATTTAACTTATCTGAAGTTACACAGGTTTAATTAATTAACTCTATACGTTGCCTGCTGAGAAATAACGTAGAGAGACATTTCGTGAGATTTTTAGTGTTTTATCCATTTAAATATTTCATTTGGCAAATGTAACTGCCAACCATTTATTATTATTATTTTTACAAAATAGCACTTATTACCCATAAAATATGCCTTTAAGTAACCAGCATCTCCCCCTTTGTGATTCTACCTGTTGAATACGTTTAATGTTTGTAAGTGATTTAGTTTCTATACCACAAACTGACATTTAGACAGCGTTTGAAGTAACTTGAATCAGCGTTAATACAACGTTTTATGGAGTAACAATAGCTAACGGTCTCGTGGCTGAAACAAAGACCACCGGGCAGGTTAACGTTACCTCGGTTACAGGTACGCGGTGCTTTCGTGCAAACAAAACGTGAAAACGTTACTCACTTTCCCGTCGGATTTCCGTCTTATTTTCTGGCATTTTCCATAGGAGCCGGAGCCTATTGTGAACAACACCTCGTAATCGTCAACACGAGACGGCATTTTTACCGTTTGCTACCGAATCTAACGTTAAGTTACCTGACTTAACGTTATTTACTAAGCCGGTCAATGTTAGGATACACTCGGTAGTGGTTCAAAAACTTAAACTAGCGACTTCCGAAGTAGTCGATTAATTCGCTCTTGTTATTATGACTCGTTTGTGCCTGATAAATGTCTTTAAATAGAGTAAATGTTTGGTATTTGGCCTCCTCGCTCCTTCGCTCGTGTGTATTGCAGTTAACAAAACAGGAAGCGTTTGCTCTCGGTTTAAATTGGTGCCCAAATTCTCCACCCTGATTGGCCCGCTCTCTCTGAATGGTGACTCCTGATTGGTCAGTAGTGGGATACAAATTGTGAGGTTGCCAAGCGCCTGAAAACCGCGAGAGTGGCGCGGGTAGATGAAGCGCGGTCCTGTGTCCACAGGGTGGCGCCAGAAACGCACGATCGAGTCGCAGCATCGCTTCGGTCATCGTAGACACTTTGTTCC
>JAPZDY010000010.1:14881534-14894475 GCA_029783645.1 Ctenochaetus hawaiiensis
TGACAATGATTTTTTCATCTGCAAATTAACTGATAATGAAAATAATTATTCTATGTTACTTGAAGTCCTCATTTCCCTGAAGGAATTCACATAATCTCCTGAACAAAATGCTTAAATGTTATAAGAACATACAAATTTTGAAAAGGTAAAACCCTTTGATAATTGTTTTTGTGTTTTTAAATAAGCTGGAAGCGCCTACTAAGCATTTTTATTCTCTTTGAGCTCAGATCCCGAGTGTTGTTGCAGTAAAAGGCTTCAGTCGGAGAGGACGTCAGTGCAGATGGTCACTCAGGACAGTAAACATGTGGTGAACAGAGTCGGTCTCCATGTCCAACACAGGAAGAGGCTTCTCCTGCTTGTTCCACATATCAGAGGGACCAGAGCTGGTGATTCAACACAGATTTCCGTTTGGATTGGGTGTTTTTTAAGTGCATACAGAGCAGAACCCTTCACTCATTATCCATCTGCAGACACTGTAGGTGTTGTTCTTCGATGAGCCTCAACAAGGTCCGGTTTAAGAAGAGCAACTTTTACATCCCTAACGGCATGAAACTCCTGCAAAACTTGAGGTAAAAATGACTAAAAATCCAGTTTCATGTTCTTAAGAGGATAAATTTTGAAGGATTTGACCGTGTTTCACCAGCAGCAACACTGGGCCACCTGATCTGCCCTAAACTGGAGCTAAAGCTGCTTGGGCCACCTGATAGAGTGATTGGGTTACTTCCACCGTGTCTGTGAATGCCAGGTATAGATTTTACACAAAAGTGATGGACTCTCAAAGCACTAAGAGAGGGAAAAAATGAGCCCAGAAAGAGTCTGAGGATAATAGGTACATCAGAAACCCTTAATAGTAAGTCTGATGTGATAATAAATGGACAGAAAGTGGCAATTAAATCAATAAAGTGACCACTGGAACAATAAAAGCTGTGTTTTCCTGTAACTCCTTTGTAGTTGTGGTGATAGATGGTAATTTTTTGGTTTTGGCTGCGCAAGTAGCTTCCATTAAAAGTCTATTTTTAGACTGTAGAATAGGGCATCTTTTCACAGCAGCGATCGACAGCTGTAGTGTTGCTATTAAATATAAGTAAACAAATAATAAATGCATTATTAAAAGGAACACGTGCAAGCCTGGAGAGCATTTCACACCTGCAGCAGGACGCGACGCCTGCCAAAGGCCCTCTGCACTCGAAAATGAAAACCGATAGCTCTGAAATCCTGGCGGAAGAGAATAGGAGCCGGTTCGAGCCACTTATCGCAAGGTTTGAGCATTTAGAGGCCTTTGGTAGCAGATGGCAGCCACGGCACTTTCCTGCAGCTGAAATATTCATCCAGAAATCAGGATCTTTTGGCGTCTAGCTGCTAAAAAAGCCCCATGAGGCAAAATGTAAATTGTAATACTGGGCTATGTAAATAAAACTGACTTGACTGAAGGTTGGAGGAGGAGCTGCTGCTTCGGATTCAGAGCAAATAAACACAAAAAAGCTTTTTTTAGCAAACAGCTTCTTTTCTGACTGACTTATCGGCCTGGTTTGTTTGGAGAAGTACGTTAGCGGCCACATCTTTAAGAGCATCAAAATCGAGCAGCACGTAGGACTGGAGTTAACATTGAGGTCATTTCCTGTCCTAAAAAAAAACTCCTGACTCTACATTTGAGCTGCTACGAATCACACTGTCTTCCTCCGATTGTATGGATGAATTCAGATGAGAGATTCGGCTAAACATCAACAAAGTAATCACATCCGAGAAGATGGAAGAAGATAAAGTTTGGCTTTTTTTTCTTGATCGTTCACTACAGATTATCAAAACAGTTTCCTAATATTTTCTGCCAAATTGACAAATAGATTCAGCTTAATTTAATTTTACTTCTACAACTGATTTTTCTTAATTATCATGTTGCTTTTTTAATAAATCCAAACTTAAAGCAGAAAAGTTGATTTTAGATCATTCCAAATTTCCGGTTTACTGTGACTAACAAACTAAAGTTTAGCATTACATCTGAATATGGTTTTTATTTTTTAAATATGACCTTATTTCCACTTCACAGGTGATTTCATACATTTCTCTCGCCAGGTATCAATGAATAAAAGGCTGTCATGCTTTTCTTTAGAGCTCTATAGGCGCAGCGAGGCTTTAAATGTCACTGAATTAAGTCACCGCTGTGTTATTTGTCATTCATAAAGATAATTTCTTTACAAGTGTGTTCTAGCTTATGTAAGGCACGAGGACAGATGCTCTGATATTTACACAAAGCAGATGTAAAGCGATTCAGAATTTATTACGCTACATTTGCATTGCAGTTGCAAAGCTTGAAAAAGTGAGAAAAAAAAGTATGCAGTGTGTAAAAGTGACAAGAAAAATAAAACAGGCTCTGCAAACAGTCCGTTCAGTTCGATGCTAAACCACCTCGTTAGTTGCAATCGTCTCGTTTTTTGCACTAATAAAAGAGTTCGAGCTGCAGCAAAGATCCGCAGCCTCGTTTCGGCTCAGAGAAAAACAGACTTCAGTCAGTGCACCATCTGACTCGCAGGCTGGACAGTTTCAACGAATGCCAACTGCGAAGTCGCGAACAGTGACTCCGCCGTGGTTTTGTTTGCAGTGGCGTAAAAAATGGAAACATTGCACTACAGTGTCAATATTGTGCTGAGTGAACAGAAACAGAGTATGGTGGTGTTTGTATCTGCTGCGCTGGGAGATGCAGCGGCATGCAGCAGCAGCAGCTGTGATGGCTGTGTGAGGATCTGGTGGTGATGTGCTGGCGTCTGGCCACGGACTCACTCTCATTTCCACCCTAACCTACTTGGCACTGGCCTTCTAGTTAACCCGACACCCTGGTTCACAGACGGACAGCTGTGAGAGAGCTGCAGTTTCTCCCGTCGATAACCCTCAAAATCGCACTGTTATCATGTTTTGACCTCAGAACAAATGAGGTACGGTCTTACTGTAACAGTCGGTTACTTTTTGTGTGATTGTTTTCTGAGTTTGCTGAACAGATGACAAACATTAAATCCAAACGCAGCAGCTCCCACAACAGTTGCTCATGTGCTTTTTTTTTTCCATCAGAGGAAAGACACATCAGGGTTACAAACAGCTTAAATCAGAAGCTATCTTTCAAATTTACTGCCTTGTTTGAACAATTTAGCTTCATCAAAGCTCTTTTTCTTCAGATATTGTTTCCCCTTCTCACAAAGGCTAGGGAGCTAATTAAAATCTGGACTGTTGCTCAAAGAGTCTGTCCACTCAACAAGCCTCTTTGGAGAGAAGCCAGTCATTGTTTGGGGACTCTATACGGCCCTAAATCTCTTCAGCTGCAAAATCTTAAGGAATAAAGAGTCGCCCCTGGGAGACCTGCTCCTGGGCATAATGTTGCAAAAGGTGAATATTGAGATAAGCTGCCTGTGTAGCTCTGGGACCAAAAAAAAAAAAAAAAAAAAGTCTCCTGTCCTTCTCCCTGTCTCTTTCTAGTTAAGATAAGGGTCCTAATCTATGTGCAATGAAGCTCCAAATCCCAAACTACCGCCTTTGAGTTCTTTCTCTCAATCCCTCTGTGGATCGAGGGTCAGTTTTACCTGCTTAAGCGAAGATTAAACAAAGAATAAGTTAAGTACGAGAAAGAATACGTAAGTTTGTGCTACACTTTATTGATAATGGAGTAAATTTCCTCGTATAATTTTAAACCACACACTCCACATGACTCCTCAGTGCTCTCGCTCTGCAGGTCGCTAAGCGCTTATCTGCAATCAGAAAGTGATTGAAGGATGCTTGGAGCTTGCTCCATTTAGTCTTTAATTTGCTTCCTCTGTGGCTAAAGGCTGTCCATTTTCCAGGAAAGGGCTTGGCGCAGAACAATGGATACGAAAGAATCCTCACCAGCAGATGTGAAAAAGGGGCTCGGCCAAAGGAGGGAAAAGTTGAGATAGCTGCCAAAAAGCTGATCAGAAGACTTAATTCTGTTAAAAAAACGTATGTAGAATACTTATAAAAAGATTTAAGTGTGCTACAATTGCTTCAGGTATTAGCTGAAACCTTGAGACACAGCAGAAGTAACCAACTAATACTTTCTCTTATCTGATATTCAAGCTCACAAACAAAATTCAGGGTATAATTGCTTCTGTGATTGCTGCCGTACACACTTTTGATGAATTAACTAACAAAGCAGTGCAAATTATCACATCCTTTTTTTGAAAGAGCTGTCATGTTATTACTGAGTATTTTGTGTGCTGATCAGAGAATTTTAATAATGCTCAACAGTAACAGACAGCTGAAAGCAGCCTCAGGCAACGCTGTGAAATGAGCAGGTTTTTCAGAGTATATAAACATGTGCAGGTGATCAGCTGCTCACTAAACTCCTGCGTGATGACAGGGCAGCTAAGTGGCTTAAATCACAGTCCTGAATTAGCAGTGTAAATAAAGTTTTAGGAGGGAAACCCAGTGTTTATTTTAAGTGTGTAACGATCAGCAGATGTGGACACAGCATATCATCGAGTAAACAAGTGCTGCTGGGAAAGTTCGCTCACTGTCTTGGCTCGCCTGCAGCCATGATGTCTTCGTATTATCACATTTATGAAGAGCCATTTCTGAAACAGTATTTCAAGGTTTACCTGCTTGATTTAGCTCTTTCAGGCTCATTTGAAAGCTGTTGACTGAACTCTGAAGCAACGAGACCAAGAACTTTTTAAATTCAAAAGCTGAACTACTATTAAATCCATCCTCTAAACTATGAGCTGCTAAGAAATCAATCTCTCTCCATGTGTACGTGCACCGTATGGCCTATATTTATAAAAGAGCATTTGCAACCATGGCAACACGTCACCCAGCTGCATTTTCCGAGATAAACCAGACATATGCACGTTCACAGCTTGTAGCCTGACCCCTGCGTTTTGAGCAGTTATCTGATAAAGAGTGAGCAAAATGAGCAAAAAGTTGTAGCCACACAGCAAATATCACACGCATCGTAGTATAAGGGTATAAAATCCATCTCTGCTACCCCGTTTCTGTCTGTCTTTCATCGTTTATGATTTGCGAGGAGGAGATGCAGTGTTGAAAAGCAATGGGCATAATTAGTTTTTTCTTCTAATATAAATTAGAAGAGGCAGTGAGCTGTCAAAAGACCTGCTGTCGGCGACCAGAAGTCGACTTCCTAATGAGTCCATGAAGCACTGATGATAAAAAAAAAAAATCACCGTCAACAAAACTGCCACTTTGTATTCATGTTATATCTCTTCTTAGTCAGCAAAAAAACTGGACCAAACTACAGGTGTCGAAGTGACCCGTTTGGATTTGAACTTGGTTGAACCTTTGATCTGTGTGTGTGCGTGGCAGCAGCACACTTTCACCTGGTCACTGAGACCTCAGGCGACTGACACAGTGTTGCTGTTGTGACTCGATGACACGTGAAGCAGACGGAGGGCGTGGGAGGAGCGGCGAGGAGGTTAATAACAGCCTGCGACGGGAGCGTCGACCTCTTATCAGTTCAGAGGTCAGCGGCAAAAGGGCCATAAAGCCAGCGTAACATGTGGATGTGGACTCTGTGGTCTGTGTCACACAGATGTCGTTAAACCCTGCTGTTTAATGAATGAGCATGTTTGAGGTCTGTTTAACCTTAAACAAGCACAAACACAAACTGTAAACAAGAGCAGATACACCACCATTTTGAATACAAGTCTACAAATACTCCTGGTCCTGCTTCGTATTCAGTAACATTTAGCCACGCCAATGTTAAGTTTTAAGCTGTTTGCATTAGTATTTCCATTTTATGCTACTTAACAATCCAACGTCTTGACATTATAGATGGAAAAACAATGCATTTCTGGGTTTGAGTCAAAGCTGGACTTGCAAGAACACAGAAAGTCGAATTAAAAGAAACTCCTGGAGACAAAAGACGCTGAAACAATGAAGTTTTGTTTCATCAACCTCAACAAACTGTTGGTCACGAGGAAATCAGTTGGTGGCCTGGTTGGTGGTGAGTTATTCACACAAACATCCCTTCTGATAGGTAAGGTTACACTTACCGAGGGAAGTTAAGGTCACATTCTCACATCTATTGCAACACGCAGCTAGAGACAGTGAGTTAT
The DNA here is from genome assembly GCA_029783645.1 of Ctenochaetus hawaiiensis. Lineage (NCBI taxonomy): Eukaryota > Metazoa > Chordata > Actinopteri > Acanthuriformes > Acanthuridae > Ctenochaetus > Ctenochaetus hawaiiensis. The sequence goes on from JAPZDY010000010.1 coordinate 14,887,606, forward strand.
GAGCTTGAAAGCCTTGAATTATGATTTATCACAAGTCTCGGTTAACATGGCATCATGACGTATCTGTCCGTGCTGCCGAGCAGTAAACAGCCATAACTCAAAAGGATAAAAGTGGCAGAAAATAAATAAATGAAATAAGCAACAGAGCATTTTTTGATTTGATAAAAAACAAGTTTCTAGTTAGAGGATGGAGCAGCAGAGACGGGCTGTTTCTGGTCTGATGGAGCTGAAACTCCACAAAGACGATTAAATAGCCTCCTGCGTCCATAACACACTTAAAAAACACCATTCTCTACAGGTTTATAACATTTCCAGTTTGTCAATTAAAATTTTAATACCTTCTATCAAAGGTTTGTGTTTAAGTGAGATGATTTTTTAAGACCTGCAGGTTTCCCATCTTTCACCACCGATTTGAAACTCTGACTCCATTCGTGGAGGAAATTCTCCATCGAACAAGCACATGGGTGGGGGCTGACTCCTGTAATGGGTTACTATGGTGACAAATGTCTTCTGAAGACAGCGAGCTTTAAAAAAAATGGAAAAAAAAGGAAAAAAAATCCCTCTACTCATTCATTATCCCAAGACACAATCTCTAATCACCACGACAGTAGTTACGCTGTCAGGTAAAACACGACTGTAAGAGATATCGATCCTGTTCGAGATGCCGCGTGAAGCTTAATAAAAAGAGGTGAGAGCTGAGTCTGATTTACATCTGGTTACTACAGACCCTGCAGCCTTTTTTTTTTTTTTTTTTTTACAAAGTGCTTAGAGAAAAAAGCAAATCTTCCTCAGACGCCTTTAGAAAGCGATCTCGCTGCGCACTCGACAGTTTCTGTTTCGAGTGCCTCGTCTCCGGGAGAAAACGCCAGGTGTGTGCAGCTCGAAACATCCGTGTGATGACCAGGCAGACTCAGACTCCATTAATCACGTCACCTCTCGGATACTTTCAAACAGCAGCTTTAAGGAAACGCACACAGCAGCGAAAAAAGGACAAAAAAAAGGGAAAACAGAGGAGAGGAGAAGGTGCATTTTTTTTTTAAAAAAGAAAGGAATTTCAATGTATTTAACACCCACTACTGCCCTCAGTCGGCCTCTGTACGCCCACCTAGCTTTCCCATCTGCCATTCACAGAGGGCTTATGAGGCTGCAATCTGGAAGACCGAGATTATGTTGGGAGAGGGCAGGAGACACAGCGAGGGAGGGTGAGGCCGAGGGGTGAGGACTAGAGGCAGCGAGAGGAAAAAAAAAGGGGGAGGTGGAGGGATTAAAAAAAAAAAAGTGCAGAACGCTCGGCGTGGATTCATCTAGAATATTACTCAATTCTCAGCTGCCTGTTTTGAAGCTGAGGCTCAGGCGTGGACGTAATCTATACAGCTCTGTGAAAAGATAACGGGAAGACAAAGGTGGTCCATCATCAAGGTCAGATTACACAGAAGGCAGCCATGCTGAAGCGGTTGGATTTAAGACCCCCGGCCCACCAACGTGACTTCAAAGAAATGATCAAACGCTTCACGTATTCTGCTCCACTGTTGGATTTTAACGCACTGAAAAGAGTCAGCTGATTTCAAGCTGTCAGCCAGAGTGCTTCAGTGTTCAGAGTCTGTAAAAAGAGGAACTAACTAGCTTGTTTTTATAAACCAGAAATCAAACTAAAAGACCAAACTTCTCAGAGAGACAAACAAAATAAAAAACTAACTGACCACTGTCATGTGAATCTAGTTTAATGGGTTTTTAGACTTTTTCTACTTGTAAGACAAAAAAGGCAGATGCATAAAATTAGATGACGCCTCACTAAAAGAGTAAAAATCACAGGTTTTCTTAAAGCTACACAGCGAGTCAGGAGCCTCTCACACAGAAAACCTCTGGTCTGTAGCTTCAACATGCTAAATCAAGAGCAAGTGTCGACAGCTGACGCTTTGCACTGGGTCACGATCCACAAACACTGTGACAAATCAAAGATTCTCTTTTCTGCATGCTTTCTAATAACACTGTCAATCAGGACAGTATAACATAAGGTGAGACAGACAGAAAAGACAGACAGGAATTCACTTTTTCTTTAGTAAAACGTTGAAAGTTTTTTATTTTTATGGTCTGCTGACAGCTAACTTAAATTCTGGCTGTCATTCTGAGCATCTCTAGAGAAACAGTTGTTTAAATAACCTTTGTGATGCAAAATTTAATTTTCTGGCTCAATCAGGCTGATTTTAATGTGATTTGTGTCTCCCAAAGGCATCACTATTAAAAGCTCAGTTTAAATTTTTCTACTTTATCAAATTAGGAAAAGTACGTTTTGACCCCAAACTGGTTCCTCATCAAGATTTCTTGGTTCAATTTGCACATGAGCGGTATATGACCCATTTGTAAAATTCACCGACTTCCCCGGAGAGCTCAAAATCCTTGACCGACCCAGTCAGAAGTTTGCCAAGTATTGTGGCATTGGAAGACAAACTTCCAGACAAAGCTATTGAAGAGTCTGCTTAAACAAATAAAAGATTAATTTTAACTCTTAAATGACGACTTCTTATAATAAACATAATACTTGATTTGTTTTATGTAATTATTCTCATGTCGCTGTTGGCGATGACATGAATGATGATGTAGGAAATGTTTAGTTGGACGGGTGAAGTTTTTGTTATGTGAGAGGATTTCTGACACTCATGTGTCTCTTTTATAGTTTATAATGCTCTAATGATGCCTGAACCTCAGTGTTTTGTACTAGAATTTCAGCTCTCAACATTCAATTAACATTCAAATCTATTTATTTTATTGTAGGGGGGCGTGTGAAAACTAGAACTGCACGGTTATATGCCCTTTGCCAATCAATTTCCTTTGCAGAGTTTCGATGTAAAATGCCATCACTTCATCATTCTTTGCTATTAGATAATTGCATGAAATTTTGTCATAATAAGTGTATGACTTGTTAATGAAGGACAAAACCATGTTTTATAAGGTAACCATGACCTTGACCTTTGACCACCAAATTCTACTCAGCTCATTCCAGAGTCTAAGTGGACGTTTATGCTTAATTTGAGAAAATTTCCTCCAGCCACAGCTGCTGCCGGTGTAGAGGCATAAAAATGCTGAATTCACTGTAGAAACGATCCTGAACTGACGCAGCAGAAACACTGTCACGTCCTGTGGCACGCATGTCCCGCCGCCTCTCCTGTCTGCATCACCAAAAGTGCATTGCTAACTCCCCCGCAGTGTTCCCTTGATCAGCAGGCAGATTAATCCTCTTGTTGACTCTGCACTTGTACCAGCGTGAGTCTAACTTCTGTATGATCAGTGTCATCCACACGGCTGGAACTGAGCACACACACTCGTAGGGGGAACAGCTGCGTCTTCGGCCTGGTTGGGCGCCTCCCTGTTCGTCCCCAGGCTGCAGAGCTGCTGACCAAGCGAGGGAAGCTGATTGTGTCAATGGCTGATTAGAGAGTCCCAGAGGAGGGGTGGGACTTGTGAATCCTCAGCTCGTCTAATTACAGACTTAATGAGTCCTTAGCTTTGGACCGAGTGGGCAGAGGAGGCTCCAGAGACGAGCCGGCAAGCCAGGGGTTCATAAATCACCTTTTTGCATCGCCCAATCCCAACCTGTTCCCAGAGGTGAGCACACACACACACACGTGGGTTGTGTCAGGAGGTTGCACAGGAGCGAAAGAAAGCATTAAGGGTCAGGATGACGTCTACTGCTGCTTGAGCCTGATGTCGGCTGTCGAGACGCTGCACAGAGGGCTTCATTTACGGACTCCTAGCCCACCTTCATCATCTCCTCAAGTGGATGGACTAAAATCAAAGAGGAACCTGAGGGGCACTGATGACAGGAACTATTTCAAGCTGCAAAAGCACGTGCTTTGCATAAGAGTGATCATTTTTTTTCCCCTTGTCGTCACAAGTCAGCATGCAATTTGAAACCCGCTATGGTTAAACAGTGATATCGCTATCAAAAAGTTCTTTGTGTTTTGTCACCGTCACATTCACACAGCAATCTGTAATATTCGAGTACCTGTACACTCACAACAGAGCTGGCTTGTCAAATATGCAAAAACTCTGGTTTATGACTCTACATATAACCACTGGTCCAACGAGTCTCTGCGAATTAATAAAGCAACTGATCACTGTGGCTCTAAAACATCTGCATTTTCAGGTATCATAGCAGCAATAGAGTCTTAGAACGCTTAAAAATGTCATTGCACTGTCCCACCAAAACCCAGAGTTAGCAAGTGTATACTGTCTTCTTTTCTTGATTTTTTTGTCTGATTTCAACCTCAACATCTCAGCTTACAACCAACATGGAGGAAAAGCAAACAAACGTGTAGCTTGTTAAAGACAGTTGTACTACTGCAGGAATTCTGATGTCACATGTAAACACACCTGTTAACTCTTGAAAGGGGCTCATTTAAGTCAAGTTTCTACAGTGAACTTGTGTCATCAGCAGGTCAACCATCCTCAAGGTCTCCCTTCTCATGACTCATATGAGCAGAACGGAGTCTCAAAGTCTCTGTGTACCAAAGTTAAGTGACTTGTAACTCTATTATAAACCTATGATGGGACTCTCTGGTAATATATGCTCCTCTTACATAGAAAATACATATTTTTCTCTGGTTTGACGTGAAGGCAGTTATTAGAGGTTGTTCTATTTTTATACCTTAGTTCACTAGCAATAATAACCTGAAGTGCAAACGCTAATTTAAAATAATTTAACACACAAAACGACAAACTTTGTCTTTGCATGCTGGCTGCCCGATAACTTTGCATGGTGTTTCCCTTCTCGTGTGAATGACAAATTGCAGTTTGTGAAAACTGGGTTAGAACAAACCTCGGATGGAAATGTGAGAGGTGAATGTCATTAGCGACATTTCTGTTCTTACCTGTAGTGTACATGTGTGACTGTGGGAGGCCTGTAGCCGAAGATCCAGGTCTGGATGTCCATGGGTCTGGCTTTAGGGTAAGCTATAGTCACATCTATTACCCACTGAAGGCCTTTACGTTTATTACCTGTCGTGGAGAAACACAAATGCAGAAACTGAATTAGGACGCATATAAAAGGCAGGCATTCAGGCCATAACACGCTCAACTTATTGTATTTCAGATATGACATACATAAATAATCCACACAGTGAAAACCTTCTCCAACAACCATCAAGGCTCTGAAGTCAAGGACAACATCCCCACAGCTGATGGGGACTCAGTGACACTTTCATATATCAGATGCATGCCGTCGCACAGGGGCTGAACCCTGGTTGTTCAGATGAAGAACAGCATCTCTAACCACTAGATGTTCCTGGAGATGTTTATATGATAGTCACGCAGCCAAATAAAGGCTGGTAACTTGCCAGAGTGGACGGTGGAAAACACAGCTGAAGTCCTTACTTGTCAGAATTTGGCTGGCGTGCCGTGTTTATGAGTCACAGTGAGAGATATATTTTTCACCTCAATATTATGTTACTTAACCAAATGAAAAGCCTTTGATATCTCACCTTCCATTTAAGGCAGGAACGGACAGAGGACAGAGAGGAAAGACAGGTGGCGAAGAAGTGAAAGAGGGTGAAGAAAGTAGTTAGACAGGAAGGCGTAGGATGACGGATGAAGGAGGGAATGCTAAACACTTGATAAAAATTTGTCAGCTGTGAGGATGCATGAGGGCCGGTATTTATCTGCATGGATATTATGCAGGTTCAGCTCTGCGCTCACCTGCACGTAACAGAAAACGAGATCAAAATCTAAAGAAATGAAAGGAGGCGAATGATAAAGATGCCGTGCCCTCATTATTTCAAACATTTTGCTTGTTATTTCTATGAAACCTGCAGGCCTCAGGTTGCCTCAAACATCGCTTAGGTGTGTGAATTATGCTGTAGCTTTGACAGTAAGGAGGCGGAGACACTCCTCCACCTACAGTATGTGTCACTACTGCGAGCGGTGGATCTTGAGAAACATACAAGTGTTGTTTCATCACCAGAGTATCGTTGCAAGCCAAGTTTCTTCACTTTCAAGGATTGCTACATGTATATCTGTTGGAGGCAAGTTAGTCGAAACACGTCCAGACCTGCAGATATAAAACCTGCAACACGTTTGAGACCTGATTATGACAGCAGACGTGCGTTAACTTAATGCTGCTGTGTTCTTTAAAACTGAACAGACGTGTTTAATATAAAGGAGAAGACACAAGCACACAGAAAACGAAAATGAGGTTGAAGCATTGCAGCATATTGGACTGTTTGAGAGAGTCACAGCTCAGGCTGCTGTTAATGTGCACCGTAACTTCCTCTCTGCGAACACTGGCGTCTTTATGTGAAGCAAACACGCCTCGCCAGTGTGACAAGGCGAAGATAAATTTTTAAAACTAATCAGCCTCTTTACACATTACACTCTGTCAGTGTCAACAGCAGTAAAACCAGAGATTCATGCAAACAAGTCACAATTTCTGCATTTTTACGAGCTTAAATGTACAGAACAATGTGGAGTGTGACAAAGACACAAGCAAGTTAGAGGAGAACAGACAGTTATGATAAACTAATACAGGGTTTTTTTTTAACTTTTTACATACGTTCTGAACGAGATGTCTCAAGCAGAACTTGAATTTTTTGCAACAAAGTGTTAGAGGATGTTATTTAATTCAACTTCCCCAATTTAAAATTCAAAGTGGAGTTAAAAGAAAGTACTTGCATGCCCAATATGTAGTTTCAATCACTGATATCAGTTAAAGCTGACAAAATAAAACAGCAAAGGTATTTTTGTTATTTTAAACATCATTTGCTGATTTTTTTGTTTGAAAAAAAAAAAGTACAGTTGTCCCTCACTATAACGTGGTTCACCTTTCGCGGCCTCGCTGTTTCGCAGATTTTTTTTAGTGCAATTTTGCATGCTTTTTTT